>OX103947.1:88134936-89377823 GCA_944470405.2 Schistosoma mattheei | reverse complement strand
TTGAAACAGATTATCTAAATGAAATAATGTTAGTCATATATTCTTATTGTTTAACTATTCAGTAATTAAATTGTGTATATTCATATTCCTCTTATTATAAGATTCATTTTCATCTATAGATTATTATCATACGATTAACTGTTCTTCTTTAGTTACGTTCATTTTATTGGTTACTTGTATCTACTCATTCTTATTTATGACTACAATTGATCAGTCTCTTATTGGCATATGTGCATCCTGTGTGATTGCCTCGATATAGCCTTAAGTCACAAGCATTTAAGCAAGGATGGATAATGACTAGAAGCGAAATCCAGTTTGATGCGCGTGTCGTCCTATTTAAGACTCGTCAGCTGGATGTACCTGCATCCAAGAGTTGATGTTCGCTCAGGGACTCGAACCCTTGTCATTTAGTATATATACTAGTGCTTTCAGGTTTTCCACGGTAGTCCAGCTCCAAATGACTCATGAATTCAACCATTAATTTGCTATAATATCCACAAAATCCCTCTCTCATCACTTGGTATTGTTCACTTGAAAGTTCGCATCGATGTTTAAAAGAAACGCGCTTCCCAGATTCCACTGCTAGCCACTATTCATCTTTGCTTAACTGAAAGACTATTTTCATCATAAATGAAATTTAATTGGTGGATCGTTTGCAACAACTAAATAATATTAATTGATTGTTTTGATCTGATTCTAAACTCTCCATCAGTAATCACTCATAAATGTACATAAGATGAAATTCAGAAACTTTATTTGTCTCAATTAATATCTAGTTTTAGGAATCCAAACAATATTTCAATGATCTTTACATTTATTTTCAATCAATACACAATCTGCATGAAATTCGTCTGATCCCATCAAATCTATCGTCCTTATTCTCAGCATGGTTGAAATCTAGAAATCACAGTAGAACTTCGAAACTTCATCTCGAAAAGATAATCGATAGTGTGCACATGACTACTGTTTATCAAGTTAATTAGTGAAAGTTGTGTCAGGGTTAAAAATTAAAAAATAAACACATTGGAAACACATATTGTAAACAGAGGTGTCAATAAGAGACCGATCAATCACAGTCGTAAACATCAATGGGAAGATCCAAACAACTAATACAGAACGGAATAACAACCAACTATTTTTTCAGAAAGTACTCTCCAAATATCAGTCAACTGTTACATCCAGATTGTTTTGTAGAAGTTTGAAAATATCAAAGAACTATCAACTAGTTGATTAGAATTAGTAGTAGTGAATTCCATAAACGTTATAAGAGGGAATATACAATCTGTCAAATCTGTCAACCCTACATTTAAGCTGGTCAGATACATGTATTGTCAGGGTCCACATGACCGAAAACTTCCTCTCTTCACTAAATGACACTGGAATGATGAAAGTCTTTCAAACCTGACTTTAATCATAACTCTTAAGAAAAGCAACAACTTTCTTTATAAATCAGACAGGTTTTGTGGATATTATAGTAATTTCAATGGTGATGATCATGAGTCAGTTGAAGCTAGACCAACAGGGAAAACCTGGAAGCACTGGATGGCCGTTTCGTCCACTTGTGGGACTCTGCAGTAGTGTGCATCCACGACCTCGCCCCGTGCGAGATTCGAACTAGGACCTACTGGTTTCGCATCCGAGCACTTAACAATTAGACCGCTGAGCAGGCCGGGATCCAACGGTGTTAATGTCTAACTTCAACTAATTCACGAAAGTGGGCGACGCATCCAACATTGTCTTTAATGTTACTATCTCACAACAGACCTGGTTGAACTCGACTAGTCACTACTTCTCACTAGAACTTCCGTATATACATCCTGAAGCCAGGGGATACGCACTTCTGAGGAGTTCCACAATACGACGGAACGGCCGTCCAATGCTTCCATGTTTTCCATGGTGGTCTAGCTTCAACTGATCAATGATCTTAACCATTGAAATTTTCTTGATACTTCTTTTGTTTGTTTAAATCTTTTGGCCTCATCAGTGTTTTAGTATAGGATTTAAATAACTAAGAACTGAGAATGTGAAGTTGACTATATGAAAATAAGTTTTGAAAACGTGGACCAATGATGCACATTAATCAATAATTGACGATATTTCCATAACCTTCAGGGTCTTTCACAGAGACAAGTGCTGCTGAATATAACACACGCTAAACAGAGCAACTAATTTAACAAAATGCTTTATGATATATTACTACTATGATTATTAATAAAGTAGTTCATCTTCTTAGATAAAATTCTATGAAGTGGTGTTCAGAAGTTGATTAGCCTTCGGTTATTACGTTGATTAAGTAATCACCGTTTATGGTTTCTGCACAATACTATTTGAGATTAAGTTTGTTTTGGATACGATGGGATTAATAAATTTCATTCCGTTTAATTTCTTATTATGCATTGTTTAACTTACGACGTTTGATCAACTGAATAAACTCAGAAATCAAATGAAATAAATGATTAATATGGTGGAGAAGATTTGTAGTTCAGATGGATGATTTCGGTGGAGTTTTGTTCTTTCAGCTGGATGGTTTGGTCGTGAGCATTCACAGTTCTTCAAAAGAACAACCAAAGCTCGTTGTATATGATATGATGGAAAGAAAAGTTCATTTTCGATTGATTTACTCATTATGAGTTTTGTTGAAGATGACTTCTTTCTGATTCAGTGTAATGATTACTCAATGTAGTGTTAATGTCGAACTTCACCAAACCACGAAGTTGCGCTACCATTGTCCATTGTACTGAGATAAATACCTACCTCTAACCGACACGGATTAGCTAGACTGGTCACGACTTCCTACTACAACTCCGAGAAATCCCACATGAAGTCAATCACTGGTGAGCGCGTGGGTTCGAATCCTGCGAGCCGAACCGTGGATGCGCACTGCCGAGGAGTCCCACAATAGGACGAAAATGACATCCAGTTCTTACAGGTTTTCAATGGTGGTCTGACATCAATCAGTTCATGATCTCGATCGAATTTCAATAATCTCAACAACCCTATAATTATGCATCAGTACCTCATATCTTCACAAATAACCTAGTTATTTACAGTGTATCATTAGGTATTTGTGCGTGTTTTGGCCTTGTAATTGATCTATATTAGTCCTTGAGTTTTGAGTCATAATAATATGAGGTTGAACAACTTGTTCTTCTCGTATTCTAATTGACTATTGGGGGATAGAAGAAACTGTGTGGACTAATATACGACAGGATGGTGATGGTTATTAACTAAGCGATGGTTAGTAATGTAATCAGCACAAATAACGCTAACCATGATTGGACTGAATAACTAATGAATCTATTAAATGAGCATATAGAAATTCACTTCATAATACAATGGTGTCTCAAATAAGATTGATGTCAGAATGAACCTTTTTTAGACTGTTGGAAATGTTTTTGTAGGCAATTGTCATGGAAGCCTGAATTAGACTATATGTTACTTGACATCGTTAGCTAAGGGAACTGGTACTCTTCGTAGGTTCAAATCATTCAAAGTCAAATAATTTTAAACACATGGAAGTTACATTAGAATATTGTGAATGAAGGTGATAAGTTCTGTTTAATTTGAAAAAAAGATGGAATGACAGAAAGAAATACTGAAATGAAATGTACAAAAGAAACTTTGAGATGGTGGAGAAGATTTGTAACTCAGGTGGATGACTTTGATGGAGTTTTGTTCTCTGAGCTGGATGGTTTGGTCGTGGAGCTTTCGTCGTTTTCGGAACTACTTCTACCTGAAGTTCGTGCTGATGATGTCATTCAGAGGATTATTGATGAACACGGTGGACCTGATGCAGATGTGAAAGCGAGGATCGGCAAAACAAGAGCAGAATATTTACAACTGAAGAACATCTGGAACTCAAAACAACTGATGTCAACCAACACCAAAGTCAGAATTTTCAATGCAACTGTCAAGACTGTTCTACTGTATGGGGTGGAAACCTGGAGAACTATGAAAGTTTCATCCAGAAGATACAAGTGTTTATTTTCAGTTGCATTGCTCATTCGGTAGTCCCAACACACGTAAGCAATTCTTTGAGGACACTCGTAACTAGATGGTAATAATCCACAAATAGCTAACTTTAGAAATCACTTCACAACCATAAATAGGACAGGTCAAACAAATGTGAAGTTGGAAGACAGACACTTCACTTATAACACATGTATCACAAGTTGGAAGAGTCAAAGGACTTTCTGAAAAGCCGAAAGTGGTAACTTTGAGGAACCGACAACTCAAGACTGATGCATCTATCTAAATCCTAGGTGAGTATTTCACGACTTGATATTCCAACAAAACAGTCAAGCAAACAACATGAACAACAGTCATTTAAATGATATGTAATCTCAAAAAATTACCAGGCCAATCTGTCAATGATATTAGACAGAATAACAGCTAAAGCAAATACACAAATATACACATCTGTACATAACTATTTACAAACTGGTCTTAAGCCGTGGAGTCAATAAAAATAAACTAAACACAAGTACAATACCTTTCACGCAATGAATTGAAATAACAAAATAATGATTGCGATGGCCCGATCAACTTGATATATACATCATTTTTAAGAGCAATAATTAACTGTAAGAGTATGAAGAGTTCTTATTATTTCGAAAGAATGAATCAAACTAAAGGTTGTCTTGCAGGAAGATTTAAAAGAAATGTTGAACAATATCGGTGGGATGTGAGACCGTACAAACATCTATCAATATGAAAGATCGTGTGGTAAAAGTAACAGAAGCCGAACAACTTCAGCTTAAGGTAAATTACATGGATCAAAAGGATACTTATTAAGCAACAGTGTCAGCATCAACTGGTTGCTTTGAATCCAAGTTACTCTGATCAACGGACGACACAAGACACACTAAATTACGATGAAGAACGGACATTTTACTTATAACACAGGTACCACAAGTTGGAGGAGTCAAAAGGACGAGCCAATCAGAAGCATTTGAGAAATTTCAAGGTCACGGTGCTAAGTTCAATACGAGATGCACACATTCTATCGATTTACAGTAGATTTTAGAGAAGAGGTGATTTTTGAGCGACTACAATAGATGGTACTATTAAGAAGTTGCTGTATCTGTGACTGCGTCAATCAAATGATTGCAGCACGATGTGCAGACTACTGTGATGACATTAGATTTCGTTGCACTGTATGTTAGAAGATAAAATCTGCTCGAACTGGCACTTTCTTCGCTCGATCACGACTCAGACTAAGGCGAATCATGATAATTGTTGCAAATCGGATTATGAAGTCACCAGTGACATTGGCTGCGGCTTTTGCATATGTGCACCCTAATCTAACCCCTAACCCTAACCTAAACCCTAACTCTAACCCTCAACCCTAATTTTAACCCTAACCTTAACCTTAAACCCTAACGCCATGCACTATGATGTCAGGATATCTGAAACTTTATCTTACCTTAACAAGTTTTTAAATTATGTAGAAGAAGAATATCCTCTGTATTTCATAAGTTTTTTATAATATGTTTTCACTTTATACTAAATCTCTTTTGATTGGCTAATAGTTTCAAGGTCACTTTAAGATTCGTTCAAAGGTCGTCCATAAAATATAGTCCTACCATTCGGATTATAGCCTACCCTAATCTTCCAATTTCGAGGAAAAATCGTCAGTTTTACGGAAGCACCAATAGAAAAAATTGAGGAAGTGACAAAAACCTGAGAATTTGGAGGCATCTACAAATTTTTGGGTAAACCCAGAAATTCACCCAAAATCAGGGAACTGGGACTAGACTACTCAATCTCCCTAGGTTAGGGAAACCTCCGAAGTCAAATGACTTTCACCAAGATTAGAGGGGAATTCCCCCAGATCCATAAACATTTTGGGGTTTCGGTGCCAGTTCGCCAAAGTTCACTATAGCGGGTCAAATTTTCCCCGAAATTGGGTGCTCGCGTACGACTACACATATTACTATGAACTCAGTGTAATAAAACCCTTGATGCTGTGGATTTTACACTCGCAGCCATTCTCACGAGAAAATTCGTTAGGAAAACCTTTAAATTACAATCAAATTCTATTCTCTAGTTACGACAAACACATAGCTGCCTGACTAGTATTCTAATAAATTTGCTTAGATATTTAGAGCTCTTAGTCTTTATAGCTTCGTCGAAACACTGAAATATAGATGGCACTTCATTTAATGATTGAGGGGAGTGTGAATTTCAGTCGCGAATAACTTTTAATAACCACTCTCATAATGCAAAACACCATTACGACGAAAGTAACGCGCAATTTAAACTGCGGCCTTTCTTTCAAATGGTTCAAGTGGTTGTGGGCGGAATAGAAGAAGCTTTCGCTTAACAAGCTTCCGTGTCTAGTAGCAAGGGATCACCAAATCCTAAAGGCAGGAACCTACGTATTTTAACGATAAAACAGGAAAAGAAATTAATAAATCATAGTGCGATACTATCCTTAGTCCTTAAGAATAGATCAAGTTGCCTCTTAAAGGGTTCTGGGAAGTCTCTTAGACTAGCTCGGCCGGCAGCGAGTTCCAGCACTTGACAACTCTCAGGGAATACAGGTTTTGTCTACACTCCGTTTTGCTATGTTGTGTCTCCAGTTTCTATGTGTTACCCCTTAGTTTAGTGTTGGAACTTAGCTTAAGTAGGTGTTTAAGAGGATGTCCAGAAGTGTTGAGAATACTATAAGCCACTAATAGATCACCTCTAAGACGCCTGTACTCTAATGGGTGAAGGTCTATTGAATAGAGGCGCTCTTCATAAGGTTTAAATTTGAGTCCTCGAACTGATTTCGTGGCTCGCCGTTGGATACGCTCCAAAGTGTCCTTATTCTTTTGGAGTGAGGGGGGAAGTACTATGTTTCCGTACTCTAAGTAGGGACGGATGAAACTATAGAAGATTATGTGGAATGTTCTTCCGTCGAACTGTTCAAATATGCACTTCAACGTTACCAGTGCAAGGTTTGCTCGGAAGGCATTTTTGTCACAGTTAGCGTAAGACTCGAAGTCATGGGGCATTAGGACTCGTAAATCTTTTTCGACTTGGGATACTACTAGAGAGGAGTTTCCCAGGATATAACTGCAGTCTGCAACATGTCGCTGATGGACTACTTTACACTTATAAGTGTTAAAAGTAAGTCCATTATTATCTGCCCAACTTTGGAGTCGAGTCAGATCCTCCTGAAGTGCCTGTATACCGTCTCTATCCAAAGTTTAACATCATCGACAAAGAGTAATAATTCTGACGTGACCTGTTGAGGAAGATCATTTATGTAGATCAAGAAGAAAAGAGGTCCTAGTACTGAGCCTTGGGGGACCCCACTAGGACATTCAATAGCCTGAGATAAAGTGAAATTAACCCTAACCATAAAGAGTAGATTTTTCAGGTTTGAGGTAAGCCAATCGAATAGAGGTGGTCTGATACCTAGTCATTTGAGCTTATTGATAAGACATAAGTGGTTAACCTTATCAAAAGCTTTTGAGAAATCTAGGTAGATGATGTCAACCTTTCCCTTGCGATCGAGAATGCTTGTCAATCTGTCCACCGCAGTCAGCAGGTTGGTTATACAAGTGTAACCCTTCCTGAAATCATGCTGTTGGGGTGAGAAGAAATTTAAGGACAGTAGATAGTCGTTTAAACCATCGCATATCGGGGGCTCCATGAGCTTTTAAGGTATTGACAGAAGAGCCACCGGCCGAAAACTTGAAGGTTCATTGCGTCGACCTTCTTTTGAAAATTGGTGTGATGTGTGCCAGCTTCCAATTTTCCGGTAGTTTGCCTCGGCTTAGCGTGTGTGAGAACATCACGCTAAGCGGCATCGCCAGGATTGAGGCTGCTTCCCTCAGTATGGCAGAATGGACTACATCCGGGCCAGGAGAAGTGTCTAGTCTTAAGTGCTCCAATTTCCGGAACACCAAGTCAGCGCTTAGGTTCACTTCAGAAAGTCCTATGGAATCGCAGATGAAACTGTCATCAGTAAAGTTGATGTCGGTCGGTTGAAATATCTGAGAGTAATGTTCAGCCAGAAGGTTAGTGGCGTCGCCATCGTTGTTGGTCGGGCCGTTAAGACCAGAACCCAGTTTTTGCTTGACGAAGAGAAGCTGCATAACGGAATAAGCTTTTAGGATTAGAGGCAAATTCGTCCTTAAGCTTTGTCTGGTACTGAAGCCTGTCTCCTCTTATAGCCTTCGTGCATATGTTCCTTATATGTTCATATTGCCTGTACGCTCCGTCGTTGTCAGTTCGTTTGTATTCCGCCCAGCAGTGCCTTTTGCGGCTTAGCCTCGTTTCGCTGACAAAACTGAAGGCTATGACGGCATGATCGCTTTTTCCCATGCAGGCCAGGATTGAGAGGTTGTCAACTAGGAATTCTTCGTTTATGAATACACAGTATAAGCGCGATGGTGTCTGACTGTTTCTCCAACGAGTTGCCGACCTCATATTTTCATATAAGCCCAGGTCCTCAATGGGGTTGAAGAACCGAGCTTCAATTGAGTTATCGCCTCCAGTATATGTGTGATCCGCGAAGTTGACTCTAGGGAGAATAAAGTCCCCTAGAATCAGGATGTGTGTGAAACCGAGACGAGTAGAGCGAGATACCCTTCCAGCATACGACTATCGTACTCAATGTCGGCAGTTGGCTCCCTTTAAACGACTCCGACTAGACACCTCGAAGTACTAGACAATCTTACAGAGCACCATATGGATTCCTCAAAATTGGTAAGCTCGAGGTTATGAACTTGATGCACCCCCAAGCAAGAACGTACGTATACGGCTACTCCGCCCCCAATTCTTGATATTCTGTCATTGCAGAACGAAGACATCCCAGGTAATGCTAACTCTTGGTCCGAGAACTGAGAAGGTACCCAGGTTCCAGATATTCTTATCAGATGGGCCTTGTTAGCATGCTAAGTTCACGTAACTCATCCAGTTTGTTTGGTAAACTCGCGGCGTTCATATATAAGCACTTTATGTGTTCGATTTGGGACGCGTGAGCTTCGTCTTGTTTGCCTGTATGAGCCTTACGTGAATGGACAGGTAGCCCACCTATATGAGGTTTGCCGATGTGGTAGGTCCTGTCCTTTACACGTTTTTTTATCATCTAGACAGTCCACAAGTGGGATGGTCAGCTCCATATTGCCTTTGTGTTGGGTCCTAGCATCGTAGAGCCTATCCGGGTGCATGTGGATTCCATTTAGCAATCGACGTCTGTTTGCATGAAATGCTTCCAGAGTTACAGCCTCCATGTGTGAGGATGGGAAGGTTATCTTCATTAGACGGGGTCTAGGGTCACCATCCGTCTTGTCTAGTCCTTTTGGGCTCTGCGAACGTGGGTCGAATCACCCACAGGGTTTTTGGGAACCACTGTTGTGTTCAGGGACCCTGAGCTGAGTGACCCGACTTTACATAGGGAGTCTAATATCGTCGAATTAATGATGGTGCAGAGCTTCAACATATCACCATTAGTGCTGATGGATGCTCCATCGATGGTATACCTGTCGACATCCCTAATCTTGTGCTCATTGCGCGCTCTTGTTTGTTTACCCAATTTTTTACTCTCGTTATCCAAGTTTGCTGCCAACTTGTTCCGCAGACCTGTAAGTAGGGCGATGATGTTACTCAGCAAGACTACAGCATCCGTGCTGCACGTAACACATACTCACTTTTGGTCCGACTTGCTGAGTCTATTGTAAGTAGTTTGCATGAGTTTTTCATGACTATTATTATTATTATTATTATTATTATTATTATTATTATTCACAGACATCTTATGGGTACATAAGTGTTGTGAAGAAACCATTTCGATTTTCTTGAAAAAACGCAATAGTACACAATTTTCAATAATGTCAGCATTATACGTGCCATTATTTTAAAAAAATTTAGAGTAATAATAGAAGAATATGAATAATAATAAATTGGGTCTTTGCAATTGAGAAGAATATTGAATTGAGTTTAAAGAAGGAAATGGAGAAAATAAGGGAATAGAAATAAAGGGGACGTGAAATACACAAACAGTTTAATAGGCGTGTTTATGAACATAAAACAAGAACAAACGACTATGTTTGTATCGTCAAATTAGTAAGAAAAAATAACTTATAATTGCAGTAAGATATGACGCTAGAATATAAATGTTTGTGCAGTCACACAGTTTGGAGTGATGCTATGAAAGTCTCAATTGAGTGAAAAGGATAATGAAATATCAATATGTATGAGTAGTCATATATGCATAGTGAAGATAAAACGGGTCTGAGAAGTTAATTTAAGTGTAACACAAGTTATTGTCTTAATTACAAACTTCGTAATCTTAAGAATAATATTTATTTAGAGGGAAAGAAGAGAGAAAAGAAGTGAACACCTAGTGAAAAGTTTTGATCCATGATAAGAATAATAATTGTGTAATGAATATCAACCTCAGAAGGAAACCAGCAATTGAAAAAATAAAATAAAAATCCTTCAATGCACTCGGATGAATACATTTAGATTTATGTAATAGTATACAGAGTGAAACCGGATATTAGTATAAATATTTGTGCAATAATAATTAAGATTGATGCTATGAAAGTCAAAATTGATTTTAAAGGACAATCTGGAGTTAAATATGTTTAGAAGGATAAGAAGATATAAAAAGAATATCTAATGTGTCAGGGAACTAATAATGATATTAATAACGGAAATAATGATAAACACGAACATAATCAGATTTCATATATTAAGATAAATAGAAATAAAATAAAATAGATGTGGAAAGATTTAAAGGTTTTATTTTGCTTTTCAAGCAATTAAATGGATGACGGACCTTGTTTGTATAAATCATTATTGAATACATTGATATTCAATAGGTGACATAATCCACTTTCGGAAAGAAAATCGTCAAGGAGACTTTTGAACCGGGTTGTAGTTTCACTGCAACGGAGGTTCACTGGCAGTCTGTTCCACATGGTTGAGTAGCGAATAAGGAAAAAATTCTGACGTAAGTTTGTGTGGGTTCTTGGAATCGCTAGAATATTCTCCTTATTGCGTAGATTGTGGGATGATATCATAAGGTATGAAGGGGTGGATACCGAAGAGTAGGAAATACCGTTAATAAGCCGGTAGATAAAGACAAGATTTAATTTGATACGTCTGATCCAAAGAGGTTCTAAGTTGAGTTGTTGACATCTTTGGTAATAGTCTTTGTTATCGGAATACCCAGAACAGCTTTGGTGAACTTTCTTTGAACACCTTCAATTCTAATCAGGTCAGTATGTCTACAATTACTGTAAACTAAAATACCATATTCAAGAATGGGTAAGATACATTTTCTGTATAGTAACAATCTCGATTCGATATTATTGAAGTTTATCATTATCAATCCGATGAGCTTTCTAGCTTTGGATACTTGAGATATAATGTGTTCAGAAAAGTTCAGACTGTTGCTATATCTTAAACCCAGGTCACGAACAGTGTTAAGAGGTTTGAGTGTATGTGTCTGTACAGTCAGATTTAAGTTAAGACAGCGACCAATGTGAATAAATCCACTTTTGTCAACATTAAGTGGCATATTCCACGAAATAGTCCATTCGTACAACTTGTTTATTTCCTCTTGGATTACCGCTGAAATATAGCTTTCTTTCGTGGGAGAAGAGAATTAAAAAACTACTTTCAGGTCATCAGCAAAAAGAAAAGGCTTACCATACTGAAAGAGGGAACACACATCATTGATAAAAAGGAGAAAGAGTAATGGACCAACCACACTTCCTTGTATAACCCCACTGGTTACATTCACAGGTTTAGAGTAGCAAGATCCAAAGCGAACGATTTGGCTACGTTCTTCTAAAAAAGATTTGAGCCAAGATAAAAGGGGATTCTGTATGCCAAATGAAGAGAGTTTTAAAAGAAGAAGTTTGTGTGAGACACTGTCGAAAGCCTTACTAAAATCGAAGTAAAGAATTATCACTGACTGACCAACATCTCTTCTCTGGGTAATTTGATCAAAAAACTCCAGGTGCGATGTGAAACATGAGCGTTTAGTCATAAACCCGTGTTGGGATGGGCTGATCAGACTAGCCGAAAGTAAAAATGATAGTAGCTGTTTGTGGATGATAAGGGATGTTTTCCATTCAGATGGATAGGTTCCATATTCCATAGATAGATTGAAAAGTTTCAAACAAAATAGTGGAAATTCTCTACTTCCATATTTCACAAATGATGAAGGTATCCCGTCAGGTCCACCGTCATAAGACTTTTTCAGGGCAGCTATAGACTGCTTGATGTTGGAGGGTGTAAAATCAATTTTCGATAGATGTCTGGATGTCAGCATTGGAAATGTAATGATGGAGTTTTCCGTTCCAGTTTTGTAGCACTGCGAGAAGTGCTTGCTGAATTGTTCGCATATAGTATTCGGGTCGTTAACAATGCTTCCGTTAACTATGAAGAATTTAGTCGTGCCAAGGGAATTTGACTTTACACGGGATTTAAAAAGCCGAAGTATTCATAATTCTGGGCTTTTACTACGTAGAGCTTTATTTTCTATATTCATAAAATATTTACGTTTAGATGAAGCATTTCTGTTGATTAATTTAAGTATACTCTGAAGTGCATACACATCATTCTGCTCGTAGGAGCGGCATTTTAATTTCCTCAGCTTTCTTTTAAAAGTATTTTGGCCCCTATTAGCATTATAAGCCACACGGCCAATAACTGGAGCAGTGCAGTCAAGACAATATATCAGGTTGTGGTATAGATTGGAAAGCGCAATGTCAACATTATTTGTGGTAAAATAAGTTTCCCATGGTAAACATTGAATGAGAGTTCCAGTCCGTTTCCATGTTTGTTGATCAAAATGTCTGCTTTGGTACATCACTGAAGCTTTAGAGTTCAATTGTATGGCGTTTAAAGAGTGAATAATACTCAATACAACTCTATGGTCACTCATAAAAAACTCATGACTGGTATGTACTGAGATATAGTCTATGTTGATTGTGAACATTAAATCAAGTGTATTATTCCCCCTGGCTGGTTTTCGGACCTGTTGAACCCATCCACAAATTTCTAATGTTCCAACTAGCTTGTTATATCGACCTGGTACCAGAGTCAAGTCCCATTTAATTTTTGGCAGGTTAAAATCGCCTCCGATGATTTTAAAAGTATGCGGTTGGTGCGAAGCAATGGAAAATATGTTTGTTAGTAATCTGTCAAATTTAGTATCCGCATGAGGTGGTCTATATATGCATCCCACCAGTAAATAATTTTGGGATCCACAGTTTACAGTAACCCAAGTGGAGTCGTCTATAGCATCAAGGGATTTATCCTCAAATTTGCACGCTTGAATGTCTGAACGGACATAGATAATTGTACCGCCTCCTATTCCATAACATCTATCGGTTCTAAAGAAAACGTAGTTATCTACATTCAAGGAATGATCGGATATAGATGAATTACACCACGTTTCCGTAATAAGTACAATGGTTGGATTAACAAGGAATAAAAGAGTTTTAAGATGAATAATTTTATTAGACAGAGAGCGGGCGTTGAACGAAGGAATAAGAAACTCAGAGTTATCATAGTGAAGCAGGTTAGGGTAGATTCAACCACTTTGTCATCATGTGAAATATGTTTACTGTTGCCCGCAGGAAAGCCGGCGGAATTACAAAAAAGTCTTCTCATTGTTATTGGATGTAACATCTGATAAAGGAATAGTGTACATATTGGGAGCCGGACCAAGAAGGCTATCAGGTCTAT
The DNA here is from genome assembly GCA_944470405.2 of Schistosoma mattheei. NCBI lineage: Eukaryota > Metazoa > Platyhelminthes > Trematoda > Strigeidida > Schistosomatidae > Schistosoma > Schistosoma mattheei. The sequence continues at coordinate 89,364,119 of OX103947.1, read as the reverse complement.
GTGTGCGACCAAGTGGTCAATTACAATTCAGATAACTATTTATACCTGATGTATGGGTAAAGTGTTTAAGACGTTTATTTCCAGGGTTTGTAGTTGATTTCGGCTTCTTCATAAGTTGGAGAGGATTGTTTGCTGTTAAACATACTTGCGATGGTTCGCGAGGTTCGAATATATCAACGTTAAGTGCGTGGTCAGTTATATGAATGTTATGATTAGTTTTCCTGTTATCCGTTGAACAGTTACTGTAACTGGGTGTTGCACTAACAGGGGTTTGGACTGTGTTATCTCATTCGTCTTCAGCACAACTATTTCGGGTTGAATCTAAGTCAACATTCTTAAGAGGATGGACACCGCCTACATCGAGATTACTTTCTTCAGGGTTTTGAACTTTAGGAATTCAGAAGAGTTTTTCGGTGGCGGCATACTTGTAAAGCTAGACGTCCTCTTAGAATCGGACTTAACTTTACAACCATTAGGATTATGATGCGTTTGAGAGTTTGAAGCTGATGGTCTGTAGTTATCTCTTCCTGCTTTTCGCTGGCATGCTGTTTTATCCGGAAGAGTTTTAATATCCTTGAAAATCTGTTTTTGTCTCAATGAATTGGAGGAATTTAAATATTCACTGGCGTCAACAAGTGAGTTGAATTTGAACAAGATCGGTGAGTGCATACCAGGATGACTTCTTTTTAATCTTGTGCATACACATGGTACGTGTGTCATATTGCTGGCTCTAAGCAGACTAGATTTGATATTTTTAAGGGCATGTGTATCCGGTATATTAAACACAGACGCATTGCTAGATCGTCTTATTCTTTCAAATACCTCTGATGCAACACGATCTAGGAAAATATTTATGTCATTCATTTGATCTGGGGTCTCTGTGAGGTTGGGGTTGATGAGATATTTAAGCGGATTGAGAATGTTCATGTCTACTTGCAACTTTTTTATAGCATCCATATGGTTGCAGTCGCGATTATCATCACTGTTTACCAGCAGAGTTTTCAACATGTCTGGAATAGAGACAACTGGTAAAATCTTGTCTGCTTCCGGATGGACGGAGTGGCTCGTCTCGTTGAAACTGTCGGAAATCGTGTCAGTAGTGCTGTTAAACTGTGTAGTTTTCCTACGTTTGGCTGAACGCCTAGAAGCAGGGGGCCTTCATTTTCTCTTGTGGCATGATAAGAAAGTGACGTAGAGCAAATGGATAAAAAACTATTACAGACTCACCGAATCGGACAGGTATTTTCGGAAATGAAATAATTTATAGTATCCAAATACGATTTAAATGATAGTTCATAAAATAGTGAATACAGTCCTTTAACATACACGATTATATATATTTCTTGATATTAGGTAGAGGTTTGAATAGATCCTGTAGATACATAAAGTATGTGAGTTAAAGCATTCAAATACGATATAATCATATATTCCTTAGGAAATAGAATACAGATATGAAATGCAAATCTTCGTCAAATATGATTATATACGGTTTCAAAGTATAGTTTGATCGTATAGTCAAAATGAATATATGTAATCATATGATTCTGAATTATTGTATGAATATGATCATAAATACTGTAAGTTGAACTCAGAACTTATCATATGGCATGAAATTCACAGTTTATATGTTAATAGTTAAGAATAGAGTTATCTTCCATAATTCCAAGAAAAAATAATTCATCCAGCTATGCGAGAATCCTAGAAAAGTAAAACTGAAAACCTCGGCCTGAAAGTAACGTCCACTCCGTAGCGCGCGCGGCCAGTGCTGATGGATGCTCCATCGATGGTATACCTGTCGACATCCCTAATCTTGTGCTCATTGCGCGCTCTTGTTTGTTTACCCAATTTTTTACTCTCGTTATCCAAGTTTGCTGCCAACTTGTTCCGCAGACCTGTAAGTAGGGCGATGATGTTACTCAGCAAGACTACAGCATCCGTGCTGCACGTAACACATACTCACTTTTGGTCCGACTTGCTGAGTCTATTGTAAGTAGTTTGCATGAGTTTTTCATGACTATTATTATTATTATTATTATTATTATTATTATTATTCACAGACATCTTATGGGTACATAAGTGTTGTGAAGAAACCATTTCGATTTTCTTGAAAAAACGCAATAGTACACAATTTTCAATAATGTCAGCATTATACGTGCCATTATTTTAAAAAAATTTAGAGTAATAATAGAAGAATATGAATAATAATAAATTGGGTCTTTGCAATTGAGAAGAATATTGAATTGAGTTTAAAGAAGGAAATGGAGAAAATAAGGGAATAGAAATAAAGGGGACGTGAAATACACAAACAGTTTAATAGGCGTGTTTATGAACATAAAACAAGAACAAACGACTATGTTTGTATCGTCAAATTAGTAAGAAAAAATAACTTATAATTGCAGTAAGATATGACGCTAGAATATAAATGTTTGTGCAGTCACACAGTTTGGAGTGATGCTATGAAAGTCTCAATTGAGTGAAAAGGATAATGAAATATCAATATGTATGAGTAGTCATATATGCATAGTGAAGATAAAATGGGTCTGAGAAGTTAATTTAAGTGTATCACAAGTTATTGTCTTAATTACAAGCCTCGTAATCTTAAGAATAATATTTATATAGAGGGAAAGAAGAGAGAAAAGAAGTGAACACCTAGTGAAAAGTTTTGATCCATGATAAGAATAATAATTGTGTAATGAATAGCAACCTCAGAAGGAAACCAGCAATTGAAAAAATAAAATAAAAATCCTTCAATGCACTCGGATGAATACATTTAGATTTATGTAATAGAATACAGAGTGAAACCGGATATTAGTATAAATATTTGTGCAATAATAATTAAGATTGATGCTATGAAAGTAGAAATTGATTTCAAAGGACAATCTGGAGTTAAATATGTTTAGAAGGATAAGAAGAGATAAAAAGAATATCTGATGTGTGGGGGAACTAATAATGATATTAATAACGGTAATAATGATAAACACGAACATAAGCAGGATTCATATATTAAGATAAATAGAAATAAAATAAAATAGATGTGGAAAGATTTAAAGGTTTTATTTTGCTTTTCAGTCAATTAAATGGATGACAGACCTTGTTTGTATAAACCATTATTGAATACGTTTGATCATCTGAATAAACTCAGAAATCAAATGAAATAAATGATTAATACGGTGGACAAGATTTGTAGTTCAGATGGATGATTTCGGTGGAGTTTTGTTTTCTGAGCTGTATGGTTTGGTCTTGGAGCTTTCGTCGTTCTTCGGAACTACTTTTACCTGAAGTTCGTGCTGATGATGTCATTCAGAGGATTATTGATGAACACGGTGGACCTGATGCAGATGTGAAAGCGAGGATCGGCAAAACAAGAGCAGCATATTTACAACTGAAGAACATCTGGAACTCAAAACAACTGAATGTCAACCAACACCAAAGTCAGAATTTTCAATGCAACTGTCAAGACAGTTCTACTGTATGGGGTGGAAACCTGGAGAACTATGAAAGTTATCATTCAGAAGATACAAGTGTTTATTAACAATTGTCTGTACAAAATACTTCAGATCCGTTGGCAAGACACTATCAACAACAACTTACTATAGGAGAACAAACCAGATTCCAGAGGAGGAAGAATTCAGGAAGAAGTGCTGGAAGTGGATAGGACACACATTGAGAAACGCACACAACTGCGTCACAAGGCAAGCCCTCACGTGGAGTCCCCAAGGTCAAAGGAGGAAAAGAGGAAGATTACAGAACACGTTACGCCGAGAAATGGAAACAAACGTGAGAAAAATGGACAGAACTCGAAAGCAAAGCCCAGGACAGATTGGGTTGGAGAATGCTGGTCAGCGGCCTATGCTCAATTTGGAGTAACAGGCGTAAGTAAGTAAGTAAGTAAGTAAGTACGAGATGAAATCATGAACAATATAGGTTACCAACTGGATTAAAAAAATAGCTGTTCAAAGAGAATAATTGAGCAACTACTAATCAAAAGGGATATAACTTAAATTTATTAAAACATGAAATTATCTAAGGTTATCCGCAACATTTTCAATTTTTACTGGGATTTACTCAACACTTTTGATGATTTTCTTGTTCGTTTAGATGAGTAGCGTATATCAGTATGACTTTCAGTGAAGTAAACCTATAAAAAGAACTTACGAAATTGTCATATATATGAACAGGTATTTTTAGTAGATCATCTTTCAGAGCATAATACTATGGATTATTCACAATTGATCGATCGCTGGGTGGTGATCAATGTCATGTGTGTCAAGTCCTTCTTAGTGCAGATTGAATGCTATCGACCAAGCTGCAATGTGGCCACTAGTTTAGGTGACTGTGAAGCTGGGTGACACCGGATCGAATCCGCCAGCGAACATCAGTTCCCTCGAGATTACAGGTACCAAATAACACAAAACCATGGTCCAGGGTTTCCTGTTGACTACCTCCAACCACCAGCTTAACTATGGATTATTCCAAAAACATTCTCCAACTCAGTTTCATCATTTCTCATTTAAATATTTACCAGTTGACTCCTTACTTTATTTCAGTCTAATATAGATGTGTCAAATCTAAATACGGATTGAGACTGGAAAGACATTATAGTTACATCAAAATATTCAAACGCCTTCATTTCAATGACAGATAAACTCTTCATTTAATTGAATGGAGAACGAAATCTCATCAATATGCGAGGTACGTAGAACAAGGGAGAGTAATCAAATAATTTGGGAGTAAATACAAATGATGATCAATGATCATACAGAGAACTAAATGAAGACTGTATTCATCTAAAATGCACTCACTGACATAATTTGCTTTTCAGAGTCGATGTTATGAATTATTGACGCTCTATTCAGTAGACTAAGAAGTAACAGTACACTATCTCATTGGGTTTTGTTATACTAGTTTCAAAATCGTTACTCTTGTTCAGTGACTAAGTAAAAACCCAGATTGAAGTAGGATTACACCAACTGTAGTCAGCTAGGCTAGACTGACACTCAAATGATCTGAAAACATTGATTTCCAAGCCAAATAATTTGATTGTAAATTAACTCCATTTTATTCAGTTTCAAGTGAACTGGACTGCTAGTTGATTCGAGAGTAAGGTTCAAGTTACCCGAGTTTGTATTTCAGTGATTTACCAAGTGATCATGATTGAGTTTGACATATTAACCTATAATCACTTTAAAAAACAACCGATGAGTGGCTCGCACTCAAGCACTAAAATCTTGTACATGGTTACTGTATCGACTTGTTCAATTCAGTCAGTCGGTCAAGTGTGACGTAAAATCCGGTTCAATTTGCCATTACCTCGTTAACACAGCGAAATGGAATTTTCTGAGCAAGTCCAAGAGTAGTAGAGACAGTAACAGTAATAGTAGCAATACAAAAGATTAGGCATCGGAAAAATGATTCAAATTAAAGAAAGTAAAGAAATTCATAAGGAATTTAGAAACTTAGCATCTAAGAGAGGACAAGGAGTGGATGTACATGCATAATTTCAAACGCTTTTGAACCATGTCACTTAGAGACTTGAACCATTAGTTACGAGTAGTCTACACCTCAATTCAACCGTCAGTAACTTCATGGACTGATGCCGTGTTTTATTTCTCCCTACTAGCTTTCTTCCGGCCTACATCGCCCGTCAGGGTAGACGGAAGTTGGGCATACATAATACATGTTTCAATCACCTCGGTTAACATTTACTACCTCATCAATCGATTCTCCATATTTGCTTGATACTCTATTCCAAACCCAGGGATTGCTTATTTGATGGTGCATGAATACGCAAACAATGCTTCAAAGACATCTATGGTCGAACACTAATAACCTACGAATATCCTCCATTCTTAATGTCCACAATGGAAAAATTATTAGTACTTCCACCTCAGCCTGTGATAAAAGAGCATATTGATCCGAATCAGTTTGCTTACAGGTGCAAAAGAAGCACCTCAGATTCTGTTACTGTTCTGCATCACAATATAGTGTTCAGCCTAGAATCATGCAAACTTCTGGCAGGTGTTACTTTATGAGAAACTAACCATCCCCTTCACTCTCATCTTTCTCCTTGTATATCTTCTGGTAGAACGAGAAGTCAATACGTTAGACTCCATGCACGCAAGCAAAAGTGTTAAAGTTCTATAACACCTTACCTAGCAAATATACTTTGTGACAAACAGGTTGTTAGAGTTAACCTAGTCAATAACCTGCATTCTTAACATGTTTCTAATTTGAAAAGTTGTACAGTTCTTCAGATTTTTTAAACCTTTCACTGTCTTTGTCTCTGTTGTTTGTGTGTAAGAAACTTGTTGAAATACTCTGTCCTGAAAATTTCTAAATTGTATCAAAATATAATATTGAATGAAGCCATTATTAATAATAATAATAAACCCCATTGATTTTGAGATGGTGGAGAAGACTTGTAGCTCAGGTGAGTGATTTTGATGGAGTTTTGTTCTCTGAGCTGGATGGTTTGGTCGTGTAGCTTTCATCGTTCGACATCATCAGCACAAACTTCAGATAGAAGTGAAGTGTTCAAATTTCTTCATATGTGTTTCACAGCTTGTTCTGGACACTTCGACGTTGATTGGTTCGTATTGACCTTAAATTTGTCATCGCTTACTTCTTTGTTTTGGTTGTGTCTCCCATTGGTTTGATTTCCGTTCCTTTATTTGTGCATGATTTTCCTGATTGGTTGGTAAATTGGATTGGTTTCAATATGCTTGTTGATTGCTGATTGACCTGAGTGCCAGGCTTTTAAAAATTCTCTGGTGTTTTTTTGGAATTTCCTCTGTTTAAGATTCCTAAGGTATTTAAGAATAAGACTATGTCCCCACCTTCGTTCCAACTCATGCCCTTCTGGCCCGAAAATATTGAAGCCTGGTTCTGCTACGTAGAAGCCGACTTCCACGAGCACGGCGTGAACGACACACGTGGACAATTCCTCGCAGTATTCAAGGCACTACCGCGCGAAATCAACAGGTACGTATACATCCGTTATATGGGAATTACATATTTATAGAAGGATAGAGCAGATTGCGTCGTAAAGTGATTGGAGACTGCAATTATCAGATGAGTTTACGTAATAACCAAGAGGTAAGAGAAAAATATAAAGATCAATAATAACCATCAATTTCTCCATTTTATCATGTTATTCTCTACAAAATATACTAAGAATATAAAACACCGAATGATGATCAACGTACCACAATGTGGGTTTACGTTGATTGAAGTAATTTATTAGTTGAGTTCATGAGTAGATCAGAACTTGATAACCATTGAAAACCCGGATGCACCGTACAGCCGTTTCGGCTTTATATAGGACGCCACTTCATGTGATGACTAGTGACTGCTTTCAACATGAATTTCATGGAATTCTAGTGAGAAGCTGTAACCAGTGGGTTTCATCCATGTATGTTGTGATGCACTTACTCACTGAAGGCAATAGTGAACAGTCGCATAATATCGTGGATTAAATGAAATTCGACAATAAAACCGTTGGATCCCGGCCGACTCAATGGTATACAGGTTAAGTGTTCGCACGTGAGACCGATAGTCCTGGATTTGAATCTCACTGCTGCTGAGTTCCGTACTTTGACGAGACTGTGGAGATAGACCTGACAACCTTATTTTGTAAATAGTTTTTAATATTATTTGTATTCGTTTGTCAATTTTTCACTATATGTACATTCGTCATTAAATGACTGTACGTGTTGTTTTAGTCAATGACCTTGAAAACACTTTCCGTTGAGCTACTACATAGCGTGACATATTCTGACTGGCTAACAAATACATTACTACTCACACATCCCTCGTTCTATTTTCGTTTGTGATTGAGTTAGCTGAAGTCTAAATCAAACATTGTCATTATTTATAGACTGTACTTGGAATATATCACATTCTACGTGGGATTATATCACTAGAGAGTTCGCCAACCTGCTCAGATCCATCAAACATTTATAATTGTGGATTTACATTACCGGAACTAATCAGAACACGCAACGTTTGGTCAATTTAAGTAACGCCCCTAATTTTTATTGTATTTGTAACAATTAACTGTATATATTAATATTACTATTTATCTTTAGTAACTTTGTTTATACTTTTTGCGTTCATATTTGTCTGGTCCACCACAAGACGACCGATTGACGCTTCCAGGTTCTCATTGGTGGTCTGTTATTCATCGATTCATCATCTCAACCAAAAATATGAAAATCTCCATAATCCCCCATTGCACTGATCAAATTATTTACCATCACACAATAGTTGTTCACCACTGTGATTTCAGTCAATACTCTTAATATGTCATTCTCTTGATTTTAAAGAAGGTGAAAACCAAATGATTCTATAAGTAAACGACGACTAAACTCACTCGAAATTAGATGGCGAATGGTCATATTGTTCACTCATAGTTAGAGTAAGACTTTCTATGAAATGACAAACAAATGAATTGTTTTCACTTCATTTTATATTTAGAAAAGTATCAATCTTTTCTGAAATGAGAAATTCACTCATTTTACTTCCGTGAATGTATGTAGGTGAAGGTCAGTCACATAAGCACATCATTGGAATGCGATAAATTCTATTCTAATTAAAATTCAAATTACGCCCACCATACAGCATACAGTAAAGAGAATACAATATTGTTTGATTAACGAGATGAAATGAAGTGGTAGACAACAACAAAGTATGATCAATGATGTTTCTGTAGACACTTGAGTTCAACAGAAATATGCTCATTAACTAAACGCTCAAATAATTTACACTGAGAATAGAAAATAGTAAATTTTACTTTGAAAACTGTATAGAAAGTAACAGAAATGATAGACGTTGGTGTTATCTGTGTATCGGACAAAATTCTCAATTTATCAAATCTTATTCTTAAATGCAAACTATTTGAAAGCCAGTGGTGTTTGTATGAACTAATTGCTCTTTTATACTTGGTTTAAAAATTGCTGACCAGAAAATATCATTTACATCATACTAATTCAGCATGCCGATGCCCCTTCTAACAACCAGAGCAAAAATTTTTATAGGTACATGGAACGTTCGAACAATGTGGGAAACCGGGAAGACCAGTCAAATAGCAATGGAAATGAGGAGATACAACTTAGCAGTACTGGGAATCAGCGAAACCCACTGGACCCAAGCTGGACAGAAAAGGCTAGCTACGGGAGAGATGCTGCTATACTCCGGTCACGAGGAGGACAATGCTCCACACACTCAGGGAGTCGCTCTTATGCTGTCCAAAGTAGCACGAAATGCACTTGTAGGATGGGAGTCTCACGGATCCAGAATCATCAAAGCATCATTCAAAACAAAGAAGGAGGGGATCTTAATGAATATTATCCAATGTTATGCACCCACCAATGATAGCAACGACGACATTAAAGATCAGTTCTACGAGCGGCTGCAGTCAATCATTGAGAAATGCCAAGAAAGGACCTAACTATTCTGATGGGAGATCTAAATGCCAAAGTCGGAATAGACAACACTGGATATGAAGATATTATGGGACGACATGGACTGGGAGAAAGAAACGAAAATGGAGAAAGATTTGCAAATTTGTGTGCATTCAACAAATTGGTCATAGGAGGCACAATATTTCCACACAAGCGTATACACAAGGCTACATGGATCTCACCGGACCACACTACAGAGAACCAAATAGATCATATTTGCATCAACAAAAAATTCCGAAGGACAATGGAAGATGTGAGAACCAGGAGAGGTGCTGACGTAGCTTCAGATCACCACCTAGTTGTAGCCAATTTAAAACTGAAGCTAAAAAAGAACTGGACAAGTGGACAAACAGCACTACAAAGGTTCAATACAGCCTTCCTTCGAGATACTGACAAACTCAATGAATTCAAGATAGCTCTCAACAACAGGTTCCAAGCCTTACAAGATCTACTGAAGAAGAAGAAACTACTATGGAGGACAACTGGAAAGGCATCAAGGAAGCATTAACTTCAACGTGTCAAGAGGTTCTGGGCCTAAAGAAACACCATCATAAGGAATGGATCTCTATAGAAACACTGGACAAGATCAAAGAAAGGAAGAACAAGAAGGCAGCAATTAACAACAGCCGAACACGAGCAGAGAAAGTCCAAGCACAAGCTGAATACATAGAAGCAAACAAACAAGTGAAGAGGAGCATTAGAGCCGACAAGAAGAAATACGTGGAAGAACTAGCAACGACGGCAGAAAAAGCTGCTAGAGAAGGAAATATGAAACAGCTTTACGATACAACGAAGAAACTAGCAGGGAAATACAGTAAACCAGAGAGGCCGGTCAAAGACAAAGAAGGCAAGCCAATCACCGAAATTCAACAACAGCGTAACAGATGGGTAGAATACTTCGAGGAACTCCTGAATAGGCCGGCTCCAATGAATCCACCGGACATCGAAGCAGCACACATAGATCTTCCTATAGATGTCAACCCACCAACGACGGAAGAAATTAGAATGGCCGTCAGACAAATCAAGAACGGGAAAGCAGCAGGACCCGACAACATACCAGCTGAAGCACTGAAATCAGACATCGAAGCAACCACAAGCATGCTATACCTTCTATTCAAAAAGATTTGGGAGGAGGAACAAGTGCCGATGGACTGGAAAGAAGGACACCTCGTCAAGATTCCAAAGAAAGGAGATCTGAGCAAATGTGAAAACTACAGAGGCATTACACTACTGTCAATACCAGGGAAAGTCTTCAACAGAGTGTTGCTGAACCGGATGAAGGATGCAGTAGACGCCCAACTTCGAGATCAACAAGCTGGATTCCGTAAGGATCGGTCGTGCACAGACCAAATTGCAACACTACGGATCATCGTCGAACAATCAGTTGAGTGGAACTCATCACTATACATCAACTTCATTGATTATGAAAAGGCATTCGACAGTGTAGATAGGAGGACATTATGGAAACTTCTTCGACACTACGGAGTTCCTGAGAAGATTGTCAACATTATCCGGAACTCATACGACGGACTACAGTGCAAAGTAGTGCATGGAGGACAGCTGACAGATGCATTCCAAGTAAGGACTGGAGTCAGACAAGGCTGTTTACTCTCTCCCTTCCTCTTTCTTCTGGTGGTCGACTGGATTATGAAGACCTCGACATCTGAAGGAAAACACGGAATACAATGGACAACTCAGAATCAATTAGACGATTTGGACTTCGCAGACGACCTAGCCCTCCTATCACGTACACACGAACAGATGCAGATGAAGACAGCCAGTGTAGCAGCAGTCTCTGCATCAGTAGGCCTCAGCATACACAAAGGGAAAACCAAGGTCCTCAAATTCAAAGCGGAAAACAGCAATCCAATCACTCTTGATGGCGAAACTCTGGAAGATGTAGAGTCCTTCACATACCTGGGAAGCATCATCGATGAACAAGGAGGTTCAGATGCAGACGTAAAGGCGAGGATCGGCAAAGCAAGGGTCGCATTCCTACAATTGAAGAACATATGGAACTCAAAACAACTTTCAACCAATATCAAAGTGAGAATCTTCAATACGAACGTCAAGGCAGTTCTACTGTATGGAGCTGAAACTTGGAGAACTACAACAACCACAATCAAGAAAGTACAAGTATTTATAAATAGCTGTCTACGCAAGATACTCAACATCCACTGGCCGGATACCATCAGCAATAGCCTTCTGTGGGAGAGAACAAACCAACTTCCAGCTGAAGAAGAAATTAGGAAAAGACGATGGAAATGGATAGGACATACATTACGCAAATCGTCAAACTGCATCACGAGGCAAGCCCTAACTTGGAATCCTGAAGGGAAGCGAAAAAGAGGAAGGCCAAAGAACACATTGCGTCGGATTATAGAAGCAGATATGAAAAGGATGAATTACAACTGGACGGAGCTAGAAAGGATTGCCCAGGACAGGGTTGGATGGAGAATGCTGGTGAGTGGCCTATGCTCCTTCACGAGGAGTAACAGGCGTAAGTAAGTAAGTAAGTAATTCAGCATAGCAAATTATGCAAGATCATCATTTTGAAGAATTATGAATCCACTTCGTCACTGCTGAAATTCTTTGGAAGTCACGAGGTCTATCTCCCAAATGTTGCTGAAGTGAGAAGATACAACATGGCAGTTCTCGAAATAAGTGAAGCACATTGAATGTATACTGTGCAGAATGTAACTAGATTCGCGAAATTCGCTGTTGTACTCTGGTGATGAGTGAAAAAGTGAATAATACGTTCAGCTCTGTCATTACTGACCCTTGTGTATTCACCGGTACACTAATATATTTTTGCATTCACTGATATGCATTATATGTTATCTTAGTGAATGGAATCATGTCATCGATACATAGTTTTTATTACTGAACATGAAATCTCTTCATACTCAATGGAATTCAATGAATACTGAATAAAATAATTTATAAACTTGAAATACTTATTAAACCTAATCATCATATGAAATCATCAAGTTTCAATCGACATTAATGTGGACTTATCCTATGAGGAGAAACTGATAATCATTCTATGGGATTAGTTCACTATTCCAATCCACAGGATTTTCATGGATATCAATAACTGATCTAACACTCAGGTAATTTCTTACCAAGCCTTAGTGAATAAGTTATATGATTACATGTACCTACTACTACTTACACTCTGAAGAAGAAGAAGAAAAGTCAATAATCATGTGATGACAGACCGCATATTAGTGGTACAATTTCATATACAAATGAAGATAATTCTAATGCTGATGAACGGTTCATTCAACTACATATTGTAATACACGAGGATGTAAAATGTTATTTATCGTCGACAACATCTTGAAGTGTATAATTCACCTTCACAGTACGAAGGATTACTCTTTGCAAATATAATCAAAACATAAATAGTCTTGTCTTCTTTCACTGAAATTACTATTCGTTTACGAAAGTGTAGACTGTTATTCATTCATCAACAATTAATTCATTATCACATTGATCACTGGGTGGTGATCAATGTTATGTGTGTCCAGTCCTTATTATTAGTGCAGATCGAATGCTATCGACCATGATGCCATATGGCCACCAGTCGACTGTCGACTACCTCCAACAACCATCTGATTAATTCATTATATATAGTATAGACTAAATATATTTAGAAATATATATATAGAAATAATGCATCATTGACAATCAGTTCATAGATGATTATTAAAAGCAACAGAATGTTTGTTCGTGAATATATGAACACACATTTTGAACTACAAGTTCACTAGTCACTTAATGAAGCAAAGTAATACTAGTGATATCCAAAAATGTTTGTCATTGAAAAAGGTGAAGAATTTCAACCAACAGTGGAAATGGGTCAGCTGATATGCGTCAATAGCTAGCCAGAAGAATACTGCATAACGATGTGTTCATCTACCAACATGATGATTGGTTAACAATGATCGTATGGTTTTATGAATTTTGATCGTCTAACTGATCACACTTTGAACCATCCAATTAGGAAGAAACAAACTAACACTTAAAAATCTATATAAACTCAACAAGATCTAACAACAATTATTATCGTTTTGGACAATATGATGAGGTGAGTGTTGACTGTACAGTTGAGACAAATGAGCGTGTTCTATGAATTTCAATGTGATCTAATGAGACAACGTTGTTTTGTTCATCTGAACTATTTCAGATATACTTTTTCATTTGGCCAGTTCATACTGCTGAGTTCGGTTATCGTTATAATTTCAAGATTTTTTGATTGTCATGAAATTTGTAAGAATCCTGGACTATTGAAATATAGAAAATTAATTTTTGGAGACGACACACATGAATACGTAAGTAATCGGTCAGATTCTTATACACGTATTCAGTCTCACTATTATTACTATTTCCAGACAATCCGCCGTAATCAGCCTTCTCCAGTTGTAAATGACAAGTTTGTAAAATTGGCTAAAGGTGAGGTGAGTTGACCTCAGTTTGTAATGACCGTATTAATTCATATGTTTGTATATTCTCAGAACTTCACTGCGAAATTTCCGTTTAAATTCTACGGCACAGAAGTCAGTGTAATAAATACATACACTAATGGTAAGAGAATCATTTTCTTCGAACAAAAATTTATACTGAATTTTGCTTATTGATACTTCATTCAATGAATCAAAGTTGTTTTAATTTCTTCAGTAAATCAGTTTTATGCTCTTTCTAACATTTAAAACTACTACTGATATCATATTTTGTTCAGCTTGTAAATAATTTGACGCCTTACAGCAAACTAATTACGGTTCATGCAATTCATTTTAGTCTCCAGTTTATTTCAAAGTGTTTTCTTCATTCACTTCAGATTGTCAATCAAATTACATATTTTTATTCAGATAGGATGGGTGCATTAAAAGTGAAAGGAAAAAATGGATCAGGAATGATTTTTACTTACTTACAAAAGGGTGGGGTGCCTGAATATCAGATTTCTAATGGGAGTGAGTTATTTAATCATCCATTGATATTTTGTCTTGTTTTTTTATTTCTCACTTTCTTTTTTGCGTAAATGATTCATTACTTTACTTGGTTATTTCATGAAAACTCAGCAGTACACAGTGATTATTTTGTTTCTGTGATTCGGTAGCCTGGAATGTGTTCACAGCACGTATTATTGTCCAATGAAAACGTGGAATAAAACAGAGATTTACTTTCGAATTAAGCACAAATTGATTGAGTAGAAATAACAGATCTAATGATGCAGTCACTCAAGTGAAAACCACCTGCTCTACTGTCTGTTCAAACTACCATAAAACAGGTATCTCACCACTGTGACACTTCGTGGTAGACTCAATGAATTGAATCAAACTACAGCTACAACAATAAGCAATGTTGTGTGGGAAATCAGTTTGCATTATTGAAGCACGTGAACTGTCATGTTATGTGCGATGTCCTCTAAATCTTTTCTGTCACTTACTTAGTTCTTAAACGCTTAGTGTCTCTCGTCACATTTTCTTGATCATCATATTCGTATGATCATGAAGTTAGAACTAATGCGCTTTCTTAAACATCTAGTCAACGAACAACCATTGACAACCTGCTAGTACAACATGATTGATTCGAACCAGAACACATAAAACATAAAAATGAACTTAATTCACTCGCTCTGTTATCAGGATTAATGATATTGGAAAAGCATTTCCGCATAATAGCTAGGTAAATAGAGAAAACACAGATTCATTGGAATAACAGGATCTCGGAAAATAATTTCGTATGTGCATGGTCGGTAGGACATCCACGGTATCTTAGTTAAGCAACATGTGTTAGAACCGACGTTCTAGATGTAAAATATTCTTCTCAGTTGTTGGCATTGAAATGTTCATCTCGTCGTTGAAATAATAATAATAATGTGAAGCATCATTCAAACTCTCATTTACTTGAACCGGTTTATTTAAATGTCGAAAAGATGATAGCTGGTGTCCAAACTCATTCTGTGTTGAAATGCATGTTTTTTAAAAGGGGCGGATATTCAGAATGCAGATGTATAAACACAACTTATTTTTCCTTTCATTATTTCAGAGAAATTATTGGCTGTCCGAATGATTTTTCACCGAAACGTTGATGGTAAAAGTATGTATTCATTAAATGATTGTTTGAACGCATGTGACATTTTATCACTTACACCACCATTCCTTGTAATTACTCTCACGTTTTCTATTTGACACGCGTAACTGAAATCTTTTCAAAGATTGACTGAAGTATTGCAGCGTAAACATTCTGAAAAATTGGGCGAAAACTATATATACGGAATCCACTGATTAGTTGAACACATTGATTGAGACATAAAAAACAGTTGAAATAAGCACGAACATACTAGATTTGACGAGCAATAAACAGATCGTTGTGGATAAATCAAGTCACAATCTCAGTAGCGTTATAAACCTGCAGTCCGGTACTTATTTTGAATCCATTTATCAGCTGTCCACTATGAACGATCTTGCACTGTAGTCCGTCGTATGAGTTCCGGATAATGTTGATAATCTTCTCAAGAACTCAGGAGTGTCGAAGAAGTTTACATAAAGTCCTCCTATCTACACTGTCGAATGCCTTTACATAATCAATGAAGTTGATGTACAGTGTTGAGTTTCACTCAAATAATTGTTCGACGATGATCCGTAGTGTCTCAATTTGGTCTGTGCACGACCGATCCTTACGGAATCCATCCTGTTGATCTCGAATTCTGGTGTCTACTGCGTCTTTTGTTCGGTTCGGCAACAGTCTGTTAAAGACGTCCCCTGTTACTGGGATTAGTGCGATGCATCTCTAGTCCTCATATTTGCTCAGATCTACTTTCCTTGCTATCTTGATGATTTACCTTTCTTTTCAGTCCGTCGGTATTTCATCCTCCTCCCGATTCCTCTTCAATAGAAGGTGGAGCATATTCGCAGTTACTTCAATGTGTGACTTCAATTCTTCAGCTGGTATATTGTCAGGTCCTGCTGCTTTTCCGCTCTTGATTTGTCTGATAGCCATTCCGGTTTCTCCGGTTGTTCGTGCAGTGACATCTATAGATAGGTCTGAGCGTGCTTCTCTGATGTCCGGTGGATTCTATAGAGCTGGTCTATTCAACAGTTCCTCAAAGTACTCTACCTATCTATTCATCGATTCCTGAATCTTGATGATTGTCTTTACTTCTTTGTTCGGTCTCTTTGGTTTAGTATATTTCCGTGCTAGGTTTTTCGTTGTATCGAATAGTTGTTTCATATTTCCTTCTCTTGTAGCTCTTTCCACCGTCGGTAATAGTACTTCTTAGTATTCCTACTTGTCGGCTTTAATGCTCTTCGTAACTTGCTTGTTTGCTTCTGTGTACTCAACTTGTGTCTTGACTATCTCTGCTCGTGTTCGGCTGTGATTAGTTGCTGTGTTCTTGTTCTTCCCTCCTTCAATCTTGTCCAGTGTTTCTACAGAGATCCATTCTCTATAATGATGCTTGTTGCCGCCTCCTAGCACCACTTAACGCGTTGACGCTAGTGCTTCTTTGCTACCTTTCCAGTTTTCCTCCATAGTAGTTTCTTCTTCCTTCAGTAAATCCTATAAGGCTTGGAACCTGTTGTTGAGGGCTAGTTTGAATTCGTTGAATTTGTTAATATCTCGAAGGAAGGCTGTATCATACCCCTTTAGTGCTGTTTGTCCAGTTGTTCAGTTCTTCTTTAGCTTCAGGTTCAAATTGGTCACAACTAGGTGGTGTTGTGATCTCAAGCTCTGTCAGCTCCTCTCCTGCTTCTCACTTCTTCAATTGTCCATGAGAGTTTTCGTTGATGCAGATATGATCCATCTGGTTCTCTGTGGTGTGATGCAGTGAGATCCGTGTAGCTTTGTGTATAAAAGTGTGTGGAAATATTGTGCCACCCATGACCAAGTTTGTTGAGTGCACACAGATTTGCAAATCTCCACCCATTCTCGTTTCTCTCTCCCAGTCAATACATGTCCTCCCATGATATCTTCATATCGAGTGTTGTCTATTCCGACTTTTGCGTTTAGATCTCCCATCTGAATGGTGGAGTTTTTCCTTGAGCAGTTCTCTATGATTGACTGCAGCTTATTGTAGAACTGATCATCGGTGAGGTGCGTATGATTGAAAAGCATTCATCGTGATTCCGTTCTTATTTGTGTTGAATGATGCTTTGGTGATTCTAGATCCGTGAGATTCCCATCCTACAAGTGCGTTTCGCGCTACTTTGGACAGCATTAGAGCAACTCCCTGAGTGTGTGGAACATTTTCCTGTTCGTGACTAGATTTCGGTAAATAGATTTCACTTATTCTGGGCACCACCAAGGTGTTTCTCCTTATCTCAGTAGCTACTTGATTAGTCCTCCCTATATCCCACATTTTCCGGACATTCCATGTAATTTGATTGAATGCTGCTCTGGTTGTTGCAGTGAGCATCGGTCTCGTGACATCCGATGGATCTCGGTTTTCATGCTGAGGCCTCCTAATTTTTGCTTCAGCTCTTAGGGCAGAGTATAAATGGTTAACTTTGTTTAATGTGGTTGGCGTTTATAACAAGATTTTTCTACCGTACGGGATTGTCGACCTCATTCTCAGCACTCCTTCTTTACCCGGTCTTGGGAGCGTAAGTAATTGAAGGAGAGCTACAGGCGGAGTTGCATGACGTTCAGCAGATTATATTTACTTCGAATTTACCTTGAGATATCATTTGAGATTACACGGTAAATATCTGTCTAAATCTGATCACTGTGTGGGTAGACACATACAAAGTCACATCTGACAATAACATGCTCAACATAAATTCCTGAAATTTAAAATAACGACGGTCTTCTTGTTGCAGATGTTGAATTGAAGGTGTTAAATCTCATACATCCAAGCGGGAAGATATCATTTTATTATGAGAACGTAAGTCGCACAATTGAATAAATTACAGTTGTTTTGTTTCAAGTCTTTCAGATTATTACACTATTTAATGCAATTCAATACAGTCGAATGCATCAAGATACATTGAAGACGACAGAAAGAGATCAACATTTGTTCATGTGCATACAGACCATATGAAACTATTAACAATCCTTTTGTGACACACTTTATTCTAGCATTTTTATAAAAGAGTGAATGGTAAGGAGTCAACTGAAGAAATTCTGGTGTCTTCGTGCCGACTAAAGACAAACAGTGTGGGTTAGGGTACTACTGTAATGAACAAGAACATGAGTGGGGGCAATCGAATATAATTGATAGGAAATTACAGAACTTGCTAATAAAATCTAACAATCATATAGTAGATGCTTAATTTGCAAAATGTCCACCTATTGTCTTAAAATTACTCAGACTTCAATTTCCTTGCATTTTCATACAAATTGCATTCTGTTTTCAATCTTTACTGCTCGATCCTCTTGTCTCTCTGGTGCCAGACATTCCGTTCCTGCCTAACGTCATATACTTCTTATATGGATATAAGTAACCCGCACCACACTACAATGGAACAATTATATATTTTCAAGCTTCGTTACGTCTTCTGAAGATTAGATGTTTGAAGTGTTCACTGTTGAATAATCGTAGTCATAATTTGTTCAAATATTGATTGCTTTTCAGTGTGTGACTGTTTGAATGTCAGGTTTTATTGATTCACCCATTCGGAATACAGGCAATCAGGATGGGCTTGTAAGATGAAAGGTGTCATATGTGTTGAACTGAATCAGTTTTGATTGTTTCGAGGTAATCGGAACACATTATGGGAAGCATTCGCCAGCGAAATGAACTCTAATGGATGGAAGTGAGCACCTCAACACAATCACACCACGTGACAACACACACACATGCAGCAACATTGCGGTTATTCACAATCACATTTCTATCGACCGACGTGGATATTCATCTCACAGTATATCACCTCATTCCATGATAGATAGATAGATAGATAGATCGTTCATCTAACTTCTCTGAAGTTGACAAATGAGGTGAGTCAGAATATGTTTGTAGACTAGATGGAACATAGTTCTAAGGCAACTGAGAGATCATTGTGGTTACTGTGAGTGTGATAATTTGTTTTTGTATAAGATAATGTGAATGACGACACATCACTTCAATGGTTGGTTGATTTTGTGATAGGTGTTAGTGTGTTGACAGATCTTGACTCAGACATCCATTACATATTTTCAGGTTCCTGAGGAAATGGGGAAAAATGAATCGAGATCGAACGTTTACGGTGGATTTGAGTGTGGAGGTAACAAATGTCATTTATATTCTGATTTACACTGAAATACATGAACAACCATCTGTTAGACTAGTGTCGCTCTCTTTTTATAACTTATTTTCTGTGTGTCAACACATGTCATGTCACATGAGATAAAGAGTCATTGGATACTTGGTGGAATATTTCGCATATGTTTACTGATTGACTGATCCAGACAGGGATATATGAACAACCAAATTAGGTAGATGATACAGCCATTATTTTATTCACTTACTCACTGTTCAAGTCGTCAAACCTGTAGTCCTTAGTTTTATACTACTCAATACAAAAGGAAGCATATTTTGTCGAACAGGACTCATAGTTGTTTTACACAATGCTGAAACTTCACGCTATGCTGAAATGGTCGTATGTTGTTGAAAGGTGAAGCTGAGTTCCAAGGCAAGCGTTTAGTGTAAGTGATTAGGTTGGATGCAGTCTATAATGATTGATTGTGAGAAAATGTATTTAGCATTTGGTTAAGAGTTACCTGATGATCTGTTGCAATGTGTTGCTGAGTCGTTTCACAGTAAACCTCAATGTTGATAATTTGTGAAATTATTTCTAACGAGTTAACATATATTTTGAAGATGTTGCACTGACACGCTTATAACACAACTCAGAAACTTAACGACATCATTTTTCATTTGCTGGTTAGACGATGACCACTTTCGAAACCAAAAGTGATTTAAAGCATATTGCGTGAGGATGTTGTTCCACCATTATTGTATCCATGATAAGATATTAAACTGCTTCTTATTTTGATTGCTCCTTATACGAGCAAACACATTGTTATACATAAATCAAAAATCAATATTTTAAGTGTCTTCATTCGTAAACCTTATTTGAACAAGGACTGAAACATTCTAATATTATGTTGATGGAAATGGATCAAAACTAAAACTTTGGTCGAGTATGAAGTTGCCGGGGGTATGTTCAACATTATTTTATCAGAGTTGACTATTCTCACACTTGGTTGCACAATTTCTGTTTCATAAAATTGAAGAGTTCATGTATAATTTTGGTCAGTTATTAAATGATATTTAACCATCAATC
Source organism: Schistosoma mattheei (assembly GCA_944470405.2). Taxonomy (NCBI): domain Eukaryota; kingdom Metazoa; phylum Platyhelminthes; class Trematoda; order Strigeidida; family Schistosomatidae; genus Schistosoma; species Schistosoma mattheei. Next base: position 89,343,385 of record OX103947.1, on the reverse strand, counting down.
TCAACTCTCGTCACATCAAACGTCTACTCACTGTTGAATATTTAAAATGATTAGCGACACATTTTGAACCACGATACAAGTCATCACTTTGATGAAATTTACTTAGACAAAATGCCACAAAACGATAGATCTGATGATATAAGCCAGTCAGTTAATTTTGCATTGACTTGACAGTGTCATTTATTTTTTTAATTTGGAACTTATGATAGTGAATTTCCACGAGGTGTCGGAATCGCGGAGACGCTATGGAATTTTAAATATGCTGAATGCAATAGCATAATTTCCAAAATCTTTACTTTATCCTACTCGACCGGCAAATTAAAGGTATATACAAGTTACATGTAGGATTTTAATTTATCGTTGTCAGGAGATATTAATACAGTATCAAAAATACTGACGATTTTCATGGAATGGGTATGTTTTCTTTCTCGTGAATACTTAAGTGAATAACCATAAACGTTATTCAGTTCATATTAAGGCGTGGTATACAACCCATCTTTCAGTCATTAAACTGACATCATGAAATGAAATTCGACAAACACCAAGTGCAATACGCTTTTCTGAACGCAATGACAACACAGTATGTACATTCCTGAAAGTTCACAGTCAATGAAATCCACGAAATTTGCTCGCCGAAACTCATCGTTCATTATCGAACGTAGTTTTGTTCAACATCAACATGATGTCGTCAAATGTGAGCGACATTGAAAGTGTACTGTATTTTGCGATGCGCAATATGATGACAAATTCACGCTGAATGAAACAGTCACTCAACTGCGAAATTACCATCATGTCATTGAGTTAAACGAGTTTCAAACCAATTTGGTTCCTTATAGTCACATGTTTTTTAATTCACCAATGTTTTCTTTGATAACTTGTAATGCGATCACCTTATTGTTTTCACCAAAGTTTGTCCAAACCACAAGTCGATTAAAGCATGTAAGGGCGCAAAAACACCGAACACAAGGTGTATTTGGTGTGAACAAGGCAATATGTGCATTACCAGTATTAATAAGGATACTGACAAATTCAAAGTCAATGGTTGCCGGAATAAAGTAAGTAATCGGTAGAATTCACAGGTTGTTTTCAGTATCAACATATTTGTAAATCTTCTTACGCGCAAGAACATTTCACTGCATTGTTTAACACTGATGCCTGGAAACATATAAATTTTCATTTTATAAAATGTGAACAGACTTCCAATATCCAATATTAAACCGTAAATCTACGGACACTGTCGAAAGATATCGGTGAAAATAGTTTAAATGATCAAGCGTAATCTGTTGAAAATCGTGTAGCGCGATTGAGTGATTAGTGCAAGTTCCCAAAACTGTCGTAGTTCAAATCCAGAATAAGTATTTCTGATTTCTTGTTGTGAAATGTGTGTTCTGTATGAACAGCATCAATAAAACCGACAGTTATAAGTCTGTTGATTGAGATTGAGATTGTGAAAGATATGACATCCAAGGAAAAAAATTCACCACACAAATATTAGTCGTTTGTTGATTGTAGGACAATGTATACTTATCACATTGACTGTCAAATCGGTAGCAGATATCTTAAATCATTATTCATTGATCACACAGTACAAAAATAAATTATGTAACTATTAGTTGAATTCACTTGTGTCAACAATACTGAAAATACTGTGTATTGAATGATGAAATATTTAATATTTGGTTATATTGCCACTATTTCATTGTTCTGAAGAGCTAGATTGTCGACGTTTCTAGAGAAGCAGCACTTCTCGAAGAAGAAGAAACAACTCCAACAGTAAATGAAGCTGACTTAAGAAATGAATTGAGGCAGACTAGTAATAACACTGAAACTCATTTGGTAAATGTTCGATATTGAGTAATTGTTGTACTGCTTCGCTTTTTCAGAATGTGACCGTAGAAAAGAATGAAAATGAAAAGCAAAGAAAGTCTCGCAATTACTCGTATATGATCGTGCCAGTAGTTTTCACATTCATTGTCGTATGCATTGGATGTGTCATAGGATTATGGTTTTACAGAAAGAAGAGAAGTATGCCATGATTCGCACAAACGCCTTCTTATTTGTTCTTTTCATTAAGCTGACTCTGTTAATTTACTTTTCATTTGATTAAAACACTTTCGATTATGTTATTCATTTCAATAAATTGCTGATTGTTTCATGGAAATACACACAATATTCATGATTGTTTGTAGAATATATAATATGGTTTTCTGTGTTTATGTGATTGTTTTCATTCGGTAAAAACTGATTAGTTTTACAAGAGTTTACAGCATTCCACTTGTGAATTAACAGTATCGTGTATACATGATTATGTGACAATTGTAATCAACAGTGAATCCGTTGTGAATGCCCAATTTGATGAAGCCTCACCACTGAAAAATATCATTTGAAATTGTCGATGTTTGTTGTTTGAAACTGAAATGTCAGATTACCGCATTGACATTTAACGAGGCACCTCATTCCTCCGTTATTCGATTATCCACTGTTTAGTAAAAGCCTGATGACAGACTATTGTTAATTAGGTGTTATGAATGGTGATTATGAAATAATTCTATAGGGTTAAGCTGATACTCAAGTAATAATGAGGAAAGATATAGGTTCAATAAACTAGTAACAGTCCTGTCGTAGCATTGCTAAATAAGATGACAGATTTTAAAAACAAGCACACTGTAGTGTTACTGATCGATTAATAGTCGGAAATTTGAGGAAGGATCCCCCAAAGATTGCAATGGTGGTTATAATATTCTCTTTAATGTTTAGGACTGAAAACTGTCATTGGAAAGACACTAACTGCAATTTCCCTCACTAGCTTTCAAAGAAGATTACGATGATTTAACTAAAAATGTCAATGCTGCTTATGTTAAATGTTGTGAAGGGATAAGAAGGCAGTCTTTGACATTAAATTCCTTTTTGTTGAAGCAAAGTGACCAGTCTTCCCAAGTTTTGTGTGCGTCGTGTGCGAGTAACCTCGAGGGGAATCTAGAACGCGCGTCTCTTCGTCCCATTTGAGACTCGTCAGCTGCCTGCACCTGCATCACAGAGTTGATATGTCACTGTGGTACTCGGACTCAGTATTGTTTACTTCGAAAATCGTTGCGTCATCCCCTAAGCTATCAACATGTATATTCATTGCCTTCTATACACAGCTCCAATACACCATAATTAGGTGAACAGGGATTAATAAATGTTTGTCCTGTGGCAAACTGCATTCTCGGAACTCATATATTGTTTGTGATCCTGAACGTTCAAATTGTTACAAAATTAGATACATTATGTCGGTATTTTAGACTTATTGATGATACCAGACCCCATTATTAAATTCCAATATGATTGGAGCCTTTTGTGATAATATTTTGCTTTCATCCACGATTTTGAATGCGCTTGCCACATGTGAGAGCAATTAAATATGTCTTTTTGTTCATTCCCAATCCCATTGATGACACAGGCAGTATACCGTCAATCATTTCATTCGAACTTTGTATTTAGAGGGGCACTAAAATAACTTGCCCTCACTAGCTTTCAAAGAAGATTGTGATGCTTTGGTTAAAACGGTCATGCCCCCTGTGTTAAGTGCTATGATGGGCTAAGAATTCAGTCTTCGACATTGAATCCCCGTTTGTTGAGGCAAACACGCACCACAGTTGAAGCTGAAGGTATTCCAAACCACATTGATTGTTCTAAAGTGTTCGGCGAAGGTGACTTATGGGAAGTCTGTCTTCATAATCATTCGAATAAGCTTTCATCAGATTCAGCAGCGATTATCATTATTTGTAACCCCGCCTGTAGCTCTTCTAGAGTTACTGCCTGTCCCAAGCCCGGGTAAAAGACAATGATTATGCATGCGGTTAGTGGTCCCGTCCCGTAGAAAACTAATTCGCTACAAATCACCAACCAGAAATTAATTCAAACCATTTAAACTCTGCCCTGGGAGTAAGAAGGTCGCCGTTTCGAAGAACTATGACGCTTCATGGTGAAAACCTAATTCCTACAAGAGTCACTAGGCAGGTGCCGCTTCTAACAGCCAGAGCAACAATTGTTATAGGTACATGGAACGTCCGGACAATGTAGGAGACCGTGAAGAACAGTCAAATGGCAACGGAAATGAGGAGATACAATTTGGCAGTAATGGGAATCAACGAAACCCGTTGGACCCAAGCTGGACAACAAAGGCTGAATACGGGAGAGATGCTGCTACACTCCGGTTATGAAGAGGAAAATGCTTCGCACACTCAGGGAGTTGCTCTAATGCTGTCCAAAGTAGCGCGAAACGCACTTGTAGGATGGGAATCTCACGGATCTAGAATCACCAAAGCATCATTCAACACAAATAAGAACGGAATCACGATGAATGCTTTTCAATCATACGCACCTCACCGATGATCAGTTCTACAATAAGCTGCAGTCAATCATAGAGAACTGCTCAAGGAAAACCTGCACCATTCAGATGTGAGATCTAAACGCAAAAGTCGGAATAGACAACACTCGATATGAAGATATCATGGGAGGACATGTATTGACTGGGAGAGAGAAACGAGAATGGGCGGAGATTTGCAAATCTGTGTGCACTCAACAAACTTGGTCATGGGTGGCACAATATTTCCACACACTTTTATACACAAAGCTACACGGATCTCACTGCATCACACCACAGAGAACCAGATGGATCATATCTGCATCAACGAAAACTCTCATGGACAATTGAAGAAGTGAGAAGCAGGAGAGGAGCTGACAGAGCTTGAGATCACAACACCACCTAGTTGTGACCAATTTGAACCTGAAGCTAAAGAAGAACTGAACAACTGGACAAACAGCACTAAAGGGGTATGATACAGCCTTCCTTCGAGATATTAACAAATTCAACGAATTCAAACTAGCCCTCAACAACAGGTTCCAAGCCTTATAGGATTTACTGAAGGAAGAAGAAACTACTATGGAGGAAAACTGGAAAGGTAGCAAAGAAGCACTAGCGTCAACGCGTTAAGTGGTGCTAGGAGGCGGCAACAAGCATCATTATAGAGAATGGATCTCTGTAGAAACACTGGACAAGATTGAAGGAGGGAAGAACAAGAACACAGCAACTAATCACAGCCGAACACGAGCAGAGATAGTCAAGACACAAGTTGAGTACACAGAAGCAAACAAGCAAGTTACGAAGAGCATTAAAGCCGACAAGTAGGAATACTAAGAAGTACTATTACCGACGGTGGAAAGAGCTACAAGAGAAGGAAATATGAAACAACTATTCGATACAACGAAAAACCTAGCACGGAAATATACTAAACCAAAGAGACCGAACAAAGAAGTAAAGACAATCATCAAGATTCAGGAATCGATGAATAGATAGCTAGAGTACTTTGAGGAACTGTTGAATAGACCAGCTCTATAGAATCCACCGGACATCAGAGAAGCACGCTCAGACCTATCTATAGATGTCACTGCACGAACAACCGGAGAAACCGGAATGGCTATCAGACAAATCAAGAGCGGAAAAGCAGCAGGACCTGACAATATACCAGCTGAAGAATTGAAGTCACACATTGAAGTAACTGCGAATATGCTCCACCTTCTATTGAAGAGGAATCGGGAGGAGGATGAAATACCGACGGACTGAAAAGAAAGGTAAATCATCAAGATAGCAAGGAAAGTAGATCTGAGCAAATATGAGGACTAGAGATGCATCGCACTAATCCCAGTAACAGGGGACGTCTTTAACAGACTGTTGCCGAACCGAACAAAAGACGCAGTAGGCACCAGAATTCGAGATCAACAGGATGGATTCCGTAAGGATCGGTCGTGCACAGACCGAATTGAGACACTACGGATCATCGTCGAACAATTATTTGAGTGAAACTCAACACTGTACATCAACTTCATTGATTATGTAAAGGCATTCGACAGTGTAGATAGGAGGACTTTATGTAAACCTCTTCGACACTCCTGAGTTCTTGAGAAGATTATCAACATTATCTGGAACTCATACGACGGACTACTGTACGAAGTACTGCATGGAGGACAGCTGACAGATGCATTCCAAGTAAGGACTGGAGTCAGACAAGCTGTTTACTCTCTCCCTTCATCTTTCTTCTGCTGATAGACTGAATTTTGAAGCCCTCGACATCTGAGGGAAAACATGGCATGCAATGCACAGCTACGAATAAATTTGGCGATTCGGATCTCGCAGACGTCCTAGCCCTCCTATCGCATACATACCAGCGAATGCAGATAAATACAGCCAGTGTAGCAGCAATCTCTGCATCAGTAGATCTCAACATACTCAAGGAAAATCCTATATCGTCAAATGCAACACGGAGGACAACCACTCAATCATACTTCGGGACGAATCTCTCTAAGACGTGGAAACTTTCATGTACCTGAGAATCATCGTCGATGAACAAGGATATTCAGATGCAAACGTAAAGGCGAGGATTGGCAAAGCAAGGTCCGCATTCCTGCAATTCAACAGCGTATGGAACTCAAACAACTTTCAACCAATATCGAGGTGAGGATCTTCCATACCAACGTCAAGGCAGTTCCACTGTACGAAGCTGAAACTTGGAGAACTACAACAACCGTCATCAAGAAGGTACAAGTATTTATAAATAGCTGTCTACGCAAGATACTTAACATCCATTGGCCGGATACCATCAGCAACACCATGCTGTGGGAGAGAACAAACCAGCTTCCAGCTGAAGAGGAAATTGGGAAAAGACATTGGAAGTGGTGGATAAGACATACATTCGAGAAATCATCAAACTGTATCACGAGGCAAGCCCTAACTTGGAATTCTGAAAGGAAATGGAAAAGAGGGAGACCAAAGAACACATTACGTCGGGAAATATAAGCACATACGAAAAAGTTGAATGAAAACTGGAAGGAGCTAGAAGGATTACTAAGGACAGGGTTAGATGGAATGTGCTGGTGAGTGGCCTATGCTCCTCCTCGAGGAGGAAGAGGCATAATTAAGTAGTCGTTAATTGTGGCCGATCAAAATACTACTTCCCTCTATTCTGTTTAATTTGGTCCCCAGCCATGTTACATGAATTGATCTGTGATGTAGTCAGTGATGTGAAAGTATTTGACACTTTTTCAGTTGATTTCAATATTTCCGGTTCTCATAAAATATATCATGATCAGTGACTTACTACTTCCATACGTCGTCTACTTGAAAGAGCATTTGACGTTTATTCAAATCATTGTTCATTTCATATATCTGATATCGAGCGTCTGTTAAATACTCTCCAAACATTGATATTCTATGATGAAATTATTGTTATATTATCCGCTATCAATGTTTTGTAAAATGAGAATTCACTCATTTTACTTCCGTGAATGTATGTAGGTGAAGGTTAGTCACATAAGCAAATCATTGGAATGCGATAAGTTCTATTCTAATTAAGATTCATATTACGCCCACTATACAGCATACAGTAAAGAGAATACCATATTGTTAAATTAAAGAGATATAGTGAGGTGATAGACAACAACAAAGTATGATCAATGATGTTTCTGTAGACACTTGAGTTCAACAGAAATATGCTCATTAACTAAATGCTCAAATAATTTACACTGAGAATAAAAATAGTAAATTTTACTTTGAAAATTAAATAGGAAGTAACGGATATGATAGACGTTGGTGTTTTGTGGGTATTCAATCAGGTAAATCGGACAGAATTCTCAGTTTATCAAATCTTATTCTTAAATGCAAGCTATTTAAGGCCTTTGTATTATCAGGCGAATTCAAGAAAATCGATCAAACGCATACATCATCCTGTTGGAAAGTGTGCAGCTGTTTTCATAACTGGTCTAGAGGGGCTGATCATTAACTACTACTGTCCTTTTACATAGAATACGATTAAAGTGATTAGATAAACAATCACTTAAAAAACAATGATAATAATAACTCATTCATAAATTTGGATGCTCACTATCTATGTATTTATAACTATTTATTCATGTGTTCAATCCATCTATCAGAATCATCAAGTGGATGATAAGCTGTCATGTATGTACTATGGTAATGTTAACAGACTTTTCACTAGCCAATAGATGACCATTGACTAATGTTATTCCCATATTTCATAGTTTCGAACAATCTGTCACTCAACATCATTCTATTGTTGTTGACTAAGTTGAATTATCTTAAACCTCTCAATCCTTATAGGCAAAGATGGATAGCGCTGGCAGTGGGATCCAGTTTGACACACGTTTTATCCTATTTGGAACTCGTCAGCTGGATCTACCTGCATCTCAGATTGAGTGTTCACTCTGGGACTTGCGTCAAACTCCATCGTATTATCCACATAGCTAATAACTTCTGATAGTCATTTGCTTATACAAATAGGTGAAGTTTACACTCTCTTTTCTATTGTTTGTCTTAATCTTCTCAATAAGAAACTGATCACTTTCAGTTTTAAACGTCGATGGAAAGACTCAAACAAACAGTACAAAATGAATAATAACAATAAGACAATAGATTGAATAATGTACATTCAACCTGGAATATTGAAATGAACGTTGTGTAATCTACTGTGAGTTGGAACGAATGAATATTTGAAGGAGGAGATCAATGTTCAATATCACAGAATTAGAGAAGAAATAGTTTCATTGTTTGACAATAAGACAATAGCACTAAAACTCATTAAACACTGTCTATGTTGATTCTTATGTATATCAGCGCAATTCAAATTGTTACATATGTTCAGTTAGGTAGTTAGTTATGAAACAAGTTTACTCATGAAACGGTTTATTCAGTCTTTAAAAATGACTACAAATGGATAGACGATTTGGTAATGAGAAATGAATTCCCAAGTAGATATTACCAAGAAATGGAAGTAGTGAATCGTTCAAAGACAAAATTGTGCCCATTTACCAACAACTGGTGAGGTGCACATATACAAACCGGATATAAAAGTCATATCAGGCAATCCAGTGGCCAAACAGCAGTATATAATCACCAATTTAAACATTAAAAACACTGAATTCAGTGAAAAGATCTCTTTCCAACCAATTTGTATGATGCAAATAGGGGTTCTATCTTTGAAAATTTAGTCGACACGACCGACTTCACGAATCCACTTGTTGATTTTAAGACTGTTTATAGAATTCGTTCAGATCTATCAAGATTCATTCATATTTAGGTTCCTTACTATTCATGAACTGGAATGTGTCTTATCCCCATCCTACCTTGTCCTTAGCCAATTATTATTAATGTTAATATAAACGGGTATATCTCCAGAGATCCTTGAAAGCCAAATGTTGAAATTTTTGTAAACAGCATTTATTTGAAGAAACTCGAGATTGTGTTAACCGTTGCATATCTGATTCTTGGACATTTCGGGTATGAACTGATACTTTGATTTCTCTCAAGGTGAATCAATCTGCTTACTTGCTCGAGTTCATCAGGATACGTTGGTTAGAAAAAACATACGCTTTTCGAATAATGTGAGTTTGTCAACGACACTTTTGCTAAACACGAGGTCAGTTCTCGTCACTTTTTCAAATATCTTAGTTTAACAGAAGATCACTCGAGACCCTTATATCTCGATTGTAAATTCTGAAAAATTTGAAGCTTATTGTTATCGAGCGTATCACTATCACCAAATATTACAAGTAAGACCTGATGCCGAGTGCTAGCCAGCATGAAACTTGCGACAAGAAGGGTTTTATATTCACTAAGTCCAACCAACTAAAAACTCGACCAAACAGTCGTTTCATCAAACTACACGACTCCTCAACATTGCGCGTTCATGATCTTGACTCAGTGGTCTGGACGTTAGGTATCCCCACACAAAATCAATGGACCCGCATGAGAGGGCCAGGTTACTTACCAGTGAGCAGTCGCAATCAAATGTTCTCAGTTACGCTGGACGATGGAACACAATCTGTGGGCGGCCTGCTTGATCATCTGGGCTACCTGTTCCTGCCATCTAGATATTTCAACAAGTTATCTATTTTTGTTTGTTTTAATATATAATTATGTTTATTAATTGCGTAACCTATTCTGCTGCGTTTTTGAAAAGTGTACAACCTTTCGTTGTCAAGGTTACAAAAATCACAATAAGAGACAATGTGGTTGCTGGCAATATACAACGAAAAGAATGCGCATTATTCAGATGTTCATTTACTGAACAGCTAATATCTAACTGGCAATCACTCAATATTTATCGCCAGAACCGACCAAGAAAGAAACGGAAACTTGTTGAAATACTTTACGCTGAGAATTCTATACTGTACCAAAAATATAATATTGAATAAAGCTGATAATAATATTAATAATAATAATAAAGGCTACCGAAGAATTCACTCAATACTTGAAAGACTAGACAAGCATCATTTTGGACGTTAATCGTTAATCAATCAGTTTTAAATATCCCAGTTTCACGGAAGATCACTCGTAACCTAAATATCTCAATAATAAAATCTGAACATATGAAGCTGAATGTTATTGAGAGCATCAGTACCCCTAAAGATTACAAGTTGGCTTTCATGACGCGTGCTAGCCAGCATGAAACTTGCATAAAGAAGGGTTTTCAATTTACTAAGTCTAGCTAACTAGCAACTCAACTACTTACACTAGTGGTCATATCGATAAGATTCGATGATCAGTAAAGAATTAGACAAGCATAACATTGATCACTACTCAATTATCATTCAATAGTATAATTTAAATTTGTTAAAATAAATAAACCTCTTCTACTGAAAGACTAATTAAGTTAAACATGAATTTGTGTTGGTCATTCACAGAACTCATCTGATCATTATGCACGATATCATTCATTAAGTCTACTTGATCATTCTGTAGTGACTCACGTTTATCACGAGAACACGACTGGTTTAATAAAAACAATTATTATTATAACCAACTGTACCAGTGTTTATTTTAATGCGCTTTTGTTTGACTGTGCTAATGACAGCTATTTTGTGCTTCCATTCTTATACTTACACTTTGATTGTAACTTCGCGCGAATTCGGTTACCTTCTGTAACCAAGGTTGTATCCTGGCACGATCTCGGTATCCTTTCGATGCCACGAGATCGCCAGCTAATAAACCTCGACTTGGTCCATTAATTGCCTTCTGGTATTCGGCTTCTCGGGGATTTTATGGAGTCATTTGGAACGAGCTTCTTACGCCTTCTGATTTTTCTGGCACGTGTTTCTTGGTAGCGGTGTTCATAGTTAATCTCAACTCGACGCCACGCTACATTGGTGACCCGTATTTTGGAACACGCCTCAACTTCTGATCAAATCTTCCAAAGAAGCCAATTCGGTGAGTCTATGATTTATCTATCCACGTCTGTCGTATATTTTCATATTTTTTAATATATAATATACGCGACATGACGGATAACGATAAGAATAGTATTAATATAATAGACTCACATGTACGTGTACCGAATCCTTGTTACTTTTTATTCGCGTGACGATGAATTCCACGCTTTATTCGAGAAATGTTACCCTATTAACTATTCTCCTCGCTGACCCGGCTGCTTGGTACGGAATGCATACGCATAAGCATATCCGTCTACCACCCAGCACCAAATGGTTAAGTAAACGGTTTCACTGCCAACTTAAAAGTGCTCTACGAGCACACGAAAACGGCAACTGGCACGAAACCTTACCGCTCGTTCTTTTAGGGATCAGAACGAGCTTAAAGGCAGATATCCAATGTTCCGCCCTGAACTTGTATACGGCACGACATTGCGTCTGCCCGGAGAATTCTTCACACCACGGAGCAGACCTAATTTCGGTAAATCAGACTACGTCCATCGACTGTCTGCATTTATGCGAACGCTGTCTCCGGTGTCAACTCGAATACAACATCGACAGGTCGCTCTCCCTCGAGAGTTATCTACCTGTTCACATGTTTTTGTACGAGTAGATTCGGTACGCAAACCTTGGCAACAACCTTACGAAGGCCCTTTTCACGTGATCGCTCGTCACGAAAAGACCTTCAAGGTTGATCGATATGGACGCGTCGAGATCGTCAGCATTGATCGTCTCAAACCAGCACACGTCGATGACAGTGCCCTATCTGACAACCTGAGATTCAATGCTAGACCTATCAAACCTAGCGGGATCCTTAAATCTTCTTCAGGTCCCACGCTAGATACATCTGAGACCTCATTCTCACGTCCCGGTCAACAGCACGCGTCATCTGCACCGTCTACGGACGAGACGACAGTCTCACGTCCAGATCAGCAGACCACGCCGCCTCTGACCTCGGATGAGATTGCAGGCTCACGAAATACGAACGAGACTACCGTCTCACGTTCCGGTCGCCGAGTACGGTTACCCGTACGCTTCCGCGACTAGCCGCACAGTTAACAACCGATACGGTGTAGGATTATTCCTATACTACACGCATGCTACACTCTTCTCTTTTTTCCTTTTCTTTTTGTTTCCTGAGCCCACGCCTTCGACCATCTCCGTTTGGTTCCGTCGACTTCAGTCAACTTTGGCGAAAGCTGGCCTGATCACCCACGCTCTTGTCAACGTACTCAGTCGATATATTGGTTTCGAATGCTTGGCATACGCTTGGTCTCGAACTTGGTCGTTATGGTCGCTTCTGGTCTTTTGGCTCAACGTGGTTTCGTCCTTCGTCTGCAGCGTTTCTGGTCCGGACCCTACGAACGCCCTCTTCAGATTCTGGATACAAACCACTCTGGTAGCATGCCAACTCAAGCAACAAATACAACACATCGCTCCTGGTACCGTTCTCCGAAAACGACCTTCGTTGGCAACTCGACGATCAACGATCGCTTTCCTGTTCGCCAATTCTTCCGTCCTACAATCGCTCGTCAGCCGATCAGTCCCACGATTCAAACCGCTATTTATCGAAAGTGTAAACCCTTTCTAGCGGGGGGCTCCTGTAGTGACTCACGTTTATCACGAGAACACGACTGGTTTAATAAAAACAATTATTATTATAACCAACTGTACCAGTGTTTGTTTTAATGTGCTTTTGTTTGACTGTGCTAATGACAGCTATTTTGTGCTTCCATTCTTATACTTACACTTTGATTGTAACTTCGCGCGAATTCGGTTACCTTCTGTAACCAAGGTTGTATCCTGGCACGATCTCGGTATCCTTTCGATGCCACGAGATCGCCAGCTAATAAACCTCGACTTGGTCCATTAATTGCCTTCTGGTATTCGGCTTCTCGGGGATTTTATGGAGTCATTTGGAACGAGCTTCTTACGCCTTCTGATTTGTCTGGCACGTGTTTCTTGGTAGCGGTGTTCACAGTTAATCTCAACTCGACGCCACGCTACAATTCCATGGTTTGTATAAATATTGTTCAATTTCGAAAAGTCCATTAATGACTTATTCATAAGTCATTAATCATAACAACAAAATTCTGTGTAACTTTATTTCTTCAAAGAGGTCTTGCTTCAGATTATGACATTCTGTAGTATAAAAGAACTTCTTCTCAGATGATTCACTACAACATTCTGAATGTTCAGAACACCTGAAAAATGATTTAGTTGTGAACTTCTAGAGAAAATTTTTCAGTTCCATTTAATTCTAACTTGGTTAAAAGTATCACATGTTGACAAGGTGAAATTCATACTTACAACTCTATGTCTGTCTGTCTATTTCTATTATGAATTTTCCCACATCATAGTAACAATACAACATAAATTCATTTTGTATTGTTTGTTCCAATCTTCCCATTGATGTTTAGAAATTTAATTCATCAGCTTGTTATTAACATATGTGTATCTTGTTTAGATTGCTCAATATTGCATTACGTCACATACATTATCAACAAAGATGGATGGTGACTAGCAATGGACTCTAGAATGCGCGTTTCATCTTGATTACAGTTTAAAATTACAAAAACACTCATTTACATAAATCAATAATAATCAAAGGGAGAAAACTCAAACATATCAATAAAGTGAATTAGGGACAAGGAAGGATGGGAGGGTGGATTTCCCTGGGAAACATTAATCAGTGGAATTCATTACCACAACACGTAATGGAAGCTCCATCTATCGACTCATTCAAAAGAAAGTTAGATCAACTGAGGTATCAAAATCGTCAGGACCAACACAGGCCATCACACCACCTAACGATTCCAAACTGAGACTGAAACTGGAAGAATCATCAATTTCACCCTATCGTGGTGAATTGAATCTATCAATTGTTCCACTTGATTACATAATCTGTATACTTAACCTCACTATTTTTATTTAAAACTTCAAGTACACATGATCGCCAGTTATATTTCGACCAAATTGTATTATCTTTCATCTTGATCATTCATTTCTTTAGATGGTGGTTGAAGGTAGTCGACAGGAAACCCTGGACCCGGGTTTCGTGCTACTTGACACTCGTCAGCAAGGTGTACCTGTAATCCTGAGGGAACTGGTGGCCACATGCAACATGGTCGATAGCATTCGATCTGCACTAATAAGGACTAGACACGCATGACATTGATCACCACCCAATGATCAATCAATTGTGATTCATTTCTTTATTCTCAATTCTAATTAGATTGTCTTCAAATGAACTAGTCATGTGAGACCACTCCTGAAAATTAATCATTTTCTCATATACTACTAATAATAATGGTAATTAGTATCATCATTATTACTATGTTATATTGTCACAACACATTACATAACAGAATACTCGTAATAATACAATTTAAAGCTGATTACTGGAAACCGTATTATTTTTATACCTTCGTATGTAACGTACTGTCTAACCAACTGTTCTCAAAAACATGTCACTAATACTTTTCTACATTTTTCAATATTTTCAGCCACTCTTGATGGAATTACTTGAAAAACGTAGTTGTTAAGAGGATGACAGCTGGAGTCTATTGATCAGTGATGATGCTGATTTCTATCAAATAATTTAAGTCTTTCAACACTAAATTTATTGAATAATATGCTCAAACTATCTATCTTAATGACTACCATAAATTATTTGAGAATGAGTGAGTTAAATCATATTTGCTATTTGCAATAACGTATAAAACATCCAGACGATAGATCCCTTTACTTAATTATTAACACTTGTTATCATTCATGGAGGAGCACAGGCAGCCCACCAGTATTCTCCATGCAACTCTGTCCTGAACAATCCTTTCCAGTTGTTCCTTTTCAACTGTGCTTCCGATTCTCGACACAGTGTGTTCTTTGACGTTCCTCCTTTACCGATCCGCGCCTTCACATCTTCACTTCGAACGACTTTGTCAACTGTCCTCCATGCAAAATTTTGCAGTGTAATCCATCATATGAGTTCTGTATGATATTGACTATCTTCTGAGGCACGCCGTAGTGTCGAAGAAGTTTCCATTGTGTTGTTCTGTCCACGCTATCAAATGCCTTTTCGTAGTCAAAGAAGTTGGTGTAGAGTGATGAATTCCATTCAATTGATTGTTCCACAATGAGTTGGTCTGTACACGATCTATCCTTACGGAATCCTGCCTGTTGGTCACGAAGTTGTGCGTCTACGCAGTCCTTCATCCTTTTTAACAATACCCTGTTGAAGACTTTTCCCGATATTGAGAGAAGAGTGATGCCCCTGTAGTTATCACAGTTGCTGAGATGGCCTTTCTTCTGTATTTTGATCAGAAGTCCTTCTCTCCAGACTTTTGGTACTTGTTCCTCATCCCAAATCGTATTGAAAAGAATGTGGAGTATCCTTGCAGTTAATGGTACGTCTGCTTTCAGTGCCTCTGCTGGAATGTTGTCTGATCCTGCTGCTTTGCCACTCTTGATTTGTCTGATGGCCATGCTTATCCCTTCAATTGTTGGTGGGACAACATTGATTGGGAGGTCCGTGGGTGCTGCTTCGATGTTGGGTGGGTTCAGTGGGACTGGTCGATTCAAGAGTTCTATGAAGTGTTCTGCCCACCTGTTTCGTTGTTCTTCAATGTTGGTGATTACCTCGCCTTCCTTGCTTTTCACTGGTCGTTCTGGTTTGTGGCAATTTCCAGAGAGTTTCTTTGTTATGTCATACAATTGTCTCATGTTTCCTTCTCTTGCAGCCTTTTCCGCCGTCGTTGCTGAATCTTCCACATATTTACGTTTGTCGGTTCTGATGCTCCTCTTCACTTGTTTGTTTACTTCTGTGTATTCAGCTTGTGCCCTGACTTTTTCTGCTCTTGTTCGACTGATATTGATTGCTGCCTTCCTGTTCCTTCTTTCTTGAATCTTATCCAGTGTATCACCAGTGATCCATTCCTTGTGATGGTGCTTCTTGTGGCCCAGAACCTCATGCCATGTTGAAGTGATTGCCTCTTTGATCCCCTTCCAGTTGCTTTCCACAGAAGTTTCTTCTCCATTGAGTAGATCATGAAAGGCCTGGAACTTATTGCTGAGGCTTATCTTGAATTTGTTGAGTTTGTTAATATCCTGAAGAAAGGCCGTATTGAACTTCTGTGATATTGTCCGCCCCGTTGTCCAGTGCTTCTCGAGCTTCAATTTCATCTTGGCGACGAGCAAGTGATGATCCGAAGCTATATCAATTCTCCTTTCGGTTCTCACATCCTCTATAGTCCTCCTGAACTATTCGTTGATGCAGATATGGTCGATTTGGTTTTGCGTAGTGTGCAGCCTATTGTGGAATTGTTATTTAGCGTCTTCGTTGTAGTCGTTAGTAGGCGCATAGAATTGGATGATGTCCATTGAAACGCCCTCTTTCCTTGTTTTGAAGGAGGCTTTGATGACACTGGGTCCACGAGGTTCCCATCCTATAAGTGCATTTTGTGCTTGTTTCGACAGCATCAATGCAGCTCCTTGTGTATGTGGGGCATTTTCTTCTTCACGGCCGGAGTATAACAGAAGCCCTCCTGAAGTTAGTCGTTGTTGTCCAACTTGAGTCCAATGTGTTTCACTGATCACAAGCACCTCCAGGTTGTCTCAAGCTTGAAGATGGCACTGGTATTCAGTGTTTAACAACGCTTTTACCAGCAACACCTAATATGAAGC
The DNA here is from genome assembly GCA_944470405.2 of Schistosoma mattheei. NCBI lineage: Eukaryota > Metazoa > Platyhelminthes > Trematoda > Strigeidida > Schistosomatidae > Schistosoma > Schistosoma mattheei. Next base: position 89,326,441 of record OX103947.1, on the reverse strand, counting down.
GTACCCACCAAGAGAAATCAAAAGACAGAGTCGAGGAGATCGGGAGGCTTTATTTGGCGAATACCAATATATGGGAATTCTCTGATGTGCGTAAAAACACAATGTTGGCGAAAAAAAAAGGAAAATAAACTCAAGCACACGTAGTGGCGTTAAATTTTTTTTATGTTTTTTGTTTGTTCTAAAATAAAAATATGAATATATAAGCATAAAAAAATATTATATATCGTAAAAAGAAAGATCGAGATAATATAAAATGTCGAGTAGTGCTTTACGTGCAGTAGTCGTTTAAATGTTCTGGAAATCTTACTCTTCTTCCAGAACGCGTTGCTTTAAGTTTATTTTCAGATACATTCGGAGCATCATCGCGTGTGTTGGTTGTCGGATGAGGAATTATGAGTGTAGGAATCTTTTTGTGCGATTGTACCGGAGGAAAGTCGACGTGAATAGGATTTCCTTCTAAATACGCTGCTTTTAAGCAATCTATGCTGATGCTATCGTTTGTTCCGTTCTTATCGACTACATAGTACTTAGATTCACGTTGAAGAACTTTGAAGGGTCCTTCGTATGCTGATTCGAATGGTCGTCGATGCGAGTTTCGATGAACGAAGATGTGTGTACAATATCGTAAGTCAGGTTGAACGAAAACATCAGTTGATTGAGGTCGAGTGGAAACAGGTTTAACTGAACGCATTGCGTTTGTAAGACTATTCATGTAAGACGTTAGATCCATGCTCATTGAAGAGGATGAAATGTACACGAATTCTCCTGAAAGTTGAAGTGTGTGACGAAATCTCAGCACGGATACAGAAGGCTCGACTAGCTTTTGCCAACTTGCGTCATTTATGGCGTAGGCGAGATATCCGTCTATCAACCAAAGGACGTGTTTACTGCGCAGCAGTTCGTTCCGTCCTACTTTATGGCAGTGAAACATGGGCGGTAAGAGTAGAGGATATCCGTAGGTTACTAGTATTTGATCATAGGTGTCTTCGAAACATTGCTCGTATATCATGGGACCATCGAGTAAGTAACACAGTTGTCAGGAAACGGGTACTAGGTAAGGATGGCAAATCAATTGATGACGTAGTGAAACTTCATCAGTTGAGATGGCTGGGACATGTGTTACGTATGCCCAACGACCGACTACCTCGACGTGCTATGTTCAGTGGTATAGGAGAAGGTTGAAAGAAAGCTAGGGGCGGCCAGACCAAAACATGGCACAAATCCATGAAGTCACTGACAAGTGGACTGAGTCATGTTGGTAGGTGTAGACTACCTGGTTGGGGACTGCGAGATGACAACAACCGATGGTTAGAGACCCTGAATGACATGGCTCAAAATCGTTTGCAATGGTTCAGGTGCATCCACTCTCTGTGCTCTCCCAAATTCTAATCTTTTGAATTCTTGATGTCTCTTTTTTTCCTGTTTCCAAATTTATTTCACTGGATTATACTCTTTAAATAACATCTCCAAACCCTTATCTTCCCGATTACTGCTTATACTCTTATTATCTCTACCACTAAAAGATATGAATCGACAACTGCATCACTGTTCTAATGTGGTGTGGCAACTCGAACTGATGTACGTACGTACGGAGTTCTACGTTGTTACTGACTGACTGACGAAGTGTTGTTCCATAAACTAGTTGAGCCGCAGTGTATCCAATGTCAGCTTTCACTGCATTGCGAATACCTAGTAAGACGAGTGGATGAGCGTCGGACCACTGTGAAACGTTTGCAGCTGATAGTGAAGCTTTTAGTTGTCGGTGAAAGCGTTCCGCCAACCCGTTTGCTTGTGAGTGGTAGTCGGTCGTTCGGAAGCGAGTGATTCCGAAAAGTGTGGTCAGACGACGGAAAAGTTCGGATTCAAACTGACGTCCGCGGTCTGTAGTGATGGTTGAAGGTCAGCCGAAGTTTGCTACCCATCGTTCGACGAAGGTGCGGGCCACTGTTTCATCATTGATGTCCTTGATAGGTACTACTTCTGGCCATCGAGTGAAACGGTCGACGCAGGTTAAGAGATAAGCGTATCCATTTGAATGTGGTAAAGGTCCTACCAAATCTGGATGAACATGGTCGAAACGAGCATCAGGAGTTTTAAATGAGCCTAAGAGACATTTATTGAGTCTGATAACCATAGATTTCTGGCAGATTACACAGGAGCGTGCCCACTCCCTCACGTCTTTATTCATGCCAGGCCAGCAAAACCGTTCTGCTATAAGCTTAATGGTTGCACGAACACCTGGATGAGAAAGTTTGTGCAATGTATTGAAGACATTGCGTTAATAATGTTTCGGCACGATTGGGCGATACCTACCTGTAGATGTGTCACAAAGTAAGGTTTCCTTACCTGTTCCCATCTGTTTGATGCGTGGTTTGAGGGTTGTTAACGACAACTCGTGCTGAAGATCAGTGTCTTCTTTTTGAAGCTCGGCGAGTTTCAGAAGGTCGATTCCCTGGAAACTGTTCAAGGAAATCATGAGGGACAAGGCGTATGGAACTACATTGTTTGCTCCAGAGATGTGTTGAGTGTCTGAAGTAAACTGCGAAATGTAGTCCAGTTGTGGAGACTCACGGGGATAGCATTTATCTGAAGTAGAGCTTAGAGAGCAGGTGAGCGGTTTATGGTCAGTGAAAAGAGTGAATTCACGACCTTCGATGTAGTGTTGAAAATGTCGTACAGCATAATACATAGCTAGGAGTTCCCCACCGAATGTGCTGTACCTCGATTCGGTGTCTAGCAACCGTCTAGAGAAAAATACCAATGGTTGCCAAGAGTTGTTAACTCATTGTTGTAAGACTCCTCCGATTGCTGAGTCGGATGCGTCTACTGAGATAATAATGGATGCTCGGGTGTTTTGATGTGCGAGCATTGTTGTTTTCGCAATAAGTTCCTTAATTTTGGAGAATGCTTATCGTACGATGTCGTCCAAATTAATGGATTTCGCATTTCCACGAAGTTGGTCGGTCAGAGGTTTCATGAGTAAAGCCCATTTAGGTATGACTCGTTTATAGAAATTTACAAGGCCGTTAAACTTTCGTAGTTTGCTTGATCGTGATCGGTTCTGGGTAATCCAGAATGGCCGCCACTTTGGTCCTAAGGGGTCGGATGGCTTGAGCATCTATCGTGTGTCCTAGGAAGTTTAATGAGTCGGTTCCGATTTGCCATTTCTGAACGTTTACAGTAATGCCCTGTTTATGTAGTCGTTCGAAAACAAGATCCAGATGCTTGAGATGTGATTCTCTGTCCGGACTTGCGATTAGGCAGTCGTCAACATACGCATGTACGAAATCGAGACCTCAAAAGCCGTCGTCTATGAACCTTCGGAATATTCGGGCAGCGTTTCTTAGACCGAAAGGCATTCGCAAAAATTCATAGAGTCCGAAGGGAGTAATGATGGCGGTTTTCAGAATGTCGTCAGCAGCCATAGAGATTTGGTTACACGCTTTAACCAAGTCGATTTTCGAAAAGACAGTTGTACCTTTTTCAAGGTAACTGTCAAATCGTTAATGTGATGTGATGTGATGTGTATTGCCGCTGGTCACACACGGCAACTTCGGTTGCGTTTGGTGTATTCTAGGATACTTATCGAGTAATTGTTGATAGAATGGGTCTATCGTATTCTTAGTTGTGACTGGAGATAATCCGCAACCAGAAAAGGAAGATACGCAAACAGATAAATTATTCTTTCCGTCTACTAGCCTTCGTTTGCGAGTATCGATGAGTAGATTCTGGTGTTGTAGAAGGTTTATACCAATGATTGGCATAGAAACATCTGCAACAACGAAGATCCAGTGTATGGGTTTGCGTAAACCCACGTTAAGGTAAACGTACGTTATACCGTATGTGGCGATAGTCTTACCGTTTGCCGCCTGTAATTTTAGAGCCAATTCGTGAAGACGGTCGTTAGAATTCGCAGGATGAACGCTAACTTCTGCGCCACTATCGACGAAGAAAATTGCAGGGTTTCCTGCAATTTCTGGAAGACTTTCCATACTGGTTATGATACCAGCACCAGTCGGGGTTATCCGTCTCTCGTGGTCTAGAGACAGATCGCCTAAGTGAAGTGCTTCTACGTGGGATGTGTGGCCGTTTACGGTCGTTACAAAGTTTAAGACAACGTGTAATGGTATGACATAACTCTTTTATGTCATTCTGGATTGTCAGAGGCTTTTCTTTGACTGAAAAAACCTCGGTATTAGAAGATTTTGTGATTTCCAAAATGCGATCGGCAGATGCAGCCAGCTCGTCTAAGGCGTTGTTTCGAAACAAAACCAGTACAGCTAGCACCTGCTGAAGAAGTTTGGATGAGGAAAGTTGTTTGAACAGGCCACCATCGAAGGGTTTTTGGCCGATAATCTCTCTCATTCTTTGCAACATGTCCGTCACAGAACCAGTTGCAGGTTGATGTTATTAAGGAGTTGGTCTAAACTTTGTCTATCGATTAGGTCTCCGCGTTTATAGATAGATCGTTTCAGTGTTTCGTAGGGTTCAGAAACATCACTAGTAAACATAATAGGTGTTACGCACCTGTTGAATTCGCACGGTAGTGCTTTGACTAGTGTGAAGAGTTTTACACGTGTATCGTTCACACCGTGCCCGTAGAAGTCGGCTTCTGCGTAGCATAACCAGGCTTCGATGTTGTCTGGCCAGAAGGGCATCAGTTGGAACTAAGGTGGGGACACAGTCTTTAACTTAAATACCTTGAGTGTCTGTTCCGTCATAGTGAAATATCAAGTACGAGAATGAACGAGTGAAATATATATATATATATATATATATATATATATATATATATAATATATTTGATATATTTGATAAGCTATCAATATATCGAGAATCGTCTGATCTAATCTGGCTAGCGATTGTAGGGGATGTTGAGCACGGCGTTCACACTCGTGATCTGGTGCGGATGCATGACCGGGCGCCTTCAGCTAGATGAGTCCATTAAAACTAATGTGGCCAGTATCCAATGTCACAAACATAATGAGCTATTTATTTTTAGGATTTATTAACCACTACAGTACTGTATTTGGAATTCGAAATCAAGCGTTCAACACGTACAACGGAATAATTAGTTGATTTCAAAATCATAGGCACACTTAGCATCACAACATGCAGGTTGAAATTGAGGTCAACCAAGTTTTATCCAAGTTTCTCTAGAAATTAATGTTATGTCAGACTCCGCATCAATTTGCAGCTTAACTGGTCTAGCCTCAATTAGTAAAAATTTGTCAACATGCCATAATAAATTATTCAGACCAGCTCCTCCACAAGCACAAAAAAAAGCGCCCAACGAGGATTCTCCAGTCAAATATCAAATTCAATCGATCAGGTTACAATGCAGACATCGATCTAAATGACTCGATCTATGTTCCGACTTTAAGTAGTTGATTTATGGTAAATTATATTTCTATACTAATTCACAACACCAAGTACACATTTACAGGTAACATTTATGTTTCTCAGATGCATTATCCTTACATCATATGAATGTTAATGTAGATAGGCTTTATGAGCATCATAAAAACACAACCTTTTAAACGTTCAATTGCATAATAAAGATGTCAAAATTAATGTTTACGGTCTGAAGTGTTCCATAATAAACATAAGCTTTTGTATGCATTGAGAAATGTTGTTCATCACCGAAAAGTAAATATGGTGTATTGTAATATTTAGACAGTTATTTCAACAGATAGAAAATAAACCAGATGAAAAACATTCCGTTTCGTTTGAGAAACTGGATAACAGTTAGTTATCCTTCAGTAGACAGATCAACAATTCACAAATTATTCTAATTTCATTGTGTTTTCTCGGAGTATCAAATAGCACTGTAGAAATGAATTTCATCAAGGAATAGATATTATTGACTATCATTAAAGCAGACTTATCAGTCAACATAGAGAAATGGGTTAAAATTGAAAGACAATCGTTCTGATTCAAAGTCACATATGCTTACACTTAATAAATGGATCATTTCATATGTATGTTAAACGTTTCTATGGTTTATACGGAGACAAAAACAGAATTTTGAATCCTAATCTATTACTAAGTACTACTAAGTGATTCATAGCTAAATTGATGATCATTCGAAATACATGCAATTTCAATGAACGTATGATCATTCGTATTATTACTACACTTCCCTCTTTACAGATATGTCTCATTTACATGGTCTTATTCATAAGTGCACATGATATCACTTTACTTATTCCTTACACCTCTATGACCTTTAATGAACAAAAGTAACAAAAGTAATTAATTCATCTTATTACATCCACTTTATAATTTGTTACCAAATTATTAGGTCTATTGTTATGATTGTTCGTATTAAGTAATCTAGCAATATAGTCTTTCTATTACATCATCTTGGTTATTCTTTATTTACATTTCCTCATAGAATTAGTACTTTAACAAAAGAAAATTCCCATATATATATATATATATATATATATATATATATATATATATATATATATATATATATATATATATATATATGTACGTTCTATTGTGAGACTCCTCCCCAGTGCGCACTCAGGATCTCACCTCGCCAGACTCGAATACAGGACATATCAGACTCACTTGCAAACGTTCAATCTTTAGCATATTCCTCATTTATTGCAAAGTTTTACGATTATTTACGCGACTTCAATCGGAACCATATTTGTTATCTTAGTTATAGACTAGAAGTTACGTGTATTTAGATGACTTTCTGACTTTATCTAACAATAATGACCAGAAAGTATAACTGGAATAAAGAACATCATTATTATTGAATACTGAATACTGAGTTGTTATACAAACACAGAACAATCAAAACACTTGATCATCAACTATGAAATAAGAACAAGTCACAACAGAGTGATCACTGGGTGGTGATCAATGTTATGCGTGTCAAGTGCTTATTTAGTGCAGATCGAATGCTATCGAACATGTTGCAATGTGGCCACCAGTTCCCTCAAGATTACAAGTACACCTTGCTGACGAGTGCTAAGTAGCACGAAACACTGGTCCAGGTTTTCCTGTCGACTTCCTCCATTCATCATCTAATAAGAACAAGTTGATGAAAGTAAGAAGAACAAGAAGTAAGAATGAAACAAGTTGAAATAAAACATGATAATAATAGATAATTATATATTATGTGTGGACGAGTTAATCAAGATCAGAAATGAACTTTTAAATTCTCAGTTTTTACTTTTTTCTTAAAGAGAAATCTCAATACTCTTGATAAGAGTAATTAAAAATACATTTGTATACTACTTAGAACATTCAAAGTAATCAGTAAAAGTTGGTTTGTGTTACCAAAAATTGAACGTGTTTTCGTTATCATTTTCATGAAAAAGAAACTGTCCATTTACACAGACTGTTTTCTAGCTAGGTAAGTACTGATGATGAATTTATTGAACACATATTTTGAGCACATCGCTGTCACTCCAGGACTCGAGCCCAGCATCGTTGTCTTCAAACACTACCTGCCTACTGAGTCCAGTTAACCACTCGCTTGTGCAGTGAGGGGAGTTAAAAATTCAGTCTCTAATTGTTTACTTGAATACTCCCTTTGATGTTTAGGACTGCAATTGATCAGCCTCTTATTAGCATATGTGAATACTGTGCGTATTGCGTCGATGGAGTTCGAGTCACCGAGTGAACATCAATTCAGAAATACAGGTGCATTCAGCTGACGAGCCCCAAATAGGACGAATCGAACGTCAAACTGGATTCCATTGATAACCACTGTCCATATTTGCTAACAATAGAAATAATTTATACTTGTTGGACAGGATAAGGATTGATTTCACAATTCTTGAATCGCTTCATTGAATTAAGAGTTTAAAATGAAGTTTCGTCAGCATTATAATTTAATAAAAAGAAGCATTCTTGAAGTAATTAAAATAAACCGTTATGCCATTGAGTAAATATAATAAAGAGAATTGAGCAACAGAAATTTACCTAACATTCATCGATTCCTGATCTCAATAAAAAATATGACAATATCCATAGCTCCACACTTAAAACTTTTGAACTGACCAAATTATTTACCATCATACAATAGTTATTCACCACTGTGATTTCAGTCAATACTCTTAATATGTCATTCTCTTGATTTTAAAGAAGGTGAAAACCAAATGATTCTATGAGTTAACGACGATTCAACTCACTCGAAATTAGATGGCAAATGGTCATATTGTTCATTCATTGTTAGAGTGAGACTTTCTATGAATTGACAGCCAAATGAATTGTTTTCACGTCATTTTATATTTAGAAAAGTATCGATGTTTTGTAATATGAGAAATTCACTCATTTTAGTTCCGTGAATGTATGTAGGTGAAGGTCAGTCACATAAGCACATCATTGGAATGCGATAAGTTCTATTCTAATTAAGATTCATATTACGCCCACCATACAGCATACAGTAAAGAGAATACCATATTGTTTGATTAACGAGATGAAATGAAGTGGTAGACAACAACAAAGTATGATCAATGATGTTTCTGTAGACACTTGAGTTCAACAGAAATATGCTCATTAACTAAATGCTCAAATAATATACACTGAGAATAGAAAATAGTAAATTTTACTTTGAAGATTGTATAGGAAGTAACAGAAATGATAGACGTTGGTGTTTTGTGGGTATTCAATCAGGTAAATCGGGCAGAATTCTCAGTTTATCAAATCTTATTCTTAATTGCAAACTATTTGAAAGCCAGTGGTGTTTGTATAAACTGATTGCTCCTTTATACTTGGTCTAAAAATTGCTGACCAGAAAATATCATTTACATCATACTAATTCAGCATAGCGAATTATGCAAGATCATCATTTGGGGAATTATGAATCCACTTCGTGAGTGCAGAAATTCTTTGGAAGTCACGAGGTCTATGTCGCAAATGTTGCTGAAGTGAGAAGATACAACATGGCAGTTCTCGAATTAAGTGAAGCACATTGAATGTATACTGTGCAGGAGAAAACTAAATTCGAGAAATTTGCCGTTGTACTCTGGTGATGAGTGAAAAAGTGAATAATACGTTCAGCTCTGTCATTACTGACCCTTGTGTATTCGCCGGTACACTAATATATTTTTGCATTCACTGATATGCATTGTTTGTTATCTTAGTGAATGGAATCATGTCATCGATATATAGTTTTTATTACTGCACATGAAATCTCTTCATACTCAATGGAATTCAATGAATACTGAATAAAATAATTTATAAACTAGAAATGTTTATTGAACCTAATCATCATATGAAATCATCAAGTTTCAATCGACATTAATGTGGACTTATCCTATGAGGAGAAACTGATAATCATTCTATGAGATTAGTTGACTATTCCAATCCACAGGATTTCCATGGATATCAATGCCTGATCTAACATTCAGGTAAATTCTTATCAAGCCTTAGTGAATAAGTTATATGACTACATAACCCTTTTACTATTTACACTAATAAGAAGAAGAAGGAGAAAAATCAGTAATCATGTGATAACAGACCACATGTTAGTGGTACAATTTCATGTACAAATGAAGATAATTCTAATGCTGATCAACCGTTTATTCAACTACATATTGTAATACACGAGGATGTAAAATGTTATGTATTGTCGACAACATTTTGAAGTGCAGAATTCACCTTCACAATACGAAGAATTACTCTTTGCAAATATATTCAAAACATCAATAGTCTTGGTTTCTTTCACTGGAATCGCCATTCATTTACGAAAGTGTGGACTGTTATTCATTCATCAATAATTAATTCATGATCACAATTGATTGATCACTGGGTAGTGATCAATGTCATGTGTGTCAAGTGCTTATTATTGGTGCAGATCGAATGCTATCGACCATGATGCCATATGGCCACCAGTCGACTGTCGACTACCTCCAACAACCATCTGATTAATTCATTATATATAGCATAGACTAAATATATTTAGAAATGTATATATAGAAACAATGCATCATTGACAATCAGGTCATAGATGATTATTGAAAGCAACAGAATGTTTGTTCGTGAATATATGAGCACACATTTTGAACTACAAGTTCACTAGTCACTTAATGAAGCAAAGTAATACTAGTGATATCCAAAAATGTTTGTCATTGAAAAAGGTGAAGAATTTCAACCAACAGTGGAAATGGGTCAGCTGATATGCGTCAATAGCTAGCTAGAAGAATACTGCTTAACGATGTGTTTATCTATCAACATGATGATTGGTTAACAATGATCGTATGGTTTTATGAATTTTGATCGTCTAAATGATCACACTTTGAACCATCCAATCAGAAAGAACGAAACTAGCACTTAAAAATCTATATAAACTCAACAAGATCTAACAAGAATTATTATCGTTTTGGACAATATGATGAGGTGAGTGTTGATTGTCCAGTTGAGACAAATGAGCGTGTTATATGAATTTCAATGTGATCTAATGAGATAACGTTGTTTTGTTCATCTGAACTATTTCAGATATACTTTTCCATCTGGCCAGTTCATACTGCTCAGTTCGGTTGTCGTAATAATTTCAACATTTTTTGATTGTCATGAAATTTGTGAGAATCCTGAACTATTGAAATATAGTAAATTAATTTTTGGAGACGACTCACATAAATACGTAAGAAATCAGTCGGGTTCTAATACACATATTCAGTCTCACTATTACTACTATTTCCGGACAATCCGCCGTAATCAGCCTTCTCCAGTTGTAGATGAAACGTTTGTAAGATTGACCCCTGACGAGGTGAGTTGATCTCAGTTTGTAATGACCGTATTAATTCATATGTTTGTATATTTTCAAGACAATCCCTCTGAAATTCCCGTTTAAATTCTATGGCACAGACGTCAGTGAACTAAAGATGTACAGTCATGGTAAGAGAATGATTTTCTTCGAACGAAAATTGTTACTGAGTTTTGCTTATTGATACTTCATTCCATGAATCAAAGTTGTTTTAATTTCTTCAGTAAATCAGTTTTATGCTTTTTCTAACATTCAAAACTACTACTGATATCATATTTTGTTCAGCTTGTAAATAGTTTGACGCCTTACAGCAAACTAATCACGGTTCATGCAATTGATTTTAGTCTCCAGTTTATTTCAAAGTGTTTCCTTCATTCACTTCAGATTGTCAATCAAAGTGCATATTTTTATTCAGATAAGATGGGTGCATTAGAAGTGAAAAGAGAAAAGGCATTAGGAACGATTTACACTTACTTACAAAACGGTGTGGTGTCTGAATATCAGATTTCGAATGGGAGTGAGTTATTATATCATTCAGTGATATTTTGTCTTGTTGTTTATTTCGCACTTTCTGTTTTGCGTAAACGATTCATTACTTTACTTGGTTATTTCATGAAAACTCAGCAGTACACAGTGATTATTTTGTTTCTGTGATTCGGTAGCCTGAAATGTGTTCAGAGCACGTATTATTGTCCAATGAAAACGTGGAATAAAACAGTGATTTACTTTGGAAATAGGCACAAATTGATTGAGTAGAAATAACAAATCTAATGATGCAGTCACTCAAGTGAAAACCACCTGCTCTACTGTCTGTTCAAACTACCATAAAACAGGTATCTCACCACTGTGACACTTCGTGGTAGATTCAATGAATTGAATCAAACTACAGCTACAACAATAAGCAATGTTGGGTAGGAAATCAGTTTGCATTATTGAAGCACGTGAACTGTCATGTTATGTGCGATGTCCTCTAAATCTTTTCTGTCACTTACTTAGTTCTTAAACGCTTAGTGTCTCTCGTCACATTTTCTTGATCATCATATTCGTATGATCATGAAGTTAGAACTAATGCGCTTTCTTAAACATCTAGTCAACGAACAACCATTGACAACCTGCTAGTACAACATGATTGATTCGAACCAGAACACATAGAACATAAAAATGAACTTAATTCACTCGCTCTGTTATCAGGATTAATGACATTGGAATCGCTAGGTAAATAGAGGAAACACTGATTCATTGGAATAACAGGATCGCAGAAAATTATTTCGTATGTGCATGGTCGGTAGGATATCAACGGTATCTTAGTTAAGCAAAATGTGTTAGAACCGACGTTCTAGATGTAAAATATTCTTCACTGTTGTCGACATTGAAATGTTCATCTCGTCGTTGAAATAATAATATAATAATGATACGGATTCTTCAAACTCTCATCTACTTGAACCGGTTTATTTAAATGTTGAAAAGAAGATGATAGCTGGTGTCCAAACTCATTCTGTGTTGAAATGCATGTTTTTTAAAAGGGGCGGATATTCAGAATGCAGATGTATAAACACAATTTGTTTTTCCTTTCATTATTTCAGAGAAATTATTGGCTGTCCGAAGCATTTTTCACCGAGATGTTGATGGTAAAAGTATGTATCCATTAAATGATTGTTTGAACACATGTGACATTTTAACACTTACACCATCATTCCTTGTAATTACTCTCACGTTTTCTATTTGACACGCGTAACTGAACTCTTTTCAAAGATTGACTGAAGTAATGCAGCGTAAACATTCTGAAAAATTGGGCGAAAACTATGTATACGGAATCCACTGATTAGTTGAACACATTGATTGAGATATAAAAAACAGTTGAAATAAGCACGAACATACTACATTTGACGAGCAATAAATAGATAATTTTGGATAAATGAAGTCACAATCTCAGTAGTGTTATAAACCTGTAGTCCGGTACTTACTTTCAATCCATTTATCAGCTGTCCTCTATGAACCATCTTGCAGTGTAGTCCGTCGTATGAGTCCTAGATAATGTTGATAATCTTCTCAAGAACTCAGGAGTGTCGAAGAAGTTTCCATAAAGTCCTCCTATCTACACTGTCGAATGCCTTTACATAATCAATGAATTTGATGTACAGTGTTGAGTTTCACTCAAATAATTGTTCGACGATGATCCGTAGTGTCTCAATTTGGTCTGTGCACGATCGATCCTTACGGAATCCATCCTGTCGATCTCGAATTCGGGTGTCTACTGCGTCTTTTGTTCGGTTCAGCAACACTCTGTTAAAGACGTTCCCTGGTACTGACATTAGTGTGATGCATCTGTAGTCCTCATATTCGCTCAGATCTAATTTCCTTGCTATCTTGATGATTTACCTTTCTTTTCAGTCCTTCGGTATTTGGTCCTCCCCCGATTCCTCTTCAATAGAAGGTGGAGCATATTCGCAGTTACTTCAATGTGTGACTTCAATTCTTCAGCTGGAATATTGTCAGGTCCTGCTGCTTCTCCGCTCTTGATTTGTCTGATAGCCATTCCGGTTTCTCCGGTTGTTCGTTGAGTGACATCTATAGATAGGTCTGAGCGTGCTTGTCTGATGTCCGGTGGATTCTATAGAGCTGGTCTATTCAACAGTTCCTCAAAGTACTCTACCTATCTATTCATCGATTCCTGAATCTTGATGATTGTCTTTTCTTCTTTGTCCGGTCTCTTTGGTTTAGTATATTTCCCTGCTAGTTTCTTCGTTGTACCGAATAGTTGTTTCATGTTTCCTTCTCTTGCAGCTCTTTCCACCGTCGTTAATAGTTCTTCCACGTATTTCTACTTGTCGGCTTTAATGCTCTTCTTCACTTGCTTGTTCGCTTCTATGTACTCAACTTGTGTCTTGACTATCTCTGCTCGTGTTCGGCTGTGATTAGTTGCTGTGTTCCTGTTCTTCCTTCATTCAGTCTCGTCCAGTGTTTCTACAGAGATCCATTCTCTATAATGATGCTTGTTGCCGCCTCCTGGCACCTCTTAACACGTTGACGCTAGTGCTTCTTTGCTACCTTTCCAGTTGTCCTCCATAGTAGTTTCTTCTTCCTCCAGTAAATCCTATAACGCTTGGTACCTGTTGATGAGAGCTAGCTTGAATTCGTTGAATTTGTTAATATCTCGAAGGAAGGCTGTATTATACCCCTTTAGTGCTGTTTGTCCAGTTGTTCAGTTCTTCTTTAGCTTTAGGTTCAAATTGGCGACAACTAGGTGGTGTGGTGATCTGAAGCTCTGTCAGCTCCTCTCCTGCTTCTCACTTCTTCAATTGTCCATGAGAGTTTTCGTTGATGCAGATATGATCTATCTGGTTCTCTGTTGTGTGATGCGGTGAGATCCATGTAGCTTTGTGTATAAAAGTGTGTGGAAATATTGTGCCACCCATGACCAGGTTGTTGAATGCACACAGATTTGCAAATCTCCACCCATTTTCGTTTCTCTCCCAGTCAATCCATGTCCTCTCATGATATCTTCATATCGAGTGTTGTCTATTCCGACTTTTGCGTTTAGATCTCCCATCTGAATGGTGGAGTTGTTCCTTGAGCAGTTCTCTATGATTGACTGCAGCCTATCGTAGAACTGGTCTCTATCGTCGTCGTTGCTATCATCGGTGGGTGCATATGATTGAAAAGCATTAATCGTGATCCCGTTCTAATTGTGTTGAATGATGATTTGATGATTGTGGATCTGTAAGATTCTCATCCTACAAGTGCGTTTGGCGCTACTTTGGAAAGCATTAGAACGCTTTTCTGAGTGTGCGAAGCATTTTCCTGTTCGTGACTAGATTTCGTTCAATAGGTTTCACTTATTCTGAGCACCACCAATGTGTTTCTTTTTATCTCAGTAGCTATTTGATTGGTCCTCCCTATATCCCGCATTGTCCGGACATTACATGTAATTATATTGAATGTTGCTCTGGTTGTTACAGTGGACATTTGTCTCGTGACTTCCGATGAATCTCGGTTTTCATGCTGTAGCGTTTCAATTCTTTCTTCAGCTCTTAGGGCAGAGTTTAAATTGTCAACTTTGATTGCTTTGGTTGGCTTTTTTTAGCGAGATTTTTTTCTACCGTATGGGATTTTCGATCTCATGTTCAACACTGCTTCTTTACTCGGTCTTTGGAGCGTAAGTAATTGTAGGAGAGCTACAGGCGGAGTTGCATGACGTTCAGCAGATTATATTTACTTCGAATTCACCTTGAGAAATCATTTGAGATAACACGGTAAATATCTGCCTAAGTCTGATCACTGTGTGGGTAGACACATACAATGTCACATCTGACAATAACATGTTCATCATGAATCCCCGAAATTTTAAATGACGACGGTCTTCTTGTTGCAGATGTTGAATTGAAGGTGTTAAATCTCATACATCCAAGCGGGAAGATATCTTTTTATTATGAGAACGTAAGTCGCACAATTGAATATTACAGTTGTTTTGTTTCAAGTCTTTCAGATTATTACACTATTTAATGCAATTCAATACAATCGAATGTATCAAGATACATTGGAGACGACAGAAAGAGATCAACATTTGTTCATGTGCATACAGACTATATGAAACTATTAACAATCCTTTTTTGACACACTTTATTCTAGCACTTTTATAAAAGAGTGAATGATAAGGAGTCAACTGAAGAAATTCTGGTGTCTTCGCGCCGACTAGGAACAAATAGTGTACGTCAGGGTACTACTGTAATGAACAAGAACATGAGTGGAAGCAATCGAATATAATTGATAGGAAATTACAGAACTTGTTAATAAAATCTATTAATCGTATATTAAATGCTTAATTTGCAAAATGTCCATCAATTGTCTTAAAATTACTCAGACTTCAATTTTCTCGCATTTTCATACAAATTGCATTCTGTCTTCAATCTTTACTGCTCGATCCTCTTGTCTCTCTGGTGCCAGACACTCCGTTCCTGCCTAACGTCATATACTTCTTATATGGATATAAGTAGCCCGCACCACACTACAATGGAACAATTATATATTGTCAAGCTTCGTTACGTCTTCTGAAGATCAGATGTTTGAAGTGTTCACTCTTGAATAATCTTAGTGATAAATTGTTCAAATATTGATTGTTTTTCAGTGTGTGACTGTTTGAATGTCAGGTTTTATTAATTCACCCATTCGGAATACAGGCAACCAGGATGGGCTTGTAAGATGAAAGGTGTCATGTGTGTTGAACTGAATCAGTTTTGATTGTTTCGAGGTAATCAGAACAAATTATGGGAAGCATTCGCCAGCGAAATGAACGCTAATGGATGGAAGTGAGCACATCAACACAATCACACCACATGACAACACATACACATGCAGCAACATTGCGGTTATTCACAATCACATTTCTATCGACCGACGTGGATATTCATCTCACAGTATATCACCTCATTCCATGATAGATAGATAGATAGATAGATCGTTCATCTAACTTCTCTGAAGTTGACAAATGAGGTGAGTCAGAATATGTTTGTAGACTAGATGGAACATAGTTCTAAGGCAACTGAGAGATCATTGTGGTTACTGTGAGTGTGATAATTTGTTTTTGTATAAGATAATGTGAATGACGACACATCACTTCAATGGTTGGTTGATTTTAAGATAGGTGTTGGTGTGTTGACAGATCTTGACTCAGACATCCATTACATCTTTTCAGGTTCCTGAGGAAATTGGGAAAAATGAATTGAGGTCGAGCGTTTACGGTCGATTTGAGTGTGGAGGTAACAAATGTCATTTATATTCTGATTTACACTGAAATACATGAACAACCATCTGTTAGACTAATGTTGCTCACTTTTTGTAACTTATTTTCTGTGTGTCAACACATGTCATGTCACATGAGATAAAGAGTCATTGGATACTTGGTGGAATATTTCGCATGTGCTTACCGATTGACTGATGACCTGTTGCAATGTGTTGCTGAGTCGTTTCACAGTAAACCTCAATGTTGATAATTTGTGAAATTATTTCTAACGAGTTAAACATATTTTTTAAAGACGTTGCACTGACACGCTTATAACACAACTCAGAAACTTAACGAAATCATTTTTCATTTGCTGGTTAGACGATGACCACTTTCGAAAACAAAGTGAATTAAAGCATATTTCGTGAGAATGCTGTTCCACCATTATTGTATCCATGATAAGATATTAAACTGTTTCTTATTTGATTGCTCCTTATACGAGCAAACACATTGTTATACATAAATCGAAAATCAATATTTTAAGTTTCTTCATCTGTAAACCTTATTTGAACAAGGACTGAAACATTCTAATATTTTTGTTGATGGAAAATGGATCAAAACTAAAACTTTGGTCGAGTATGAAGTTGCCGGGGGTATGTTCAACATTATTTTATCAGAGTTGACTATTCTCACACTTGGTTGCACAATTTCTGTTTCATAAAATTGAAGAGTTCATGTTTAATTCCAGTCATTTGTTAAATGATATTTAACCATCAATGTCAACTCCCGTCACATCAAACGTCTACTCACTGCTGGATATTTAAAATGATTAGAGACACATTTTGAACCACGATACAAGTCATCACTTTGATGAAATTTACTTAGACAAAATGCCACAAAACGATAGTTCAGATGATATAAGTCAATTAGTTGATTTTGCATTGACTCGACAGTGTCATTTATTTGTTTCATTTGGAACTTATGATAGTGAATTTCCACGAGGTGTTGGATTCACGGAAACACTATGGAATTTTAAATATGCTGAATGCAATAGCATAATTTCCTAAATCTTTACTTTATCCTACTCGACCGGTAAATTGAAGGTATATACAAGTTACTTGTCGGATTTTAATTTATCGTTGTCAGGAGATATTAATACAGTATCAAAAATACTGACGATTTTCATGGAATGGGTATGTTTTCTTTCTGGTGAATACTTAAGTGAATAACCATAAACGTTATTCAGTTCATATTAAGGCGTGGTATACAACCCATCGTTCAGTCAATAAACTGACATCATGAAATGAAATTCGACAAACATCAAGTGCAATACGCTTTTCTGAACGCAATGACAACACAGTATGTACATTCCTGAAAGTTCACAGTCAATGAAATCGACGAAATTCGCTCGCCGAAACTCATCGATCATTATTGAACGTAGTTTTGTTCAACATCAACATGATGTCGTCAAATGTGAGCGACATTGAAAGTGTACTGAATTTTGCGTTGCGCAATATGATGACAAATTCACGCTGAATGAAACAGTCACTCAACTGCGAAATTACCATCATGTCATTGAGTTATAGTTACAAGTTTTTTAATTCACCAATGTTTTCTTTGATAACTTGTAATGCGATCACCTTATTGTTTTCACCAAAGATTGTCCGAACCACGAGTCGATTAAAGCATGTCAAGACGCAAAAATATTGAACACAAAGTGTATGTGGTGTGAACAAGGCAATATGTGCATTACCAGTAATGATAAGGAAACTCACAAAGTCAATGGTTGCCTGAATAAAGTAAGTAATCGGTAGACTTCACAGGTTGTATTCAGTATCACTTACTTACTTACTTACGCCTGTTACTCCTCGTGAAGGAGCATAGGCCGCTCACCAGCGTTCTCCATCCAACCCTGTCCTGGGCAATCCTTCCTAGCTCCGTCCAGTTGTAATTCATCCTTTTCATATCTGCTTCTATTATCCGACGCAATGTGTTCTTTGGCCTTCCTCTTTTCCATTTCCTTTCAGGATTCCAAGTTAGGGCTTGCCTCGTGATGCAGTTTGACGATTTGCGTAATGTATGTCCTATCCATTTCCATCGTCTTTTCCTAATTTCTTCTTCAGCTGGAAGTTGGTTTGTTCTCTCCCACAGAAGGCTATTGCTGATGGTATCCGGCCAATGGATGTTGAGTATCTTGCGTAGACAGCTATTTATAAATACTTGTACTTTCTTGATTGTGGTTGTTGTAGTTCTCCAAGTATTGATGAATCTCACTTTGATATTGGTTGAAAGTTGTTTTGAGTTCCATATGTTCTTCAATTGTAGGAATGCGACCCTTGCTTTGCCGATCCTCGCCTTTACGTCTGCATCTGAACCTCCTTGTTCATCGATGATGCTTCCAGGTATGTGAAGGACTCTACATCTTCCAGAGTTTCGCCATCAAGAGTGATTGGATTGCTGTTTTCCGGTTTGAATTTGAGGACCTTGGTTTTCCCTTTGTGTATGCTGAGGCCTACTGATGCAGAGACTGCTGCTACACTGGCTGTCTTCATCTGCATCTGTTCGTGTGTACGTGATAGGAGGGCTAGGTCGTCTGCGAAGTCCAAATCGTCTAATTGATTCTGAGCTGTCCATTGTATTCCGTGTTTTCCTTCAGATTTCGAGGTCTTCATAATCCAGTCGACCACCAGAAGAAAGAGGAAGGGAGAGAGTAAACAGCCTTGTCTGACTCCAGTCCTTACTTGGAATGCATCTGTCAGCTGTCCTCCATGCACTACTTTGCACTGTAGTCCGTCGTATGAGTTCCGGATAATGTTGACAATCTTCTCAGGAACTCCGTAGTGTCGAAGAAGTTTCCATAATGTCCTCCTATCTACACTGTCGAATGCCTTTTCATAATCAATGAAGTTGATGTATAGTGATGAGTTCCACTCAACTGATTGTTCGACGATGATCCGTAGTGTTGCAATTTGGTCTGTGCACGACCGATCCTTACGGAATCCAGCTTGTTGATCTCGAAGTTGGGCGTCTACTGCATCCTTCATCCGGTTCAGCAACACTCTGTTGAAGACTTTCCCTGGTATTGACAGTAGTGTAATGCCTCTGTAGTTTTCACATTTGCTCAGATCTCCTTTCTTTGGAATCTTGACGAGGTGTCCTTCTTTCCAGTCCATCGGCACTTGTTCCTCCTCCCAAATCTTTTTGAATAGAAGGTATAGCATGCTTGTGGTTGCTTCGATGTCTGATTTCAGTGCTTCAGCTGGTATGTTGTCGGGTCCTGCTGCTTTCCCGTTCTTGATTTGTCTGACGGCCATTCTAATTTCTTCCGTCGTTGGTGGGTTGACATCTATAGGAAGATCTATGTGTGCTGCTTCGATGTCCGGTGGATTCATTGGAGCCGGCCTATTCAGGAGTTCCTCGAAGTATTCTACCCATCTGTTACGCTGTTGTTGAATTTCGGTGATTGGCTTGCCTTCTTTGTCTTTGACCGGCCTCTCTGGTTTACTGTATTTCCCTGCTAGTTTCTTCGTTGTATCGTAAAGCTGTTTCATATTTCCTTCTCTAGCAGCTTTTTCTGCCGTCGTTGCTAGTTCTTCCACGTATTTCTTCTTGTCGGCTCTAATGCTCCTCTTCACTTGTTTGTTTGCTTCTATGTATTCAGCTTGTGCTTGGACTTTCTCTGCTCGTGTTCGGCTGTTGTTAATTGCTGCCTTCTTGTTCTTCCTTTCTTTGATCTTGTCCAGTGTTTCTATAGAGATCCATTCCTTATGATGGTGTTTCTTTAGGCCCAGAACCTCTTGACACGTTGAAGTTAATGCTTCCTTGATGCCTTTCCAGTTGTCCTCCATAGTAGTTTCTTCTTCTTTCAGTAGATCTTGTAAGGCTTGGAACCTGTTGTTGAGAGCTATCTTGAATTCATTGAGTTTGTCAGTATCTCGAAGGAAGGCTGTATTGAACCTTTGTAGTGCTGTTTGTCCACTTGTCCAGTTCTTTTTAGCTTCAGTTTTAAATTGGCTACAACTAGGTGGTGATCTGAAGCTACGTCAGCACCTCTCCTGGTTCTCACATCTTCCATTGTCCTTCGGAATTTTTTGTTGATGCAAATATGATCTATTTGGTTCTCTGTAGTGTGGTCCGGTGAGATCCATGTAGCCTTGTGTATACGCTTGTGTGGAAATATTGTGCCTCCTATGACCAATTTGTTGAATGCACATAGATTTGCAAATCTTTCTCCATTTTCGTTTCTTTCTCCAGTCCATGTCGTCCCATAATCTCTTCATATCCAGTGTTGTCTATTCCGACTTTGGCATTTAGATCTCCCATCAGAATAGTTAGGTCCTTTCTTGGGATTTCTCAATGATTGACTGCAGCCGCTCGTAGAACTGATCTTTAATGTCGTCGTTGCTATCATTGGTGGGTGCATAACATTGGATAATATTCATTAAGATCCCCTCCTTCTTTGTTTTGAATGATGCTTTGATGATTCTGGATCCGTGAGACTCCCATCCTACAAGTGCATTTCGTGCTACTTTGGACAGCATAAGAGCGACTCCCTGAGTGTGTGGAGCATTGTCCTCCTCGTGACCGGAGTATAGCAGCATCTCTCCCGTAGCTAGCCTTTTCTGTCCAGCTTGGGTCCAGTGGGTTTCGCTGATTCCCAGTACTGCTAAGTTGTATCTCCTCATTTCCATTGCTATTTGACTGGTCTTCCCGGTTTCCCACATTGTTCGAACGTTCCATGTACCTATAAAAATTTTTGCTCTGGTTGTTAGAAGGGGCATCGGCCTCGTGGCTTCCGAAGGAACTCGGCTTTCACCATGAAGCGTCATAATTCTTCTAACTGAAGACCTTCTAACTCCCAGGGCAGAGTTTAAATGGTTTGGATTATTTTTTCTGGTAAGCGTTTTTTTAGCGAGTTAGTTTTCTACGGGATGGGGACGCTAACCCCATGCCCAACCCTCCTCCTTTACCCGGGCTTGGGACCGGCAGTAACCCTATAAGAGCTACAGGCGGAGTTGTATTCAGTTTCAACATATTTGTAAATCTACTTACTCGGAAGAACATTTCACTGCATTGTTTAACACTAATGCCTTGAAACATATCAATTTTCAGTTCATAAAATGTGAACAGACTTCCGATATCCAATATGAAACCGTAAATCTACGGACACTGTCGAAACATATCGGTGAAAATAGTTCAAGTGATCGAGCGTAATCCGTTGAAAATCGTGTAGCGCGATTGAGTGATTAGTGCAAGTTCCCAAAACTCTTATAATTCAAGTTCAGTATAAGTATGTCTGATTCCTTGTTGAGAAATGTGTATCCTGTGTGAACAGCATCAATAAAACCGACAGTTGTAAGTTTGTTGATTAATATTTAGATTGTGATAAGATATGACATCCAGGAAAAAAAATTCACCACACAAATATTAGTCGTTTGTTGATTGTAGGACAATGTATACTTATCACATTGACTGTCAAATCGGTAGCAGATATCTTAAATCATTACTCATTGATCACACAGTACAGAAATAAATTATGTAACTATTAGTTGAATTCACTTGTGTCAACAATATTGAAAATACCGTATATTGAATGATGGAATATTTAATATTTGGTTATATTGCTACTATTTCATCTTTCTGAAGAGCTCGATTGTCGACATTTCTGGAGAACCAGCACTTATCGAAGAAAAAGAAGAAACAACTCCAACAGTAAATGAAGCTGACCTAAGAAATGAATCGGGGCAAACTACCGGAAACACTGAAACTCATTTGGTAAATGTTCGATATTGAGTAGATATTGTACTGTTTTGCTTTTTCAGAATGTGACAACAGAAACGAATGAAAATGAAGAGCAAAGAAAGTCTCGCAATGTTTCCAGTAAACCAACAATTATCGAACAAGAAGTAACAACTCCAGCAGAAATGACTGAAGACAACGAAGAAAGAAAGTCTCGCAATTACTCGTATATTATCGTGCCAGTAGTTGTCACATTCATCGTCGTATGCATTGGATGTGTCATAGGGTTATGGTTTAACAGAAAGAAGAGACGTTTGCCATAGTTCGCGCAAACGCCTTTTTATTTGTTGTTTTCATCAAGCTGACTCTGTTATTTTACTTTTCATTTGATTAAAACACTTTCGATTATGTTATTCATTTCAATAAATTGGAGGTTTTTTCATGAAAATACACACAACCTTCATGATTGTTCTTAGAATATACAATATGGTTTTCTGTATTGACGTGATTTTTTTCATTCGCTGTAAACTGGTTAGTTCTACAAGAGTTTGCAGCATTCCACTTGTCAATTAACAGTATCGTGTATACGTGATTATGTGACAATTGTAATCAACAGTGAATCCGTTGTGAATGTCCAGTTTGATGAAGTCTCACCACTGAAAAATATCATTTGAAATTGTCGATGTTTGTTGTTTGAAACTGAAATGTCAGATTACCGCATTGACATTTAACGAGGCACCTCATTCCTCCGTTATTCGATTATCCACTGTTTAGTAAAAGCCTGATGACAGACTATTGTTAATTAGGTGTTATGAATGGTGATTATGAAATAATTCTATAGGGTTAAGCTGATACTCAAGTAATAATGAGGAAAGATATAGGTTCAATAAACTAGTAACAGTCCTGTCGTAGCATTGCTAAATAAGATGACAGATTTTAAAAACAAGCACACTGTAGTGTTACTGATCGATTAATAGTCGGAAATTTGAGGAAGGATCCCCCAAAGATTGCAATGGTGGTTATAATATTCTCTTTAATGTTTAGGACTGAAAACTGTCTTTGGAAAGACACTAACTGCAATTTCCCTCACTAGCTTTCAAAGAAGATTACGATGATTTAACTAAAAATGTCAATGCTGCTTATGTTAAATGTTGTGAAGGGATAAGAAGGCAGTCTTTGACATTAAATTCCTTTTTGTTGAAGCAAAGTGACCAGTCTTCCCAAGTTTTGTGTGCGTCGTGTGCGAGTTACCTCGAGGGGAATCTAGAACGCGCGTCTCTTCGTCCCATTTTTAGACTCGTCAGCTGCCTGCACCTGCATCACAGAGTTGATATGTCACTGTGGTACTCGGACTCAGTATTGTTTACTTCGAAAATCGTTGCGTCATCCCCTAAGCTATCAACATGTATATTCATTGCCTTCTATACACAGCTCCAATACACCATAATTAGGTGAACAGGGATTAATAAATGTTTGTCCTGTGGCAAACTGCATTCTCGGAACTCATATATTGTTTGTGATCCTGAACGCTTAAATTGTTACAAAATTGGATACATTATGTCGGTATTTTAGACCTATTGATGATACCAGACACCATTATTAAATTCGAGTATGATTGGAGCCTTTTATGATCACATTTTGCTTTTATCCACGATTTTGTATGCGCTTGCCACATGTGAGAGCAATTAAATATGTCTTTTTGTTCATTCTGCAATCCCATTGTTGACACAGGCAGTATACCGTCAATCATTTTATTTGAACTTTGTATTTAGAGGGGCACTAAAATAACTTGCCCTCACTAGCTTTCAAAGAAGATTCTGATGCTTTGGTTAAAACTTTCATGGCCCACTGTGTTAAGTGCTATGATGGGATAAGTATTCAGTCTTCGACATTGAATCCCAGTTTGTTGAGGCAAACAGGCACCACAGTTGAAGCTGAAGGTATTCCAAACCACATTGATTGTTCTAAAGTGTTCGGCGAAGGTGACTTATGGGAAGTCTGTCTTCAGAATCATTCGAATAAACTTTCATCAGATTAAGCAGCGATTAGCATTATTTGTAACCCCGCCTGTAGCTCTTCTAGAGTTACTGCCGGTCCCAGCTCGGTTAAAAGACAATGATTATGCATGCGGTTAGCGGTCCCGTCCCGTAGAAAACTAACTCGCCACAAAAACACCAACCAGAAATTAATTCAAACCATTTAAACTCTGCCCTGGGAGTAAGAAGGTCGCCATTTCGAAGAACTATGACGCCTCATGGTGGAAACCAAGTTCCTACAAGAGTCACTAGCCAGATGCCGCTTCTAACAGCCAGAGCAACAATTTTCATAGGCACATGGAACGTCCGGACAATGTGGGAGACCGGAAAGAACAGTCAAATGGCAGCGGAAATGAGGAGATACAATTTGGCAGTACTGGGAATCAACGAAACCAATTGGACCCAAGCTGGACAACAAAGGCTGAATACGGGAGAGAATCTGCTATACACCGGTTATCAAGAGGAGAGTGCTTCGCACACTCAGAAAAGCGTTCTAATGCTTTCCAAAGTAGCGCCAAACGCACTTGTAGGATGAGAATCTTACAGATCCACAATCATCAAATCATCATTCAACACAATTAAGAACGGGATCACGATTAATGCTTTTCAATCATATGCACCCACCGATGATAGCAACGACGACGATAGAGACCAGTTCTACGATAGGCTGCAGTCAATCATAGAGAACTGCTCAAGGAACAACTCCACCATTCAGATGGGAGATCTAAACGCAAAAGTCGGAATAGACAACACTCGATATGAAGATATCATGAGAGGACATGGATTGACTGGGAGAGAAACGAAAATGGGTGGAGATTTGCAAATCTGTGTGCATTCAACAACCTGGTCATGGGTGGCACAATATTTCCACACACTTTTATACACAAAGCTACATGGATCTCACCGCATCACACAACAGAGAACCAGATAGATCATATCTGCATCAACGAAAACTCTCATGGACAATTGAAGAAGTGAGAAGCAGGAGAGGAGCTGACAGAGCTTCAGATCACCACACCACCTAGTTGTCGCCAATTTGAACCTGAAGCTAAAGAAGAACTGAACAACTGGACAAACAGCACTAAAGGGGTATAATACAGCCTTCCTTCGAGATATTAACAAATTCAACGAATTCAAGCTAGCTCTCATCAACAGGTACCAAGCGTTATAGGATTTACTGGAGGAAGAAGAAACTACTATGGAGGACAACTGGAAAGGTAGCAAAGAAGCACTAGCGTCAACGTGTTAAGAGGTGCCAGGAGGCGGCAACAAGCATCATTATAGAGAATGGATCTCTGTAGAAACACTGGACGAGACTGAATGAAGGAAGAACAGGAACACAGCAACTAATCACAGCCGAACACGAGCAGAGATAGTCAAGACACAAGTTGAGTACATAGAAGCGAACAAGCAAGTGAAGAAGAGCATTAAAGCCGACAAGTAGAAATACGTGGAAGAACTATTAACGACGGTGGAAAGAGCTGCAAGAGAAGGAAACATGAAACAACTATTCGGTACAACGAAGAAACTAGCAGGGAAATATACTAAACCAAAGAGACCGGACAAAGAAGAAAAGACAATCATCAAGATTCAGGAATCGATGAATAGATAGGTAGAGTACTTTGAGGAACTGTTGAATAGACCAGCTCTATAGAATCCACCGGACATCAGACAAGCACGCTCAGACCTATCTATAGATGTCACTCAACGAACAACCGGAGAAACCGGAATGGCTATCAGACAAATCAAGAGCGGAGAAGCAGCAGGACCTGACAATATTCCAGCTGAAGAATTGAAGTCACACATTGAAGTAACTGCGAATATGCTCCACCTTCTATTGAAGAGGAATCGGGGGAGGACCAAATACCGAAGGACTGAAAAGAAAGGTAAATCATCAAGATAGCAAGGAAATTAGATCTGAGCGAATATGAGGACTACAGATGCATCACACTAATGTCAGTACCAGGGAACGTCTTTAACAGAGTGTTGCTTAACCGAACAAAAGACGCAGTAGACACCCGAATTCGAGATCAACAGGATGGATTCCGTAAGGATCGATCGTGCACAGACCAAATTGAGACACTACGGATCATCGTCGAACAATTATTTGAGTGAAACTCAACACTGTACATCAAATTCATTCCTGCAATTGAACAACGTTTAGAACTCAAAACAACTTTCAACCAATATCGAGGTGAGGAACTTCCATACCAACGTCAAGGCAGTTCTACTGTACGAAGCTGAAACTTGGAGAACTACCACAACCGTCATCAAGAAGGTACAAGTATTTATAAATAGCTGTCTACGCAAGATACTTAACATCCATTGGCCGGATACCATCAGCAACAGCCTTTTTTGGGAGAGAACAAACCAGCTTCCAGCTGAAGAGGGAATTAGGAAAAGACATTGGAAGTGGTGGATAGGACATACATTCGAGAAATCACGAGGCAAGCCCCAACTTGGAATCCTGAAAGGAAATGGAAAAGAGGGAGTCCAAAAGACATATTTTTTCGGGAAACATAAGCACATACGAAAAAGATGAATGAAAACTGGAAGGAGCTAGAAGGATTACTAAGGACAGGGTTAGATGGAATGTGCTGGTGAGTGGCCTATGCTCCTCCTCAAGGAGGAAAAGGCATAATTAAGTAGCCGTTAGTTGTGGCCGATCCAAATACTACTTCCCTCTATTCTGTTTAATTTGTTCTCCAGCCATGTTCTATGAATTCATCTGTGATGTAGTCAGTGATGTGAAAGGTGTTGACATTTTTTCAATTGATCTCAATACTTTCGGTTCTCATAAAATATATCATTATCAGTGACTTACTACTTCCATACGTCGTCTGCTTGAAAGAGCATTTGACGTTTATTCAAATCATTGTTCACATCATATATCTGATATCGAGCGTCTGTCAAATACTCTCCAAACATTGATATTCTATGATGAAATTATTGTTATCTTATCCGCTGTTATCGACTACATGTGATGACTAAGGACTGGTTTCGAGATGGATTCCATGAAGTTCTGGTGAGAAGCCGTAATCAGTGGATTTCATGCATGTATGTTATAATGCACTTACTCACTGAAGGTAATAGTGGACAGTCGCACAATATCGTGGATTAAATGAAATTCGACAATAAAACCGTTGGATGCCGGCCAACTCAATGGTATACAGGTTAAGTGTTCGCACGTGAGACCGATAGTTCTGGATTCGAATCTCACTGCTGCTGAGTTCCGTACTGTGACGAGACGACCGATTGACGCTTCCAGGTTCTCAATGGTGGTCTGACATTCATCGATTCATGATCTCAATAAAAAAAATGACAATCTCCATAATCCCCCATTGAAGTGATCAAATTATTTACCATCATACAATAGTTATTCACTACTCTTAATATGTCATTCTCTTGATTTTAAAGAAGGCGAAAACCAAATGATTCTATGAGTAAACGACCACTCAACTCACTCGAAATTAGATGGCGAATGGTCACAGTGTTCATTCATCGTTGGAGTAAGACTTTCTATGAATTGACAGCCAAATGATTTGTTTTCACTTCATTTTGTATTTAGAAAAGTATCAATGTTTTGTAAAATGAGAGATTCACTCATTTTAGTTCCGCGAATGTATGTAGGTGAAGGTCAGTCACATAAGCACATCATTGGAATGCGATAAGTTCTATTCTAATTAAGATTCATATTACGCCCACTATACAGCAAACAGTAAACAGAATACCATATTGTTTAAATAAACAGATATAGTGAGGTGATAGACAACAACAAAGTATGATCAATTATGTTTCTGTAGACATTTGAGTTCAACAGACATACGCTTATTAAGTCAATGCTCAAATAATTTACACTGAGAATAAGAAATCATAAATTTTACTTTGAAAATTATATAGGAAGTAACGGAAATGATAGAACTCAGTGTTACGTTATATTCAATCGGTTTAATCGGACAGAATTCTCAGTTTATCAAATCTTATTCTTAATTGCAAACTATTTAAAGACCCCTGTATTATTAGGCGAATCAAAGAAAATCGATCAAACGCCATAGATCATCCTGTAGGAAAAGGTGCAGCTGTTTTCATAATTGGCCTAGAGGGGCAGGTCATTAACTAACTTCTGTCCTTGTACATAGAATCCGATTAAAGTAATTAGATTGTATTCGAGTTGGGATAACCAATTGTAGCGTGGCGTCGAGTTGAGGTTAACTGTGAACACCGCTACCAAGAAACACGTGCCAAATAAATCAGAAGGCGTAAGAAGCTCGTTCCAAATGACTCCATAAAATCCCCGAGAAGCCAAATATCAGAAGACAGTTAATGGACCAAGTCGAGGTTTATTAGCTGGCGATCTCGTGGCATCGAAAGGATACTGAGATCGTGCCAGGGTACAAGCTTGGTTACAAAAGGCAACCGAATTCGCGCGAAGTTACAATCAAAGTGTAAGTATAAGAATGGTAGCACAAAATAGATGTCATTAGCACAGTCAAACAAAAGCGCATTAAAATAAACACTGGTACAGTTGGTTATAATAATAATTGTTTTTATTAAACCAGTCGTGTTCTCGTGATAAAC
This sequence comes from Schistosoma mattheei, assembly GCA_944470405.2. Classification (NCBI taxonomy): domain Eukaryota; kingdom Metazoa; phylum Platyhelminthes; class Trematoda; order Strigeidida; family Schistosomatidae; genus Schistosoma; species Schistosoma mattheei. The sequence continues at coordinate 89,297,634 of OX103947.1, read as the reverse complement.
GTGAGTCACTACAGGAGCCCCCCGCTAGAAAGGGTTTACACTTTCGATAAATAGCGGTTTGAATCGTGGGACTGATCGGCTGACGAGCGATTGTAGGACGGAAGAATTGGCGAACAGGAAAGAGATCGTTGATCGTCGAGTTGCCAACGAAGGTCGTTTTCGGAGAACGGTACTAGGAGCGATGTGTTGTATTTATTGCTCGAGTTGGCATGCTACACCAGAGTGGTTTGTATCCAGAATCTGAAGAGGGCGTTCGTAGGGTACGCACCAGAAACGCTGCAGACGTAGGACGAAACCACGTTGAGCCAAAAGACCAGAAGCAACCGTAACGACCAAGTTCGACACCAAGCGTATGCCAAGCATTCGAAACCAATATATCGACTGAGTGCGTTGACAAGAGCGTGGGTGGCCAATTCAGCTTACGCCAAAGTTGACTGAAGTCGACGGAACCAAACGGAGATGGTCGAAGGCGTGGGCTCAGGAAACAAAAAGAGAATCAAAAAAGAGGAGTGTAGCATGCGTGTAGTATAGGAATAACCCTACACCGTATCGGTTGTTGACTGTGCGGCTAGTCGCGGAAGCGTACGGGTAACCGTACTCGGCGACCGGAACGTGAGACGGTAGTCTCGTTCGTATTTCGTGAGCCTGCAATCTCATCCGAGGTCAGAGGCGGCGTGGTCTGCTGATCTGGACGTGAGACTGTCGTCTCGTCCGTAGACGGTGCAGATGACGCGTGCTGTTGACCGGGACGTGAGAATGAGGTCTCAGATGTATCTAGCGTGGGACCTGAAGAAGATTTAAGGATCCCGCTAGGTTTGATAGGTCTAGCATTGAATCTCAGGTTGTCAGATAGGGCACTGTCATCGACGTGTGCTGGTTTGAGACGATCAATGCTGACGATCTCGACGCGTCCATATCGATCAACCTTGAAGGTCTTTTCGTGACGAGCGATCACGTGAAAAGGGCCTTCGTAAGGTTGTTGCCAAGGTTTGCGTACCGAATCTACTCGTACAAAAACATGTGAACAGGTAGATAACTCTCGAGGGAGAGCGACCTGTCGATGTTGTATTCGAGTTGACACCGGAGACAGCGTTCGCATAAATGCAGACAGTCGATGGACGTAGTCTGATTTACCGAAATTAGGTCTGCTCCGTGGTGTGAAGAATTCTCCGGGCAGACGCAATGTCGTGCCGTATACAAGTTCAGGGCGGAACATTGGATATCTGCCTTTAAACTCGTTCTCAACCCTAAAAGAACGAGCGGTAAGGTTTCGTGCCAGTTACCGTTTTCGTGTGCTCGTAGAGCACTTTTAAGTTGGCAGTGAAACCGTTTACTTAACCATTTGGCGCTGGGTGGTAGACGGATATGCTCATGCGTATGCATTCCGTACCAAGCAGCCGGGTCAGCGAGGAGAATCGTTAATAGGGTAACATTTCTCGAATAAGGCGTGGAATTCATCGTCACGCGGATAAAAAGTAACAAGGATTCGGTACACGTACATGTGAGTCTATTATATTAATAATATTCTCATCGTTATCCGTCATGTCGTGTATATTAAATATTAAAAAATATGAAAATATACGACAGACGTGGATAGATAAATCATAGACTCACCAAATTGGCTTCTTTGGAAGATTTGATCAGAGGATGAGGCGTGTTCCAAAATTCAGCTCAACAATTGTAGCGTGGCGTCGAGTTGAGGTTAACTGTGAACACCGCTACCAAGAAACACGTGCCAAATAAATCAGAAGGCGTAAGAAGCTCGTTCCAAATGACTCCATAAAATCCCCGAGAAGCCAAATATCAGAAGACAGTTAATGGACCAAGTCGAGGTTTATTAGCTGGCGATCTCGTGGCATCGAAAGGATACTGAGATCGTGCCAGGGTACAAGCTTGGTTACAAAAGGCAACCGAATTCGCGCGAAGTTACAATCGAAGTGTAAGTAAAAGAATGGAAGCACAAAATAGCTGTCGTTAGCACAGTCAAACAAAAGCACATTAAAACAAACACTGGTACAGTTGGTTATAATAATAATTGTTTTTATTAAACCAGTCGTGTTCTCGTGATAAATGTGAGTCACTACAATATAAACAATCACTTTAAAAACAATAATAATAACTTATTCATAAATTTGGATGCTCATTATCTATGTAGTTTCACCTATTTATTCATGTGTTCAATCCATCCATCAGAATCATCAAGTGGATGATAAGCCGTCATGCATGAACTATGGTAATGTTAACAGACTTTTCACTAGCCAACAGATGACCATTGACTAATGTTATTCCCATATTTCATAGTTTCGAACAATCTGTCACTCAACATCATTCTATTGTTGTTGACTAAGTTGAATTATCTTAAACCTCTCAATCCTTATAGGCAAAGATGGATAGCGCCTGGCAGTGGGATCCAGTTTGACACACGTTTTATCCTATTTGGAACTCGTCAGCTGGATCTACCTGCATCTCAGATTGAGTGTTCACTCTGGGACTTGCGTCAAACTCCATCGTATTATCCACATAGCTAATAACTTCTGATAGTCATTTGCTTATACAAATAGGTGAAGTTTACACTCTCTTTTCTATTGTTTGTCTTAATCTTCTCAATAAGAAACTGATCACTTTCAGTTTTAAACATCGATGGAAAGACTCAAACAAACAGTACAAAATGAATAATAACAATAAGACAATTGATTGAATAATGTACATTCAACCTGGAATACTGAAATGAACGTTGTGTAATCTACTGTGAGTTGGAACGAATGAATATTTGAAGGAGGAGATCATTGTTCAGTATCACAGAAGTAGAGAAGAAATAGTTTCATTGTTTGCCAATAAGACAATTGCACTAAAACTCATTAAACAGTGTCTATGTTGATTATTATGTATATCAGCCCAATTCAAATTGTTACATGTGTTTAGTTAGGTAGTTAGTTATGAAACAAGTTTACTCATGAAACTGTTTATTCAGTCTTAAGAAATGACTACAAATGGACAGACGATTTGGTAATGAGAAATGAATTCCCAAGTAGATATTACCAAGAAATGGAAGTAGTGAATCGTTCAAAGACAAAATTGTGCCCATTTACCAACAACTGGTGAGGTGCACATATACAAACCGGATATAAAAGTCATATCAGGTAATCCAGTGGCCAAACAACAGTATATAATCACCAATTTAAACATTAAAAACACTAAATTCAGTGGAAAGATCTTTTTCCAACCAATTTGTATGATGCAAATAGGGGTTCTATCTTTGAACATTTAGTCGACAAGACCGACTTCATGAATCTGCTTGTTGATTTTAAGACTGTTTATAGAATTCGTTCGGATCTATCAAGATTTATTCATATTTAGGTTCCTTACTATTCGTGAACTGGTGTGTGTCTTATCTTCATCCTACCATGTCCTTAGCCAATTATGATTATTCGTAAAATATGTTTAAACTTCCCTTCCTACTCGCAAGCGGGGCCGAGAATTCCAAAGAAGCCATTTAAACGAATACCTCTGATGTTATGGAGAAGATTCTGTTCATGAAATTTCAATATAAACGGGTATATCTCCAGAGATCCTTAAAAGCCAAATGTTGAGATTTCTGTAAACAGCATTTATTTGAAGAAACTCGAGATTGTGTTTCCCGATGCATATCTGAGTATTGGACATTTCGGGTATAAACTGATACTTTGATTTCTCTCAAGGTGAATCGATCAGCTTACTTGCTCGAGTTCATCAGGATACGTTGGTTAGAAAAATATATGCTTTCCGAAAAGTGTTTGTCAACGACACTTTTGCTAAACACGAGGTCAGTTCTGGTCACTTTTTCCCCGCCGAAATGTTTATTAAAGAATTATCTTTCTAATCTCAAGATGAAGTATGTAAAGAACCTAAGAATTTATGAATGTCAATCAGAAATGTACATTCTGAAACGAATTGTTCACTGAAATTAGATGTGTAAATCAATGGATGGCAACAAAGTGCTCTAAATTTTTATCGTTTGTCGTCAATACTTGAAAGAATAGATATGCACCATGTTGGACGATAATCGGTTTCAAATATCTTAGTTTCACAGAAGATCACTCGAGACCCTTATATCTCGATTGTAAATTCTGAAAAATTTGATGCTTAATGTTATCGAGCGTATCACTATCACCAAAGATTACAAGCAAGACCTGATGCCGAGTGCTAGCCAGCATGAAACTTGCGACAAGAAGGGTTTTATATTCACTAAGTCCAAGCAAATAAAAAGTCGACCAAACAGTCGTTTCGTCAAACTTCACGACTCCCCAACATTGCGCGTTCATGATCTTGACTCAGTGTTCTGAAGGTTAAATATCCCCACACAAAGTAATTGGACCCGCATGAGAGGGTAAGGTTACTTACCACTGAGCAGTCCCATGCAAATTGTTTATTATGCAAATGTTCTCAGTTACGCTGGACGATGGAACACAATCTGTTTCAAAGGCTACCGAAGGAATTCACTCAATACTTGAAAGACTAGACAAGCATCATTTTGGACGTTAATCGGTAATCAATTAGTTTTAAATACCTCAGTTTCACGGAAGATCATTAGTGACCTAAATATCTCAATAAAAAGATCTGAAAATATGAAGCTGAATGTTAATGAGAGCATCAGTACCCCTAGAGATTACAAGTAGGCTTTCATGACGAGTGCTAGGCAACATGAAACTTGCATGAAAAAGGGTTTTCTATTTACCAAGTCCAACCAACTAACAACACTACTTACACTAGTGGTCATACCGATAAGATTCGATGATCAGTTGTGAACTTCTAGAGAAAATTCTTCAGTTCCATTTAATTCTAACTCGGTTAAAAGTATCACATGTTGACATCATAGTAACAATACAACATAAATTCATTTTGTATTGTTTGTTCCAATCTTCCCATTGATGTTTAGAAATTTAATTCATCAGCTTGTTATTAACATATGTGTATCTTGTTTAGATTGCTCAATATTGCATTACGTCACATACATTATCAACAAAGATGGATGGTGACTAGCAATGGACTCTAGAATGCGCGTTTCATCTTGATTACAGTTTAAAATTACAAAAACACTCATTTACATAAATCAATAATAATCAAAGGGAGAAAACTCAAACATATCAATAAAGTGAATTAGGGACAAGGAAGGATGGGAGGGTGGATTTCCCTGGGAAACATTAATCAGTGGAATTCATTACCACAACACGTAATGGAAGCTCCATCTATCGACTCATTCAAAAGAAAGTTAGATCAACTGAGGTATCAAAATCGTCAGGACCAACACAGGCCATCACACCACCTAACGATTCCAAACTGAGACTGAAACTGGAAGAATCATCAATTTCACCCTATCGTGGTGAATTGAATCTATCAATTGTTCCACTTGATTACATAATCTGTATACTTAACCTCACTATTTTTATTTAAAACTTCAAGTACACATGATCGCCAGTTATATTTCGACCAAATTGTATTATCTTTCATCTTGATCATTCATTTCTTTAGATGGTGGTTGAAGGTAGTCGACAGGAAACCCTGGACCCGGGTTTCGTGCTACTTGACACTCGTCAGCAAGGTGTACCTGTAATCCTGAGGGAACTGGTGGCCACATGCAACATGGTCGATAGCATTCGATCTGCACTAATAAGGACTAGACACGCATGACATTGATCACCACCCAATGATCAATCAATTGTGATTCATTTCTTTATTCTCAATTCTAATTAGATTGTCTTCAAATGAACTAGTCATGTGAGACCACTCCTGAAAATTAATCATTTTCTCATATACTACTAATAATAATGGTAATTAGTATCATCATTATTACTATGTTATATTGTCACAACACATTACATAACAGAATACTCGTAATAATACAATTTAAAGCTGATTACTGGAAACCGTATTATTTTTATACCTTCGTATGTAACGTACTGTCTAACCAACTGTTCTCAAAAACATGTCACTAATACTTTTCTACATTTTTCAATATTTTCAGCCACTCTTGATGGAATTACTTGAAAAACGTAGTTGTTAAGAGGATGACAGCTGGAGTCTATTGATCAGTGATGATGCTGATTTCTATCAAATAATTTAAGTCTTTCAACACTAAATTTATTGAATAATATGCTCAAACTATCTATCTTAATGACTACCATACATTATTTGAGAATGAGTGAGTTAAATCATATTTGCTATTTGCAATAACGTATAAAACATCCAGACGATAGATCCCTTTACTTAATTATTAACACTTGTTATCATTCATGGAGGAGCACAGGCAGCCCACCAGTATTCTCCATGCAACTCTGTCCTGGACAATCCTTTCCAGTTGTTCCTTTTCATCTGTGCTTCCGATTCTCGACACAGTGTGTTCTATGACCTTCCTCTTTTCTGTTTTCTTTCAGGATCCCAATTAAGGGTTGCCTCATGATGTAGCTTGGTAATTTCCTCAATGTGTGTTCTATCCACTTCCAACGTCTTTTCCTAACTCTCTCTTTGTTTGTTTGTTCTCTCCTACAGTACACTGTTGCTGAAGGTATCCAGTCAAAAGACACTGGGTATCTTACGTAGACGATTGTTTATAAATACTTGTACATGTTGGATGACGGTTGTAATAGTTCTCCACGTTCCAGCTCTGTACAGTTAAACTGTCTTGACGTTAGTATTGAAGACTGTGACTTTAATATTGGTTCACAGTCGTTTTGAGTTCCGTATGTTCTTCAAATGTGGGAATTACTTACTTACTTACTTACGCCTGTTACTCCCTATGGAGCATAGGCCGCTGACCAGCATTCTCCAACCCACTCTGTCCTACTCTTCCTTCTTTTCTAGTTCCATCCAATTCTTGTTCATTTTTCTCACGTCTATCTCCATTTCCCGGCGTAATGTGTTCTTTGGTCTTTCTGTTTTCCTATGGCCTTCAGGATTCTGAGTGAGGGCTTGTCTTGTGACGCAGTTGGGTGCCTTCCTCAATGTGTGTCCTATCCACTTCTAGCGCTTCTTCCTGATTTCTTCCAACACTAGGATCTGGTTTGTTCTCTTCCATAGTAGGTTGTTGCTAAGTGTCTGAACAACGGATCCGAAGTATTTTGCGTAGACAACTGTTATTAAACAGTTTTATCTTCTAAATGTGGTTGTGTTAGTTCTCCAGGTTTCCGCCCCGTACTGTAGAAATGTCTTGACATTTGTACTAAGAACTCTTACATAGTTGTGTGTTGACAGTTTGTTTGAGTTCCAGTTCTTCAGTTGTAAATATGCTGCTCTTGCTTTGCCGATCCGCGCCTTCACATCTGCATCAGATCCACCCTGTTCATCAGTGATGCTGCCCAAATACGTAAACGTTTTTACATCTTCTAAATCGTCTCCGTCAGTTGTGATTGGATTGGTGCACTCAGTGTTGTATCGGAGAATCCTGCTTTTCCCTTTGTGTATATTGAGATCTATTGCTGGTGAGGCTGCTGCCACTCTGTTCGTCTTGAGATGGTGGAGAAGATTTGTAGCTCAGGTGGATGATTGTTTAAACAATGATAAATTCAAGGTCAACAAGAACCAATCAACATCGAGGTGCACAGAACAAGCTGTGAAACACAAATGGAGAAATTCGAACACTTCACTTCTATCTGAAGTTTGTGCTGATGATGTCGTTCAGAAGAACGATGAAAGCTCCACGACCAAACCATCCAGCTCAGAGAACAAAACACCACCAAAAACTCTGTTCGTCTTCTCCTGCATCTGTTGTTGCGTTTGGGATAGAAGGGCCAGATCGTCTGCGAATTCTAGATCATCCAACTGCATATTAGATGTCCATTGTATCCCGTGCTTCCCTTCAGACGTTGACGTCTTCATGATCCAGTCGATCACCAGGAGAAAGAGAAAGGGTGAGAGTAAGCAACCTTGCCTAACACCGGTCTTCACATTGAACGACTTTGTCAACTGTCCTCCATGGAAAATTTTGCAGTGTAATCCATCATATGAGTTCTGTATGATATTGACTATCTTCTGAGGCACGCCGTAGTGTCGAAGAAGTTTCCATTGTGTTGTTCTGTCCACGCTATCAAATGCCTTTTCGTAGTCAAAGAAGTTGGTGTAGAGTGATGAATTCCATTCAATTGATTGTTCCACAATGAGTTGGTCTGTACACGATCTATCCTTACGGAATCCTGCCTGTTGGTCACGAAGTTGTGCGTCTACGCAGTCCTTCATCCTTTTTAACAATACCCTGTTGAAGACTTTTCCCGATATTGAGAGAAGAGTGATGCCCCTGTAGTTATCACAGTTGCTGAGATGGCCTTTCTTCTGTATTTTGATCAGAAGTCCTTCTCTCCAGACTTTTGGTACTTGTTCCTCATCCCAAATCGTATTGAAAAGAATGTGGAGTATCCTTGCAGTTAATGGTACGTCTGCTTTCAGTGCCTCTGCTGGAATGTTGTCTGATCCTGCTGCTTTGCCACTCTTGATTTGTCTGATGGCCATGCTTATCCCTTCAATTGTTGGTGGGACAACATTGATTGGGAGGTCCGTGGGTGCTGCTTCGATGTTGGGTGGGTTCAGTGGGACTGGTCGATTCAAGAGTTCTTTGAAGTGTTCTACCCACCTGTCTTGTTGTTCTTCAATATTGGTGATTACCTCGCCTTCCTTGCTTTTCACTGGTCGTTCTGGTTTGTGGCAATTTCCAGAGAGTTTCTTTGTTATGTCATACAATTGTCTCATGTTTCCTTCTCTTGCAGCCTTTTCCGCCGCCGCTGCTAATTCTTCCACATATTTGTAGAATTATGGTCTACCATTATATTAGTACTGCTCTAATAATAGACCTAATCCTAAATTTGTAGATTTGTCATGATATAACTGCCTAATCTATAAGATCTTACGTGGAAGTCACACCATCGACTACACCAACTCACTGTATCGTATCAATTACCAATACATGATGTAGAACAAGGTTAGGCTAGAGAAAGAACAATATATTTAATATGAATAGAAGATTTAAAGTAACATTGAGATGGACCACGCCTGCATGGCCGAGCCATGCCATACGATCAAACCCAGTCCATTCAATTCATTGTTCGCGCCTTCTCCATTGTTAGGTATTTCTCCGTGTTAAATATTGAATATCTATTTTCTGAGTAGTCTTGTGTTCAGCTTTGAAGATTGTGTAGTTATGGTCCAATGCCACTACATATCTACGTTTGTCCGTTCTGATGCTCCTCTTTACTTGTTTGTTAACTTCTATGTATTCAGCTTGTGCCCTGACTTTTTCTGCTCTTGTTCGACTGGTATTGATTGCTGCCTTCTTGTTCCTTCTTTCTTGAATCTTATCCAGTGTATCAACAGTGATCCATTCCTTGTGGTGGTGAGAATACCACCTTTAATTTGCCAATCCCTGCCTTTACATCTGCATCGAATTCTCCTTGTTCATCGAAGACACTTACTATGTCATATACATGGAAGTTTCCACCTGTTGCAGGGTTTCTCCATCAATTGTGACTGAGTTGGTTGGTGTTCTCTATGTTGTATTTGAGGATGTTAGTTTTTCCATTATATATGTCGAGGCCTATAGCTGCAGAAGCTGCTGCTGCTGCACTAGTTGTCTTGACCTGCAATTTTTGATGTGTGTGGTATAGAGGAGCTACGTCGTCTGTGAAGTCCAAATCGTCTAGTTGCATTCAAGCTGTCCACTGCATTATGTGTCTCCCTTGAGATGTGGAGGTCTTCATAATCCAGTCAACCCCCAGAAGAAAGGGAAGGTAGTTAGCAGCCTTGTAGCTGTTATGTAACCTGTATATGTTTTAGGGTTACTGCTGGTCCTAACTCCGGGTTCAAGAGGGAGGTTGATTATGGGGTCAGTGACCCCATTCCGCAGAAAACAACATTGCTAAAAAGCACCAACCAGAATTAACAAATTCAACAGCCATGCAATGGTCTCAAAATACTCTTGGTCAGCGTCAACAGCCATATCCATCTTCCATGTGATATATTTGGTGTTCTCCCTTTCCAGATGAAGTTTGAGATTAGCTAGCAACGACATGGACGTATTTAGGGCTGTTATAACTTGTGACCACCGATTAGAGGTCAGTGAATTGTCGATCGGACCAAGGACGAAATGTTTACCAAGCCTACGCAAGGACAGTAAAGCTGAATGATCAGAGAACATTGTAACGTCAGGTTTATGACGTGTCAATCATCATTTTACAAATATGTTTCGAACGCTGGGTAGAGAAGTTGGGTAATCACCCCATTAAGGTCATAAGAAGATAATTCTGCATTGTTTATCACTGCCAATTTTGTCCGGTTTCTATATTCTTCTTTCAGTTTCCTGTAGTCAATATTCAAAAAACACTTTCAGATGAATTACGTCATGACATATATCTGTTATCCGGACACAGACCTTTCGGTCTCTTGTATTGACGACATCCCATGATAAACAGTGTATTACGAATTGGGTGAAGATGGAGGATTCAGACCACTGGATTGCAATTCATGTCGGTACTCGAAGATCTTCAGACAGTTACTGCCCAGAAGACCCTGAAAAAATTTAAAAAGTCGTCCAGTGCTTCCTGTTTCTCAATGATTCCTTAGCTTTGCTCACTCTGTGGTAAAAGTTGTAGTGTTAGTCATTAGTTTTAGCCCATAATATTCCTTATTCTAGTTTCTGGACAAATCATTCTGTTCATTCTACTTGAGTCATATTTTGACCTTGTCAATTATTCGCTTGTCAGTCTTGACTGTTTTTATATGAGCGTATATATGTGTGCCCTTCTTATTTCATTAATCACATGTCCGTACCTTTAATTTGTCTGACTATAAATATTGAGTAACGCTTGACTAAAGCGGAGTTGGCTTCCCAGCCATCTTCCATACGTGTCATTCTTGCTTTGCTGTGTTCCATTCGTTTCATATACAAAATATATGTATTCACGAATCGATTCTCGTTATTCGACTTATTTAATTCCGTTATTGGATAACGCGATCTAAGTCGACGATGATAAACGAGAACAAGCGATAGCAAACATTCGTACGCTCTAATTGGAGTCATATCTCGGGCCACCACATTGGTAAGCCCGCCGACGACGAACTTAACGCAGCAAGCTACGTCGATGAAGAGATTTCTGCACTTGATACATTCGACGAACACACTCAACGGGTCCAGCTCAATCTCTAATTCGACGCACTCAGCAAAGCCTGTGCAGCATGACATGGACATGCTCAAGTCGTATTATCTTATCGATACTTTGTCCTCATGTCAATTATCCTCATTGATACATTTTTCGGATTGTTCCATTACGATTCAAATTATCATTATATGCTTATTATTACATTATTGCCAACATCATGACCGAATGTGGAATTATTAATCTTGTTCGTGCTGTCATTAAATATGACATTTTCGCAATCATATTACTCACCGAACAAATTATCATTTTATGAAAATTCCACTCCACTTTGTGAGAACTCATTGGGATATTTTACTATTCAAAAACGTGAAATTTTCCTGCTTTAAGTGAGTTCGTTCCAATTTTTCATGTCATTTTGACCTAATATTACATTCATTCACTTAGTCGAGGTCATTATTTTATGTTATCACAACATACATTTTTCATTTCGAAATCGCCTCCTATTATGTCTGTGGATGCTTCTAACCAGCTGACTAGAAACCATTACGTTCATCTTATCTATTCTTCCACGTGCATAACTACATGCTGCATCATTTATCAACCAAAATCGTTATTCGAGTACTGCAACTACTATTCTATACCCATCGCACGGTATATCAGAACATAGAGTTTAGAGCTAGTCTCTCAAAGATACACTCTTGTTCGTCACATCCAAGTCAGTCTCATACGTCGCAATCGCTAATCATATGTATTGGTATTTTTGTCATGCCTTGGTACGGTTTTGTAACAAACGAGATCGAGCGCATCTCCCTCGAACCACACAAACCACTCTAGGCTTCACGACCAAAAAGGAATACGACTCTATGTACCTCGTCTACTCAGTCACTATTCTGTTCCTCTGGTCATTCTACTAATACATATTTAACGATAACTCAATGCATCTGTCATAACGCAGACGACAACGTTCACTGACTTCATATTTTATGATTATTATCAATTGCAGTACAGCAACGAATATCACCCGTCGATGCAGTTATCATTTCACGACTTAACTATTATCATCCTACGAACGGGAGTTACGCATTTAAATTCGAATTCACTCATCGCTAGTCGATGCTATTTATTCTGCTGCGGCTCAACAGAACATATATTTAACATATTTCACTATCCTGTCAGCATCACAGACCAATTTCTGTCGTATTCTACTCTACTTATTTTCACGATTTATTTGGCTGTCATACCCACAAACAACTTATTACTATTTTCACGATATTTTGAATCACTCATACAAACGTGTTATTTTATCGTTCAGACAGTCATAGCATTAGTACATGTTACATTTTTGTACGCTCATTAATTTGCTCATATTCGCATGCTAACGTTTCCATTTTTATCCGCGCCTTTTCCATATTCATGTATTCTTTTACATAAGTATGACATTTTCATATAATACACTCACCCCTCATGTGACGCTGTACTTTATCGAGTGTTGTACAATTTTTTTTCGCTACTTATTGTTAACGTTAGCTTCATATCACTTCAGTGTTATTTTCGAAAACAGACATTTTTTAAATGTGCTATTTTCTACGAGGGGGCTATGTAGTGTTAGTCATTAGTTTTAGCCCATAATATACCTTATTCTAGTTTCTGGACAAATCATTCTGTTCATTCTACTTGAGTCATATTTTGACCTTGTCAATTATTCGCTTGTCAGTCTTGACTGTTTTTATATGAGCGTATATATGTGTGCCCTTCTTATTTCATTAATCACATGTCTGTACCTTTAATTTGTCTGACTATAAATATTGAGTAACGCTTGACTAAAGCGGAGTTGGCTTCCCAGCCATCTTCCATACTCGTCATTTTTGCTTTGTTATGGCTCTCGCTCGCTTTGCATGCAAACGGCCACCAAAAAGTTATTCTCAAAAGTAAGATCGAAGGTGAATAGGTATGCTTAGTACTAATCAGTACATATCAAGCCGACAATTACATGGGCTAAATAGGCACAAAAATCACAAGACAATATCGTAACAACGATTATCTTTATCTAGTAAATTTTATATTAACTACAAATAATGAAAACAGTAGTATTAAGAATTCAAATAAGGTCATGACGTGTTACCTCATAGTGTTGTACATTTCTTTCGATTCTATTTGACAGCAATTAGTTTGTGTATTTAAGTTCACCACATATACATTGAGCACCACACACACAGTTTAAACAAAAACCCTTTAAATATTGATGGTTGGATAAACAAGCAAACCAATAGCAATGATGGTATACAGTTATTATTGAATGAAGAATGTCTATCCCCTGTAAACATCAATAAAGCGGATATATCGCCAACAAGTCGAAAACCAGTGGATGAAGAAATTATTAAGGCAGTCCAAACATCTAGAAGGTGAAATTTTATGGTCTCTTCAAGAATACCTGACGTAAACGGATAAGTGGAACACAAAGTAGACAGATGAAAGCGATTACAACTGGGTTTTCTCTTTAAATTTCTTTAATTTAACCCACCTATCTATCTAGATTATGATCAATCCAAAAACGACAGTATTAATCATGAGAAATGAATTATTTTTAACTTTGTCTCGAAGAGTTCTGATTTTATGACATGTTGATAACACTGAATATTTGTAACTATATGTACTTGTTAGCAAATAACTAGTGACATCACTGAATATTTTGCCAAAATCCACAGGAGATGATACTGAGGTCAACTGGAATAAAGCCTTATGAGGGGCGAAATGCAAGAACTACGAGTATTACCTAAGTTTAAGTCGATTGGAAGTTTAATTATTTAGATGTTCTTATCTGCAGTAGCTGAAGAATCATAAAACGTAAAATCCACCTGCATCGGAGAGGAGTGACCGGATAACATATGTCAGTTCTATACAGTTATATTCTATACCACGAAATCCTATCATAAGAGGACTACTTATAATTTTCCACCTAGTCACACTATGCTACTAATTTTACAGGAAATTTTGCGAGACTGCAAGAGACTTCATTTGTCATTTTAATGTCACCAGTCAACTACATAAACACTCACTTCATAAATGAGTTATATTAATCAGTGCAGGAAGTCAGAACGATATTCATTTGTTTCAGTTCCTATGTTGTCTATGTCTAATAATCAATGTTAACATAAACTTCAACTGAAGCGCCTTGATACAGATATGGTCCATTTTTATTCAATTATTTGTGACACGTTAATCAAGTACAGATTTGCATATTCAGCTTTAATGCACACTTGAACCGAAATAACTAGCAACACTGTTCGGGAGCCCAGATAGAGTTGATGATTCAAACCAGTGATTAAGAGGTAGAATCTTTTAATCACATAAAGTGTTATAGTTTCACTTTTTTACATGATTCTCCGAATGAAGTTACAACCACATAGCAAAATGTCACAATTAAAGAGCGTTGTTTTTTGTTTGTTTGTCTTTTTGAACTACGAAATCCAATCTTTTAGAACACAACACAAGCTTATAGAATCAATGTATGACCTATCAATTCGTGGAATAAATACCTTGTACAATAATGAAAACAAGCCCACATTTGATCCAGATGGAACATTCTTTCTATAAATATAAACAAATGGGAAAAATTAGAAGCAACAGAACTGGATATACATAAAACGAACAATGCCAAAGATACAAAAAATAGAAGAGATAAGAGGTAGGTGCGAATGATTATCACCGAATACGGAAACATGGTAGAATTAAACACGAGTAAAACAAACATAATAACTTGAGTAAACTTTGAAAAAGACAACAAGAAGTATTTGAAACTAAGCGGGTTATGTATGAAGGGAAACACACATACATCAAAATATTGATATAAAACAGCGAATATGACAACAATATACATTGAAATTTTATTGATTCAATTGATAAACACAAAAGAAAGAGAAAAACAAAACAATTGAATCAGAACATTTGATTCTTCTTCCTTTTTTTGAATAACCCGCGCTCATATTGTACACTGAACGACTTGTAGTGATTCACTTTTATCAAGAAAACACGATTGGTTTATTGAAAACAATTATTATTGAAACCAATTTTACCAGTGACTGCTTAATGTGCTCTTTGTTTAACTGTGCTAAAAAAGCACCCATTATTCTTACACTTTAATTGTGAACTCGCGCGAATTCGGTTACGCTCTGTAACCGAGCTTGTATCTTGGCACGATCTCGATATACGTTCGATACCACGAGATCGCCAGCAAATATATCTCGACTTGGTCCATTAACCGCCTTCTGATATTTGGCTTCCCGAGGATTTTATGCATTTATTTGGCACGTGTTTCTCTGTAGAGGTGTTCATAGTCAATTTCGATTCGACACCACGCTACAGACTCTTCACATATAAGAAATTCAATAAATACAAAAAAGAAATTTGATAAAACACCAAATCATTCTGATAATTCAGGCAAATGAAATATGAATTTAGAAGAGTGAAAGAAATCTAAATGCAAAGTGGATAGTAAATTACAGAATAGCAATAAGTACCATCTGTCTCCCTCTCTTTATATATAGATAGACTTGCGCAGTCACTCGTTTAACACGAACCAGACGTCTAACACGTGTACAGTAATAACAATAATAATAGTAGATACAGATTTATAGTACAGAAATGGAAAATAGTCCATACAACAGAAAGAGAGATAGGCAATTAAACTTGGCTTTAAATCATTCTGATTCATTTCTAAGAAACAATGAAAAACGGAGTCAACAAGTACAGTGAATGAATATCCTATGAGTAATAAGAATGAAGAAAACAATAGTAAATATATATTTATATACATGTATATAGATGCATGTGACTTCGCTGTTGGCTCTTCTGGAGTTACTGCCGGTCCCAAGCCCGGGTAAAGGAGGAGGGTTGGGCATGAGGTTAGCGAACCCATCACGTAGAAAACTAACTCGCTAAAAAAACGATAACCAGAAAAATTATATAGATGCATGTAGATGGTATTGAAAAAGTGATATATTGAATCACCCATATCAGTATATTCACGTATACTGAAATAAATGATGAGAAATAATAAACTTGGAATAATACAAAGAGGGAGGAATAACGCATAACAGTAAACAAATAGTGTAAGTAATTGAATTCAAACTTTCTTTTACTCAGAAATCTACGTCTTATATATCAACAGAGGGATATATGCATACGAAAAATAGAATTATCAAAAGCGGGTTTTGTGGAAATTTTTAGCACTTTTATAGTTGACTTCATGAGTCAATTAAAGCAAGATCATGGAAAACCTGTAAGCACTGGAAGGCCGTTTCGTCCTAGCACAGGACTCCTCAGCGGTGCACATCCACGATTCCGCTCGTGGGAGTTGAACCCAGGATCTATCGGTCTCGCGCGCGAACGCATTACCTCTAAACTAATGAAACGGCATCCAAAGATATTAGTATATAGCCTCAACCAATTCACGAAAGTGTGTCACAGTCCATCATTGTTTTCAGTGAGTTACTATTTCACAACACACCTGGTTAGACACCACTGGTCATGGCTTCTTACTAGCACTCTAGGAAATACCTCTCGAGGCCAGTCACTAGTGAGCACATGATGATTATTATCAGAAGGGGTTGCATGCAGGCTTAGTGGTCTGGAGGTTAAGCGTTCACACGCGAGACCGATAGATCCTGGGTTCGACTCCCACGGGAGGAATTATGGATGCGCACTGCTAAGGAGTCTCGTAATAGAACGAAGTAGCCGTCCAGTGCTTCCAGGTTTTTCATTATCTAGCTTTAATTGACTCATGAATTCAACTATAAAAAATAGGATGTCAAAAGTACTAGATGATAGCAGTACTATATTTCTGGTTCATCGTACTCCTTCAACTATATCACACACAAGCAAATCATTTAAATCACACATGGCTCTTCATTCTTCTGTTGGTCCATTCTCAGTTCTTAGCAGTTATTTATATCATTCATTATCAACCGCTATATGTACCTGTTAAGTTCCGACAAGCATAATGAATGGTAATTTTGGGATCTATTTATGGACCAACACTAAACGTATACTTTTATCGTACAAGTGATAAATAGCTAAACTATTCACATCTACATTCCTCTTATCATAAGGTTTATTCTGACTTATGAAAAATTATTATAAGTTTTACCATTCTTGAATTATGCTCTGTCTATTAGTCACTGCCTCCCATATTCACAGCCACATTTGGCCAAATTTTGTACAAATGTTATATTCTATTTTATACTACGTTATGGTCTGTCTGGTTGGTATGTCAACTCTGTAAGTTTGAAATATAATGATTCATATCGCAGAGGCTTGGATAGGTGTTCTGGACTTAATTGCCCACAAATGCCCTGGTATGGCCGAGAGAGGGGTGGGCTCGCCCTTCCTCTCGAACTGCTCTCACACGGCCACGCGTAAACAGCCTCTGCCAGGGAAGTACTACTCACTGCCATCTCGTGGCGATGGTGTTATTTACGAAAATGAGAGGACGAAAAGCGAGCGTATGGCGCTTTAACCGGATCCAAACCAAATCAATGGTGCATATGGGCTCCAGTATCCTGCGGGAACAAATGGAGTATGAAAACATTTTTAGTCACCGGTTACCATGGGACTGCATCTTCTCACAATGCTCCACTGCCTTGTGGACCAGACCTTTAGGTCAAAGGCTCCGGGGGTGGCCCCCTAAGAAAACCACCTGTTTCGATCTGGACACTCGAGCAATATCACAGCTCTCACACAAATATGATGAGCTGTAGATGATTGTGAAAAATCATAAATTGATGCAGAACTCCGCAAGAAACTCCAACTGTTGAAACGCTACAAATCACCTGGCCCAGATGACTTACCTCCGGCTCTCTTTAAAGATGGTGGTGACTTTTTGACTAAGGAATTGACGACGTTGTTTACAAAGGTTTGGGAACTACAGAGTGCACCAACGTCATGGAATGAGTCGATAGTTGTCCCTATATTTAAAAAGTGTTCACGTCGTTCCTGTAACAACTATCGGGGGATAAGTCTACTTCCGATTGCGTCCAAGCTATTGGATTACGTCATACTTTGTAGGTTGTTCAAAACTGGAGAAAGATTGACTCGCGAGGAGCAGGCTGGTTTTCGTTCTGATCGAGGATGTATTGATCATATTTTCACACTCCGCCAAATGTTAGAACACCGTCATACTTATCAAAGGCCAACAATCGTAGTGTTTCTTGACATTACGGCTGCCTTCGATTCGTTGGATAGGACTGTTCTCTGGGATTGTCTATTGAAGAGGGGCGTGCCTGAGAAGTTTATTAACATCCTAAAAGCCCTATATAAAAACACGTCAGGCAGAGTGAGGGCATACAACCACCTCTCTCTATTGTTCCATTCGAGCAGTGGGGTTAGACAGAGTTGCCCAATCTCACCATTCCTCTTCAACTTTGCCATCGACGACATTCTGGAAACAGCTCTGATGAGTGTAAGTAATGGTGGTGTGGATCTGTTGCCTGGAGAAAGACTACTCGATCTTGAGTATGCGGACGATATTGTCTTACTGTGTGATAATGCCCAAGGCATGCAATCCGCACTTAATCAGTTGGCAATCAGTGTCCGTAGGTATGGTATGTGCTTTGCACCTTCGAAGTGCAAAGTACTTCTACAAGACTGGCAGGATTCCAATCCTGTACTCACCCTGGATGGTGAGCAGATAGACGTAGTCGAGAAGTTCGTGTATCTGGGTAGCTGCATAAGTGCTTGTGGGAGTGTGAGTGATGAGATCAATGCACGAATAGTGAAAGCCAGAGCGGCTTCTGCCAATCTGGGCCACCATTGGCGCCTTCGTGATGTTAGTCTGTCTGTAAAAGGTCGGATCTACAACGCGTCGGTGAGAGCAGCTTTGCTCTATGCTTGTGAAACCTGGTCTCTCCGAGTTGAGGACGTTAGACGACTCTCTGTGTTCGATCATCGCTGTCTCCGAAGGATTGCTGACATTCAGTGGCAACACCATGTCACTTATGTAGTTTTGGCTAATAAATGTCAAATTGTACACTGTATTGGTAAACAGAGCACAGTTTTTCCAATTAATACTATCACATGAACTTTAACCTATTTTGTGATTGGTTGTTATTACTTTTAGTTTGTTAAGTATCGTGTGTTTCATGGTCATGTCGCACTATTTCAATTTCTATCCGTTATATATTAGTTTTCTTATGTATTGGTGCCTTCTTGTTGGATCTCATCGTTTAGGGTTATAGTTGAAGAGTTGTGCATATCCGTTGCCGTTTGTTTGAGTTGTCAATAGATTCCGTTTGTATCAGAACTATTTCAAATGTTCGTGATAACATTTACCGTAGATCGAACCGAACCGAATCACGAAATACAACACAATGTTTATTTATAAATGACTTTACCAGTTTATTGAAAAACTAATTTTACAGTAAGTTATTCAAATATGTCACAACAGCTTAAAACGATAAGCGTTCATATATCAGTAGAATTAGTAGTTATTCTTTTCCAAGACTTAAAGATTTCCGACCGTAAAGCAAGTAATTAATGCAATTCAATATCCACATCAATGTTTAAGGTACATGTTGATGAGTAATCGTCTTTGATGAAGTTTTGTTCTCTGAGCTGGATGGTTTGGTCTTCGAGCTTTCATCGTTCTTCTGAATCATTTACCTAAGTTACAAATCTTCTCCACCATCTCAATGAGTAATTGTCAAACAACGTCTAATTAATGGAGATTACATTGCATATAGACGTTTGACGAGTAATTGTATGTGGTTCATCAGTCAACCTATATACATCATCCTATCCAGCATAAAGTCATTAGAAGACTGTAGAGTTTGAAGATAAGGCTTATGATTAGTGTGGTAGGTTGTATAGTTTTTGATATACAAGAAAACACAAAGTCCTTAATATCTGATTTATATCCTAACAATAAACACCAGAATGTACGAAACTATAGCTTATTGACTGTGAACTTCTTGAAATAGAAAAGTACTTTCATTCATATAACAGATTCCTTTTCATATTACCATTAATGCAAAGCCGTCTACGACATAAAACTACGGTCAATTTAGAAAATAGATAAATTCAACATAAACCGAAAACTATTTACAGTCGTCTATTTTGATATCGGAATCTCTATTTACTGTATGAAAGTTTAGGGAAACTATCAAAATCTCATAACTCCTCCTATAGCCCGTGTGAGGCTTCTGCCCGTCCCAAGCCCGGATAACGAAAGAGGGTTGGACATGGGGTCAGCGAACCCCTTTCCATAGAAGACTAACTTGCTAAATAACGCTAACCAGAAAACCAAAATCTCACAAAACGGAGATCAGTTGAAGCTCATCACTAAAGTTATTAAATAGACATAAATAAACATCTCGAAACGACAAAAACACTTAGTGACCTCAACTGCTGTAGTTTATAATAACGGGAAAGAAACTGAACGGAAATATAGAAACAAAGAAAAACGTTTCACAAGACTTCAATGAAGGTTATGGAAAACGAAAAGGAAAAATCGATAAAAGAAATAAATAAAATGAGTGAATGAATAGTACGATATCTAAAGCCTAGAGAAATGATAATCGATCTAGAGATGATATCAACCAAAGTTTTCGGTTTTATACTTTGCTATTATTGTTAATAACTACATGAATCGAATATATGATGTAAAAATTTTGTGAAGATTATTGATTTTGGTAGTCTACATCATTAACTAACCTTGGTCAAACGATGAATGAAAATGAGGAACCATTGGACAGGTATTCCTTCTAATTATGGGAACTCAGCTGTGTGTATCCACGATCCAATTGGAGATCGAATCCAGCATCTTCACGTATCAGGGAGAGTATTTAACATTTAGACAAGTGAGTCGACATAAAACGATATCATCGTGTGTTGATTTCGGAAACCTGCATTTTCCTACCATTACTATCAATGACGGACAGAGGTGAATAGCATGTTTCAGACATCTTAGTTGCTTACTGTTGATAATCTCGACTAACGCTATATTATCAGTCACTCAGTCAGTCAGCCACAACATAGGACCAGACACATATGTGCATCGGTCCAGGTTGCCATACCCCATCAGCACAACAAGATGGACACTGGATTCATAAAGGTAGTTAATTCAGAGGTGGTAATATATAAAAGAAAGATTGCAATAAGGATATAGTACACGAAGAAAGAATTAGTTCGTAGAAAGAAAGATATGAAGCAATTTTAATCTCTTAGTTTAAGGGAATACATAGAGTGTGTACACCTACGCCATTGTGATCGATTCTGAACCATGTCACCCACAGTCCTCAAACTATTGGTTACGATAATCACGCGGACCCCAACCAAGTAATCTAGGAGTATCTACCAACATGGCTCAGACTAGAAGTTAGTGACTTCAAGCACTGATGCCACGAATTGGTTTGGCCGCCCCTAACTTTCGTTTAACCATCTCCAGCACCGGTTAGCATTGCACATCGTGGTAATCGGTGTTCGGGCATACGTAACACGTGGCCCAACCATCTCGGTCGATGAAGATTCACAACCTTATAGACTGATTTACCATCATCATTCCCTAATACCCTGCATCTAAACTCACTACTACTTACCCGGTGATCCCAGCAGACGCCAGCAATATTTCTGAGGCATTTGTGGTCAAATACTAGTAACTTACGAGTATCTTCTACTCTTAATGGCCATGTTTTACAGCCGCAAAGTAGAACAAAACGAACTGCTATGGAGTGTACTTGTCTCTTTATTGACAGATGGATATCTCACCTTCGCCATAGGTGACGTACGTTGGCAAAAGCGAAATGAGCTTTTTGAATCTGTGTAGAGATTTCGTCAAACACCAACGCATTAGGGTTGACCAGACTTTCAAGATAAGTGAAGTTGTCGACACGTTTGACTACTTCACTTCCTATCTATAGTTCAGGTGTTGACACAGGCCGGTCCTGAAGCAACAACTTGCATTTAAAGTGGGAGAAACACATTGTAAACATCCTGGCATTGTTGCTCAGTGCAACCAAAAGACTGCATTTGTGGTGGTCGGTATTGGATATAACCCTTAAACTTCGTATTCAGCTCGTCTTGATAACCGTTCTATATAACGTCCCAACGGTATATTAATCAGAAGGCAAATACGAAGTGTTGATTACGTTTATTGCGAGACCACACACATATATCCAACTGTACAGATGCGTTAAACAAGCATAGAAGAGTTGTGCCGAAAGGCAAGCAAGCGAGCGAGAGCCATAGCAAGAGCGAGACGAGAGTGTGTGAGTGAGTTAGTATGAATAACATGGACATATATATACCGTGTGAAATGAATGAGTAATCGAATCAAATAAGCAGTTAGTAGTAAGACTAGCAGAGTGAATAAATGCGTAGGCCGTAATCAATATTCAAGCATACGTATTTCACACAAGCACAAAATAATAAGGGTACAATAAATTGTTATAGTGCGGATAACTTTGTCCGCTAAATGAGTTAGCAAAAGAGCTTAACTGAGTTAAATGAGAATAAACCCAATTGCACGTGAGTCGCTATACATTTTATCAGCGTCTTCACCAAACAGGACTACGTCATCTGCGTATTCTAAGTCGATAATTGGACCTCCTGGAAGTATATCAATACCCGAGAATCCAGTCGACGAGAATGTTATTTCTATCAATAAGTCTATGATAAAGTTAAACAAAAATGGAGAAAGTGGACACCCTTGACGTACACCACTCGAGGTTGCAAAAGCAGATGACAGTTCGCCATAAGCTTTGACTCGACTGGTAGTGTTCGAGTAAAGAGCCTTCACAAGACTTATGTACTTCTGAGGTACGCCTTTCAATGACAGACACTGCCACAGAATCTCGCGGTCTACCGAGTCAAATGCTGCTTTTAAGTCAAGAAAGACCACCATTGTCGGACGCCGGTAAGTATGCCTATGTTCTAGAACCTGACGAATGGTGACTATGTGGTGGATGCAACCACGACCAGGTCTGAAGCCAGCTTGATTCTCTCGTGTTTGCAGTTCACGAGTCTTGGTTAGGCGTCTGATAATTATCGAGGCTAGAATTTTAGATACTATATTAGTTAAACTAATCCCTCTATGGTTGTCACAGGATGATTTTGACTCTCTCTTATATATTGGGACGATAAGTGATTGTGACCAGTCAGATGGAATAACGTCTAACTCCCAGACTTAGCTAAAATATTGGTCAACCTAATCGCTAAAATTGGACCACCATCCTCAAAGACCTCTGGAGCCAATCCATCTGGACCAGCTGCCCCTGCTCGTTTCAGATTAACTATAGCCTTTTGGACTTTTATTAGAGTTGTGGGACCTTCTTCACTGTTCCATTCACACTGACTGGGAATGGAGGGTAGTTGTAGAGTAGCTGAAGGCCAGCTGAACTGTTCTCTGAAATGTTCCGCCCATCGTTCTGAACGTCTGGACTGAGAGCAGATGAGGATGTCGTCTTTTTCCGAAATAGTCTGACTTACACTTGACTTATTAATTCCAGTTTCTTTTATTAGTCTGTAAAGCTGTCTTGTGTTCCCTATAGCCGCCGCCTTTTCCATCTCTTTTGCTTTCGTTGCCCACCACCGCTCACGGTCGTTCCTTAGACTTTTGCTTAACCTAGATCTGATTTGTTGTCGCTCTTCATCGTGTTCAGAGCCTGATGGGATGAGTTTACGAGAATCCAACAGTGCAATAGACCTAGAGGAAATCCATTGGTTCTTTGTAACCCTGTGGTTTAAATCACTGATAGATGTCACTGCTGTTTTCACAGCTGTTTGTATAGCTTTCCAAGCAACATCTGGGTCAACCTCATTTTCAGAACTACCTAATCGTGACCTCAGTTGTTCTTGGAACCTACTTTTGGTTTTTTCGCTACTCAATTCAGTTCTAATGGGTTTTTTTACTGAGGCTTTTTTGCGTCCAGTGAGGCGCAAGCAGATGCGTACCCTTAATAGGGCATGGTCGCAGAACAAGCAGGTACTCCAGAATGAGCGACAGTTTTCTATCGAGCCCCCCCCTAATGATGACTGATGGCAATATGATCCATTTGAGTCCATCGTTGGTTATGCGCAGGGGGTTACCATGTTAGACAATGTCTCTCCTTATGCTTAAAATTTGTGTTTGCTAAAAACAAACGTTTGTCTGAGCACAGTTGCAGCAGACGATCACCATTATCTGTTCGTTGTGCCGGTATACTAAAATACCCACCTAAATGCCTTTCTGTTTAGTTGAAACTACCTATCTGGGCATTTCTGGTACGTCCGAGAGTGAAGAGAGTCCGCTCTCCCTCTCGAAATGCTCTCACATGGCCACGCGTATATAGCCTCTGCCAGGGAAGTCCTACTCACTGCCTTCTCGTGGCAGGGTTGTGGTTTACGAAAATGAGAGGTCGAAAAGCGAACGTCCGGCGCCTTAACCGGATTCCAAACCAATGGTGCACATGGGCTCCAGTATCCTGCGGGAACAAATGGCGTCTGAACCAATTGTTAGTCACCGGCTTCCATGGAACGGCATCTACTCACGTTGCTACACTGTTTGTTGGATCAGACCTTCAGTTCGAAGGCTCGGGGAGTGGTCCCCTAAGAAAACCACCTGCTTCGGATTGGGCACCCGGGCAGTGTCACAGCCCTCACACATATCAAATGAGATTTGTGTGGCGCATATGTATTTGGTGCCTCGTTGTACCAATATCTATGTGTTAAAATAAATAAATAATAAATATCTAGGCATTAAAGTCACCTGCTACGAGTACTATGTCTGAA
Source organism: Schistosoma mattheei (assembly GCA_944470405.2). Classification (NCBI taxonomy): domain Eukaryota; kingdom Metazoa; phylum Platyhelminthes; class Trematoda; order Strigeidida; family Schistosomatidae; genus Schistosoma; species Schistosoma mattheei. The sequence continues at coordinate 89,272,759 of OX103947.1, read as the reverse complement.
CGTTTAGTTTTCTGAAAAAGTTCAGAAAGCTTTCTGTAAAATACATCTTTCACTTCATCTGAGCTGCAGTCGGTGGGAGCGTAGGCAGAAACCATAAAAAGGCAACGACGTGTGTCCCTATGCTTCCGAGTACTTACGGATCCGTTTAGCCGAATAGCATATAAACGACTTTTAACGAGGATCCACTCTAACAGTGCTTGTTCCGCCCTCATGCTTAGTGCTATCCCTACTCCTGCCAGTCCACGGAAGCTAGCCATCGCCTCACCAGATACACGTAGGGTGTATCTCGTTTGCTCTCCGTTTCGCCGAGGTGAGGTCAAGTGAATGACCACACTGGAATCCTGTATGCGTGTTTCAGAGACACAGCATACATCAATGGTACGAGATTCTAGGGTTCTAGCCAAGGAAGCCTGTTGACCGATTTGACATAGGGTGCGTACGTTGAAGGCTCTAATGTGTAGTTTGGAGCGAGGTTTCAGTAGACCTGAGACAGTGTTTTGAGCACTAGAATCGTTGGCTGTGGCGACATTTGAGGAGGAAGCCGAAGGAGGAAGTTTAGAGGTAAAAGTCGGTGTAGGAGGAATAATAGAAAGTGAAGAATGAGGTTGATTATGAATAAAGTGGTCTTGAGTGCTGTTAGAGGTATGAGGGCGGTTATCATATTCCGGTTGCCCACACCGTGGAAGGGTTGTTCTGGAGGTACCTGAAAAGGAAATTGGATTAGAGGTGGTCTTAGTGACCTGAGAGAGTGACCGCAGTGTTCAAGGGACAACTGCTTGAGGTCGGTCACACACGACCTTGTTATGGGTAATTTTTGTGTTAGCTCCGTACTTTTTGGGACCTTACCGCCGGAGACCGATATCCGTGGGATAAGGTGAGGTGTGCATTTTTAGGGTCGACCTATTCTAACTCCAACCCTTTTTGTGGGAATGCAGCATCCCTGTCATGCCGATTTTCTGAAGGAAACACCTTACTGCTGTCACACCTCTGTACAGTCAGCAGTACGACTTCGCCTTCGGACCTTGGGTTTGTTGCTTTTAGTCTTACCGGTCTTCAACCGACCTGTCTGACAGGGTAGGAGCTTGAGGAACTTCAAGAACTTCCGGAATCAGTGAAGAAACACAACAGGAAGTAAGGCAAACTATAGTACCGATAACTCAACAGATGAAAAGAAACAAACAACTGACTCCACAAGAACAAAATGCCTTGAAAGAACTCAGAAATAGAAAGGATTTTGTCATAATAACAGTGGACAAGGGACGCACCACAGTAATCATGGACAAAGAAGAATACATCAACAAAGCCGAAGAACTACTCGAAGATAAGAGCACATACAAACTGATGGACACAAATCCCGTCAAAAAATTAGACAACCAAATCTCAAAGACTTTAAACAAGCTAGTCAAAGCGGGAGAAATAACAAAACAAGACCAATGGAGAATGAAATCCAGTGGACCAGTACTTCCTCGATTCTACGGTAGACCCAAAATACACAAACCAAACATTCCACTACGTCCAATTGTAGCACTCCCCAAAACGCCAACATACAATTTGTCAAAAGAAATTTCACGAATACTGAGACATCTAGTAGATTCAGCCAAACACTCCATCAAATCTCCGAAACAATTCCTGGACCAAATTAAGGACATTCAAACCAACAACGACGAACTCATGATATCCTTCGACGTAACAGCACTGTTAACCTCAATTGAACCACAGTTAGCAAAAGAAACTATATCTCTGCTGCTCAACGACACAAATCTCACTAAGTACACGAGGCGTGAAATTCAAAGTCTACTAGAACTCATCGATTTATGCCTAACAACATATTTTCAATTCAACAACAAAATCTACGAACAGACGAGAGGGACACCAATGGGATCACCAATATCAGGACTGATCGCAGAGGCAGTGATGCAAAGACTAGAAGCCACTATATTACCATTGATCAAGCCAAAAATTTGAATTTGCTATGTAGACGACACCTTGGTCATCGTCAAAAATAACGAACTGGAAAACACTTACAAGCTGATCAACAACGTTTTCAATGACATCAAGTTCACAATAGAACAGTACATCAGACAAAGCGGACGCCCTCCACCTTCGCCTACATGAACATCAATTAGCGGTCAAACGCCATGATATTTCGTCACTTATATCAATACACGTGGATAACTACGGACACTCATTCGCTTGGAAAAATGTATAAATCTTAGACAGAGGAAACTCTAAAAACACCAGAGAATTTTTAGAAGCCTGACACTCAGGTCAATCAGCAATCAACAAACATATTGAAATCAATCCAATTTATCAACCAATCAGAAAAACCATGCACAAACATAAGAACAAAAATCAAACCAATGGGAGACACAACCAAAACAAAGAAGTAAACAATGACGAATTTAAGGTCGATAAGAACCAATCAACATCAAGGTGCACAGAACAAGCTTTGAAACACATATGGAGAAATTCAAACGCTTCACTTCTATTTGAAGTTTGTGCTGATGATGTCGTTCAGAAGGACGATGAAAGCTCCACGACCAAACCATCCAGCTCAGAGAACAAAACTCCACCAAAACCTTGAGGAACAGTTGTTCCAGCCAGTATAGCTCGGTTGCTTCATCACTATGGGCAAGCCCGACCACCACGTCAAGGTAGCAACAACGGTCGGGATCGCTATTTTATGACTTTAATCGATGGACTCATACACAGTGGTAACAGGTAATAATGAGTAAACGATTGATGTAGCGACTGTTAAACTTTTACAAGTAAATGAGTGTTACATACCTATATGAATTTCAATTAATTCCCGATCGAAGCTGCTACCTTGACGCGGTGGTCGGGCTTGCCTATCGTGATGACCCAACCGAGCTATATTGGCTGGAACATATGTTCCTGCAGGTTCTACCATGCCAGGCAGGTCGATTGGCGAACGGTAAGACTAAAAGCAGCAACTCAAGGTCTGAGGGCGAAGTCGTACTGCTGACTGTAGAGAGGTGTGACAGCAGTAAGGTGTTTCCCTCGGACAACCAGCATCTGCAGCGATGCTGCCTTCCCACAAGGAGGGGTGGGGTTAGAAAAGGTCGACCCTAAAAATGCACACCTCACCTTACCTCACGGATTTCCGTCTCTGACGGTAAGGCCCCTTGAAGCCGGGAAGTGACATCAGCCCTCATACCCGTAACAGCACAAGAGACCAAGGTGGTCACATTCAAATCCTTCCTACACCTCCTAATACCTCTCTTATCCTCCCGACTAACCCTCCTCACGTCTCTTTATCACCTCGCACCGCTAGGGCAAACGATTCGAGTACGTGGAACGCCATTCCTGGTCTCCTGAAACCACGCTCTAAACTACACGTAGGAGCTTTTAACGTACGAACACTTTGCCAAATAGGACAGCAGGCTTCCTTAGCTAAAACTTTAGAATCTCGCGCCATCGATGTGTGCTGCGTCTCCGAAACGCGCATACAGGATCCAAGTAGCGTCATTCATTTGACCTCACCATGCCAAAATAAAGAACCGACTCGATTTACGCTTCGTGTATCTGGAAGCCCTGATTCTGCTTCCCGTGGCCTCGCCGGCGTAGGTATAGCATTGAGTCCTAGGGCAGAACTAGCTCTCTTAGAGTGGATCCCAGTAGACAGTCGTTTGTGCGCTGTCCGACTGAACGGAACAGTAAGAATCCGGAAAGATAGGGACACTCGTCGTTGCCTCTTCGTCGTCTCTGCCTATTCTCCCACTGACTGCAGCTCAGATGATGTAAAAGATGAGTTTTACAGAAAGCTTTCGGACCTTCTCCGAAAAGCTAGCGCTCGGATGTAGTAATAGTGGCCGGTGACTTTAATGCTCAAGTAGGTAAACTAAGCGATAGGGAAAGACACCTAGGTGGATCTTATGGTGTCGTGGCTCAAAGAACAGATAATGGCGACCGTCTGTTGCAGCTATGCTCAGATAACCGCCTGTTCCTTGCAAATACTAACTTTAAGCATAAGGAAAAACATCTTTTAACATGGCGACCCCCTAATTCGTCCCAACGTTGGACCCAAATAGATCACATCGCTATCAGCCACCGATGGAGGGGCTCGATAGAAGACTGTCGCTCATTCTGGAGCACATGCCTAGATTCAGATCATGCTCTAGTGCGAGCGCGTATTTGCTTGCGTCTTACTGGACGTAGGAAAGACGCTGCAAGGAAACCTCTTAGGGCCTACTTAATGATAGTCAAGCTAAGAGTATATTTCAGGAACAACTAGGAAAACAGTTAGGCAGCCATGTATGTGATGCCCACCCCGATGCAGCATGGAATGATATCCGAAAAGCTGTGGAAACAGCAGTGATATCTGCTAGTAAGGTAAACCAGAAGGTTAGGGAGCAACACTGGATCTCAGCAGCATCTATCGCACTGATAGATGCTCGGAAACTCATTCCACCTGGCTCTGAACATAATGAAGAGCGGAGTCAGCTTAAGCGCAAGCTGACAAGAAGTCTACGCAATGATCGCGAACAGTGGTGGGTAGCGAAAGCAAGAGAGATGGAAAAGGCAGCGGCAATAGGTAATAGCAGACAATTGTTCAGACTCGTTAAGGAAACCGGAATTAGGAACCCGACCGTTAGCGAAACAATCTCAGAGAAAGATGGACATATTATTCATTCTCAATCCAGGAGATTGGATCGATGGGCAGAACACTTTAGGGATCAGTTCAACTGGCCTTCAGCCACACTTCGGTTTCCCACGATCTCCAGTCAACCTGAATGGCAAGTTAATGTAGGTCCTCCGTCCCTTTACGAAGTTGAAAAAGCCATAGGAAATCTGAAACGAGGGAGAGCAGCAGGCCCTGACAGGTTTACTCCTGAGATTTTTAAGGATGGTGGTCCAGTATTAGCAATGAGATTAACTGAGGTCTTAGGTAGAATTTGGGAACTGGACGTAATCCCATCTGACTGGTCTCAATCACTGATTGTGCCAGTTTTTAAGAAAGGACAAAAGTCCTCTTGTGACAATCACAGAGGAATCAGTTTGACTAATATAGTGTCTAAAATATTAGCTTCAATAATACTTCGACGCCTAACTAAAGCTCGTGAAGAGCAGACTAGAGAAAACCAGGCTGGTTTTCGACCTGGACGTGGTTGTATAGATCAGATATTCACACTACGTCAGGTTCTAGAACACAGACACACATTCAGACGCCCCACAATGGTAGTATTTCTCGACCTTAAGGCGGCATTCGACTCTGTTGATCGTGAGGTTCTATGGCAGTGTTTGTCACTGAAAGGAGTACCAAAGAAGTACATTAACCTTATAAAGGCTCTCTACTCGAACACAACTGGTAGAGTGAGAGCTTATGGCGAACTGTCATCAGAATTGATTACCTCAAGTGGTGTTCGTCAGGGCTGTCCACTCTCCCCATTCTTGTTCAACTTTGTCATTGACGTACTTTTAGAGATAACACTCTCCTCATCTAAATTTACAGGGGTTGAACTTCTACCAGGAGGTTCACTTGTTGACTTAGAATATGCTGATGACATAGTTTTATTTGGTGAAGACACTGACAAAATGCAGAGTCTTCTGACCACTCTAAGCAACAATGCAAGCATGTTCGGGATGCGATTCTCTCCCTCGAAATGCAAAATGTTGCTTCAGGATTGGGTTACATCGACACCCGAACTAGTGATAGGGAGTGAAGTAGTTGAGTGTGTCGACCGCTTCACTTATCTTGGAAGTCTCATCAGCCCTTGTGGTTTAGTGTGTGACGAAATCTCAGCACGGATACAGAAGGCTCGACTAGCTTTTGCCAACTTGCGTCATTTATGGCGTAGGCGAGATATCCGTCTATCAACCAAAGGACGTGTTTACTGCGCAGCAGTTCGTTCCGTCCTACTTTATGGCAGTGAAACATGGCCGGTAAGAGTAGAGGATATCCGTAGGTTACTAGTATTTGATCATAGGTGTCTTCGAAACATTGCTCGTATATCATGGGACCATCGAGTAAGTAACACAGTTGTTAGGAAACGGGTACTAGGTAAGGATGGCAAATCAATTGATGAAGTAGTGAAACTTCATCAGTTGAGATGGCTGGGACACGTGTTACGTATGCCCAACGACCGACTGCCTCGACGTGCTATGTTCAGTGGTATAGGAGTAGGTTGGAAGAAAGCTAGGGGCGGCCAAACCAAAACATGGCACAAGTCCATGAAGTCACTGACAAGTGAACTGAGTCATGTTGGTAGGTGTAGACTACCTGGTTGGGGACCGCGAGATGACAGCAACCGATGGTTAGAGACCCTGAATGACATGGCTCAAAATCGTTTGCAATGGCGCAGGTGCATCCACTCTCTGTGTTCTCCCAAATTCTAATCTTCTGAATTCTTCATGTCCCTTTTTTCCTCTTTCCAAATTTATTTCACTGGATTATACTCTTTAAATAACATCTCCAAACCCTAATCTTCCCGATTACTGCTTATACTCTTATTACCTCTACCACTACGGGATTTGAATCGACAACTGCATCTCTGTGCTAATGTGGTGTGGCAACTCGAACTGATGTACGTACGTACGAAGTTCTACGTTGTTACTGACTGACTGACTGACTGAATTAAACTAATTTAACATTCTATGGTTGCATTAAAAACCCCTAAAATTAAAACTACCTACTTGTCTTTTTTTAACTGTCATTATGCGAAAGATTCAGTCTTCTCACGAAAAGATTGTTCATTGGAATATAAAATTGTTGCTTTGCTATATCCTATTAGAATACAAGAATAGTAGACAAACACATAAACATGATAGCTTATTTAAATAACTTTAGTTGTAATAATCACGATCAAAAACGGAGCAGATGTACTTAGTCCCTATCTTCTTTTAGATGTTGAGTCATATAATTCCGTTTTATTGAATTATGGGGTAGAAACTTGGAGAACTACCACAACCATCGTCCAGATGATACAAGTGTTTATTAACAATTGTCTACGCAAAATACTTCGGATCCGTTAGCAACAATCAACTGTGAGAGAGAACAAACCGGATCCCAGCGGAGGAAGAAATGAGGAAGGAGCGCTGGAAGTGGATAGGATACACATTGAGGAAAGCACCCAACTGTATCACATGGTCATTCCTCACATGGAATCCTCAGGGCCAAAGGAGAAGAGAAAGACTAAAGAACACATTACGCCGAGAAATGGAGACAGACATGAGAAAAATGAACAAAAGTTGGATGGAACTAGAAATGATGGCTCATACGTACGTATGTACATCAGTTCGAGTAGCCATACCACATTATCACACACATGCAGTTATCGACTCAAATCCCGTAGTGGTAGAGGTAGTAAGAGTATAAGCAGTAATCGGAAACATTCTTAGCTCAACCATTTAGCAAAGGAAAAACGACTATCATCAACAGTTCACTTGGTGTTGATTCACTTGAAGCTTTTCATTGTTATTTAGGACTGTAATTGATCAGTCTCTTATAGGCATATGTGCATCCCGTGTGGATTGCCTCGATACAACCTTAAGTCACAAGCTTTTTAAGCAAAGATGGATAATGACTAGCAGCAAAATCCGGTCTGACGCATGTTTCGTCCCATTTCGGACTCGTCACCTTGATGTACGTGCATCCAAGAGTGAACATCAACTGTGAGATGCAGGTGTATCCAGTTGACGAGCCCAAAATAGGACGAAGCACGTGTCAAACTGGATTCCACTTTTAGCCACTATTCATTTTTGCTTATCATCAACATTTATTATAGAAAGTCAACCATATGGTGCTTAATTAATTAAGTCAAACGTTCATATTAAGGGGATATTAATATTACGAATAACTGATAGCATTTATTTCAAAACAAAACGAGTTATCATTAGAGATAATCTTAGTTTAATGTGAAGATAAGGTGAAAGGAATAGACGAAAAAGTGTATTCGATCTCTTCTATTTTTAAGGATCTATTGAAATTCCAATGTGATTACGTTACAAAAATCCCGATTCTATGAAATAGATGATTATATCCTACTACCGTGTAACTATCAATTCCACCTGGAGAAGATTTGGAAGATGAAAAAACCTTTACATATTTGGACAGCATCATTTATGAACAAGGTGGATCTGATGCAGATGTGAAGGCGCGGATCGGCAAAACAAGAGCAGTATATTTACAACTGAGGAACATCTGGAACTCAAAGCAAATGTCAACCAACACCAAGGTCAGGATTTTCAATACAAATATCAAGACAGTTCTACTGTATGGAGTGGAAACTTGGAGAACTACGAAATCCATGATCCAGAAGATAGAAGTGTTTATTAACAGTTGTCTACACAAAATACTTCGCACCCCTTGGCCAAACACTATGAACAACAACCTACTATGAGAGAGAATAAACGAGGTCCCAGCGGAGAACGAAATCAGGAAGAAGTGCTGGAAGTGGATAGGACACATATTGACGGAAACACTCAACTGAGTCACAAGAAATGCCATAACATGGAGTCCTCAAGAACAAAGAGGAACAAGAGGAAGGTCAAAGAACATATTACGCCGGGAAATGGAGATAGACATGAGAAAAATGAACAAGAATTAGATGGAACTAGAAAAGAAGGCCCAGGACAGAGTGTGTTGGAGAGTGCTGGTCAGCGGCCTATGCTCCATTGGGAGTAACAGGCGGAAGTAAGTAAGTAAGTAAGTAAGTAAGTAGGTAGGTAGGTAGGTAGGTAGGTAAGTAACCATGTAGCTATCACACTAATGTGGTGTTTAATTTGCCTAACGTGGTGACCCGACAGAACGACATTCACCTCAACACTTATTCTTTTAAGGTCCAACATTTTGGAAAGGTTATATAGGAAGCAGTGAGAATCAGAACGGAAACATATCATCTAAAGGCAAAATCACACTAGGTCCTAGGTTTATTCTCAAGTGGGTGCGTGGATATGCATTTCTGAAGAGACCAATGGATACCATCAGAAACAGCCTCCTGTGGGAGAGAACAAACCAGCTTTGAGCTGAGTAGGAAATTAGGAAAAGATCATGTTAATGGATAGGACATACATTACAGAAATCACGAAACAGCATCACGAGGCAAGCGCTAACTTGGAATCGTGAACGAAAACGAAAAAGAGGAAGGCCAAAGAATACACTGCGTCGGAAATTGGAAAAGGATGAATAGCAATTGGAAGGAACACGAAAGTATTTCTCAGGAACAAGTTGAATGGAGAATGCTGGTGAGCAGCTTAGGCTCTCCTATGAGCAGTAACAGGTGTAAGCAAGTAAGAAAGTAAAGAGGCCAATACTTACTTACTTCCGCCTGTTACTCCCAATGGAGCATAGGCCACTGACCAGCACTCTCCAACACACTCTGTCCTGGGCCTTCTTTTCTAGTTCCATCTAATTCTTGTTCATTTTTCTCATGTCTATCTCCATTTCTCGGCGTAATATGTTCTTTGATCTTCCTCTTGTTCTCCTTTGGCCTTGAGGATTCCATGTGAGGGCTTGTCTTGTGACGCAGTTGGGTGCCTTCCTCAATGTGTGTCCTATCCACTTCCAGCACTTCTTCCTGATTTCCTTCTCCGCTGGGATCTGGTTTGTTCCCTCCCACAGTACGTTGTTGCTAATAGTGTCCGGCCAACGGATCCGAAGTATTTTGCGTAGACAATTGTTAATAAACACCTGTATTTTCTGGATGATGGCTTTTGTAGTTCTCCAGGTTTCTGCCCCATACAGTAGAACTGTCTTGATATTTGTATTGAAAATCCTGACCTTGGTGTTGGTTGACATTTGCTTTGAGTTCCAGATGTTCCTCAGTTGTAAATATACTGCTCTTGTTTTGCCGATCCGCGCCTTCACATCTGCATCAGATCCACCCTGTTCATCAATGATGCTGCCCAAATATGTAAAGGTTTTTACATCTTCCAAATCTTCTCCGTCAATTTTGATTGGATTGGTGCATTCTGTGTTGTATCGGAGAATCCTGCTTTAAAGAGGCCAATACTAAAATAAAATAAATGTCCAGTATTTCATACTTTTCTATGGTTAACTAACCAAGGTCATTCAGTGATCTAAAGCTAATATTTAATTGAATTAAGCGATTATTACTAAGATTTTGTATTGAAAAGCTCAGGCTATCAAACCAACGGATTATAAACGATCAGTAAATATATTTATTATTAAACGAAATGATACTCAGTCATATAACAAAGAAATACTGTGTAATTCCGCACTATGAGTACTACTACTACTAATACTAATACTACTAATAATAATAATAATAATAATAATAATAACAATAATAGTATTGTTAATAATTAAGAATAACGAGTGTAATTCCGTGATATACGACGACAGTTTTTGGATGCGCAGCTTAACGGAAATGAAATTCGAAACAGTTAGATCTCTTCTGTTTTTTGCGACAGAATTATTCAATATTGTAAACTTCGTTTACCGAACCAATGGGAAGCGCCTGAACCCACAATTTTTTTTAGTATAAGATGTTCTGTCAGATCAATATTCCAAGTTATAAATGTGTCTACTTATATTGTAAATAGTAGGTGATTACGCCAAATTGAAAACTTCCAACTATCGAACAGGTGTGGATTCGGATGCATCATCAAGTAATTAAGAAGAGAATATCATTCCAATAAACTCAGAAGAATTCAATAAGAGAGATAAAAAAAACAGAAGATGCCCACAACAACAGACTGTGTGACATGTGATCTTGCTCAGCCTCCAGGTGAAACTGCTGTTGAAGGCTCTTGGATTTTTCCTAGCTGCAATTCAATGTTTCACTCGGTTTTTGGCTAGAACCCATAACCATAATTTTATGTGTTCCATTGTCGCATTAGTGGCGTGATAACTGGAGTATAACGATGTCACTGTTCAAGATAAGCGTAGATCTGAAGAGACAGATTGAATGCCACTTTTAGGCCTAAGCACGATTTGAATTAAATTTTGTTTTTTCAATCCGTTACTCATTGAATCAATAAATTCCTGTCAATCTCATTCCATATACATTTACTGTATAATCGATGACAGTTCAGCCGTCATTGTGTTTAGCTTTGGTTGTCCGTGGATTAGTATTACAGTTCCATCCTATGAGTTTCGTATTATTTCTTTAGGAAGTTTACAGTTGACAATTATTGCATGGTGGTTGTGATTCCTACCCTTCCCCCCCCCCCGATTAAACAAATTTAGAAATAATTGATTGGTTAACTTGTTTTTTTGAAAATGTGTGCTCATATGATGATGAACAAGCATTTTGTTGCCTAGATTAATTTGTTCATTGACTGTAAACTGTGCATCATTGTAATCTGATTAGTTCAAACCAAAGTAGCATGACGTAAGTTTGACTGAATGTGAAAAATTGCATTTTGATATTTGAATTTTATTTTAATGCAAAAAATTCTGTCGTTTAGTATAAAACTTTAACTTATGCAAAGAAAGTAGACACGAATTCTATTCGACTGCCCTCCTGTATTCTCCTGTCTGTGAATAGGTATCGAGTTCTTTATCGATCAGGTAGAAATGAAACTGAACTTGTTTACATATCGTGACAAGAGAAAGACTATGCATACCATTAGAAGTAAATCAGGAAAATAACTGATAGCTATATTTAATAGTAGATAATAGTGATTACTGAACTTGGGGGGCAATCAAATTTTCATTGTGGTATTTCTGTGAGTTATTTTCACACATAGTTTAGACTTGTAATAATCGTTATATATGTGTGTCAACATATGAATAAATCATTTTGATAAGATAATGAATAGAGTATGGATTAATTACGCTAAACTTCTAAGATTGCTGAATGAATAAGAGTTTAGGCTTTAAGAAGTGACCAGTGAAGTTCAACCAGATCTGTTGTGAGATAGTAACTCACTGAAGACAATGGTGGATGTGTCGATCAATTTTGTGGATTAGTTGGAGTTAGACATTAACAACGTTGGATGCTGATTTAGTGGTCTAATGGTTAAGCACGAGACCGATATGTCCTGAGTTCGAATCTCGCGGGGCGGGATCGTCGATTCGCACTGCCAAGGAGTCCCACAGGGCTTTCAGGTTTTCCATGGTGGTCTAGCTTACATCGATAATGAACGCGATATTGTATTCTTCAAGACAAAAGTCTACAGTTAAATGATTAGTTGTTGTGTAATTTTGCAAATCCATTAAAAGTAAAAATTGTTTTGAATTATACATTGTCCATTCTATGTAGTTGAACAGTATATAATTAAGATAGGAAAACTTCTCTGTGTATGCAATAATGAGAATCAGTTATTTTATTTGGGGAGTGTACGGTTAGGTTTTGGTTACGTAATGTCAATAGCAAAATGTTATGTAATTGTGCAGTTTGACCAAATTATTATCTTAATTTTTGAATGTAATTTCGAAATGACATCGCATATGTTACTGAATTCGACAGTCTGGAATCATTTTTCAAATGATCGTTTTATTTGTTAAACATATTAGACGGACACTAACAAATTCCATGTACATATTCATAATATGTGAATAGTTATTTATTTGAACACAAACATTGGTAAAAAGGGGCACCGAATACATATGCACCACACAAGTCACTTGATTAGTGAATGGGCTGCGATACTGCCCGGGAGCCCAGACCGAAGCAAGTGATTTTCTTATGGAGACATACCCGGAGCCTTCGACCTAAAGGTCAGATCCACAAGGCAGTAGAGCAACGTAAGGAGATGCAGTCCCATTGTAGTCGGTGACTAATAATTGGTTCATAAGCCATTTTTTCTTTCAGTATCCTGGAGCCCACATGCACAACTGGTTTGGAATCAGAATTTTCCAGCTCCATTAGGTGGATCTCCTATATCCACCAACCCGGTTAAAGCGCCGGATATTTGCTTTTCATCCTCCAAATGTTGTAATCAACACTTCCGTCTTGAGAAGACAGTGAGCAGGACTTCCCTGTCAGTGGCTGTATACGCATGGTCATGTGAGAGCATTTCGAGAGGGAGAGCAGACTCTCCCCACCCTCGGCCATACCCGGGTATTTGTGGTCATGTGAATATTTATTTTAATATTAAACGCGAAACAGCTAAGCTTTACAAAAACAACCATTTTTGACAAAAAATTGAAATATTGGTCGTATTCAGTGCAAATTAACAAGCTAACGTCTGATGTAAAAAGATTTTCGGTCGATTATACTTCTAACTGTTATACCAAAGTTTTATTTTGATGTAATAAATAAAAGCCTAGAACTGTTTAGCTGAACAATGTAAAAACATTCATCTGTGTATTTCTGAACTCACACTTCCATCCAGTATCCAGCCCGAAGAGGTACACTGAATTTAGATGTCAGCACGGGTGTTTTTTGAATTAAGTTTCTGCTGCATCAAAATCCGAAGTTCTTATTATTCTGTTCAAGGAGTGTCTCAGACAGTCAAAACGCATTTGACCACTTGTGTTTCTTAAGCAACAAGTGATCTCTTATATTTTGGTGAAATGTCCCGTCTGATGTTTCAATAAATGAAAGGTAGCTTTGGAAACTACAAAACACTGTAATGTATGAATATTTTTATTTACTTATCGACTTTTCGACTGAACATGAAACGTAAGAATAGCTGTATGGTTTCAGACAGCAGCTTCTTAAAATTACATTTTAAGGTTAATGTCAGTCACTGAGGTGTAAACGACAGAAAATGTGGTGAGAGTTTGGATATACTTGTGTTATGGTAGCAGCCATCATAGATGAGTCACCTGTGACATTACCAATCAACTGTTGATTGTTAGTTGAGGGCCTGAAGAAAGACAGAAGTCGTGAGAGCAAAGCAGATATTTCATGACTTACAAAGGCTGTACAAACAGGTATTACCACAAAATTAATATCAAATCCAACTACCTGATACAAATATAAATTTTCGTTGTTGGTTTTGTAGATCCCATAAAAACTAACAACACTAAGAAAACGAGTTGTCAAATTCATTTGATCAACAGTTGCAAATAAAAAGTACCGACGATAATTTTCTTCAGCAATTTCGTACTTATACAACCCCAACACTTGACATGATGTGAGCTATCAATTTAACATAATCACCTACTATTTACAATTTAAGTAGGCACATTTGTAAATCGGAATATTGATCTGAGAGAACATTTTGTGTCTTATGTTAAAAACACCTTGTGCATTCAAGCGCTTCCCATTGGATTGGCAAATGAAGTGTACAATTTTGAATAATGCTGTCGCAAAAATCAGAACAGGTCCCACTATTTCGAATTCCACGTCAGTTAACCTGTCCGACCATTGTTGCTATCTTGATGTGGTGGTTGGGCTTGCCTATCTTGATGGAGCAATCGAGCTATACTGGCTTCAACAATCGTTCCTCAAGATCCTACCATGCCAGACAGGTTAGTTGAAGAGCGGTAAAACTAAAAGTAAGGAACACAAGGTCCGACGGCGAAGTCGTACTGCTGACTGTACAGAAGTGTGGTAGCAGTAATGTGTTTCCTTCAAACAACCAGCATAACAGCGATGCTACCTTCCCACAAGGAGGGGTGGGGTTATAAGATGTGGATCCTAAAAATGCACACCTCGCCCTATCCCATGGATATCGGTCTCCGGCAGTACGTTCTCAACAAGTACGGAGCTAACACGAAAATTACTTACAAAGGTCGTGTGTGACCGACCTCAAACAGCAGTCCCTTAGGCACTGCGGTCACTCTCTCAGGTTATTAAGACCACCTTTAATCCATTTTCGTTTTCAGGCACCTCCAGAAGAACCCTTCCACAGTGTGGGTAACCGGGAATTGATACCCCCCCCCTCAAAAATGTATAACCAATTATTACCTATTTTAAACTAATCATTTCATTGGATAAAATGGGATGAAAAAGTTTTAAACCTAGATGAAAGAAATTTTATGTAAAAATGCAAAAAAAATCGTGCGATAAATTATGTTTCTCTGCAGCAGTAGGCCTTATCATACACAAAAGATGAACCAAGATCCTCAAATACAACACAGAATAAGGATAGAAGGATCAGGTCATCTACCAAATCCAAATCGTCTAATTGATTCCGAACTGTCGATTGTATTGCATGTTTTCCCTCCGATATCGAGATCTTTATAATCCAGTCAACCAACAGAAGAAAGAGGAACAAAGATAGTAGATAGTGTTATCTGACTTCGGTCCTTAATTGGAATGCATCTATCGGTTGTCCCCCATGCACACAATTTTTCACTGTAGTTCGTCGTATATATTCCGGATAATGTTCACAATCTTCTCAAGAACTCCATAGCTTATATCTCACACAAGCTAATACTGTAAAATTAGTTATATTTAAATTATATATTCTTTTAATTGTTGAATTCATGAGTCAACTAAAGCTAGACTACTGTGGGACTCCCCAGCAGTGCGCATCCACCATTCCGCCTCACAAGATTCAAACTCAGTATCTATCAGTCTCGTGCGCGAGCACTTAACCATTAGACCACTGAGCCGGTAAGCATCCAATAGTTTTAATGTCTAACTTTAACCAATCCACAAAATTGCGCACAGTTCACCATTGTTGTCAGTGAGTTACTATCTCACAACAGACTCGGTTGAACTCCACTGTTCATGGCTTTTCACTAGGATTCCAGAAAATACCTCTTAGAGACCGTCACTAGTAAGCATATAATAACCCTTCACTGATGATAATATTTTCTTTGTTATAATGATTTACTTATCATTGATAAATATCACTATCATAAATAATCAGTTAATAAGTTCAAATAAACAAAAGTGTTGATTAGACTAATTATTAAGAAAAAAAATCTATAAAGAGATAATTAAATAAATAACATTAAGTTGACCTTCAATGTTTTTAATGAAAAAAGAAAAAACAAAAATGTAGATGATCATCAATATTCATCTTCACCAATCTATATATACACCCAATATGTAATACACAATGAACCAAATATACCTCATAGTGATTGGTATTTTGTAGTTAGTTCTTTAAAAATTTTAAAAAATCTTTTTTTTTTATTTTTAAAGGTCATTTTTTAAAATTACAAAAATTAGAAAAAAAAACTTTCTTTTGATTGGTCCATTCAAGTAACCATATATAGTCTTGACAACTATAATTATTTAATATTAGACACGTTTATTCATTCTCTTATACACTAAATAATCAAAGTATGCGTTATAATTTGTAATAATGTTTATTATCAGAATAGGGATTATTATTATTATTATGGATATTATAGTTAATTTTTAATAGTTGAAGTCATATTTGTGTTCGTCCTTCACGACTCCCTCGCTGATTGAGGTCCAAGAGATGGTGCAACACAGTGGTTAGAGATGTTATCAGATATGGCTCAGAATAGAAGCTAATGGCGATCCTGATGTGACCTTCTTTTACTTTTCTCATAAAAAAAATGGTTGTTTCTTCCTTAACTGAAAGATTTCTTCTCGATGTGCCTTTCCGTTTTCCCCATTATTATTATTATTACACTACCTTACATCAATCTCTTCGTTGTTGTTCTCTTTTTTTCAAGCTCCTTACCTTTTTTCTTTTTCCTTCTCTTTAAATTCTCATTGTTTTGTGTGGCACATATATATTTAGCGCTCTCTTGTACCAATATGTATGTGTAATAAATAAATAAATAAGTTGAAATCATAAATCAATTAAAGCTAAAATTATGAAGTTCTTTACTAGAATGAAATAGCTATTTAGTACTTTTAGGTTTTTCATAATGATCTAGCTTCAATTGATTCATAATAATCTTAACTATTCAAATAATGATGATATATAGCTAATATGTAATATCTATTCCTTTTAAACAAAGTTAGATAGTGGCTACCAGTAAAATCCAAGTTTGACACGTGTTTCATCCCGTTTTGGGACTCGTCAACTGGATGTATCTACATCTCCGAGTTGATGATCACTCTAAGACTCGAATCCAATATCTTTCGCTTCAAAATCCATCACGTTATCCACTTACCTACTGAATCCTGATAGCCACTTACTTGTTTCTTTGGAATGAAGTTTAAATTCACTTAATGTTGTTTTAATCAATTCTTTTTTTTAAATGTTTTATAGAGACTAATGTTTCATTTAATCCAATCAATATGGTTTATTTCTATGATATTTCTCAATTCTATAACAAATCAATTAATCAATAAAATTCATGTTACTATGATACATGAAACATTGATTTTTTCAAATCAATCAATGAATTATGTAAGTTTTGTAAATTCATTTCTTATATTTATTCAATAGTCTAATCGTTATTATTATTTAGAATTAATTAAAATAAATCAATTTATTCCAATTATATTTGATAATGCCATGGCAACAACAATTAATGAACAAGAAACTTTGGTAATTAATTAATTCATTGATTAATTGATCGATCGATCGATTGATTGATAGATTGATTGATTGGTTGACTATATTTTTTCCCTCTAAAAAAACTAATTTTATTTAGATTATAAAGCCTCAATTTCAAATCTTCTATTATGGATTACCTTTTACATCTGTCGAAATATTGAATAATGGTAATTGAATAATAACGATAATAATTAATTAATTAATTAACTAATTAATTGTTTAAAGATTCTCTATCATCTTCAAAAGATTAATCTATAAGTGGAGATTATTCTTTTCGATCAATTCTCTTCAAATTCTACAATTCAATATATCCAATTCAATGATCCGAAAATTGGTCAGATTTAAGGCAAAGAGCATCGTTTTAAGTTTAAGCATGTGAACTGTAAGATTGTTAGGCAAAATAGAATAATGTCAATGGTTGAAGTTAGACTACCATTGAAAGCATGGAAGCACTGAATGGCCGTTTCGTCTTATTGTATGACTCTTCAGCATAAAATTGTTCATGTTTATATGACTCAAATGGAATGTTAACATGAATCTGCATTTATGTCAATTAAAATTGTTAAGATCCATGATCTGAATAAATATGGATCAGTTAAGATGAGAGAAATAATAGTGCAATTACAATTCGATCAAATAGTTACTGGAATACATAATAAAGTGGGATGAGTGCGACTGAATGAATCATGTATTGGAAGGATTATTAATGATGTTTAACCATCAATAATAATACTAATAACATTACAAAGATTTGTGAATAAAGATAACAGAGACAACTACACTTGACTACGAATGGTCGTAAGTACAATAGTCAAAGTAGGTCATTCAATCGCTAGGATTACTATTGATTAATTGGCCTTGAAGTTGGTCAGAGGAGTAGAAGTGTTTGAAGATATTTCTTTTGTACGCATAGCTCCGGTTTCTTCATTCGGTGGTTACTGCTTCAGCCGTTTGAAGGACTTTAAGTCTGACAAGCTTTGACAAAAATTACTGACCCTATGAATAATTGAAAAGGGTTAGTTTATACTGGCACTATGAACAGTTTGTACTTAAAGGGTCAATATCGAGCTGTTCACTTTCGCCATCAAACAATGTACTTAACCCTAAACCTGGCCATTTTTTAGATTATTAGTTTAAATATGTTAGATTGTAGGACCTGAAGAGCATTTATCGAAAAGCATATTCTTCGTTCAAATATATGATTTGGTTATTTGTTGAAATATTATTCTTAACTTCTTAATTGCAGCTGATCAATCTGTCATTGGCATATGTGCATCCTGTGCGTATTGCCTCAATATAGCCTTAATTCACAAGCATTATATGCCCCAGAATGAACATCGACTCTGACGTGCAGGTACATCCAGCTGATGAGTCCCAAACAGGACAAAACGCTCGTCCTAGATTCCACTTCTAGCCACTTTCTATCTTTGCATATAACTTAGGTTTTGTTTTGATTCCTTACACATAATACAATGTTTTTATGTTTGAATTTGGACTAATTTAAGTGGATGCGTTTCATAATAAGATTGATATAATTAGTAAGAAAAGTAGTGACAATCAATCAAAATTATTGACAAACATTTATGTGTAGAGTCCGATGGTGGAATAAAATATTTTTGTCTGGTATGATAGATCTTCAATTTTCCACAGATGAAATCACGAATTGATCATGGCTAGACCACTGTTGGAGACCTGGAAGAACTCAAACAGACGTTCAATCTTAATACAAGAGTCATCATTAATCACCCACGATTCCACATCCAGATATCGAACCAAGTGTATTGAGCTTAGTATGGATGCTAAACTTATAAACCACTAAGCCAACATCTAATGATGTGTATTTCTAACCATAGCAACTCTCCTACAATCAATTTCGATTATGGTTAACTTTGGTTAAGCCATTTTATTAACTTACTTAACAGACAATGTTATTCGAACTGAAAAAATCTTCAGATTACTTAGTACTATTATGATCACTATCATATTTGTATAAACATGTACGCTTGATCATATAATAGACTCTAGCTAAAGTGTTGATAGCTTAAATATTGCTTGATGAATGATTGTCATTTTATGCACGTGAATCCTATTATTAGCCTTTGCTTTCCCTTGCTGTGCCCTTATGTAATTTGACTATAAGTTTACTTCTGTACTTGCTCCCATACACACATTTACCTTTCTGCTTCAAATTCACTTGATGTGCTTATAGCTTTGTGATCTGTGCTATCCACTAATAAACTGTAGTCATCGCTTCTTATTGCCTTCAGATTTCAAACACCGTTGAGATTTATATAATAACGGTTACAAAGGTGATTGGTTAACAAAGCAAAGACACTATATAATTTAAGTCGATTCACGATATTGCGCAATCATCTTCCATTGTCTGTTGTAGATAACACTCTCACACCTCATATAGTTAAACTCTAGTGGTCATAGTTTCTCGCTCGAACTCCAGGAGTTATATCATTAAAGCCAGTCACTATTGAATACATTGATTATTATTAGTGTAGGGGGGGGATTAATGAAGATGAAAAGATAAAACTATACTTAATATTTTGTAGCATATAGACGTTTATATTCGTTAATCTGATCACACTATTAAAATCTTTATATCCAGTTATATATAAATTAATGATTAATACAATTCTATTTAGATAAAGTTTTGTTCTCTGAGTTGGATGGTTTGATCATGAAGCTTTCAGATAGAAGTTTCTACTGATGATGTCGTTCAGAAGAATGATGAAAGCTCCATAACCAAAACCATCCAGTTCAAAGAACAAAATTCTATCAAAAAACCTCTATCTGAACTACCAATCTTCTTCACCATCACGATTGTATTTACTTTAAAAAGAACATAATCACTTTTTTTTCGATGATCATAAATACTACTGAATAATTTTCTAGTATTTTCATGTTCATCTTGATACGTTTCTGTACACTATTTCTTTGTTGTTGTTGTTGTTGTTGTTGTTGGTTTACCTAATTGTACACACTTTAACTATTCTATTGATAAATCCAAATCATTTAATTGTTAATAATTATTTTGGATTATTAGGTATCATAGGCCTGTCGACTGAATCTAATTTATCAGAAAAAGACAGAATAATTAGATCTTATAAAGAATTTATAGTTGATGATGGTAAGTCTGACTTATTGAATTCATGACGAGACTATATAATTTATGAACGAATCAATCAGGTATAAGATAATAGGTCTTGGATTTTGGTGCAAAATTCACTCATCCATTTGACTAAATAAAGTTTTGGCATAGTAAATGATGTCAGTTTATGATGTAAACCTTAAATCTAATTTCTAACCTTAATCATCAACTATTAATCATAATTCTAATTCCTCACACAGGTATATAACTCTCATTTGGTCCTAGTTATTGGGTGAACACTCTCAAGGTCATTCTAGCGTCTCTCAAATGTCGACCATAAATTATGGTCTCATCGAATTAATTAGATCAAGTTTTCGATTTAAATCATGAGTCAACTGCAGCTAGACCACCATGGAAAACACGGAAGCACTGGACGGCCGTTTCGTCCTAGTATGGAACTCCTCAGCAGTGCGCATCCGTGACACACGAGATTCGGACCCAAGACCTATCAGCCTCGCGCCGGGCGCCTAACCAACTAGACCACTGAGCCGGCATCCAATGGTGTTAATGTCTAACCTCGATTAATCCACGAAATTGCGCGACCATCTTCCATTGTACTGAGGTAGACACCTGTTTCTACCCGACACGATAGATATGATATCGATACTTCATAGTCATAGGACAGTATATTTTCATATCTGTTAGAAAAAGTCTTCGTAATTAATTTGAATTTATACAGAATACTTGACTTAAATATTATTTTGTAGAGCTAGAAATAATTAACTGAGCCCTATCCAAATCATTCGGTAGTTGGGTCACTGAATATCAAACAGATCACCGATTCCTCGTAAGGAGGCTGTGGTCTTACTTTCGCTTGTATCTACTTGAACTAATATATTTCTGTAACAACGTCCTTTGTGTTGTATAGTCTTCAAAACATCTGTAGTACCTTGATACGTTGATGGGGTAATCCACGTAAGGTGCTGACCGCGAGGTATGACTTCGATGTTAGCTGGTTCGCCATACCGTCCTCGTCTAACTCTAGTGGGCACCCAATCATTTGACATAGATCATCTACCCTGATGATCTACAGTTTCCTAGATGAAATAGAAATGTGAACTTCATACTAACAATATTCCTTTCTTTGCAATGTTATTGATAACTTAACAACTAGCTAGAGAATTATTTTTATTGATTACTTACTTAATTACGCTTTTTACTCCTTGTGGGGCTTAGGCCACCAAACAGGGATCTCCCATTAAATGTCCTGGACTCTACTCTTTTGATATCTGCCTCTAATACCTGGTGCAAAGTGTTCCTCGATCTGTCCAACTTATTTTAGCCCTGAGAATAAAAAGTTGGAGATCACGTTTTGATGCAGTTTAATGGTTTCTGTAGAGTGCGTCTGATCCATCTCAATCATCTTTTCCCGGTCTCCAACCCAAATATAAGCTGATTTATTCTCTGCAATGGTAGGTTGTTGTTGATGGCATTTAGACAATAGATCTGGAGTATCTTATATAGATCTATGTTCATAGATGCCTGTATTTCTTTGATGATGATTGTAGTAGTTGTCCAAGTTTCAACTTCGTACTACAGGACTCTCTTAACATTAGTGCCGGAAATTCTGGTTTGAGTAATCCCTGACAATTGTTTTGAGTTCCAGACGTTCTTCACTTGTAGGAGTGTTGTCCTTGCTTCTCCGATCCCTACATTCATATCTGTATCAGACCCACCTGTTTATGAATAATACTGAACAGGTATGTAACATCATTCAACAGATCCAGTGATTCTCATCGAGTGAGATTTGGTTGGTTCTGATTGTGATGTAGTTGAGTATTTCACCTTTTTCCCCTCGTAAACGCTGTTGTCTGTTGCTTCGGAGATCTCCTCAACATTGTCTGTCTTCACTTGTGTTTGTTGCCGTATATCCAATAGCAGGACCAATTTGTCTACGAAGCTCAAATTATCGATCAGTGTTCGAGGTACCCATCAAAGTGCATGCTTCTCCTAAGGTGTACAACTCTTCATAATCCAATCAAAAATCAGAAAAGGAAAACAAAGAGTGTTCAGCCTTCTTAGACATCAGTCTTTACTAGAAGTGCACGTGTGGACTACTATCCATGATCGGATGTTAAGTACAATCCGTCGTAAGAGTTCCGTATGACTGTGACGATCTGCTCGGGTACTCCACAATGTCGAAGAATATACCACAAAATTCTCATATCCATGTCGAACCAACCACAGTGTCTTAATTAGGTCGATACATGATCGATTCGTACGACCATCAGATTGTTGATCTCAATGTTTGATGTCTGTTGAGTCTTTCATTTAGTTGAGCAATACTTCCGAATATTGACTATTAACTTCTCTGTACCTCTTACACTCAATGAGATCCACTCTCTTTAGTATCTTCATGAGGTGGTCGTCTTTTTAGTCTCCTGATACTTGTTGTTTCTCACGGATGTTTGTGTGGATGTCAAAGGATATTTTAGTATTCGCCTCAATATCTGACTCGAGTGCCTCGAATGGTATACTGTCTAGTCCTTCTGTCTTTTCATTACTGATTTTTCTGACGGCCATTCTAATTTCATGACCGTAGCACAATAACAGCCCTCTTGAATCTATTTTTCTCTGTCCGACGGGTTTCATGTTGTTCGAGCATCACCAGGTTATGTTTTGGTGTATTCTACGTATGTCGACAGATATAAGTAGTATGTAACATCAATCTAAAGTGGAATGCCTAGTAGCAGAAGGTTCATAAGATCGAATTAGCGATTAAAAAAATGGAAACACAGAGTAATTAAAGTAGTAACAGGAATGGGAGAACGATGAAGTTTGTGAGATTTTCGAAGAATCTAGGCTTTCACTATGAGATGTCATAATCCTTTTAAATGAAGTCCCCTCAACTGTCATGTAAGTTTAAATGCTTCAGATGATTTTTTTGAAATTAGTGTTTCTTTAGGAAGGATGTTTTTTAAAGAGATGGGGTCACTGACCTCAAGTCTAAGAATCCTCCTTTATCTGGGCTTGGGACCGGGAGTAACTTTAGAAGGGCTTCAGATAGAGTCATGTTAAAGAGTGCGAGGCTATAGTTCTTGTAAGAAATGACTCGCAAGCGCAGATACATTAGTTATAACATATATCCATAATCTAACTGAGAATACCCCTCAGAATTAATCATATTTGGCTGATCTTCTATAGTTAAATTTGACGGTCTTAGGAATACAACAGTCTGCATCGAATTAATTTTCAGCAAATCGTTCTCAATATTAATTATTGATGCAACTTGATACGTTTAACCTTGAGACAATCAGTCAGTCAGCTACAATGTAGGACCAGACACATATATGCATCGATCCAAGCTTCCATACCTCATTAGCACAACAAGATGAATACCAAATTCTTAGACAATACTTTATTTTGTATATTTTATGGTATACCTATACTCTTTGTCAAAATTCTTTTTATAAGGCGTGTACGTAATCATTTTGAAGTAAATCTGCTTTTTAAGGAAGATTTGGTTAGTAATCGTTTTCAGATCATTTACTGACTGTTGTGTGTCTATAGAGAAGTGAGAATTTTGGTGAGATTTCATTCTCAGATCTGAATTGCTTGGTCATGAAGCTTTTATTGTGGTTTTAAACAATGTCTATAGCTCAGACTTCAGATACTAGTGAGCTATTCGAATTTCTTCACATTCGACTGGCAGCTTGTTCTGTCGAACTTGATATTGATTGTCTGTTGTTGACCCATGTCTCGTCATATTTATTTTTATTATTATCACTTTTAATCTTATAGTTGTTCATGACGTATCTAATTAATTGATAGATGCGGTGGATTTCGACATGCTTATTTACAGTTGATTGATCTGAGTGTGAAACTTAAAAATTTCTCCGATCTTCTTAAGGTTCACTTCGTCCAAGGTTTTGATATTTTCTTAGTCGAAGGTGTGATCATAATTGTTTGCGTGCATTGATATTAGGTAGGATATATCGTAGCATTTGAAAGTTAGTGTATGGTCATGCGTACAAAGCTGAATAGGATATCAAGTCAGATGGAGCGATGTATTTTGCAGATAATGTCCGCCTTTTCTTCTTTTGTTATTTTATCACTTGATTTCAGAGAGCTAGGTTTCAGTGATTAATTAATGAGACAATGAACTAATTCAAGTTATACAAACTTGACCAACATTTTAGTTTTTCTTGTATGACGAATCTTCCTAGTTTCTGAATTTCACAGATCACAAACAAACTTTACATGCTATATAATGTAAAAATCAAAGTGTGAATGGCATTTATTATGACTTATGCCACTGTCAATTGTCACGTAACAAAATCATCAATCACAATATCGACTTCCATGACCTTGTCCCTGTGCTAAACCAATGACACGTTAACCAGCACCAGTAGCTTTGAATCAATTCTGAATCCTTATTGGTCTTTAATATAGTAGCATATCGCCAAACCCTTCTCGTTGAGTTTAGAACACAATATCTTCATCCACTGTCTGAATAATTTATTTCAGATATACGTACATTACATAGAGTAGGCCAAAACGTATCATATCATAAAATAAAAAATAACAGTTATACAAAATCAAACCCAAAATTGCTGTGAGTATGGGAGACTGAAACTAATCCATTGTCAATAAATTAAGAATGGTAAATCATACAACAATAGTCAACAGGTCAAATGGGAGTTGATGATAAAAGGAATATAAATATACATATAATTTAGTTACCTACTTACGCCTGTTACCCCTAATGGAGCGTATGCTGCCGACCAGTATTCTCCAACCCACTCCAATTGTTGTCCATCCTTCTCATGTATATCTTCATTTCTTGGCATCATGTGTTCTTTTGGTCTTCCTCTTCTCCTTTGGCTACGATGATTCCAAGTGAGGAATTGCCTTATGACGCAATTGTTAAATCGATAAAGAAAAAGAAATATTTTGAATATTTAAAAGTTTACTTTCCAAATTCTTAAATACTACTAATTTACTACCATTTGTCAATTATTGGTTATTTATTATTATTATTTTTTAAATCGATTATACGTCTAGGATGTAATTGGATGAATATGTATCAGATGGAAATGATTAAAGCTTTCAATGGAATACCAGTTGGGAGTACAATAAAAACAATAAACAATGGTAAGTAATGAAAGTTAGGATTTGAAAAGTTCGAAAATTGATTACAATTGAGATGATAGAGAAGATTTATAGCTCAGGTGGTAGCTCTACTAGAGTTACTGCCGGTTCCAAGCCCGGGTAAAGGAGGAGGGTTGGGTATGGGGTAAGCGACCCCATCCCGTAGAAAACTAACTCGCTCAAAAAAACGCTAACCAGGACAGGGTTGGATGGAGAATGCGGATGAGCGGCCTATGCTCCTTCATGAGGAGTAACAGGCGTAATTAAGGTCTTCGACTTGAATTCGCATGAATCCTTTACGATATTGATTAGGCTGTGTTGAAGCGACTTCAGTATGCTACTTAGATATCTAGATAAAGCATATGTTAGAGTATTTGTGCAGTCCTTTATGAGCCTTAAAGGAATGTCAGGCTTGTGACAATCGTTCTATGTTTCTCCAATGAGCTCAAAGCTTTCCATTAGGTGGGAGGGATATTTGTTTTGTCGATATGTGAGATGTGTTTTTTTGACGTATTACATGTGATTGCTTGTTTAGAAGTATTTTTTGTACTGGTTCTAGAATTGTCACGATTTCTAGAGTATTGACAGGTTTTCAATGTAAATTAAATTTTAGTGCTCTTTCTAGTAAAGTGATTTCATGAGTGCTAATAGTTTTATTTGAAAGATTATAAACTAACCTTAGATCATTAGGAATAGTTCTTGTCAGTGATGTTTTCTTTTCTTTGTGGTTTACATTAAGTCATGAAACGTCAGTAATACAATATTTCTACTCATTGAGATATTATTGGTATTAGTTTATTCACTTCTATGTACTTGATATGTTTAAATAATTTGTTGAAATTGTATTGGATATACACGAAAAATGCAGAAGAAGACAACTAATCTAGTAGCAAACTCTGAATCAGTAGGCTTCAACAGACACAAAAGAAAGAGCAAGATTCTTAAATACAAAACTGAAAACATCAACTCAATCACACTTGTTGGAGAAGCTCTGGAAGATGTGGAATCTTTTACGTACCTGGGAAGCATCATCGATAAACAAGGCAAATCGGATAAAGATGTAAATGCGAGGATTGGCTAAACAAAAACCATATTCCTACACTTGATAAACATATGGAACTCAAAACAACTGTAGATCAATATCAAAGTGACAGTCTTTAATACGAACGTCAACACAGTCCTACTATATGGAGCGGAAACGGGCAGAACTACCACAACCATCATCAAAACAGTACAAGTACTTCTAGACAACTGTCTACACAAGATACTCAGTATCCGTTGATTGAATACCATCAGCAACAGCCTTCTGTGAAAGAGAACAAACCAACTTCCATCTGAAGAGGAAATTAAGAAAAGGCTTTGGAAGTGGATAGGACATACATTGCGGAAGTCATCAAACTACATCAAAAGATAAGCCCTAACTTGGAATCCTGAAGGGAAACAGGAAACAGGAAGGCCGAAGAACACATTACGTCGGGAAATGGAAGAAAATATGGAAAGGAGAAAAAACAACTGAAAAGAACTGGAAAGGATTGTCCAGGGCAAAGTTGGATGGATAGTGCTGATGGACGGCCTTACTCCTCCACGAGGGGCAACAGGCGTAAGTAAGTAAAATGCAGAATTGTACTAGAAGTAATAATTACCTTTAAAAATGTCATTTATTAAAGGAAGAACAATAATTAGTATGCAGTGAATCGAATTCACTACATTTAATTTCCCACTGATTTGTGTAAATACATATAATGGTTTGCAAAGTAACATGCATAATTACCATGTGCTCACTAATGACTAGGTTAGTGAGATAATTCTCAGAATTCCAGTGAGAAGTCGTGACCAGTGGAACTAATCTGTGTCAGTTAGAGATAGGTATCTATCTCAGTACAATGGAAGATGGTCGAACAATATCATGGATCGGTTGAGGTTAGACATTGACACCATTGAACGCCGGCTTAGTGATTTAGAGTTTAAGCGTTCGCGCAAAAGACAGAAGGCCCCGATTTCAAATCTCACGAGTGGGATTGTTGATGTACACTTCTGAGGAGTCCCACAACAGGATGGAATGACCGTTCAATGCTTACAGGTTTTCAGTGATGGTCTAACATCAATCAGTTCATGATCTCGATCTAAAATCATTTAATTTACTAGTGAAAAAACAATTATAATCACTTTTATATTGTGATTACACATTGATGAACAGAATGGTGAAAGTGATAGTCATGATCAGGAAAGTATTGTAAAACCATCATAATAATCACGATACAAACATTAATAATAATGACAATAATAGTTGAAAAGATAATGGGAAAACAGAAGGCTGAATCAATCAAGAGATCTTACATTTTGTGGAAATCATAATCATATTCTTTTTCAGAATGAATGGTTATTACAATTAGTCTAATTATCAATTATACATTAACTTATTCATAATTTACAGACGAATATCTGGCAATCCAATGGTCTTATTCAGGTGTACATTCTAACAATGAGAAAAATATCGAAGATCATGGTAAGTTCAATATATCACTACTATATTTGATACTAGCTTGTATTGTTTGTTTGAATCTCCTCATTGATGTTTAGGACTACAATTGACCAGACTCTTATTGTTATATGTGCATCCTATAAGAATTGTCACGATATTGACTTAAGTTACAAGTATTATGGTTAACGTTTTTTTAGCGACTTAGTTTTCTACGGGATGAGATCGCTAACCCCATGCCCAACCCTCCTCCTTTACTCGGGCTTGGGACCGGCAGTAACTCTAGATGAGCTACAGGCGGAGTTGAAACTTGGAGAACTACAACAACCACCATCAAGAAGGTACAAGTATTTATAAATAGTTGTCTACGCAAGATACTCAACATCCATTGGTCGGATACCATCAGCAACAGCCTTTTGTGGGAGAGAACAAACCAGCTTCCAGCTGAAAAGGAAATTAGGAAAAGACGATCAAAATGGATAGGACATACACTACGCAAATCATCAATCTGCATCACGATGCAAGCCGTAACTTGGAATCCTGAAGGGAAGCGGAAAAGAAGAAGGCGAAAGAACACATTACGTCGGGTAATCGAATCACATCTGAAAAGGATGAATAACAACTGGAAAGTATTGCCGAGGACAGGGTTGGATGGAGAATGCTGGTGAGTGGCCTATGCTCCTTCACGAGGAGTAACAGGCGTAAGTAAAAAAGTACAAGCATTATAAACAGAGATGGATGATGATTAGCAGGTACATCCAGCTGATGAGTCTCAAATAGGACGAAACACGTATACTGAATTCTATTACTAGCCACCATTTATCTTTTTCATCCGAAAATTAATCAGTTTATTTATATTCGATGAGCTTTTTTTAAATAATCTGTTCTCAAATCTTCAGTTCAAGTGGTTTGTGTTTTATATGCCAACGGCAACATATCAATCTATTATAAAAAGGTAAGCTAAATAATAAAGTGGAAATACTTAACTTGATTTGCTTAAATTAATCAAACATTTGTGTATTATAAGCATAAATTATATGACAGATGATTATTGCTTATCATTGTAAAGACGAGTTGTATATCACTACTAAAAACATTTAATGATTAATTTTAATAGTTGAGATCATGAATCAATTGAAGCTAGACTTCCATGGAAAACCTGGAAGCACTGGATGGCCATTTCGTCCTTCTGTGAGACTCCTTAGCAGTGCGCATCCACGATCCCGCCCCATGAGAATCGAACCCAGGACCTATCAGTCTCATGCACGAAAGCTATTAAAATTATTAAAATTACTATAATAACCACAAATCCCATTCTGCTATTTCCTTGTTAAATTGTTTTAAAGCAAACATTTCGAGTCGTTTTACTGATATAGTGGACGAAATACACATCAGTCGAATGTTAAGTTCATGAGACTATTTGTATTTCCTCTGTTCACCATTTTGAATCTTTCTTAATCGAAATAATTTCAAAAGTTGTCGGAATGTACTGAAGTGAGGGGAGTTATTTCGTGACATTTTACCTCTAGCTGATATTCATAAAGGCATGGACGGAGCAGAGAGCCGCCTCATTTTACCTAGTGCTTCTCACAGTTACTACAATTAATTTGGTTTATCTCTGTTTGTTATTGTGTCTTTTAAACTGGATGATATTGATCATAAGATTTTTAGGGTTTGTGCACTACACCTAGTCTTTGTTGTCCAGCCTGCATCCAGTATATTTCGCTGATTCCAAGCACCTCTAGGTTGTATCTCCTCATTTCTGCAGCAATTTGGAAGACTCGCCCGGTCTCCCACGTTGTACGAGCATTCCATGTACCTAAATCATTGGTTACTCCCAGGACAGAGTTTAAATGGTCCAAGTTATTTTTTTCTGTTTAGCGTCTTTTTAGAGAGTTAGTTTTCTACAGGACGAGGTCACTAACCTCATACCCAACCCTCCTCCTTCACCAAAGCTTAGGACCCTGGCAGTAGCCCTAGAGGGGCTCCAGGCATTAATAATCCGTTTGTGGTCTCGAATACTTTTTCATATCAGGTAGAATCATCTGTTTGGTTAATTTTGTAATTAATTCGTTTCTAGTGATCAGTTTGATAGACATTTTTTGATAAAGTTTTGTAGTATAGATCTTTCTGAAATATATCCATCAGGTGCTTCCTTTTGGTTTTCCGTACAATGGAGGTTCGGTAATACGTTTCCCCTCTTCTAAACCGAGTTTATATACGACTAAATTTGTGGGTCATTGGGTTGTTGCTAATGTATTCGAGTATTTAATCAGTGTTAGTTTCTGATAAACTTGAGTCTTAGGTTTTCCTATGTTGGTCCTGGTGATGAATGCATCCAAGAATGATAGTTTGTTGTCTGATTGTGTTTCCAAGGTAAATTTTGTATATACATATATATCCCTCAATTCATCTTTAATCCATAAAGCTTTTTTCTTACTGGGGTGTCCGGTTGTGCTATCATATATAGGAAGCTCGTATATCACTCTTAGAACCGGATTTTGTACAGTAAATCAAATGATGTGTTTGTGATTTATTTGTCATTGGAAATTATAAGTAAACTACTCAATTCCTGTAAACAACTCCGAGAAATCGGAAGATCGAACATTTTAGTAAGGGACAGAATATATCTTAATTAAAAATACATGGATAATCCAATTGATAGTTTAGTGTTTTAGATCACTAACGTGAGTGGTCTATGTCGAATGATTGGAGATCTACTCGAGTTAGACGGGAATGGTACGACAAACCAGCTAACGTTTAAGTCACACCTTGCTGTCAGCATCTAACGTGGATTACCCCTTCAACGTATCAAAGTACTATGGCTACTTCGAAGACCGTATAACACATAGGACTTTATTATGAAAATGTATTAATAAGAATGAGTACAGAGAAGATAGCGAGACCACCACCGCATACACCAGTTCATGCCATACGATTAACTGATGAGCGTTGGTTTTTCATGACCTTGACAAGGATCGATGATCTGTTCGATATTCAGTGACCCAACTGCGGATGATTTGGCCGGGGCTCAATGATATTTCACTGGCCCTACAGTGTTTTATTACTCAATTTATAAACATATACATATCAAATAGAAGAAAATAGGGCTAGGAATCCAGACTCTCTACCATGTTCTAAGTTGCAAAAGACCAAAAATAGTAACCTCTATCATATACAGTATATATTTTGCATAACTGCAGACTCGGTAACAATTTTTCAACTATGTATTTTCCTTTAAATGACAAATCTTAAGTCTAAGATCTCACTGCTTTATAGATTCCTAATGCACTTGAAAACAAGGTGGAAGGTTTAATGCTTCGAGCTGGCAAGTTTACAGAAATAAACAACGAAGGTATGTCAACTTTTATTAATGTATCATTGTTCAAGTTTTATTTGTTCAAACATGTAGTCCTTCAGCTCCAGTTTATCTCATTCACATTCAATTTATCTTTTATTTGATCTAATGATGGTATTGTAGGGGAGGAGAACACAGGTGACGACGACAACCAAATTGTACTTAGCACAAATTACAGAATTACTTGTTAAAATGGAAAAACCATATAGTAAATCGTTAATTTGCAAAATATCATTCCATCATATCAAACCGGACTGTTGTTGTTGCAAACCTCAATCCATTGTCTCACATTTCATTGTTCATGCGATTTCTTACAAATTCCATTGTGTTCTCGCTCTTCCTTTCTTGATCTTCTTCATCTTCTGCTGCCAGACATTACGTTCTTTTAACTCACGTTATATACTACTTATATCAATATAAGTAGCACGCACCACAGTATGACTAGGCATCAGAATGTCACAGTAATTTATTTTAACAGTTTAGATCATGAGTCACTTGAAGCTAAACCACCATGGAAAACCTGGAAACACTGAACGTAGGATTCCTCGGCAGTGCGCATCCGCGATCCCACCTCACGAGATTCAGATACAAGACCTATCGGCCTTGTGCGCGAGCGCTTAACCACTAGATCACTGAGCCGGAATCCAACGGTGTTAATGTCTAACTTCAGCTAACCCACGAAATTGAGCGACACATCCACCATTGTCTTCATTTGATTACTATCTCACAATAGACCTGGTTGAACTCCATTGATCACTGCTTCTCACTAGAACTCCAAGAAATAATCCTTGGAGACTGTCACTAATGAACATAAGTGTTAATTATTATCAGAAGGGGTTTTGTGGATAGTACTGTAGTTTCAATATTTGGGATCATGAATCAATTGAGACTAGACCACCATGAAGAACCTGGAGGCACTGGGCGGCCGTTCGGCGGCGCAATTTCGTGAATTGGTTGAAGTTAGACATTAACAACGTTGGATGCTGGCTCAGTGGTCTAGTCGTTAAGAGCTCGCGCTCGGGACTGTTAGGTTCTGTGTTCGAGTCTCGTGAGGTGGAATCGTGGATGCTCACTGCTGAAGAGTCCCACAGTGGAACGGAACGGCCGTCAAGTGTTTTCAGGTATTCCATGGTGGTCTAGCTTCAACTGACTCATGATCTCAACTAATAAATTACTATGATATCCACAAAACCCCCTCTGAAAGTATTTTATGTTAAAACCTTTTCTTAGTTTTGAAATAAAACATTATTACTATTTGCAATTCATTTACTAGACGTTCGGTAAAGAAAAATATGATAAAACAAAACCGTATTACTCTATTCAATTGTCTGTAGAAATCCATGAGTTATATGACATATTCTTCTCTTAAGATCGGGTTTTCTCCTACCATTGCGTAAAGTATTATCGCCGAAGATATTGCTAAATTATATGAACCACCTTGATTCAATCAAACCCCAGCGAGATATTATTTCATTTTCAGATTATGAATTTACTTCTTTTTGTTCTTACCCACTATCCTACCGACTTTCTTTATAAGAGTGTAATCCGATTTACTTTTATGAGAATTGTTAATTCACTTGCTAATTTTAATTGCTCTATTATCTTTCTTATTTCAAGTATATTATGAAACTAATGGGGAATATTTCACTGTTATAAAGATTCCATCAACTGTTGTAAAATCTGGTACTTTGATTGAATACAGTCCACTTACATGTAAGGAAATGATTTCAGAATCTTGTTTATCATTGAAACTTTATTGATTTCTAATATCAGTTCATAAATTGTATTCATGAAATATTCATAGTTATTTTTTGTCAATATGTAATGCATCAATGTATATTATCAATCTGAAATTTAGTTATAAAGGCTAAACATGACAGTATATGTTATGTACAATTATCAACAGGAAATCTTAATCTATCCTTCCAGAGATCAAAGATCTCGTGTATGACAATTTAGAATTGTTCATTGAGATCGTGAGTTGATCAATATTAGAACATCACTGGAAATCTGGAAGTACTGGAGAGGCGTTTCATCCTAGTATGAGACTCCTCAGTAGTGCACACCCATGATCCCACATGAGAGATTCGAACCCAGGACCTTGGGTTTCGCGCACGAACGCCAAACTTCTAGACCACCAAGCCATCATTCAATGGTGTTAATGTTTAACCTCAACCAATCTACGATCGATTCATGTTCTCGAACAAATATTCAACAATCTTCACAACCCAATACTGAGAATTTGGAATTGGTTGATCTTAAGTAGAAGTAACGAATTATTAATCTAACAATACTTTGTTTGGTATGGCAGAGAGTGGGGTGGGCCCGCCTTCCCTCTCGAAATGCTCTCACGCGGTCACGCGTATACAGCCTCTGCCAGGGAAATCCTACTCACTTCCTTCTCGTGGCGGGGGTGTTGTTAACGAAAATGAGAGGACGAAAAGCGAATGTCCGGCGCTTTAACCGGATCCCAAACCAATGGTGCATTTGGGCTCCAGTATCCTGCGGGAGCAAACGGTGTATGAACCAATCTTTGGTCACCGGCTACCATGGGAATGCATCTCCTCACGATGGTTCACTGCCTTGTGGGTCGTACCTTTAGATCAAAGGCTCGGGGAGTGGTCCCCGGGCAGTATCACAGCCCACACACACACAAATATGGTGTGGAGCATATATATTTCGTGCCCTCTTGTACCAATATTTATGTGTTGAAATAAATAAATTGTAAATTACACCATTGTTACTGTTACTTACAAATTTTCTACTTCAATGCAAGATTGTTCATCGTATGTTCCTACTGTTTTCTTCTCTTCTTGTTATTAAACAATGGTAAATATGTTCAGAATGTTTGAGCCACAAGTGTGTATTTAATTAAGAGAAATTTGATAACCTGTTCCTCATTTCATCTAATTGTATTGGTCATTAGTTTGAATACTTGATCTTAAAACTAATAATAGTTATTTCACCAATCGACATCATTAACATCCTTAACATCGACACTAATCGATATATCCTTTGCTATAAAGAGGCTCCCATAATGTCCACTAGCGAATTTCAATATCACCGTAATCTTACTTACTTACGCCTGTCACTCCTCGTGAAGGAGCATAGGCCACTCACCAGCATTCTCCATCCACCCCTGTCCTGGCCAATCCTTTCTAGCTCCGTCCAGTTGTAATTCATCGTTTTCATATCTGCTTCTATTATCCGACGCAATGTGTTCTTTGGCCTACCTCTTTTTCGCTTCCCTTCAGGATTCCAAGTTACGGCTTGCCTCGTGATGCAGTTTGATGATTAGCGTAATGTATGTCCTATCCATTTTAATCGTCTTTTCCTAATTTCTTCTTCAGCTGGAAGTTGGTTTGTTCTCTCCCACAGAAGGCTATTGCTGATGGTATCCGGATCACCGTAACCTTAGTCACATTAAACCATCAAATTTACGGTTTACATAAATTAAATGTTAACATCATTAATACGGTTGATTTTTTATTCTTGTCAAAGTAAATGATTAGGTTGGATTTTATCTTATAGTAATTAATATTTCAATGGCTGTTGTCAAGATTTCAAAATGTTTTGACGTGAGTGTCCTTTGTAGCTTCATCTTTCGGTCCTCTATGACGTGTTGGTATTTGCAGGTCCTATAATGTCATCTGTTATCATTAGGTGTACCGTTTTTCTTCCACTTTGCTCATCTATTCTGCATCTGAATGGGCAGTTGATTGGAGGTCTGTTTCTTACACTTATTGGTAGAACGTGCTTACGAAAACACTCATGGAGAAAATACAGTTGTTCTCGAGTGGAAGCCTGCCTTTTGGCGAAATTCTCCCATTTTCGAACAATGAGACGCGTACTATGCTCAAATGATTTTGAGATGGTGGAGATTTCTATCTGGAGTTTACGCTGATGATATCGCTCAGAAGAATGAGGAAAGCCCCACAACCAAACCATCCAGCTCAGAGAACGAAACTCCATCGAAATATAGTAATTAAAATCATAATTTATCTCCATCTTTAACCGTCACTATACCACTATTTCCAGTGAATATCCAAACTGTTGTGATAAAAAACTTTCTTTTAAATACTCATTACTTCCTGAATACTTGTCATAAGTCCTCAGAAGTAAGGATAGTCAAATAATTTGTTATTCCGCGTTTTTTCTTCATCTTCTCCACATTCTTCTCCTCATCATCTCCCTATTCCGTAGTATGTCAACCTGTACTTTAGAAGAGATGATAGATCTCAGAATGGGGATGACTAATAAGTAAGGGGCTTGGCCTAATATAGTGAAACCTGAAAGTATTGGATGGGCGTTTCATCTTGGTATGGGACCCTAACCATAAATAACAACTAGGTTGGGATATACAAAAAAGCATTTCAATAATACCAAAATCCCTTCATATTCATAACTTTTCTTTCTGGTTAGTACTTCATCATGAATGTATCAGTGTGATAATGAAACTATAATAATTTCTTTTTTTCATTACTGAAGTCTGTGATGGAATAGATTATGTTGAAAACATTCCTGAAAACATGATGCATTACAAGAACACCTCAATTAACATCATGAGCGATGTTGTTTGTCAAGATATTCAAAATACGAAGTGCCCAATTATTGGCTGTAATGTAAAAGTAAGCAACTTATAGTTTTATTAAACTATCTTGAAAATTGTCATATTTCAGATCATATATCTAATTAGGCTGCCAACTACTTAATTAATCTAAAACAAATCAAAGATATCACTTGTAGTTAACAATTAAGAAAGAGATTGTAGTGGCTGTGCTTCGTTAACCAATCACCCTCGTAACCGTTATCATATAATCCTTAACAGTGTTTGAAATCAGAAGGCAAAGAGAAGCAGCGACTACAGTTTTATTAGCAGATAACTCAGATCACAAAGCCGAGAGGCAAATGAATGAGTCAGCGAACCGAGAGTGTTGAGTGTTAAACGTACATGTATGTATATAAGGAAATGAATTGATAATTGAATCAATTAAGCAGCTAATGATAAAGCTAGCTGAGTGAATATACGCGTAGTCGGTAAGCTATGTTCAAGCATACATATTTCATACAAGCACAACAATAATAAAGGCACAATAAGTTGTTATAGTACATATGTCTTTGTCCGCTAAACAGGTTAACAAAAGAGCTTAACTGAGTTAAATGAGAACACAGTCAATTGCACGTGAGGTGCCGCAAGATCAATCAATTCAATTTCTTGTTTTATCGAGCTGTGTATACTTTCTCATCATTGTAGAATAAATTTAGATTTATATGTTAAATGTGTGTCAAGTTGAATGAATTAAGAATGACCATTTGTACTAATTTATGCTTATGAGTTACATGTGTTTGTTAATGAAAGTAGTAAGATGTTTGAATTTATGACAAATTTTTATTTATCACCTACACCTCACAGTTTTATCACAAACTTAGTGACTCACTGAACAAAGATATATGTTTTAATAACAGTTGATGATGATACTTTAAGAGTCAGTCAGTCAGTTATCAACAACGTAGTACTTCGTACGTACATCGGTTCAAGTTGCCTTACCACATTAGCACAGAGATACAATTGTCAATTCAAATCACATGGTGGTAGAGGTAGTAAGAGTATAAGCAGTAATCGGAAAGATCAGGGTGTGAAGATATTATTCAAAGAGTATAATCCAGTGAAATAAATTTGGAAAGAGAAAAAAAAAGAGACAAGGAGGAATAAGGAGATCAAAATTTGGGAGAACACAAAGAGTGGATGCACCTGCGCCATTGCAAACGATTTTCAGCCATGTCACTCAAGGTCTCTAACCATCGGTTTCTATCATCTCGCGGATCCCAACTAGGTAGTCTACATCTATGAACATGACTCAGTTCACTTGTCAGTGACTGCATGGATTTGTGCCATGTTTTGGTCTGGCCGCCCATTGCTTTCTTCCAACCTACTCCTACACACTTTAACAGTAATACTCAATGCTTTCAATTGTTATTGAATTAAATTGTATAATATGTACTCAATCAAACAGGATTCGAAAGTTATCTCGAAAAATATCATAGTAATTATGAATCATTATTTAAATAGAACATTAACTAAACTTTAAGCGGAGATCTGACCACTTGTAAGATCTGGTATTTCCTTCAAACTACGATGAACCAAGAAATTCAAATAAGAAATTAAGAAAATCACAATCAAAACTCCAATATTAGAAATCTCCGTTGAATGTCTATTCATATCTAGATAGTCTATTTATCATAGTTCGTGAGATGGTACTGAAGATTTGTAGCTCAGGTGGATGATTTTGAAGGAGTCGAGGTGTACAGAACAAGCTGTGAAACGCATATGGAGAAATTCGAACACTTCACTTCTATTTGAAGTTTGTGCTGGTGATGTCTTCCAGAAGAACGATGAAAGCTCCACGACCAAACCATCCAACTCAAAGAACAAAACTCTATCAAAATCATTGTTCATTCATAACATACAATGATAACTACTTTTGATTATTGCATTGTAAAAAATGTAAAAACAATAATTAACTAAACATGGTTAGCTGACATATATATATACATGTATGTTTCCACAGTACTCACGTATTAAAATCAAACTAACGTTTACCAAAATTTTTGAAGATTGTAAATGAATGTATTCAAGCACCTAAAATAGGATGGAATTTTTTATAGATCAAGTAATCAGTATCAGAAAGGGTTTTTGTGGTGATTGTAGTAATTTCAATAGTTGAAATCATGAGTCTATTGAAGTTAGACCATCATGGAAAATCTGGAAGCACTGTATGGCCGTTTCGTCCTACTGTGGGACTCCTCAGCAGTACGCATTATACGACCCCACCTCGCGGGATTTGAACCCAGGACCTATCAGTAATCGACAAAGTTGGCCTAATGCATTAAGACATAACTACTCATTCATATGTTAAGATGTTTACTAACTTAGTAAGTCCAACAGTAATAATACTAATACTAATAAACAATCATCATTTTGTTTTGTTTGTTTAAACCATACTGAACCATCTGATATGAATTCGAATAAACCAATCAACAAGGGTATAGAAGTCTCCAACAATGAAAGTACATATTCTACAGAGGTAATAACAGAACAAACTGTAAACAATCCATTATTACCAAATAGATTTTCATTAATCAGTTATGAACTGCAATTATTACAATCTGGTCGAAATGTTGATGTTGATTTGGTGATGCGTCGTTTCACTATCTCACTTTTATTACCATTTCTATTGATAGCTACAGTTGTATGCATTGCTTTTCCACTATTTTTATATAGAAGACGTAAGTTGATCTATAAGAATTTTATCAACATGAATACTATTATTTTCGAATAATCTGATCAAATTTCTATGTATACCAAGGTATTTCTAAGATGATGATGAAGATTTGTAACTCAGCTGGATGATTTTAATAAAGTTTTGTTCTCTGAGCTGGAAGGTTTTTCGACGAGACTCTGATTTATGAACGACCTTTGAACGAATCTTTAGTGACCTTGAGATAAATTAGTCAATCAGCAAACAGTCAGTATACAAAACCAAAGAATTAAAGTGGACACACTTATTTTACATGGTTCGAAAACTTGTCAAGGTTAGAAAGAGGTTCAGAGGTTCTAAAACCGTAACGCATACGATAGAGGAAATCATCCATATGGCTTCATAATAGTCGGCCTCTGGAGTCATGACAAGGTGTCAAAAACCATTTCAGCCCCGACGATATAGCCCCAATATTGTTTGTGTTCACTCCGGTTGTTGGGTCTACAAAATGCTGCTTGTGTATAACGACACGATGCATATAACTAAGTGTATACAGGCATCTGTATACTTTCCAACCATCTGTATATATTGTAGTACCTTACTCTAGCCAGTGTTACTGATGCTTTCTTATCCAGTTTACTTTATCCAGTCATAGTTTGTCAGTGTCAGTCTAGATCGAGCGAAAGAAATCCTATACTAACAGACTTCGTCCTCCAACACATATTACATAGAAAGACAACATCACTAAGGTAGTCTGCACAAAGTCTACAAGTCATTTGATTACCACAATCACATATAAAAGAAGTTCTTAGTAGTCTCATTTCTTGTAACCGCTCAGTTATAACGTTTCCTCTATAATTTTCTGTGAACCGATTGTACATGAGCATCTGGTAATGAAATTGGCACCGTGACCTTGAAATCCCTCTGACGCTTCTGATTGGAATGTCCATCATGATGATTCAAATGGCTGTATCAAATAATGTCATTACGATTTCCCAGATAATTGTGAATATAATACTGAATAATTTAAATTATGTAGTTAAATTTCATAAAACAACTAATCAAATTCTTATGGATATTAAATTATTACTTGACTTATACGCAATCATATTCATCGACGTCATTTATTTATTTTGTTTGAACACATAAATATTGCTACAAAGAGGCACATAAGTCACTTGATTTTTGTGTGGGTTGTGATACTGCCTGGGTGCTCAGATGACGCAGGTGAGTCTCTTAAGGGGCCACACCCGAAGCCTTTAACTTCAAGGTCTAGTTCACAAGACAGTGGAGCAACGTAAGAAGAATCAGTTCTATGGTAGCCGATGGCCAATAATTGGTTCATACGCCATTTGTTCCTTCAGAATCTTGGAGCCCATGTCCACCTTTGGGTTTTTCAACTCATCTAGGTGAATCTTCCATATCTACCAACCCGGTTAAAGCGCCGGACATTCGCTTTTCGTCCTCTCAATTTCGTAAACTACAATAATGCCACGAGAAGGCAGTGAGTAGGACTTCCTGGTAGTGGCTGTATACTCGTGGCCATGTGAGAGTATTTCGAGTGGGAGAGCGAACTCTCCCCATTTTCGTCCATACCAGGGGATTTGGGGGAATGAACTC
Organism: Schistosoma mattheei; assembly: GCA_944470405.2. Classification (NCBI taxonomy): domain Eukaryota; kingdom Metazoa; phylum Platyhelminthes; class Trematoda; order Strigeidida; family Schistosomatidae; genus Schistosoma; species Schistosoma mattheei. Next base: position 89,232,479 of record OX103947.1, on the reverse strand, counting down.
ATTATGTGAATGATTTCTTCACTGAACTAAATTCTTTTACAAACACAACATTTAAATTAATTATGAATAAGGTAATTGAAATGTGCAGATCATGAGTTAACAGATTACATGATATTAAATAAGAGAATTAACAAATCATTCTTTTGAAAAAAAGTCAAATATTAAAACTGTTCACTTGGTATTGTTTGCTTGTATCTTCTCATTGATGTTTAAGACTGCAACTGATCAATCTCTTATTGGCATATTTGCATCGTGTGCGGACTGCCTCTATATTGTCTTGGGTCGCAAGCTTTATAAGTAAAGATGGATGGTGGCTAGTAGTAGAATCTGGAACGGGCGTTTGGTCCTATATTGGACTCGTCAGCTGGATGTGCCTGCATCTCAGAAATAATGTTCACTCTGGGAATCGAACCCATTGTTCACTAAGAGCAAACTAACAAATAATAAAATTATGTACCAATATAACAACAACAAAAGAGAATTAGAACTGAAAAGAAAACAAAACATAAGTTCAGTTCTAATCAGCTCTGCATTGTGGAGCCCTTCATTTAGACATCATTGATATCGGACGATGTTGTTGATAGGCTCACCAATTTTTGTGACCCTTTATCTGACTCTAGTAATATCATATGATTAATTGTTATATTGATTGTATATTTCATACAATCGTGGATCCAGACAAAAAATCGGAGAAGCTAAGAGAAAAGAGTGGAGCGAAATGACGCACGGTGGAGTAGTCATGTAAATCAAGTCCATTAAATCAAGCGTTAATCAATATTTATAGCCAGATAAAAATAAGTTAGAGACATGTGATGAATAGTATAAGAAGGGCACACACATACACACTCATATAAAAACAGTCAAGATTGATATGCAAGTAATTAACAAGGTCAACATGTGAATTAAGTGGAATGAATAGATTGACCTGTCCAGAAGCTGTAATAAGTTATGTGGACTTAACATAGTAACCGACAACATCAATGATAATAGTAGATTAACGATTAGCATAAATATTTTTCAGACACAGTGGTTTGACTTGTAAACGTAGATACTTATTCATTAGATGGTGGTTGGAGGTAGTCGACAGGAAACCCTGGACCCGGGTTTCATGCTACTTGGCACTCGTCAGCAAGGTGTACCTGTAATCTTGAGGGAACTGGTGCTCAAACATGATATTGATCACCACCCAGTGATCAATCAATTGTGAATACTTATTGATTCGATAATATACAAAAGACGAAAACGATGAAAACTCCACGACGAAACCATCCAGCTAAGAGAACAAAACTTCATCAAAACCGAAACATATTTATAACCACATGATATATTTGATCCAATAAATTTCGGTTAGTTACATTTCATTTTAATTACTAACTTATTAATCCAGTAAGCAACTATAAACCTCCTTTCATCATCTTCTATTCAACTCAATAATGAAGAATGATAATGTGATTGTAGTAAATGAAACTTCATGTATTGATTAATTTTAGGTGTGTGTGTGTGTGTGTTTTAAAAAATCTCCTTTTGTATTATTATTCTATTTTAGGAGCACATAGGATGATCAGTTAAAATTACAAATGTCTAGGAAACCAATCATTCCTGGGAAAGTAGTTTTTTTTTTGAATTTTCAATTCAACAGACATGGATTGAGTACAGCTTTACTTTAAGTGTAATCTTTTATTATCTATATATACATATACAATGGTGTAATGTAAAATCTCATTGTGGTTTAAACGTATATAATCTATTGTATAGTTCAATGAATGTATATAACTTGAATTTAATACTTTTTCACATATCTAACATCACAAGTTTTATAATAAGAGAAGGGTTTTGTGAAGAGTGTAGTAATTTTAATAATTCAATTTATGTGTCTATTGAAGCTAGATCATCATGGAAAATTTAGAAGCACTGGGTGGTTTTGTTCTAGTATGAGACTTCTCAGCAATGCGTATCCACGATCCCGAATCTCAAGATTCAAACCTGAAATCTATCAATATTACACTGATAATGATGATGGACGGTGGTGCAAATTCGTAGATTGGTTAGAGTTAGACATTAACACCATTGGATGCCGGCTCAGTCGTCTGATAGGTCCTGGTTTCGAATCTCGTGAGGCGGGGTCGTGGATGTGTACTGCTGTGGAGTCTTTTAATAAGACGAAATGGCCATCCAGTGCTTTCAGGTTTTCCATGATGGTCTAGCTTCAAATGACTCATGAATTCATATACTAAATTACTATAATCTCTATAAAACCCTTCTCTGATATGCGAATATTCAAAATGTTACTATTACCTTTTAAGGAATAAAATCCATATACTCGAATAATCGAATTAAAGTAATTAACAGTTAGAATGTTAAATAATTAATTACATTATTACTTAATTAAGAGAGTAAGATGCCTTTACAACAGTCTATTTTGAACGGAAATATTCTATAGACAGTTTAAAAGAATTTGCTTTGAATTATACACTCGAATTTACATCTACATTTTGATCGATTACAATCACCTCATACAAGTAGTAGTAGTAGTAGTAGTAGTAGTAGTAGTAGTAGTAGTAGTAGTAGTAGTAGTAGTAGTAGTAGTAGTAGTAGTAGTAGTAGTAGTAGTAGTAGTAGTAGTAGTAGTAGTAGTAGTAGTAGTAGTAGTAGTAGTAGTAGTAGTAGTAGTAGTAGTAGTAGTAGTAGTAGTAGTAGTAGTAGTAGTAGTAGTAGTAGTAGTAGTAGTAGTAGTAGTAGTAGTAGTAGTAGTAGTAGTAGTAGTAGTAGTAGTAGTAGTAGTAGTAGTAGTAGTAGTAGTAGTAGTAGTAGTAGTAGTAGTAGTAGTAGTAGTAGTAGTAGTAGTAGTAGTAGTAGTAGTAGTAGTAGTAGTAGTAGTAGTAGTAGTAGTAGTAGTAGTAGTAGTAGTAGTAGTAGTAGTAGTAGTAGTAGTAGTAGTAGTAGTAGTAGTAGTAGTAGTAGTAGTAGTAGTAGTAGTAGTAGTAGTAGTAGTAGTAGTAGTAGTAGTAGTAGTAGTAGTAGTAGTAGTAGTAGTAGTAGTAGTAGTAGTAGTAGTAGTAGTAGTAGTAGTAGTAGTAGTAGTAGTAGTAGTAGTAGTAGTAGTAGTAGTAGTAGTAGTAGTAGTAGTAGTAGTAGTAGTAGTAGTAGTAGTAGTAGTAGTAGTAGTAGTAGTAGTAGTAGTAGTAGTAGTAGTAGTAGTAGTAGTAGTAGTAGTAGTAGTAGTAGTAGTAGTAGTAGTAGTAGTAGTAGTAGTAGTAGTAGTAGTAGTAGTAGTAGTAGTAGTAGTAGTAGTAGTAGTAGTAGTAGTAGTAGTAGTAGTAGTAGTAGTAGTAGTAGTAGTAGTAGTAGTAGTAGTAGTAGTAGTAGTAGTAGTAGTAGTAGTAGTAGTAGTAGTAGTAGTAGTAGTAGTAGTAGTAGTAGTAGTAGTAGTAGTAGTAGTAGTAGTAGTAGTAGTAGTAGTAGTAGTAGTAGTAGTAGTAGTAGTAGTAGTAGTAGTAGTAGTAGTAGTAGTAGTAGTAGTAGTAGTAGTAGTAGTAGTAGTAGTAGTAGTAGTAGTAGTAGTAGTAGTAGTAGTAGTAGTAGTAGTAGTAGTAGTAGTAGTAGTAGTAGTAGTAGTAGTAGTAGTAGTAGTAGTAGTAGTAGTAGTAGTAGTAGTAGTAGTAGTAGTAGTAGTAGTAGTAGTAGTAGTAGTAGTAGTAGTAGTAGTAGTAGTAGTAGTAGTAGTAGTAGTAGTAGTAGTAGTAGTAGTAGTAGTAGTAGTAGTAGTAGTAGTAGTAGTAGTAGTAGTAGTAGTAGTAGTAGTAGTAGTAGTAGTAGTAGTAGTAGTAGTAGTAGTAGTAGTAGTAGTAGTAGTAGTAGTAGTAGTAGTAGTAGTAGTAGTAGTAGTAGTAGTAGTAGTAGTAGTAGTAGTAGTAGTAGTAGTAGTAGTAGTAGTAGTAGTAGTAGTAGTAGTAGTAGTAGTAGTAGTAGTAGTAGTAGTAGTAGTAGTAGTAGTAGTAGTAGTAGTAGTAGTAGTAGTAGTAGTAGTAGTAGTAGTAGTAGTAGTAGTAGTAGTAGTAGTAGTAGTAGTAGTAGTAGTAGTAGTAGTAGTAGTAGTAGTAGTAGTAGTAGTAGTAGTAGTAGTAGTAGTAGTAGTAGTAGTAGTAGTAGTAGTAGTAGTAGTAGTAGTAGTAGTAGTAGTAGTAGTAGTAGTAGTAGTAGTAGTAGTAGTAGTAGTAGTAGTAGTAGTAGTAGTAGTAGTAGTAGTAGTAGTAGTAGTAGTAGTAGTAGTAGTAGTAGTAGTAGTAGTAGTAGTAGTAGTAGTAGTAGTAGTAGTAGTAGTAGTAGTAGTAGTAGTAGTAGTAGTAGTAGTAGTAGTAGTAGTAGTAGTAGTAGTAGTAGTAGTAGTAGTAGTAGTAGTAGTAGTAGTAGTAGTAGTAGTAGTAGTAGTAGTAGTAGTAGTAGTAGTAGTAGTAGTAGTAGTAGTAGTAGTAGTAGTAGTAGTAGTAGTAGTAGTAGTAGTAGTAGTAGTAGTAGTAGTAGTAGTAGTAGTAGTAGTAGTAGTAGTAGTAGTAGTAGTAGTAGTAGTAGTAGTAGTAGTAGTAGTAGTAGTAGTAGTAGTAGTAGTAGTAGTAGTAGTAGTAGTAGTAGTAGTAGTAGTAGTAGTAGTAGTAGTAGTAGTAGTAGTAGTAGTAGTAGTAGTAGTAGTAGTAGTAGTAGTAGTAGTAGTAGTAGTAGTAGTAGTAGTAGTAGTAGTAGTAGTAGTAGTAGTAGTAGTAGTAGTAGTAGTAGTAGTAGTAGTAGTAGTAGTAGTAGTAGTAGTAGTAGTAGTAGTAGTAGTAGTAGTAGTAGTAGTAGTAGTAGTAGTAGTAGTAGTAGTAGTAGTAGTAGTAGTAGTAGTAGTAGTAGTAGTAGTAGTAGTAGTAGTAGTAGTAGTAGTAGTAGTAGTAGTAGTAGTAGTAGTAGTAGTAGTAGTAGTAGTAGTAGTAGTAGTAGTAGTAGTAGTAGTAGTAGTAGTAGTAGTAGTAGTAGTAGTAGTAGTAGTAGTAGTAGTAGTAGTAGTAGTAGTAGTAGTAGTAGTAGTAGTAGTAGTAGTAGTAGTAGTAGTAGTAGTAGTAGTAGTAGTAGTAGTAGTAGTAGTAGTAGTAGTAGTAGTAGTAGTAGTAGTAGTAGTAGTAGTAGTAGTAGTAGTAGTAGTAGTAGTAGTAGTAGTAGTAGTAGTAGTAGTAGTAGTAGTAGTAGTAGTAGTAGTAGTAGTAGTAGTAGTAGTAGTAGTAGTAGTAGTAGTAGTAGTAGTAGTAGTAGTAGTAGTAGTAGTAGTAGTAGTAGTAGTAGTAGTAGTAGTAGTAGTAGTAGTAGTAGTAGTAGTAGTAGTAGTAGTAGTAGTAGTAGTAGTAGTAGTAGTAGTAGTAGTAGTAGTAGTAGTAGTAGTAGTAGTAGTAGTAGTAGTAGTAGTAGTAGTAGTAGTAGTAGTAGTAGTAGTAGTAGTAGTAGTAGTAGTAGTAGTAGTAGTAGTAGTAGTAGTAGTAGTAGTAGTAGTAGTAGTAGTAGTAGTAGTAGTAGTAGTAGTAGTAGTAGTAGTAGTAGTAGTAGTAGTAGTAGTAGTAGTAGTAGTAGTAGTAGTAGTAGTAGTAGTAGTAGTAGTAGTAGTAGTAGTAGTAGTAGTAGTAGTAGTAGTAGTAGTAGTAGTAGTAGTAGTAGTAGTAGTAGTAGTAGTAGTAGTAGTAGTAGTAGTAGTAGTAGTAGTAGTAGTAGTAGTAGTAGTAGTAGTAGTAGTAGTAGTAGTAGTAGTAGTAGTAGTAGTAGTAGTAGTAGTAGTAGTAGTAGTAGTAGTAGTAGTAGTAGTAGTAGTAGTAGTAGTAGTAGTAGTAGTAGTAGTAGTAGTAGTAGTAGTAGTAGTAGTAGTAGTAGTAGTAGTAGTAGTAGTAGTAGTAGTAGTAGTAGTAGTAGTAGTAGTAGTAGTAGTAGTAGTAGTAGTAGTAGTAGTAGTAGTAGTAGTAGTAGTAGTAGTAGTAGTAGTAGTAGTAGTAGTAGTAGTAGTAGTAGTAGTAGTAGTAGTAGTAGTAGTAGTAGTAGTAGTAGTAGTAGTAGTAGTAGTAGTAGTAGTAGTAGTAGTAGTAGTAGTAGTAGTAGTAGTAGTAGTAGTAGTAGTAGTAGTAGTAGTAGTAGTAGTAGTAGTAGTAGTAGTAGTAGTAGTAGTAGTAGTAGTAGTAGTAGTAGTAGTAGTAGTAGTAGTAGTAGTAGTAGTAGTAGTAGTAGTAGTAGTAGTAGTAGTAGTAGTAGTAGTAGTAGTAGTAGTAGTAGTAGTAGTAGTAGTAGTAGTAGTAGTAGTAGTAGTAGTAGTAGTAGTAGTAGTAGTAGTAGTAGTAGTAGTAGTAGTAGTAGTAGTAGTAGTAGTAGTAGTAGTAGTAGTAGTAGTAGTAGTAGTAGTAGTAGTAGTAGTAGTAGTAGTAGTAGTAGTAGTAGTAGTAGTAGTAGTAGTAGTAGTAGTAGTAGTAGTAGTAGTAGTAGTAGTAGTAGTAGTAGTAGTAGTAGTAGTAGTAGTAGTAGTAGTAGTAGTAGTAGTAGTAGTAGTAGTAGTAGTAGTAGTAGTAGTAGTAGTAGTAGTAGTAGTAGTAGTATTGGTTGATTTACACATTAACATCGATGGTTTATGGCTAAGTTGTCTAGTGGTTAAGCACGAGGCGGGATCAAATTTGCGTACGGCTGAGGAGTCCTGTGACAGGACGAAACAGCCGTCTGGTGTTTCCAGCTTTACCATGGTGGACCAGCTTCAACCGACTCATTAATTCAACTATTAAATTATTAAGTATTATGTCACATGGAAGCAATATCTAGGATTTTGGAAGTACTGAAGGATTGATCATATGAAGTAATATTTCGAGTAATATTTTTCAAAAAAAATTTACAGGTAAATCTTCTGACTGAACGTGTAAATCGGTTTCCTAAGCTCTTCTAATAAAACAGGCTACATTTGTACAACGTGAACACAAGAGGGAAGCGCAAAGCGTGAAAAGATCGCTTTACAAAAAGTTAGTTTATGTACAGAAAAATGAAGGTATTTTTGGCATTTTAGATGGCCTCGGGATTCTGTGAGTTTATGGAACCATATTAAATATAATAGCAGAATAGGTAATCATCCAATCAGAAATATGCATGTGACTCTTCACTTGCTACATGTTTCTGAGAAACGTCTACTCAATGTTGATTAAATAAAAAATGTTCTCCAGAGTTTTCAGGACCCCTGTGTAATTCTTCGACGAATAATTTGGATTTCCCCAACAATTATTTTTGTGATTGAACTCAAGCTTTCTAACTTGTCATGCAGTTACCCTAATTTATGTAAGCTCATTCTATGCATAAACAAAATAGATATACCTAATGCTGTCTTTTTTCAATATTAATTACACTTCAAATTTATCATAATCCTTGACCAACTCCACAGTGCTGACTAAGTTATACTTGGCAAGTAGTTATTAGGGATATCATAAGAAAGAACAACGAAGTATTTATTCCTGGCAAAAAATACACTCGAAAATGAAAGTCAGTCAGCTATATAGTAGGACCAGGGACATACATGCATCGGACCAAGTTGCCATACCTCATTAGTATAGCGAGACGAATACCGGATTCATAGAAGCAGTTAACTCAGTGGTGGTAATATATGAAAGAAAGATTGCATATAAAGACATAGTACAAAAGAAATAATTGGTTTGTAGAAATAAAGATATAAAGTCATTTTAATCTCACGGTTTAAAGGAGGACAAAGAGTGTATACACCGACACCACTGTGATCGATTCTGAGCCATGTCACACACAGTCTCCAACTATTGGTTACGATTGTCACGCAGACCCCAACCAAGTAGTCTAGTAGTATCTACCAACATGGCTCAGACTACCAGTTAGTGACTTCAAGCACTGATGCCACGTTTTAGTTTGGCAGCCCCTAACTTTCTTCCAACCATCTCCAACATTAATCAGCATTACGCGTTGTGGTAATCGGTGTTCAATTATACGCAATACGTGTTCCAACCATCTCAGTCGATGAAGATTCACGACCTCGTCAACTAATTTACGATCATTTCCTAATACCCTTTGTCTAACCTCACTATTACTTACCCGGTGATCCCAGCAGATGCAAGGCATTCCTGGTCAAATCAAAGAACACTAGCAAACAATTATCTTCAATTATGAATGAGTTGAGACCAAATACAAGATCGTTAGTCAGAAGATTAATTTTCTCCGTACAGTGAGATGATATGTTGATATAAAATTATCAACATAAAATAAACATGGTAATATTTCATACATGGTTGGAGGAAATTGTTTCGTAGATCACTCATTCTCTAATCAATTAATACCTTATTGTTAGCCACACAAGAATTAAAGCTTATGTAAGTTAAGTAATATAATAGTATTGTTAGTGTCAAAATTATTATCAAGGAATTTGAGTCATTTCAATATATTAAATCTAGTCGAGTATTTAAACTCAATCTCCATTTGATATGGGAATTTTAGGAGAATCAAAGTTACAAGACTTGGAGAAGAATATGTTACTACTTGTTGTTTGATGTCCAATTCTCGATCACACCATCGAAAGCACAATCAAATAGACACTAGATCTTTCAAATAATGCATTTGAAATCGAATTACACCGTCAAGTATGAACCCTAATATATTATATGGCTGTTAACTGGGGGTATTTGTGGACTCTGAAATTAAATGTCAAAATTAGACTAGCTGTTCAATATAAACAAACCTTCAAGTAGCGGTGTAGACATGAAAAACATTTAGAAAGTGCTTCAAAAGTAGGAATGAATATTGAAATAAAAGTACAAATGAATTTCGAGATGGTGGAGAAGATTTGCAGCTCAGGTGGATAATTATCGTGGAGTTTCGTTCTCTGGGCTTAGATTGTAGATGAATGGCACAAGTGGCCCATTGTGAAAGAATCCATTAGTCATATGTATGCAAGTGGTTGAAAATAAATCAAACTACTGCAAACTATAAAGTAGTGTCGAGTAAAATACAACAAAGTTGAGCAAACGATAACCAAAATCAAAAGAGGAAACTGATTTATCAGGATAATGTCTATACCATAAAATGGTTACATGAAAAATTCATCCTCCGCACAAGCTAATCGGACAAAATCATGGCATTTTTCATGACACGTTTAGTAACATACAGTGAACAAATCAAAAGTGAACGTACCATTGAAGGATAAATATATGACAAATCAGTAAACCAAAACGGATGAATTGCAGGAAATGAGATGAGTCTTTGTGTAGAATTCAAAGCGTGATACAATATGATTAAACGGTCACATTGCCTATAACAATGGGTGATGATATTCCCCATAGAAATGACAGGGAAAGAAGAAAGATGTTACCAACCAGTCAAACGATTACCTTTCAAATAAACACACGGTCTGACCCGAAATAAATTCAGTTTTAGGCAAAGGGCAATGAATCTTATTTAAGACATGATTGTACCAACTAGATAGCTGATAAGTCTTGCGGATTGAACGCCATATTCATCTCCTAAGCTATTCGTTAACCCCCAAGCTGGAACTATACAGCAACCTGAACACGAGAGAGAAGACGCAAAGTACGCGAGTAGTTTACTCCAAGGTTCCTTTCAATACAGAAAATACAGAATTTTAATAATATTTTAAATGTCCTTGGGCTGACAGAAGATTCTGGGATGCTACTAAACATAGTAGCAGTGTAGCAATCAGCCAATCAGAACCTCTGCATGTGACGTTTCGTTTCCTTGATATTTTTGGCTAAGACTTCAAGTGAACGAGTCCCAAAATGCCCTGGTATGGTCGAGAGTGGGGTGGGCCCGCCTTCCCTCTCGAAATGCTCTCACACGGCCACGCGTATACAGCCTCTGCCAGGGAAGTCCTAATCATTGCCTTCTCGTGGCGGGGGTGTTGTTTACGAAAATGAGAGGAAGAAAAGCGAATGTCCGGCGCTTTAACCGGATTCCAAATCAATGGTGCACATGGGCTCCAGTATCGTGAAACCACAAATGGCGTATGAACCAATTATTGGTCACCGGCTACCATGGGACGGCATCTCCTCACGATGCTGCACTGCCTTGTGGATCAGACCTTCAGGTCGAAGGCTCGGGGAGTGGCCCCCTAAGAAAACCACCTGCTTCGGTCTGGGCATCCGAGCAGTATCACAGCCCGCACACAAATATGCTGAACTGTCGATAATTATGGAAAATACTTTTCTTGCTTCAACTATTAATCAAACGATTCACATTATTATTATTATTACTATTGTTATTATTTGCTACATCATTTATTCACTCTCTTTTATTCCTACTCTGTCTATCCTTATTTTTCGACTTATACAACAGCTCGTCTATGGTGGAAATTCGGTTCTATCTCAACGTTCTCGAGTAGAGACGTTATCAGATATGGCTCAGAATAGAAGCCAGTGGCAATCCTGCTGTAACCTTCTTTTACTTTCTTCATAAAAAGTGGTTGCTTCTTCCTTAACTGAAAGACCTCTTCTGGGTGTACGTTTCTGTTTCCCCCATTATTATTATTACACTACCTTGCAGTAATCTGTTCGTCATCGTTTTTTTTACGCTCCTTACCTTTTTCTTCCTTCTCTGCAAATTCTCACTGTTTTGTGTGGCGCATATATATTTGGTGCCCTCCTGTACCAATATTTATGTGTTTAAATAAATAAATAAATAAAAATCAAGTGAACGCTGATCGGATGAAACGCTTCTTAGTGTTTCCTGATGCTTGCTTATCTTTTGCAAGTAATTTTCTGGATCACCCCAACAATAGCTAACTTAGTTTTTTTCACTCAGATCAACTTCACTTTATTTACTCCCAGTAGAATCCACGTTTAAGTGAATTCCGTACTGAAACGTATTGCTCCCTTGGTAAGCCTCTTAACACCTACCCAATAACAAATGAAAGGATTACCCAGGACAGAGTTCGATGGAAAATGCTGATAGATGGTCTATGCTCCTCCACGGAGGGTAACAGGTGTAATTAAGTAAATAATATGACCCTATGACTCATACTACTTATGTCGGCAGACCTAAGTAGTATGGAACACCGGTCAGAAGTGTATTGCCTGTCAAAAGAAGTTTGAGAAGACTGAACTGTACAAAACAGAAAGACAAAGGAATTGAGGAATGGCAAAATCATGAAATATGTAAAGGACAATTGATGGGAGATTTGCAAATAAAGTAATTTAATATGTGATTTTCACATTTTACGAAGGATTTTGTAGTTTTGCATTAAATAATAAATTAGTCTTCCCTATTTGAGTTTTCGTTCACTACACACCATCTTCTAATGCAGAAAACCATCCGTCGAACTGTGATTATTTAGCTTCAGTGTCTGTATATCTCGGATTCAGTTAGGTTTTGGTAAGCCCAATAGTGAAAAAACACCCTAGCAACAGTTTTCCGGAAAATACCAGTCCCATCAAGATTTATAAGGCATGTGTAAGGATGACCTAAAAATTGTTTTTCGTCGACTTACTATCATTATGCCATGACAGGTTAATAAGAACTCTGACTGTTACAAAATTAGCAAAACATCACAATTTACTACAGCTTTACTCACGAGCATAATATCAACTATAGGGATAGGTTTCCAAAGGTTTGAAATTTTTACAATAGCTCGCTCCCCCAACCTAACGGAATCTCTGCGTTCGGAATCGTTGAAGTGATTTCAGATTGGCAGTATCGAATCTTGGTAAACATCATCGCGATTGTCCGAAATGTCTATTTCAAGTAGTGAAGCTGATGATATTTCCAAAGAGATGTTGTTGGCGCAGGATCTCTGAAGCTTATGTGAATGAGACTTTCCGTTATTTTGTAATACGAAGTCATCAAAACCCAAATTAGTATACAGAGTGAAGGTTCGTTTTTAGAGATTGAATTTTCAAGTGACGCGAAGGTTGTAAATGTGAATTTAATGCATTTATGAGGCTGATAGAAAGCTCTCATAAAGTACCTAGATGGTTAATGTTTCATAATCAAGAGTTGCTGTGTTTTGCTGATGAGAAAGACCCTCGTCTTTTGTTTTGCGGCTCACCCGAAGAGTACTATTCGGCTTTTATTGATTTCCGGAGAAACAACTTTTGTCATCATTTTTCAGTATGAAACCTACAGAAAGAAAATGGTTACCCAAGACACTGTCTATGTGCGAAAAGGTCTATTTAAAAAGTTGAACTTACTGGTGGGTTTGAATTATACTATGCACTTTACTTGGTAAATGATTTCGAAACGTTAGTTGCATATATCATCAATCTTGGGGGTGCAGATATACTGAAATGTAAACGGTAATTTAGAGTGCTAACTTTTTTTCAACACAAGATTAGAAAAATGTAGCACGTCGATTCTCGGATGTCGTAGGCATTGATGTCATCCTTAATCTAATATGATGAAATGTCAGTACTCATACGAATGGTGGTGGTGTGAGTGATGGGATCGATTAATGTATAGTGAAAGCTAGAGCGGCTTATGCCAATCTGGGCCATCTTTGGCGCCTTCGTGATGTTAGTCTGGCTGTGAAAGGTCGGATCTACAACGCATCGGTGAGAGCAGTTCTGCTCTATGCTTGTGAAACCTGGCCTCTCCGAGTTGAGGATGTGTGGTGTTTAATTAACTAATGATATCTCTGTACTTGTTGAATGCTCGATTTCGAATTCCAAACACAATACATTCGTTTGTGCTTGTGTCGTAGTTCTTGATTCAATTGCGTTAATTCTGGGGTTCCTAGTTCATACGATAATTCAAATACTTTCAATTATAGGATCTTAGACGACTCTGTGTTTGGTCATCGCTGTCTCCGAAGGATTGCTGACATCCAGTGGCAACACCATGTCAGTAATGCAGAGGTTCGGCACCGTGCGTTCGGGCACAGAGACGATAATTCAATTGCTGTCACCATCCTGAAACACCGACTTCGGTGGCTTGGATATGTTCTACGAGTGTCGTCCCAGAGAATTCCACGTCGTGCATTCTTTGCCAACGCTGGGACTGGTTGGAAAAAGCGAGGTGGAGAGGTGGTCAGTGCATGACATGGTGTCGTGGTATGAAGGAAAGCTGCAAAGGACTGGTTTCTGTTGGTTCTTCTCGACTTCCTGACTGGGGTCCTAGTGATGGTGCGACACAGTGGCTAGAGACGTTATTAGATATGGCTCAGAATAGAAGCCAGTGGCGATCCTGCTGTAACCTTCTTTTACTTTCTTCATAAAAAGTGGTTGTAATTTCCTTGACTGAGAGAATTCTTTCTGCTTGTACCTTACCGTCCCCCCACCCATTATTATTATTACACCACCATACACTAATCTGTGGTCGTTATTGTTTTTTTATCTCTTATACGCGCCTTACTTTCTTTTTCTTTTCCAATTCTCATTGTTATTGTGTGGCGCATATATATCTGATGCCCCCTTGAACCAATATTTATGTGTTCAAAGAAATAAATGAAGTCATACGACGAAGCAAACTATCCGGAGTATATAAGAATGATTAATATACGTAACTTCCTAAACTACCAGACTAGGTCAACTGAAATAAAGCGGCTACATTGTCCTAATGAACTTTTGTCACGTAAATATGAGGGCATATCTGGAGCTTTGAGTTACTTGACACTAACAATGGTTAATTAACTGACATTTCGTACATTGTCTATTCATCCATTATAAAACCAAGTATTTTGTCTCTAATTATCATGTGAAGAGTGATTTGAAACTGAAGTAACTGCAAAGATGATGAATAGATTGTCCGAATGTCACAAATGTAAACAGCAAGAAATGCAAGCCTGTTGACAAGAAGGTAAAAGGTTACATTTTTTTACAAATAACACAGAGGGTAAAAAAACAAGTATACGTTAGTTCATTCGCATATAGGTATATTTATCCACTGTTTAATCTAAGGTCGATAGACCTTATGGAATGACAACCGGAATTTAGCTGACATGACCATATATCAAACTTCTATTCTCTTTGTTAAGTATTTAGTTGAAGAAAAAACGAAGAGTGAAGACGGTTATCAATTAGAAATCCTGGATCTAGGTTTCGGCATTAAGCACTTGAGATGAACGACATTAGTGACTGCTCAGTAACTAATATATCTCAATGCTATAAGAACTCAGATGCGCTCTGGATAGGTATGTGAAGCTAGATGATATGGAATGGAACCCTTCAAAAAGCAACAGTCCTCTCAAGATCGCAGGTACCACTTACTAATGATTGCCAGTAGCACGAAACCCAAGTGCAGAATTTTATCTCGACTACCTCGAACCACCGCTGTATTTAGGCTTTATATTTTCTGAGACAAATCATGGTAAACACCGATTCTTTTCCTATTGGTGAGTGTCAATTAATGCATCTTCGTAATTTTTGTGTCAAGAAAGTGGATACTTAGTTTATTTTTCATCATAAAATTACACAGAACTGCTGGATGACATTTGCAGAAAGTAATTCAAATTACATTTATTATCATAAAACGAGTTATATGGACAACGATAAAACTAATTTTCTATGTATCATTATAGAAGAGAATTCAAGTACTTAAGGAAAACATACAAAGACCACGACATGTCTAAGATATTTTAGCAATCCATCCACAGCAAAACATTGACCAGTTTCTAAAACGGTAAATCCTCACCATTTCAAGTTCAATATATATTTGTGTTATATATGACTTAATGATCTATGTTGCATACAACACATGGAGGTTATTTGGTTTTAAAATCAAATAAATAGAATTGAAGGAAAAAATTAATTCATATCAGAAGGGTTTTTGTGGATATAATAGTAATTTCAATGGTTGACATGAGTCAATGTAAAGCCTGGACAGCCGTTTTCAATTGACTCATGATCTCAACCACTGAAAAAACTAATTTCGATGGTTAAGATCATGAGTCAGTTGAAGCTAGACCACCATGGAGAACCTGGAAGCACTGGACAGCCGTTTCTTCCTATTGTGAGACTCCTCAGAAGTGCGCATTCACGACCTCGACCACTGCGAGATCCGAACCCAGGACCTACTGGTTTTGCGCGCGAGCAGTTAACCACTAGACCACTGAGTCGGCATTGTTTAGAATAACTAAAACACGTAAAATTTTAATGCTAGATAATCATATCAACATGTTTTGTTTTACGGTTTTTCCAGTCTGCCACTAATATCAAGCTTTCTATACTTGAGGCCAAACTAGTTATTTAATTGAAAAAACCAATAATGAGAAGATTTATTGACTAGGGGAACTGATTCTAGAATATATGTACAGTCATTCATGAATACATATCTCCCACCTTGAGAAAATAAAGTTACATTTTGCAATCAATCATTTTCATCGCTTTCCCTAGAAAATAGAGTCAAATCTTGGCGAGTAAATTACGCTCATCTATTGGTCTAATTTTGATTGATCACTACTAGTTTTCCATGAGGTAATCGAATATTCCAGTAATAACGATGATTCGACTAATACATGAGTTTATGTCAAATATTTGAAGTAGTATATAAATCCATTGTGTATCTATTCCTTTTAACATCAAACCGCACTTTACTGGATAGTAATGATGGTCATTATCATTTGATATATTATGTGATTTTCGAGAAAACTATCATTGATAATTAAAAATAGACAAGAAATGTTTTATATGTATCGAAATGATAGGTTATTATTATTTATTTCAGACATAGGTTAAATGAAAATCTAGACAAGGTTAAGGTTAGTCTAAAGTGTAGACTGACACAGTCAAACAAAGAAATAATTCATAGCTTTTCTCAATGTTATCAGATAGGTAGGTAATTGTTCACCTTTGTATCGATTATTTAAATATTTGAAAAGTATTGAAAACAATATATAAGAACTCCTTTTCTTCGTGGATTGGTTGAGGTTAGACACTAACACCATTGGATGCCGGCTCAGTGGTCTGGTTGTTTAAGCGCCTGGCGCGAGACCGATAGGTCCTGGGTTCGAACGCCGCGGGGTGCGGGATCGTGGATGCGCACTGCGGAGGATTCCCATATTAGGACGAAACGGCCGTCCAGTGCTTCCAGGTTCTCCATGGTGATCTAGCTTCAATTGACTCATGATTTTAACAAGTGTATTACATTCGCTAACTAATGGATCAGTTCCCTAAATATTAGAATGATAAGTATATATAAATATCCGTGCATTTCATTCGGTAGTCCTTTACACTTCAATTCTCACTCTTGTGTTCTCGTTTAAGTAGTCAGTTTGGAGATTAACACATATAACACACCGTATATCAGTATCTGATTTTGGACACCATAGGCCATCACAACAAAAATCTTTTGAGATGATGAAAATATTCTTTATTTGATATGAATTACAAAAAAATAATAATAATAATAATAACGAAGTACAAACTTATCAATAGTATTAAACAATCAACAACAAAAAATTCACCATGACAGAAGAAGTGTTTACATTGATCAATTTTTGTTATTAAAACTTAGTAGGAAATGAGGGGGGGAGGAGGAAACAAACCAGTAAAATAAATAAACTATTTCAAATTGATTTGTTTTTTAAATCGATCAACAATTGCATCTAAGAAATCCATCGTTGTTAAATAATGTTCTAATTTCACATTTTTACTACCATAGATACAAATAGCTAAATCTTTTGTCATTCTACCTGATTCTACAGTATTAATACAAGCTTTTTCTAGATGATGACAAAATCTGTGAATCAAATGAAAATAAATAAATACAAATTTTAGAAAGAATAATTTACAATAATTTTAATTTGGAATCAAATTGAAAACATGATCAGTATATATTGATTATAATAAAATTCTATAGTCCGCTACAACGTCGGATCAGGTACATATATGCATCGATCCAAGTTGCCATACCTCATAAACACAACAAGATGAACACCGAATTCATAGAAGTAGTCACTTCAATGGTAGTAATATATAAAAGAAAGAATGCATATAAAGACAGTACAGGAAGAAAGAATTGGTTTGTAGAAATAAAGATATAAAGTCATTTTAATCTCACGGTTTAAAGGAGGACAAAGAGTGTATACACCCACACCATTGTGATCGATTCTAAGCCATGTCACCAAGAGTCTACAACCATTGATTACGATAGTCACACGGACCCCAACCAAGTAGTCCAGTAGTATCTAACAACATAGCTCAGACTAGAAGTTAGTGACTTCAAGTATTGATGCCACGTTTTGGTTTGACCGCCACTAACTTTCCTCCAACCATCTCCAACACTAGTCAGCATCACGCGTTGTGGTAATCGGTGTTCAAGTATATGCAACACGTGTCTCAACCATCTCAGTCAATAAAAATTCACAATCTCATCAACTGATTTACCATCATTCGCTAATACCCTGTGTCTAACCTCACTATTCTATAGTAGAAATATTCGATCAATCTTTTAACAATCAGAACCAACTAATTGTCTATCTAGAGCATTTAATCAATTCCGTTCGAAATACTAAGTAATGTTGAGGATCAAAATTACACTAACAATAACTGTAAGACGACTAAGAATTAATTTTAATCTGAAGAAAGCTACTGTCAACTATTCGCATTATTTCATTCATGACCAACAAGTTCATATGAACCATTTAAATTATATCAAAATGTCCTACTCATAAATTCAAGTTTCACACTAAAACTACTGTACATATTTGTCGAACGCGTTTTAGCCAGCCCATTAATTTGATGATAGAATTCACTTTTTATTGCTATTTAGGACCCAATAGGTTACAGTGCAACTACTACGATTTAATTACAGTGAATATTTTTACCTAAGTAATACAAAAAAGAATACTAATGTAGACTCAATCGAGTTTGTTCAATGTAAATGTGGAGCTTAGTGCAACACTACTTAGGACCGATGTCAGCGATAAATGAACGAACGTAAAATATATTTTTTGAATTACCGTTCGAATAGATACTTCTATGCTGACTACTGTTGGAGAGTGTTGGAAGAAAGTTAGGGGTGGCCAAACCAGAACGTGACACCAGTTCATAAAGGCATTACCTTCTAGTCTGAACCATGTCGATAGATGCAGACTACTCGGTTAGGGTTCGCGTGACTATAGTAACCAGTGGTTGGAGACTCTGGGTGACATGGCTCAAAATCGATCACAATGGGGTAAGTGTATACTGTGCTTGTCTTCTTTTAAACCATGAAATTGAAATTGCTTTATACCTTTATTTCTACAAACTAATTCTTTTTTCCTTACATAAAATCTTTCTTTTATATATTACTACCATTGAAGTGACTACTTCTATGAATTTGGTGTTCATCTTGTTGTGCTAACGCGGTATGACAATTTGGATCGACGCATATATGTACCTGCTTCTACGGTATAGATGACTGACTGATAAGAAAGCAAAAACATATGTGTTCCCAAAGTTTTCGATAACAGTTAATCTCTACCTTGTATCACTAGTTTAATATCGTGAAGTTATCTTTTGATTATACTCTATCGTTTCATCTACTGATCGGTACTCTATACACTCCTTGTTATAGTCCCCAAAACAATGGTTTAATTTCCAAATTCCTAATGTATAGAACTGATTCATTGCTTCAAAGTTCGTCAGCTTATTTACAGTATTATTTTAGAACAACCATACAACAGTATTCTTCCCAACCTCATCCATGTCAGATTGTTCGAAAACATACATTAATCCAGAAATCATCTCACATAACAATAGCATATTTTTTACCTACATGATTTCATAATCTAAGTATTACATAATGAACAAGTTAATAGTTTGACTAAGTCACTATATTACGAATGATTAATAAAAACATAACAGAGATTTTTCATTAGGTTACTTATTATACAAATAAATAAAACTTACTCAATTAACTGATTATTTCCATCTAATTTGCCTCTATGTTCCAAACCCCTAGTCCATGCAAATATAGAAGCAATTGGATTTGTACTAGTTGGAAGACCTTTTTGATGCTGTCTATAATGACGTGTAACAGTTCCATGAGCTGCTTCAGATTCAATAGTTTTTCCATCAGGACACATTAATACAGATGTCATAAGACCTAATGATCCATAACCTTAAAAATATACAATTTTATATGAAACAAATATCATATACAATTTGAGACTCATTTTAGATTGATAATTTTGTCATTAAAAAAACAACTACATGACTGTAGAATTTAAACCACAATAGTATATCCTTTCACATTAAACTATAGACTACTTAGAAGAGCACAAACTTGTTCATTAACAGAGATGGGATAAAAAATGACACTTTGTTATTATTAAAAAAGTGGCACAACTAAAATGATTTAGCAAGTATGGTACCACTAAAAATCAATGGCAATCCTTCTTAATTGTAATTTGATTTGTTCAAAAACAAGTAGCTGAAACTATGAGCATAAGAAAAGTTAAACACTCTATTGAAAGGATTGAAAATCAATATTTCTGACGAATATTAAACTAATAGAAATACTAAATTGCTAAATAAAATACATTTTTGAAGAAATAAATTTTCAAATTCACATACTGATTCCAAGTATGTTGTTATTGATTAAGATCACTAACCGATTGATGTTAGACCACCTTTAGAAACCTGGAAGCACTGGGCGGCCGCTTCGTTCTATTGTGGGACTCCTCAGCAATGCGCATCCACGAACCCAGAGCCTTCGGTCTCGCGCGCGAACGCTTAACCTACTGGACCCGAGGCGGCATCCAATGGTGATAGTGTCCAACACCAACCAATCCATGAAATAGCGCGACCATCTTCCGATGTACTGAGGTGGATACCTGTCTCTACCCGACATGGATTAGCTCCACTGGTCACGGCTTCTCACTGTTCTGTTAATTGACTTTTAGTGCATTTCATTCGTATTAATTCATTGAGTACAAAGTTAGTTTATTTGATTTCTAGTAAATTTTCGCTGACTTTTAGGTCAAAGGCTCCGAGTGTGATCCCCTAAGAGCACCACCTGCTTTGATCTGGGCACCCAGTCAGTATCACAACCTACACACAAATCAAGTGACTTGTGTGACGCATACGTATTCGGTGCTCCTTTGTACTAATATTAATCTGTTCAAATAAATAATAATAAATAAATAAGTAATTTAAAGCGAAAATCCACATTTCATAATAGGTTATGGAGATTTTTCAAAATTCCGAGTTATGTCAGGATGCAGATAATAAATGACTAGACCAAACCGACTAGGTATCGATTGAACTAGTTTGTTGATCACAGTAAAATACTGGACCTTTCGACAATCGAATTTCAGATTATTTGATAAAGCATTAGGCCAATTATCGCAAAGAATCTATCGATTCGGATCTGTTTGTGACATTAATATTTTGCCAATTTCAAATCTAATCAAATTTAAGGATATTTTGGGCCTTAATGACAAAGGTACATCAGCTACTGATTTTCATGTAGTCTGTGATTGAAAACATGTAAAGTGTAAGTCAATATAGATCAGACAGAAATCAATTATCTTACTTGTACTCTAAAAATCATAATTAAGAAGGTTGAAATTACCCTGAGCAATAACATCACTTTGAACATCACCATCATAATTTTTACAAGCCCAAACAAAACCGCCATCTGATTTAAGTGTTTGTGCCACCATATCATCAATTAATCGATGTTCATACCAGATTTTATTATTTTCAAACTTCTTTTGATAATCCCTTATAAGATAGATATATAAAGAAAATGATAATAGCGCACTGAACATCTACCTAAGAATTTTTTATGTACGACCTAATTGTTGAAAGGGGTATGTATTACTATAAACGAGATGTATTGAAATACTATCAAATGCATATGGACAGTCATCAATTCCTGATTGCCAAACCGTTGGACGATACTTCTTCCTTAAGTGAATAGGTTAGCAGTGAACTTGGTGACCACTTACCCAATATTCAAACATGAACTATATAAAATAATTCCACGGAAATGGTAGGAAAGAATAAATGAATAAGATGGAGAGTTAAAGTAAAACAACTATTTCGACATTTGACAATTTACTCATTGAAAGAAATATATAACACTTCTGCCTTCTGTAAGTCACAAAAAGAAAAAGTTTGCTAGATTAGTGCTAAGTGGCAGCCTACAACTTCCTGGTCGGAGTCCGAAAAATTGTGCAACCCAGTAGATTTTACCACATATGGCTGTAGTCTTATGTCGTATTATTGGTAAACCCTAAGACCTAACTTTAAGCTGGATGAAATCACTTGAGTTCTTGTTTGAAATTTATCTTTTTAATGTTTCATATTGCCTTTAATATTATCACTAACATTACTGACTTTTTCCTTTTGTTTTTCTAACGAAGATTCTCATTATAAAAGGTTTAGAAGTTCCCGTCGTTAATATTTAGAACTGGAATTCATCACTTTCTATTGTTATATGTGTATTAAAAGCGGAAAGTGCTGGGTTCAAGTCTCAATGTGAACATCAACGCTAATATGCAAGTACATTTAGTAAATAAATCTTATATAGGACGGAATAGACATCTTGGATTCCCCTGTTAACCATATACCACAATACACTAAAGTAACGTTATTATATTTAGTATAGTGCTTTTGTCTGTCCTTTATCGTGCTATAGACTACGTCACAATTAAATAATTAAAAAATTTGATAATCATCACTTCGATTGTACATACATTTATAAAATAGTTGAAGAAAGTATATTACTAATAAATGAGTTAAAAATCAAGTTTCTTACTGGCTATACACCTCTTGAAATATATCTTTGAATCTACCATCATATTGTTTCAAGATAGTGTTCTTAGTACTCAAATATAAAGGCCAATTTTTATTTAATGCATATTCGAAACAGCTACGTGCAAAACCATAAATACTCTAAATAAATAAATAAAAACTTTAATATAAAAAAATTATCAGGATAAAGGAAATTTGTATGTTTAATAAACTATCATTATTTATTTGAACAGATTAATATTAGTACAAAGGAGCACCGAATACGTATGCGTCACACAAGTCACTTGATTTGTGTGTGGGTTGTGATACTGACAGGGTGCCCAGACCGAATCAGGTGGTTTTCTTAGACCACACTCGGAGCATTGGACCTAAAAGTCTGATTCACCGGGCAGTGAATCAACGTCAGGAGATGCAGTCTCATGGTAGCCATTTGTTCCTTCAGGATCCTGGAGCCCATGTGCACAACTAACTGGTTTGGAATCAGGGTTTTCCAACTCCCCTAGGTCAATCTTCCATACCCACCAACCCGATTAAAGCGATGGACATTCGCTATCAAGTTCGTAAACGACACCGCTGCCTTGAGAAGCCAATGAGTAGGACTTGCCTGGCAGTGGCTGTATACGCGTGGCCATATGAGAGCATTTCGAGAGGGAGAGCAAACTCTCCCTACCCTCGGTTGTATCAGGCAGTTGCGGGCTTATTATGGTATAAGCTGTGCATAAATTTACTAAATGAGCAAATAACTATGGAAAAGTCTATGAAATTTAGGAACTATTTAATAATTAATATAAAAAGAGAAACTAAAAGTACAATGAGTTTGACAGGTTGAAATCAGTCATAATGAGAATAATAATTTAATATTATGAGTGGAAACATTTTTTTTGCAATGAAATAAAAATGTATGGACACTATGTAAAGATCAAGTATAGTAAAATTAGATAAATAGAGATACATCATTAAATATTCTGTATACAACTTATACCTTAAACTATAGGTAATTAAAGCTTCTGAATTGTGAAGCAGGTTTGAGCCTAGACCTCTAAGAATTGTTGGATGGATCTTGTGGATGATAAAAACAGAAGGATTTGAAGTTGAATATCATGATTATACCAAATACTTTGTTACTATTCACTACACTATATTGACAGATGTGCTCACATGTGAAGAATAGAGTTTGATATCGAAGCTTAGAGAGCACATTTTAAAACTTTCAGCTGGGTAACTTTTGCTTTATCCAAAAAAACAAAAAACAAATGACTATGGTTTGCTATAAGGTGGTTTGGCAAACAAAATGTATTTTGAATCAACCAATTCAACAGAGCTTCCAAAAGTATAACACACAACATGTCTCTTAATTTCAAGGTTGGATGGAAATATGGAAATAAGATAAGCATAATTTGTAAATAAATTTCATTAATGCTTCCCTTCTCTTCAATTCAATTTAATTTCTACGTCTTTCAGTACTGATTGTAAAAATCTGATGTGAATACATTTCGTGAATTGGTTATCACTTTTAAATATACCGTAATTATTAATCCACTCTCCGCTCTCAAATAAACTTTTAACCGTCTACTAGGCATGTGTCAGCGCTTAAACTAATGATAGTTAATGAATTAGTTCAGTGTATTGCCTCTTAACTTGAGAGTCGCATCAGTCCTGATAGACAGATGTCTGACAAAATTTCGGCACGATTGGCTTCTACCGACTTTCGTCATTTGTAGAATGAACTCGTTCAGAAGTGCTTTTTGACTGATCCCACCTAATATTCTTGTGTTGTTCCTTTGTAGTATTTAACCTTGGATTAATTTTGATTAGGTTATTTATTCTCTGAAGAAGTGGTTTACACTGAGTCACAAAACGTCAGAAAATCTAATTTTTTACTCATTAGGGATATGATAAATATATTATTTAATTTATAGAGGAGTCATTGTATTTTAAATCACCTTGGAACTATGAATTTGTGAAGTCTGGATCGTTCCAGTCAGAATCAAATCAAAACTTTTAAGTAACTGTTGGCTATAAATATTTACTTTTAACATAGTTATGATGCTTGATTATATATTCTTTAATGATATATAACCTAGAAATTTAACCAATTATTCACCCAATTTGATTTTCAACACATAATCTCTTAACTGCTTCGGTTTGGGCACCTGGGCAGTATCACAGCCCTCACACATATCAAATGAGGTCTGTGTGACGCATATGTATTTGGTACCTCCTTGGACCAATATCTATGTGTTAAAATAAATAAATAAATAAACTGTCCCACCATTTTTGATTAGTCAATCATCAAGAAATGGAATTTCAGAGTGAAATATTGTAAACTTAAATGATCAGTGGTAAATATGGAAATAAGATTATTTGCATATCATACTTCATGTTGAATATGACAAATGTGTTGAAGGAATTTAATATAAAGTTGGTTTATCAATCCTTGAATTGAGATTGCAACAGACTTTATAACTACGACTCACCATGTTTTATTTGTTCACGACAGACAATTTGTTCCTAAACCATAGATAAACTTGGCGGCACAAATTCACCACTTAAGCTAAAATGACTTACTGAATATATGTGAACCAAAATAGGATTTCGCGGAACATAATTGGAACATTAGACGTCGTTTTTTTTAACATAATATAGAGGTAAATGACAAACATTAATCAAACCATAAAGTAAAAACCTCTATTTACATACTTCATCTGTATTGTACATACTAAGGCCTATTCCACCTCCGTTGAAGTCGAAAACTTTCACACGTTTTTCAAGTCCAGACGATTTGGGTGTAAATACAAGTTCCAAAACACCTTGTTCTTTAATGACCATATCTGTAGCTTTGTACTTGTAAAATCAAATTGAAATATACGGATCATCAATTATATAATACTCATACAGGAAAATAATTAAGACAATGGAAAGCGTGAAAAAAAATGAAGTTAATTAGTAACCACTACATAAGTGAGAGAATAAGATAGATAAATGAGGATAGAAATGTAGGGCAAACAGTATATACCCGTATGAATTCTCACGATCTACAATACGATGCATCAATTATAAAACAATGCATGGGTAAGCAGTGTAATTGCTCTTTCGTATAAATCTCACTTGTGCCAAATGTGGAGAAAGTAAACAAAAGCAAGACATTTTTATGAATGTGCCGAAATTTTGTGAACACGTATCAAGTGACAAAATAATACATAGTAAAAACACTATTCCCCACTATGAAGCGCATATCATAGGCAGTGAGATTTTTGAAATAGAACAGTGTGATATTGCAAAGGTAAGAAACAAATAAGAGTTTAAAAAAGATAACTTAGTGAGGGAATTATGAATCAATAAAAGCTAGAGTTAAGGAAGAATTTAGTCAGTGGCACATGGTTACTCAGATCGCAAGCGCACACATATATTTATGTAACCCGGCAATAATGTGTGTACTAATTATATTGACATAATTAGTATATGATGTTAGTTGTGAACAGAATGTCTGGCAGCATATAGACAAGAAAATCGAACAGTGAAGAATGAAAACAGAATGCAATTTGTATGAAAATGAAAGAACAATGAAGTCTGAGTCATTATGAGACAATTGATGGACATTTTGCAAATTATGTATTTACTATTTGATTGTTAGATTTTATTAACAAGTCCTGTAATTTTGTGTTAAATACATTCGATTATCCCCACTGGTGTTCTTGTTCACTACTAAAACACTGAAAAATCTGTACTACACACGATATTCGGGTATCACAGTTATAACAATGGTGAATACGCAGAAAACACAAACCATCTGATTTTCTAATCTTTATGGAGTTAGTCGGCAAACTACCTTACTTCTCAGCATAATGAATGTGATATCCAGTTACATAGACTAGTGCCCATATTGCAACTTGATCAGTAACATTCGATCGACACTAAGGATTCGAAAAATAGAACACTAGTCACTACTAAGTGATTAGCCAATTGTAAACTTCCTTATTTCGAACTTAGTGGCATTTTTACTAATTACGTACTTACTCCTCGTGGAGGAGCATAGGCTGCCCATTAGCATTCTCTATCCAATCCAATCCTTGACTCACCGTTCCAATTGCTATTCATCCTTTTGATGTCTGTTCCCAATACTCGACGTATTGTGTTCTTTGGTCTGTCATTTTTTCGTTTCCCATCACGATTCAAAGTTAGCGCTTGCTTCGTGATGCAAATTGATGATTTCCGCAATATATATCTTATTCCTTTCCAAAGTCTAATTTCTAATTTCCTCTTCAGATGGAAGCTGCTTTGTTCTCTTCTACAGTAAGCTGTGGCTGATAGTATCCTGCCAATGGACACTGAGTATCTTGTATAGACAGTTGTCTAGAAATACTTGTACGTTTTGATGGTGGTTGTGGAAGTTCTCCAAGTTTCAGTTCCATACAGTAGAACTGTCTCGACGTTCGTATTGAAGATTCTGACTTTGGTATTGGTTGAAAGTTGTTTTGAGTTCCATATGTTCTTCAATTGTAGTAATGCGGCCCTAGCTTTGCCAATCCTCGCCTTTACGTCTGCATCCATATCCTTCTCGTTTATCGATGATGCATCCCAGGTATGTGAAGGATTCTACATATTCCAGAGTTTCGCCACTAAGTGTGATTGGATTGCTTTTCTCCGTGTTGTATTCAGGACTTTGGTTTTCCCCTTGTGTATGTTGAGGCCTACTGATGCAGAGACTGCTGTTACACTTGCTATCTTTATCTGCATGTGTTCGTGTGTATGCAATAGGAGGGCTAGGTCATCTGCGAAGTCCAAATCGTCTAATTGATTCTGAGCTGTCCATTGTATGCCGTGTTTTCCCTCAGCTGTCAAGGTCTTCATAATCCAGTCAACTACCAGAAGAAAGAGAAAGAGGGAGAGTAAGCAGCCATGTCTTACTCCGGTCCTTACCTGGAACGCATCTGTCAGTTGTCCTCCGTTCACAACTTGTAGTGTAATCCATCGTATGAATTCCGTATGATGTTGACGATTTTCTCAGCTACTCATAAAATAGTGTGCAAGAAGGTTCCATAAGTTCCTCCTATCCACACTGTGGTATCGAAGTCATTTGAAAACCTCTGACTGATGACTCGGAAATGCAAAGAAGCAACCGTCAACACCCAGGCTGTGGATACCCTGTGGAGAGTAGCGTGCAGCGCAATGAGGGCAAACAATAGTACCACAAATTTGCACGAATCTAACGCCGCTGCTTTCAAACGATTTGGTAAAAATGGATGCTGCTCGGATGCAAACAACTTGCAATGGTGAACGCTGCTTAACGGCATATTAGCAAGCGCAACCGAAATGGACGTAATGATGTTCTATCTGTCGATATACAATCGGTGTGCACTCGTCCCAAACAGGTTCAGAGTTGATTGAACTACATGGCCCAGCGCAGGAAGAACTGAATTCAAAGTGGTCTGTTGGGGACGAAAATTCAAGAAAGGAGGTTCATTATGTGCCCCGCCCTTCAAGTAGCGGCAGTCAGCGAACGCCTTGAAAAAATAGCCGAAACGCTAGGTCTCTTTCTAGTAATAAAAACAAACTGACCACTAGGGCATCGACAATCATCCAGGATATTACAGTATGTAACGCAAATGTGATTGCCACTTCAGTGAAAACTGATTAGTGGGTAGAAATCAAGAACAAGACACGACTGAATATCATTAGACAAAAGCCAGTCTTCCCAAGAGTAGTTGAGAAATCAAAAACTGTCAATAGCGACAGGTCAGCCATCTTTCATACAGTCAAGGAAGATGAGAGCTCTGAGCCCAGAACATGTTTTGAGCATGACACTAGACTGATAAGAAGTCTACGTAACCAGCTAATGACCCACCTTGCTGAAGTTTTATAGACTAGGTAGCCAGACGAACTTGAAAGAAAATCGAACCAGACTGCTAAATGTAGTATTTAAATCTCCCAATGAAAGGGACTGAATACTACAGAATGGATATAAACTAAAGCGATGGTGAGTCTTTGTACATAGACTCGTCGCTCGCGGACTACATATAAAGATCAGTAGCTAAAAAGAGAACTAAAACTAAGGTTAGATCCTGTCGAGAAGGACCTTAAAATTGTGATTTTTTGGGTGGTTAGGCTTCGACAGAAAATGATGCCAAAGCCACTTTGGTGCAGAAAAAATCCATTTAAATTGTCTCCGTATATGTTACACAAATGCTCAAAGCCTACTCAACAAGCGGTCGGAGCTAAGTGTATAGATAGACTACCAAGCTGGATGTATTCGCTATCACAGAAACTTGACTGACTCTCTATAGACAATGAAGAACGCAATTCGAAAATTTCACATTAGTAAGAGCAGACAAAACCCGTAAGTGTGGAGAAGCAGCTTTATTCATTAGGAATACTATTCTCTTTATCGTTATTGACAACATATCCCATGAGTAAGACACGAGAATTGGTTAGTTTGAATCTTAAAATGCAAACAACAACAGCTGTTGACTGGTTTGGTTTACCGCAGTCCAAACCAAGGTGAATGAAGTCCTGCTAGAAGGATTCAATACTTGGCCATCAAGGGGTCGATGCTTAATCTTTATGCACATATGGTAAACTGGAAAAATTTGAATGAGTTGTCAGAAAATTCTCTCGAATAGAAACTAGTTGATGCAGTTATTACACATGTCCTAGTGCAACGCGTGAAAGAAGCAACTAGGCAGGAACCGGACTCTGAATAATCTGTTCTAGATCTCATATTGACCTATAGTAAATCCTGTCTTCAAAATGGGTACAAAACACAAGCCTGGGGACTATCGACCCGTAAGCCTAACCAGCGTAGTTGCTAAATTTTAAAAAACATTATTCGGAAGTATTTCGACGAAAACTGGATTCATTTTGAAAAGTAGAATGGCTTTAAAACAAAGATCAAAATTTATCGACAGATGTAGCCTACATTGAATTTAGTAAGGTTTTCAACAAAGTTCCTCACAACCAGCTGTCATCTAAGTTAAGCAATATCGAGATTGGAGGCGATTTATTTAAGTGTACGGGTTAACTACGAGCTGTCTAGCTGGGAAACTGTGCTTAGCGGGGTATCTCAAAGCACAGTTTTGGGGCCAATGTTGTTCCTCCTGTTTGTATATGAACTTCCTAGTCTCTTACCACCAGCGGTTTTGTTGTATGCTGACGATATCAAGATATGGAGAGCGATAAAAGTAAAAGTGATAGTTTAGAGCTTCAAAACGACCTAGATAAGATATATGAATAGTCTAGAATTTGGCAGTTGCAGATGAATGCTTTCAAGTTCATTGTGATGAATAGTGGTCACCAAGGTACAGATACATACACGGTAAATAACACAGAGATGCCCGTTGTTCAAACACGATGACCTGAAACTCATCGTTAGCCAAGACTTGAAAACTACAACACACTACCGTGTGATAGCCAAAAAAAGTATCAAAACTCCATGGCCTATACGTAAAGCCATCAGCTATGTCGATGCTAAAATCTTTTTGACTTTGTATACAGTGTTCGTTCAAAGAACCGCAACTAAGTTAATTCCCGGAATGTTAAAGCTCCGGTATAACGGCGAACTGGCTAAACCAAACCTACTTCCTTTGTCACATTGAAGGGCCAGATGTGACTTGATTGTAGTTTTTTATTTACTTAATGATAAATTAACATCCCATATGTCCTGTATTCTCCTCTTGCAAAACAGAGAATTTACGGACATCATAAAATGGTCCACAATCCCAGAACAAATTACTTGTCAGCTGTCAGTCAGCTACAACGTAGGACCAGGCACATATGTGTATCGGTCGAAGTTACCATACCTCATTAGCACAACAAGATGAACACCAGATTCATAGAAGTAGTTAATTCAGTGGTGATAATATATAAGAGAAAGACTGCGTATAAAGGCATGGTACAGGAAGAAAGAATTAGTACGTAGAAAGAAAGTTTAAGAGAGGACAGAGAATGTACACATTTATGCCATTGTGATCGATTCTGAGCCATGACACCCACAGTCTCCAACTATTGGTTACGATTGTCACGCGGACCCCAACCAAGTAGTCTGCATCTACCAACATGGCTAAGACTAGAAGTTAGTGACTTTAAGTATTGATGCCACGTTTTGGTTTGGCCGCCCCTAACTTTCTTCCAACCATCCTCAACACTAGTCAGCATTGCGCTTTAAGGTAATCGGTGTTCAGGCATACGTAACACGTGTTTCAACCATCTCAGTCGATAAAAATTCACAATTTCATCAACTGATTTACCATCATTCCCTAATACCCTGTGTCTGACCTCACTATTACTTACCCCGTGATCCCAGAAGATACAAGCAGTATTTCTAAGACATCTGTGACCAAGTAGTAGTAACTTACGAGTATTTTCTACTCTTAATGGCCACGTTTCGCAGCCGTACAGTAGAACAGAACTTGCTTCGGTCTGGGCACCCGGGCAGTATAACAGTCCACACACAAATCAAGTGACTTAGGTGGCGCATATGTATTCGGTGCTCCTTTGTACCAATATTAGTGTTCAGATAAATAAATAATTTCACCAAACAGAACTATGTCATCTGCGTATTCTAAGTCGATAAGTAGACCTCCTGGAAGGAGACCAATGTCCGAGAATTCAGTCGACGAGAACGTCATTTCCATCATTATGTCTATGATGAGGTTGGACAAAAATGGCGATATTGGACAACCTTGACGGACACCAGTGGAGGTTGCAAATTCAGGTGACAGTTCGCCATAAGCTCTGGCTCAACTAGTAGCGTTCGAGTAAAGAGCCTTAACTTGTCAGCTAACTAACGACTTTCCAATCGCATCATCAACGAATGGAATTCATTACTTCAAAACGTGACTGAAGCTCCATCCGTTAATCCATTCGATGGTTAGGTCAACTGGAAGATCACTATTGTCATGACTAACACAGGCCACCCAGCCTCCTTTTCTTTCCAAACTCAAACTGAAACTTTCCAAACCTATCTAGTTCACTAGTATTGTTACAAGTTGGGACAGTGAACAGACAGCTTTAGTCGTCTCAACAATACATTTGAATTGACATTGTGTGCCCTAACAACAGTAAATGAAGTTATGAAGTAATATTTAAAAACTAACAATTCTTATCTGGAACTGTAGGCGGTTTCACATTCTGTGCAAAGTTATGAAAATATGTTTGACAAAATAACAAGCGACACTGTGTCATCAAAGACAGAATGCCTTATGCAGGATAAGATTACGTAAATCATGACAGAAACTATGATAAGGCAATGAAACTGCAAGTACCGATGTCAGCTAACGAAGGGAAGTTCATTTTTGAATAATAACCCTTTTAATTGTAATAGAAATTGATTTTCATCGTCTGAAGAACCTACCCACGGACGACTGAGAATACGAACATATGGTTTCACAGAAATAAACGGAAACTCACAAGTTTGTTACTCGGATACCTTGGGTTTTCAGTAACAATAATGAGTTTAAAATGTATGAAAACAATGGAAGTGTTAGTCATATGCACATGAAACTGAGCAATGAAACATTGGTTCTGTTATAAATAATGTTAGGCGAAAACGTTACTACTGCAAGAAACAAATTTCCATTGGTTTAAATAATGACAGTCATAGTGATTCGAAACAAAAATAATAAGATAAACTTAAAAATCAAGATCACAAGGAAGACGAGGAGTGAATACATGAATACAGGGTGAGACGAACGCGGCTAGGGCAAAGCAAAGTCAATCGTAAACCTAGGCCTAAGTGTTCCACCCTCCTATACTTCTGATCTTAATAAACGCAGTATTCTATAATATTTGACTTTCGGCTAAGAATTATATCGTTTATTTGCATTTAAACAAGTTACTTGATCTCCATGAGCATGACGGCCAATCACAATCGGTTTTGTCCATCCAGGAACAAGTCGAGGAACGTTTGCACATAAAATAGGTTCGCGGAAAACAGTACCACCAAGGATATTACGAATAGTCCCATTTGGAGACAGCCACATCTTTTTTAAGTTAAACTCTGAAAATCACCGATGATCCAAAATAACAAACCTTTTACACGTTCTTCATCAGGAGTTATGGTCGCACACTTGATCCCCACATTATATTGTTTAATAGCACGTGCTGCCTCAATCGTTACTTGATCATTAGTTCGGTCACGATTGGGGAGTCCCAAGTCGTAATATTTACACTCAACGTCCACGAACGGGAATATAAGCTACTATGTATACGATAAATATCATTTTTAGTTACAGTGGATTTGATTTTATCCCAGATTATATGAGTCATTTCGTCCCCATCCAAATCAACAACTGGATTCGCTACTCTGATTCGCGTGTGATGTAGACACCTAACCACACCTTGGCGCAGGTGAAAAAACAAACGACTAACGTACTTCCAGAACTCAAGCTAAGAGTCTTCTTAAAATATGACAAAAGACGGGACGCACCAACCATCTTACAACCAGGATTTTCGAAAATCTGCCGAACTACATAGAGTAACTCTTGTTGATGAATTCAAACAACAAATCCCGTATAATCTCACATTTGTGTAGTAGGAACGGAAGGTATTCAGCTTATGTTATTCGTGTTCTAGTAAGCTTCTGAGAGTGTCTGGTCTCTTCTTAAATCAGTCAATTGAAGGTACGATCACAGCTTCGTGTAACAGATTCCAAGAACTGACGACTCTCTGTGAAGACTTGAATGCAACTGGTATTTTGTTCATTCTTGGTTCTTCTGCTTGTCTTATATGTCCTCTGAGTTGTTTTAATATGCTAGGGAGAAAAATAGAGGTGATCTCAGGTTCAATATCATTTCATAGTATTTCATACATCGAAATCAGATCTACGGTAATACATAGTTAAGTGGTTTAGCCACTCTTTATACAGTAAACCCCGAAATCCTGGATCTCCTCGAGTAGCTGATCTTTGTACTTCCTCCAGGATATCCGAATCACCTTTTAAACAGGGTTTTTCAGCCTTAGTTTTCAATTTTAGATTTCACTAAATGTCTATCTTAAAGTCCAAGAGGTTTTACACTCTTTGGCTGCGATCTCACGGCAGTGAGCCATGGCCCTAGAGTTTCTTTCTTCAGCAGAAGAGAAGGTAACTTTTAAGAGGTAGCTCTCCTGAGTACTTTCAGAATCTCTCTCTTGTTTTGTTCTATAAAGCTTATGAATGCTAAACACTGCCACTATTTCCGGAAGCAGCTTGCCTATTGAGAACTTAATATGGCTTAGATAGTTTTTCAGATCTAGCCTTTTGTTCCTTTAAACAATGCCTATTCTTCTGAATCTCAGTCCAAGTTTGAGGAAAGGTAGTTTTGTCGGAGGAAGGTTATTAACCTGTACCACAAATATGGTCTGGGTCTGGAAATGCCCACTTTATATAGCATTCCTATGCTCGTCAGTCCTATATTTTCACTCAGTGTTCTCTGGAAACCGGGTTGAACCACTTACTAAAGTCTAACGTTGATGAGAAGCGTAGATAAAATGCTGATCATTGATGTCTTGTTTGGTCATGCGGAGTTATCAACCGCTTTGGACGTTGTTTCGTTTTCAAGGCTTGAGTAGTTGATGTGTTAAAATAAAGTGGTACCGGGGGGTCAAATAAGTTGGTGTAATCGCCCCATTAATTCTCTTTTAGACCTCTAAATATAATGGTTTTGAGTGATGGTTGTGTTGGACGTGTTTACCAGTTATCGTCAGTAGTTGATACTGCTGCTGAGTAGTGGCCTCGTAATTAATTCGTCGAATGTGTCAGAAATTGTAATTGAGTTATGTCCAGTATCATTACTTCGATGTCAGTCACTAATTTGATTGACAATGTCATGATTCTATTCAGGAACCAAGTAATTTAACTCACACTTTTAGATTCCCCTACCTACTTCAATCGTTTTTATTAATATGTTGGGTCAACAATTGTAGTGCGACTGTAGTGCAACCATCCCAGATAGTTCCATATTTGCCTTTTTGATATCTCGTAAACAATTCAAATTGACTACATAATACGTTCAGCCAAAGGAATATACAAAGTTTATAAAGACCTTCTACAATTTGTGTTTGATGGCATCGTGCTGAGAATTATAAACTGTACCTAAATATAATATTGAATAAAGCCATTAATAATAATAATAGTAATAAATCGTCAGACTTTCTGATAAATTGTTATTATTCACTGCTGACACATCTAATTGTCAGTGTAAAGTCCTGGCAGTCAACGTTAGGTGATTGGGAGATAACTGACAACCTACTAATATAACAAACATTATGGATAAAAGTTACTTCCTTATTTTGCATAGACATAACATGTCCTATTTTATTCCACTGAACGACGGGATGTTTGTGCATTTAAATTTTTGTATCATGTTGCCTACTTGCTCCACTCGTTGCATAATAAAAGATACGAATTTGTAACAGCTTAGGTTGATTGGTTAAGAACTCACCTCAAACAACTAAGCATATGTCAAAACAGTATAGTTCAAGCATTCGTTCACTTCCTTATTTTGTATAGGCATTATATTTCCTATTATATTATATTGAATGTTGAGAGGCTTTGTTTGTCTGAACAGATAATCCCACGCTCCACTGTGACTGATCTAAGTAAGATCTAAAATAAAGACCTATTGACTACTTGTCTTGTTTCTTCTATCAATTGAACGAGGGTTACCTACAGACACGAAGCTGGTGAGCCCGACGTGATAGTTATGTTTTCCCATTGCTTTAAAACGGGATCTCTGGCCAACACAAGTCGGCTTTTGAACTGGAATGTTTTTGAGGACTTCATCTTTTGAACTTGAACCCAATATGGTGTCTCTAATTTCACACTCCTTAATTGGAAGGCTGAACATGTGTATTCCTTCTAATATAGTGATTTTCCTGTCGAATACCAGACGTCCCAACTGAGTAACGGGCTTCCATTCTTTTGTTGTAACGGATCTAGGAGTATTGGTATACTATGATCTAAAGTCTTGTGCTGGCTGCAACAAAAATACCTCTCGAGTAAATCTTATAACTGTAAAGTTGTGGAGCATTTTCGGCCGATTCGGCGCAGAAGTTCTCACCCGATCTTCAACAGTTTTATTCGACCCTGTTTAGAGTATAGAAGCGTAGTGTTTCTTAATTCACTCCATAAGGATGAAAACAGACTGGCGCATGTCCGGAGAAGAATCACGAAATCAGCTCACGGACTTAAATTTAATTCTTACGAATATCACCTTTAATCACTGAACCTTTACCCATCAGAATACAGGCGGCTTTAAGGTGACCTGGTGACTTACAGCATCTTGAACACCTCTGAGAATCCCCCAAACCAACTACCTAGAATTAGTTCTAACGTGAACCTTGAGAGTAACATCCGAAAACTGGAGACAGTACAGCAGAACGGACTGTGGACATACCTTCTACTTCATAAGAGTAGTCAAATGCTATTTGAGGTAGTCCAAGTGACTCCGCAAGAGCCTTTTAAGGTGACTCTTGACATATTCTCAATAACCAAGGACAGTACATCGTTATAATTCGGTAAATTTTATTATTTTGATCGTTTATTACGCATCAAGACTACTGTTTTCACTTTAATTGAATTTATTTCAGTTTAGGTATTCGATTAGAGTATCGTCTCAGTTTCTAAATTAGTTTGTCGTCAGTGCTTCAAAAAGTGCAGTGATTTTGTACTTGTTGCGATTATCCTTGCTTTTGTGTAATTATTGCATCAAAAGCATTCTTGGTCTAAATCAAATAACTTTAGTTAAGGTTTGAAATCTTGCTAAAGTTTGTCTTGTGGTACCCTTTTACTCATTGACTGACACTGTTCATATTGTGTTTCACACCTTAATCTGACTAGAGTGGTTGGTAGTACTCACAAATATGGACAAGCAAACTGTTTGTTCCCTGTGGAAGAAGGAATGCAGTGTGATGAATGCAAAAAGTGGTTCCTTAAGATGTGCACCCGTTTAAGTCCCACCGCATACAAAATATGTTCAAAGCCTAACTCACATTGGCTCTGCATGTTTTGCTGTGAAAATAAGACGATACTAATACAGGAGTCTATGAGCTTATTGGCTTTGGCCTGTAAGAAGGAAGATGGCGCATGCGCTGATAACACGAGCACCGACAGTGATAAATGTGTCAGCGTAGTAAATGCTATTACGAGACGCTTTAAACAACCGACTTTGACTGACGGAAAAGTGAAATCTCCGTTAACATTAACGAAGGGGGTAGTACCACCTGACACTGACATTGGTGACCATGCATTTTTAGTGGTAACCGAAGATCTGGATAAAACCGTCACCGCTAAAAATAGTCCCAGTGCCCTGAGGGATGAAAAATGGACTACAGTACGGAGAAAACAAAACGAAAAGAAAAAAGCTGTAGGTAGAACGCAGGTGGTTAGCAAGTCACTGGTGGACTCTTATTGAAAGTTACTAAATGCACTACCAAAATCTGATAGTAAGATAGAAACCCACCCTGGTATGACTGAGAAGAAGAATCAAATATCATCGAATATTATTGTGATCAAATTGCTGGAGTCAAACGATCTCAAAATCAGACACGCGCATGATTTAGAGAATCTGGGAGAATATATTCGCAGCATCTTACCAGATAACTCTGAGTTCAGGTAAAAAAACTGGTTAGAATAGGTAAGAGGACTGAGAACAGTGTTGAACCCCGACCATGCAGACTCATTAAGGTAATCCTAGGATCGGAATAGCAACGGGATCTCTTGTTAAGTGGCGCTGGTTGTCACGACAATTCCGACATCCGAGTTAGACCTGATATGTCTCTTGAAGATAGAATAAAAAGGAAGAAAGCACTAGCTGAACTTGAAGCCCGTCGGCAAAGCGGTGAGGAAAATCTCCGCCTAGTGGGTTTTCGGATAGTCAGTCAGTGAATAGGCCGTTCTACTTAGGAGTTTTATATGCCAGTGCTCGTAGTCTAAGAAATAAGTTCTATGAACTAGAAGCACTAGTGGACAGGTTAAAGCCACTCGTTGTAGCAGTGAGAGAAACTTGGTTAGTCCACGACTTAGACATTACTCCAGAATTATTCGGATACCATTACCTCAGGAGTGATAGACATAGATGTAGAGAAAGAGGTGGCGTCCGTTATATATAGCCAATAATATAAATATCCGCTCCTCTGCTAGCGAATCCCATGATAGCGGTACTTGTGAAGTCATTAGCTGCAAATTGGCTATCGGATGTAGTACATTTATGCACGGTGTCATCTATCGCAGCCCGATCTGCTTAGTTGATGACTTCATTTTAGAGCATATTCATCTTTGAAGTGCAGATACCAGATGCTTGATAATAGGAGAATTTAATGCACCTGATATTAGTTGGACTGAGATGAACACAGAAGGATCTATAAACTCCTTTGATAATAGGATCCTGGTAACAATAATGGAGCATGCACTAGTGCAGCATGTATCCAAACTCACACGTTTTTGTGCTAACCAAGGTTCTTCTCTGTTGGACTTGGTAATCACTCATGGTACTGAGGATATTGTTGACCTAAATATTCTTCCACCGTTAGTGAACAGAGATCACGCAGTTTTGTCATTCACGTTTAGAACTAGGGACATGATATACGATCAGGTTACACCTCGCCCAAATGTATGGAAAGCTAACATATCAGCCATTCAGGAATGCGCTGTTAAGACAAATTGGTTAGTAGATA
The DNA here is from genome assembly GCA_944470405.2 of Schistosoma mattheei. Taxonomy (NCBI): domain Eukaryota; kingdom Metazoa; phylum Platyhelminthes; class Trematoda; order Strigeidida; family Schistosomatidae; genus Schistosoma; species Schistosoma mattheei. The sequence continues at coordinate 89,195,145 of OX103947.1, read as the reverse complement.
CTAGCATATCAGTTGAAGAAGCATGGTCTGTATTTAAAGGTAAATTTAGACTAGTTATGTCCCCGTTCATACCATACCTGGTACCGCGAAGACCGAATAACAGTCCACCATGGATAACTAAAACGGTCAGGAAACTCCTTAGAAAAAGGAAGAATCACTGGAATATGTTCATCTCTACTGGCTTAGAACAATACAGATCCAGTTATTGTAAGATTAGGAATGCCTGTAAAGCGTTAATAAGCAAGACTAGACTATCATACGAAAAAAAATTGGTTAGGGATTCTAGATATAGTCCGAAACGGTTATTCTCGTATATAAAAAGGCGAACTTCATCGTCTCAAACCTGATAAGTCCAGTGGTCCTGATGATATTCATCCTAGGATTATGAAAGCCATATCAGATGAAATTGCTGAACCATTAATGATACTATTTGACATGTCTCTGAGACAGTTCAGACTGCCTAGAGACTGAAAAGACGCTATAATAAGTCCGGTGTATAAGGCTGGGAGTGGGGATTTAGTTAATAACTATAGACCCGTTAGCTTAACTAGTGCAGTTGTAAAACTGATGGAAAAATCATTCGGATATCTGTTATAAACTGTGTTGAAGGACAATCTTTTCTCTAAGGAAGAACATGGTTTTCGGAGAGGCCTATCATGCTTGACAAATCTCGTTGCAAGCGAAATCGTCTACCTAAAAGGTACAGTCTCCATTTTTCCACTGCCCACACGATCGCTAAACACTCCTTTTTGATGGTTGAATACTTCTGTTCAGCAGGTGTGAGGACGCGACTCGCGTATTCCACCACTCTGTCAGCCTGACTCAACACAGCACCTATACCATGATCACTCGCGTCTGTGGCCACTGTAAACAGTCTTCCCGGTTCAGGCAGTCTGAGCGTCATCTGGCGATCGTCTAGCATGTTTCTGATTCGGTTGAACGTTTGTTCGGCATCGATTTCCTACAGCACTATGAATTGCTTGTCGATTCACGTAGGCTGCAGCCAATCGATAATTCGTCGAACAGTAAATTCATGGGCTGCATAGCCCACATGAACGCGTACCGAATCCTCGGCACTTTTTACTCGCGTGACGATAAATTCCACGCCCTATTCGAGAAATTCCCCACATTAACTAAACCACTCAAGGAGCTTCCATCGGCGACCAATCGTTTGGTACACCACATGGTCATCCGTGGACCACCAGTCACGGCACGACCTCGCTGACTGGCACCGGACAAATTAGCTCTCGCTGGTCCGAAACGGTTATTCTCGTATATAAAAAGGCGAACTCAGAGAAGCGATGGAATTCCATCACTTTTGATACAAGAAAACCCGTTAATCTTGGCAGAAAATGATACCGTAAAAGTTGAAGCTTTATCCGAATATTTCAGTATAGTGTTTTCTATCAGTAATGAGGAATGACCAACTATTCACTGTGATCGTGGCGGATAGCTGATGGACCCTGTAATCATTGGGAAAAGTACTGTTTTAAGGCTACTTCAGCATCCCAAACCTGATGAGTCCAGTGGTCTTGATGATATTCATCCTAGGATTATGAAATTACTGAACCATTAACGATACTATTTGACACGTCTCTAAGGCAGTTCAGATTACCCAGAGACTGGAAAGACGCTATAATAAGTCCGGTGTATAAGGCTGGGAGTAGGGATTTAGTTATTAACTACAGACCCGTTAGTTTACCCAGTGCAGTTGTAAAACTGATGGAGAAAATCATTCGGATATCCGTTCTAAACTATGTTGAAGGGCATAATCTTTTCTCCAGAGCACAACATGGTTTTCGGAAAGGCCCGTCTTGCTTGACAAATCTTCTCATTGCAAGAAAAGATTGGGCTGCTGCAAAAGATCGGAATGTGATTTTCATAGATCTGTAGTGGCATTAGACCATAACCACACAATCTTCAAAGCTGAACACAACACTACTAGTAAAATAACTAAATCCCTAGGTAGCTGTTGGCTGAACAAACGTTTAAAATCAAAACTCCGTAGCCTACTAGAATTAACACTACACGAATCTTTCTGAATTGGAATTTATAATATAATTAGGCGTCTCGGATTCTTCAACGTTATAAATTTCTGATAATTTCGAATCACCTAAAGCAACAATACCTATTTTTCCACTGACTAATCCTCATTCAACACTATAACTAGTTAAACATAGTAGTTTCAGGATATCGTCATAAAGCATTGTCATGACTTGACAATCACGTAATATGATTGATAAAATTAATGAAACTATTAACAAAATCGGTCAGCAAATTGACTTATAATTATCACTAGTGTTGTTTTTCTTTTATCTTCATTCACTACAGATGATTATAGTATGTTTCTTTATCAGTTGCTCATTCAGTAAATATCTCAAAACCTTGTCAGTCTAGTTGATGGTTTAGCGACACAATCATGCATGCAAATAATCAGTATAAGCAGTCGAGCAAATCTCCTGCAAACTGAAAACATTAATGTCGAATTTACCCCAACACTGACTAAGGTTCAAGCCATTATCATAGACATGAGTTGGGAGTGTACTCCCCTTGGTTACAACTTGTGTTCTCCCTGATAATCACATGAGCATCACTCATTATTAATCATCTTGTAAAAACTTATTTAGCCAAATACATCTTGCAGCACCTAGTAATGTGACACATAAGCTGATTTCAATAACTTATAACCACTATATCAATTAAATCATATTCCGCCTTATGATAAACTGCATACTTGCAACTAACGTGTATGCGTCATCAGCCGTCAGGTATAAATATGTATAAATAGACTATGGCAACTCAGAACATTGAGTCTAGAGCATGTCTCCTACGAATACACTCATGTTTAACGATTTTTCCTAGCTATCTGTCCAAAATCCATATAATTATCACTCATGTATTTAAATTTTATTCTGATAACCGTTCATGTGTATTAGTAGTATTACTAAATTCTATCACGGTCAAGTAAAAATGAGGTTGAGAAAATCTCCCCGTAACTAAATAAACCGTATTGTAGTGACTCACATTTATCACGAGAACACGACTGGTTTAATAAAAACAATTATTATTATAACCAACTGTACCAGTGTTTGTTTTAACGTGCTTTTGTTTGACTGTGCTAATGACAGCTATTTTGTGCTTCCATTCTTTTACTTGCACTTCGATTGTAACTTCGCGCGAATTCGGTTACCTTCTGTAACCAAGGTTGTATCCTGGCACGATCTCGGTATCCTTTCGATGCCACGAGATCGCCAGCAAATATAACTCGACTTGGTCCATTAATTGCCTTCTGGTATTCGGCTTCTCCGGGATTTTATGGAGTCATTTGGAACGAGCTTCTTACGCCTTCTGATCTATTTGGCACGTGTTTCTTGGTAGCGGTGTTCATAGTTAATCACAACTCGACGCCACGCTACATACATTGGTGATCCCAAAGTTTGGAACACGCCTCAACCTCGGGTCAAATCTTCCAAAGAAGTCAATTTGGTGAGTCTATTATTTATCTATCCACGTCTGTCGTATATTTTCATATTAATTTTTAATATATAATATACACGACATGACGGATAACGATAAGAATACTATTAATGTTATAGACTCAGACCTACAGGCCATTCATTTTCGACCTGTATCATTTATCCCCCACGACCCTGAGGTCTGGTTTGCTGCTTTAGAGTCTCAGTTCGAGACTCGTCGCATCACGAGCCAAAGGCAAAAATACGCCTACGCTCTCGAGTCATTACCCGGGGACCATTTAGTAGCTGTTCGTGAGGTTGTCCTCAATTCTAACGTGCCTAATGTTTATGACCGCCTCAAGGAGGCAATTCTCCGACATTTCCTCCCATCGAGGGAGGAACGATTGAGGACCCTGTTAGCACGTCACCCCCTGGGTGACGCTAAACCAAGCCATCACCTCACGCGCCTGCAATCTCTTGCAGGACCAACAGCATCAGACTCGGAGATAGTCAAGGAATTATGGCTCGAGTCACTACCAGCCCATATCCAACCTACTGTGACGGCACTGCTCGAGGACTCACCGCTTAACCAGGTAGCTCTCATAGCAGACAAAATTTTGGCGAGGACTAGTAATAGAGACACCTATGTAGTCGCTTCGACGGCACGTCCTAATGTAGACATGGACGCCGGTCATTCCACAGCTCATGGTGACAGGGCCGGGTGTATTCACACACGTCTTAGTTTTCGAGATCGCTGTAACGTACCCCAACCCTACGTCCCCCGAGCTCGCTCAAGTTCTCGCAAACCCGTCACCACTCGCCCAAAAAGGGCATCTTCCAGGCCACGCCGAAAGGCGGCTACGGAAGCGAGTGACAGTTGGTGCTGGTTCCATAGGTCCTTCGGGTCTGGCGCCCGCCGTTGTCGAGCACCATGCTCATACAAGGCGGGAAACGCCAGCGCCGGCGAGTAAAAGCGGCCGTACTCGCCGGCCCTTTACCCCAGGTTGGTCGCCTATTCTACGTGCACGATTACCGCACGAACGCTAGGTTCCTAGTAGACACTGGGGCCCAAGTTTCTGTCGTACCACGAGGTAGCAGCAAGTCACAAGCCACAGTGCTTCGACTACGCGCTGCGAATGGCTCAGTCATTCCTACCTACGGTACACGACAACTCGCGGTCAACCTGGGCAACCGACGACGGTATCTGTGGACGTTCATCATTGCTGATGTTCCCACAGCCATACTAGGTATCGATTTTCTACAGCACTATGAATTGCTTGTCGATTCACGTAGGCTGCAGCTAATCGATACTTCGTCGAACAGCAAATTCATGGGCTGTAAAGCCCACATGAACGCGTACCGAATCCTGGGCACTTTTTATTCGCGTGACGATAAATTCCACGCTTTATTCGAGAAATTCCCCGTAATCACTAAACCACTCGAGGAGCTTCCATCGGTGACCAATCGTGTGGTACACCACATAGTCACCCGCGGACCGCCAGTCACGGCACGACCTCGCCGACTGGCACCGGACAAATTAGCTTTTGCTAAGCGTGAGTTTGACAATTTACTAGCTACTGGTATTATTCGTCCTTCTCACAGTCCATGGGCCTCTCCTCTACACATGGTGCGCAAAAAAGATGGGGTTAGTTGGAGACCATGCGGCGACTACCGAGCTCTAAACGTAGTTACGCGCTTTGATAGCTACCCCATCCCCCACATACACGACATCACGGCATCGCTCAAGGGCACGACTATCTTTTCTAAGATCGATCTGGTACGAGCATATCATCAGATCCCGGTCGCTCTTGAAGACATCGAAAAGACTGCTATCACGACTCCTTTCGGTTTGTTTGAGTTCCTACGAATGCCATTTGGATTACGGAATGCTGCTCAAACTTTTCAAAGGTTTATCGATAGCATTGTACGAGACCTCGATTTTGTTCACGTCTATATTGATGACCTGCTAATCGCATCATCAAACGTAGATGAACATTATCAACATCTTACGCTATTATTCCAACGCCTTTCGGATAATGGAATAGTAGTTAACCCAGACAAATGCGAGTTAGGTAAACGAGAAATCATATTTCTGGGTCATGTTATCAAGCAAGAGGGTATTCTACCTTGTGAGGACAAAGTGCAAGCAATAAAGGAGTACAACGTGCCGTCCTCACTCAAGGAACTGAAGGCTTTTCTCGGTTTGGTTAACTTCTACCGTCGTTTCATCCCACACGCGGCAGAACGGTTACGACCACTAACCGACTTACTACGCGGCAACCCACGCAGATTGGAAATGAACGATTCTGCACGTACTGCATTCACTGAAATCAAAACGGCTCTTGCGCAAGCCACTCTTCTCGCCCATCCCGATCCATCAGCCACGCTTAGTATAGCGGTTGATGCATCCGATGTTGCTATAGGAGCAGTCATGCAACAAAACATCTCCGGTAGTTGGCAACCTCTCGAGTTTTTCTCACGACGCCTCACTACCACGGAGACGAGATATAGCGCTTTTGGTCGCGAGCTGCTAGCAGCCTACTGCGCCATCAAACATTTTCGGCACGCAGTAGAAGGACGTCGATTCATTTTATTCACCGACCATAAGCCCTTAACGTATGCTTTGCATACCAAGTCTGACCGCTACTCACCACGAGAGTGCAGACATTTGGACTATATCTCCCAGTTCACGACAGACCTTCGTCACATCCAAGGCAAGTCGAACTGTGTTGCCGATGCTCTATCACGAATCCAAATGAATGCAGTTACCCTGCCGGTGCTCGATCTTCCTGCTATGGCCGCTGCCCAAGCAAACGATCCCAGCTGTACAAAGCACCACACTCTACGTCTCTTCAGTATCAGGAAGTACCTCTAGCCACGACTTCTGGCACCATTCTATGTGATACGTCTACCGGTCTTCCTCGACCCATCGTACCCTCTGCTTATCGCCGTCTCGTTTTCGATGCCCTGCATGGATTATCTCACCCAGGTATCGCAGCTACATTACGCCTCATCGCTGCACGATACGTCTGGCCGTCCATGAATAAAGATGTTCGTATGTGGGCTAAGCAATGCTTACAATGTCAACGATCAAAAGTGCACAGGCACGTAGCCGCCCCCCTCGGTACATTCGCTACGCCTGATGCTCGCTTCGATCACGTTCACTTAGACATTGTAGGACCACTGCCACCATCGCACGGGTATGATCACATACTCACGTGCATCGACCGCTTCACCAGATGGCCCGAAGCTATACCCATCACGTCTATCACGGCGGAGACAGTTGCTCACCGCTTCGTAGAACGATGGATAGCTCTATATGGTTGTCCCTCGACTGTCACGACTGACCGAGGACAACAATTTGAGTCCGCACTATTCTCCTCACTTACTCGGCTGCTTGGTACGGAACGAATACGCACTACCGCCTACCATCCAGCTTCAAACGGTTTAGTTGAAAGGTTTCATCGGCAACTTAAAAGTGCTCTTCGAGCACACGAAAACGACGACTGGTACGAAACCTTACCGCTCGTTCTTTTAGGTATCAGAACGAGCTTAAAGGCAGATATCCAATGTTCCGCCGCTGAACTTGTATACGGCACGACATTGCGTCTGCCCGGGGAATTCTTCACACCACGGAGCAGACCTAATTTCGCTAAATCAGACTACGTCCAACGACTGTCTGCATTTATGCGAACGCTGCCTCCGGTGTCAACTCGAATACAACATCGACAGGTCGCTCTCCCTCGAGAGTTATCTACCTGTTCACATGTTTTCATACGAGTAGATTCGGTACGCAAACCTTTGCAACAACCTTACGAAGGCCCTTTTCGCGTGATCGCTCGTCACGAAAAGACCTTCAAGGTTGATCGACACGGCCGCGTCGAGATCGTCAGCATTGATCGTCTCAAACCAGCACACGTCGATGACAGTGCCCTATCTGATAACCTGAGATTCAATGCTAGACCTAGCAAACCTACTAGCGGGATCCTCAAACCATCTTCAGGTCCCACGCTAGATGCACCTGAGACCTCACTCTCACGTCCCAGTCAACAGCACGCGTCATCTGCACCGTCTACGGACGAGACGACAGTCTCACGTCCAGATCAGCAGACCACGCCGCCCTTGACTTCGGATGAGATTGCAGGCTCACGCGACGCGAACGAGACTGCCGTCTCACGTTCCGGTCGCCGAGTACGTTTACCCGTACGCTTCCTCGACTAGTCGCACAATCAACAACCGATACGGTGTAGGATTATTCCTATACTACACGCATGCTACACTCTTCTCTTTTTTGATTTTCTTTTTGTTTCCTGAGCCCACGCCTTCGACCATCTCCGTTTGGTTCCGTCGACTTCAGTCAACTTTGGCGAAAGCTGAATTGGCCACCCACGCTCTTGTCAACGTACTCAGTCGATATATTGGTTTCGAATGCTTGGCATACGCTTGGTCTCGAACTTGGTCGTTATGGTCGCTTCTGGTTCATCGGCTCAACGTGGTTTCGTCCTACGTCTGCAGCGTTTCTGGTGCGCACCCCTACGAACGCCATCTTCAGATTCTGGATACAAACCACTCTGGTGTAGCATGCCAACTCAAGCAATAAATACAACACATCGCTCCTGGTACCGTTCTCCGAAAACGACCTACGTTGGCAACTCGACGATCAACGATCGCTTTCCTGTTCGCCAATTCTTCCGTCCTACAATCGCTCGTCAGCCGATCAGTCCCACGATTCAAACCGCTATTTATCGAAAGTGTAAACCCTTTCTAGCGGGGGGCTCCTGTAGTGACTCACATTTATCACGAGAACACGACTGGTTTAATAAAAACAATTATTATTATAACCAACTGTACCAGTGTTTGTTTTAATGTGCTTTTGTTTGACTGTGCTAATGACAGCTATTTTGTGCTTCCATTCTTTTACTTGCACTTCGATTGTAACTTCGCGCGAATTCGGTTACCTTCTGTAACCAAGGTTGTATCCTGGCACGATCTCGGTATCCTTTCGATGCCACGAGATCGCCAGCAAATATAACTCGACTTGGTCCATTAATTGCCTTCTGGTATTCGGCTTCTCCGGGATTTTATGGAGTCATTTGGAACGAGCTTCTTACGCCTTCTGATCTATTTGGCACGTGTTTCTTGGTAGCGGTGTTCATAGTTAATCACAACTCGACGCCACGCTACAGTATCAAACTAACTGGAACACTAGTTGGAATTCTTCTCCACGGTATACTTTTGTTCCTTCAGTTAGCCTACTAATACAGATGCAATTGGAATTCGACTCATATGGACAACTTACCGGCATAATCGTTATCCGATTTCATAATTTAAACCAAAACTAATACCAATATTAACATTTCTACAATATTCATTATTTTAATATTTCTAAACACAAAATAATTACTGCCTATAAGTTAAGTTATTAACACGCATCGTTTTATTATTATTATTGTAATCCCATTTTTTATAGTTCAAATAATCTTCAACCAAATTTTCATTTTAAGCGTGTTAATCATGAAAGCAGATATTTTAAGATTATTACATGTATTTCCCGACCAGATGCTGCCGCCTTGTTTTTGATTTACCTTTCAGCTTATCAATACCCGGAGGATTGTTATTATCCTTGGTAACCTCCGGCGCGCGACGATCCCATCCGATTTGGTATCGAACCAACATCACGTTGATTCTGGTGGGAGAGTAGTGTAGTGGCATTAGACCATAACCACACAATCTTCAAAGCTGAACACAACACTACTCGGAAAATAGATATTCAATATTTAACACGGAGAAATACCTAGGATGGAGAAGGCGCGTACAATAAATTGAATGGACTGGGTTTGATCGGATGGCATGGCTCGTCCATGCAGGCGTGGTACATCTCAATGTTACTTTATATCTTCTATTCATATTAAATATATTGTTCTTTCTCTAGCCTAACCTTGTTCTACATCATGTATTGGTAATTGATACGATACAGTGAGTTGGTGTAGTCGATGGTGTGACTTCCACGTAATACTTATAGATAAGGCAGTTATATCATGACAAATTTAGGATTAGGTCTATTATTAGAGCAGTACTAATATCATAGTAGACCATAGTTCTACAGATCTAAGTAAGGCCTTCGATAAGGCTTCCCACTCTGGTCTTTAATTCAAACTGCAACGTCTTGGAATCCATTATACAGTCGACGATTGGATAAGTAACTTTCTCCATGACAGGAGACAATGGGTAAGGTGTATGGGGCTCTCTTCTCTTGGGTACTCGTAAAACGTGGGGTTCCCTAAGGTACAATCCTAGGTCCTCTTCTCTTTTTACTTTATGTAAACGAATTGCCAACTGTAGCAAAATCATCCGTCCTAATCTTCGCTGATGACATAAAAATTTGGAGACCCATACATAGTATGTCGGTTAGGATAGTATTACAGAATTATCTTAGCTCATTGGTGGTATGGTTGGACAGGTGGTCACTAGAAGTAAATCCTAATAAGAGTGTAGTGATGCAGTTAAGTAACTCTGACGAATCGTATCACTAAACACTACGTGGATTCGTGCTACCCAAAGTAAGAAACTAAGGATTTAGGAGTCATATTAGGCAGTGATCTCGAAACCACTAGTCACTGTAAGGCTGCTACTGCGAAAGGCTATAGGGTATTATGGTCAATTCGTAGGTCTTTCCAGTATTTAGATGATGAAATGTTTAGATTACTATACCCGATTTATGTGCGACCACATTTAGAATACGGGATTCAAGTAGCGTGTCCTTGTTTCAAGTATGAAGCAGATATGCTAGAAAGAGTCCAACGACGAGCTACTAATATGGTACAAGGTCTATCTGGCCTATCCTATGAAAACAGACTGAGACACCTTAACTTATTTCCGTTATCTTACCGTAGAATACGGGGTGATCTAATATTGGCCTATCGTATACTGAACGATGACCTTGGTATTAACATGTCTTATCTTTTGCTTCCATCTAGAACCGATCATTTGAGAAGATATTCGAAGAAAGTTCAAAAACCGAGATCAAACCGTTTACGTCTGGAGTTCCGTTTCTCGCACCGAGTAGTGAATTACTGAAGTATCAGCACCGTCTGTTAAGATATTCAAACGAGATTGGACCTCCACAGTATTACAAACTGCAAGGATAAATATAGGTCGACAGACCTCCTATCCTTATAACTGAAGACTGAAGACTAATTTGTTTTTCTTTTATCGTTAAATATACCTAGGTTCTTACCTAGAGGCATTTAATGGTCCAGTGCTACAATATTCGGAAGCCCGTTAAGCGATAGTTTCTTCTATTCCGTCCTGAACTATAACGGGATAGCTACTGGTTCCAGTAATTCTACTGACTTAGAACTAGTATAACCCATATGTACTCATGACATGTAAACCTCCAAAAACTGTCAAATTTACTAGATATAGTGTGACGAATGGATAAGATATTAACATTCGACGACAGTGAAAACATGAAGTTGTACACTAAGGTCAAGAAGTGAGAACAAATGAATGAACGGGTTCTCATCACGAAAATACTGAATGTCAGATAATTGAACATATTCTTTGGATACGGATACCTCCGGTCTCTTTTAGGTTAATACTTGGGGTAATAAATGACTCATCACTATTGGACACAGAGGCCTACGAAGGGGGAAGGCTTTTCGATTTTATTCATAACAGTTTGAAACTACCAGTTATTGGAGGTTGAACTGCTTTAAACAATGAATTTTTAGCCACATCTTAAGGTCTTCGTGTTACTGCGCTGACATCAATTTCTCATCTACGTTGCAGTAAAGTGATGAACAGCAGGTTCGGGCGCAAAAAGACTAAAAATCCCCCTACTTTTCTCATGAATTCATTATTACAAATCATGGGGACATTGTCAGTGTTTTGGCGATGCTAATCATCGTTGGTTTGCTGCACAAGGTTTGCCGAAGCAAATAAATTACGTTCATTTAACCTAGGGAACTCATGTTTTATCTTCATCTTTCATATTCATCCAGTACAACAACACCGACGAAAGTAGGTCATTGTGGATTTTAAGCCTGAATTTTCAGACCAAGAAAATGCCTTATTATACAGCCCAGGAGCAAAAGATTTATGCGTAATATTTTTTTACACTCTTATATGTATTGTGTCACATGCTGTACTTCAAGAGTATCTCTTTGACGTAAGTTTTTAAAATCAATAACATTTTTCATTCAGAAAGTGACTCGAAAGTTAAGTTTGACAAAGGTTCGGCTAGCTAAATTCAACGAATCTGCCCACCTTGCATGCTTTTATGCTTTGTCCACAGTTTGGGCCGCTTACAGTATTATTAACGAAGGTTTTATAGAAAATTTGAGTAGTTTGTGGGATAATTATCCACAGAGATGGCTGCCATTCTGGATCAAATTGTTTTTCATCACTCAAGTAAGATATTTTATCAACTATCACTTCCAGATTTGCTACTGGCTTCATGACTATCCAGAGCTTTATTTCCAGCGTGTAAAAAAAGTAAGTTATGTGTTTGAAAAATGAATCCTTGGCAGGAACTCATACCTGCACGACTGTTTCATGCAACAATGTATCTTCTCGGCATATCTTTGGCTTATGTTGGAGGGTAAGTATCAAAAAAATGTTGATAGACTTTAATTTTAGATTAACTAAATTATGTATGGTAGTTCTTGTTCTTCACTACGGTACTGATTTCTTCTTGCATGTTTCTCGGGCATTGCACCTTGCGGAGTATAAGTTTGCATCCATTGGGTAGGTGTTTAGTGTTATTTACGTTGTTAAGTTTCACAATATGGAATTTGACTTTTATACCAGTGCGGATGGCATGCGTAATCCTTGGTTTTCTCACTTTGCAGTAAGTTACTTTTAGTTGATTATGTTTTTCTTTAGTCATGGCTTAGGAAAATATTCTGTTACGTTGGTGAGAATCGCCGATGGGAATTTCAATACTCCATCCATAAGGTATGTCATTTGTTTAGTAAACGCCCAAAACATCTTAGATACATATTTGTTACTGCTTTCTAAGCCAACATGTGTATATTCTTATCCCCAACAATTAGACTAAATGAATACAAGGTTTCGCAGTAAAATGCAATATAATTTTTCGTAAAATATTGAAAGCCCCTATGTAATATAATTAAGTTAGCATTAATTTCATTCCAGCCTGAGTCACATGTCCAAAATATTATTGATAATATAAAGTTAACATCTTGCTATTGATGTTTAAGAGGATTGTTATTTCAATCCCCTTCGGTGGATTTCGGAAATGTAGACGAAGTTTTGTATGATTCAAGCGCTCATTATTATTATACTGTGTTTCTTACTCAGTCATCAGCAAAGTAAAACCTGCATTCATTTTAGTTGTCACCGCTTCAGCACAATTAGATCAAAGTATCGAGATGAATATCTTACTAGTAGTATCAGTAACAATAACGAACACTCATAATCGGAAATATAACTCAAGGATAGTAACTAAATTCTTGGAATTAAAGCTCTACAGTTATTTGAAGTATGGGTTCTGAGAGGTCAAAAATTAATGCACCTCCGGGATTTCTACCGATTCTAAGATGTCACAACGTTTTCAATCATTAGTTACAATATTTGGCTAGATTCATTTATTCTCGACCGTTGTTGCTACCTTGACGTGGTGGTCGGGCTTGCCTATCGTGATGAAGCAACCGAGCTATACTGGCTGGAACAACTGTTCCTCAAGGTCCTACCATGTCAGTCAGGTCTGTTGATGAGCGGTAAGACTAGAAGCAACAAACCCAAGGTCCGAAGGCGAAGTCGTACTGCTGACTGTACAGAGGTGTGACAGCAGTAAGGTGTTTCCTTCAGACAACCAGCATGACAGCGATGCTGTCTTCCCACAAGGAGGGGTGGGGTTAGAAAAGGTCGACCCTAAAAATGCACACCTCGTCTTATCCCACGGATATCCGTCTCCGGCGGTAAGTCTCAACAAGTACGGAGCTAACACAAAAATCACCCATAAAAATGTCGTGTGTGACCGACCTCAAGCAGTTGTCCCTTGGGCACTGCGGTCACGCTCTCAGGTCACTAAGACCACATCTAATCCAATTTCCTTTTCAGGTACCTCCAGAACAACCCTTCCACGGTGTGGGCAACCGGGAAGTGATAACCGCCCTCATACGTCTAACAGCACTCAAGACCACTGCATTCATAATCAACCTCCATCTTCACTTTCTATTATTCCTCCTACATCGACTTTCACCTCTAAACTTCCTCTTTCGGCTTCCTCCTCAAATGTCACCATAGCCAACGATTCTAGTGCTCAAACACTGTCCCAGGTCTACTGAAACCTCGCTCCAAACTACACATTAGAGCCTTCAACGTACGCACCCTATGTCAAATCGGTCAACAGACTTCCTTGGCTAGAACCCTATAATCTCGTATCATTGATGTATGCTGTGTCTCTGAAACACGCATAGGTCCTCCGACTCTTTATGAAGTTGAAAAAGCTATCGGAAATCTGAAGCGAGGGAGAGCAGCAGGCCCTGACATGTTCACTCCTGAGATTTTTAAGGATTGTGGTCCAGTATTAGCAGTGAGATTAACTGAGGTCTTAGGTAGAATTTGGGAACTGGACGTAATCCCATCTGACTGGTCTCAATCACTGATTGTGCCAGTCTATAAGAAAGGGCAAAAGTCCTTTTGTGACAATCACAGAGGAATCAGTTTGACTAATATAGTGTCTAAAATATTAGCTTCAATAATACTTCGACGCCTAACTAAAGCTCGTAAAGAACAGACTAGAGAAAATCAGGCTGGTTTTCGACATGGACGTGGTTGTATAGATCAGATATTCACACTAGGTCAGGTTCTAGAACACAGACTCACATTCAGAGGCCCCACAATGGTAGTATTTCTCGACCTTAAGGCGGCATTTGACTCTGTTGATCGTAAGGTTCTATGGCAGTGTTTGTCACTGAAAAGAGTGCCAAAAAAGTACATTAACCTTATAAAGGCTCTCTACTTGAACACAACTGGTAGAGTGAGAGCTTATGGCGAACTGTCATCAGAATTGATTACCTCAAGTGGTGTTCGTCAGGGTTGTCCACTCACTCCATTCTTGTTCAACTTTGTCATTGAAGTACTCTTAGAGATAACACTCTCCATCTAAATTTCCAGGGATTGAACTTCTACCGGGAAGTTCACTTGTTGACTTAGAATATGCTGATGACATAGTTTTATTTGGTGAAGTCGCTGACAAAATGCAGTCTTCTGACCACTCTAAGCAACAATGCAAGCATGTTCAGGATGCAGTTCTCTCCCTCGAAATGCAAAATGTTGCTTCAGGATTGGGTTACATCGACACCCGAACTAGTGATAGAGAGTGAAGTAGTTGAGTGTGTCGACCGCTTCACTTATCTTGGGAGTCTCATCAGCCCTTGTGGTCTGGTGAGTGACGAAATCTCAGCACGGATACAGAAGGCTCGACTAGCTTTTACCAACTTGCGTCATTTATGGTGTAGGCGAGATATCCGTCTATCAATCAAAGGACGTGTTTACTGCACAGCAGTTCGTTCCGTCCTACTTTATGGCAGTGAAACATGGCCGGTAAGAGTAGAGGATATTCGTAGGTTACTAGTATTCGATCATAGGTTTCTTCGAAACATTGCTCGTATATCATGGGACCATCGAGTAAGTAATGTAGTTGTTAGGAAACGGGTACTAGGTAAGGATGGCAAGTCAATTGATGACGTAGTGAAAGTTCATCAGTTGAGATGGCTGGGACACGTGTTACGTATGCCCAACGACCGACTTCCTCGACGTGCGATGTTCAGTGGTATAGGAGTAGATTGGAAGAAAGCTAGAGGCGGCCAAACCAAAACATGGCACAAGTCCATGAAGTCACTGACAAGTGGACTGAGTCATGTTGGTAGGTGTAGACTACCTGGTTGGGACCACGAGATGATAGCAACCGATGGTTAGAGACCCTGAATGACATGGCTCAAAATCGTTTGCAATGGCGCAGGTGCATCCACTCTCTGTGTTCTCCCAAATTCTAATCTGAATTCTTCATGTCCCTTTTTTCCTCTTTCCAAATTTGTTTCACTGGATTATACTCTTTAAATAACATCTCCAAACCCTAATGTTCCCGATTACTGCTTATACTCTTGCTACCTCTACCACTACGGGATTTGAATCGACAACTGCATCTCTGTGCTAAGGTGGTGTGGCAACTCGAACTGATGTACGTACGTACGGAGTTCTACGTTGTTACTGACTGACTGACACCCTCCGTGTATCCGCTGATCCAACGGCCAGCTCTCGTGGACTGGCAGGAGTAGGCATAGCACTAAGCACGAGGGCGGAACAAGCACTGTTAGAGTGGATCCCCGTTAACAGTCGTTTATATGCTGTTCGGCTAAACGGCTCCGTAAGAACTCGGAAGGATAGGGACACACGTCGTTGCCTTTTTATGGTTTCTGCCTACGCTCCCACCGACTGCAGCTCCGATGAAGTGAAAAATGAATTTTACAGAAAGCTATCTGAACTTCTTCAGAAAGCTAAACGTTCAGACATAGTACTCGTAGCAGGTGACTTTTATGCCCAGATAGGTAGCTTAAACCAAACAGAAAGGCATTTAGGTGGGTATTTTAGTTTACCGGCGCAGCGAACAGATAATGGTGATCGTCTACCGCAACTGTGCTCAGACAATCGTTTATTTTTAGCAAACACAAATTTTAGGCATTAGGAGAGACATCGTCTAACATGGAGACCCCCTACACCAAACCAACGATGGACTCAAATAGACCATATTACCATCAGTCATCGTTGGAGAGGGTCGGTAAAAGATTGTCGCTCATTCTGTAGTACCTGATTGGACTCCGACCATGCCCTAATACGGGCACGCATCTGCTTGTGCCTCACTGGACGCAAAAAAGCTTCAGTAAAAAGACCCATTAGAACTGAATTGAGTAGCGAGAAAACCAAAAGTAGGTTCCAAGAACAACTGAGGTCACAGTTAGGTAGTTCTGAAAACGAGGTTGACCCAGATGTTGCTTGGAAAGCTATACAAACAACTGTGAAAACAGCAGTGACATCTGTTAGTGATTTAAACCACAGGGTTACAAAGAACCAATGGATTTCCTCTAGGTCTATTGCACTGATGGATTCTCGTAAACTCATCCCATCAGGCTCTGAACACGATGAAGAGCGACAACAAATCAGATCTAGATTAAGCAAAAGTCTAAAGAACGACCATGAGCAGTGGTGGGCAACGAAAGCAAAAGAGATGGAAAAGGCGGCGGCTATAGGGAACACAAGACAGCTCTACAGACTAATAAAAGGAACTGGAACTAATAAGTCAAGTGTAAGTCAGACTATTTCGGAAAAAGACGACACCCTCATCTGCTCTCAGTCCAGACGTTTAGAACGATGGGCGGAACATTTCAGAGAACAGTTCAGCTGGCCTTCAGCTACTCTACAACTACCCTCCATTCCCAGTCAGTGTGAATGGAACATTGAAGTAGGTCCCCCTACTCTTACAACGAGAAGCGTATTACGCTTATATGATTTTGAGATGGTGGAGAAGATTTGTACCAATCTCCCCCAACTCTAGCAGAAGTTCAAAAGGCTATAGTTAATCTGAAAAGAGGAAGGGCAGCTGGTCCAGATGGATTGGCTCCAGAGGTCTTTAAGGATGGTAGTCCAATTTTAGCGATTAGGTTGACGAATATTTTAGCTAAGATCTGGGAGTTAGACGTTATTCCATCTGACTGGTCACAATCACTTATCGTCCCAATATATAAGAGAGGGTCAAAATCATCCTGTGGAAACCATAGAGGGATTAGTTTGACTAATATAGTATCTAAAATAGTAGCTTCGATAATTATCAGACGCTTAACTAAGACTCGTGAACAGCAAACACGAGAGAATCAGACTCGCTTCAGACCTGGTCGTGGCTGCATCCACCACATAGTCACCATTCGTCAGGTTCTAGAACATAGACATACTTACCGGCGTCCGACAATGATAGTCTTTCTTGACTTAAAAGCAGCATTTGACTCTGTAGACCGCGAGATTTTGTGGCGGTGTCTGTCATTGAAAGGCGTACCTCAGAAGTACGTAAGTCTTGTGAAGGCTCTTTACTCGAACACTACCAGTCGAGTCAGAGCTTATGGCGAACTGTTATCTGCTTTTGCAACCTCGAGTGGTGTACGTCAAGGCTGTTCACTTTCTCCATTTTTGTTTAACTTCATCATAGACTTATTGATAGAAATAACATTCTCGTCGACTGGATTCTCGGGTATTGATATACTTCCAGGAGGTCGACTCATCGACTTAGAATACGCAGATGATGTAGTCCTGTTTGGTGAAGACGCTGATAAAATTGTAGCACTAAGCAACAATGCCAGGATGTTTGGAATGCTCCTCTCTCTCTAAATGCAAGTTGTTGCTTCAGGACCGGTCTGCGTCAACACCTGAACTAAAGATAGGGAATGAGGTAGTCGAACGCGTTGACAACTTCACTTATATTTTAAGTCTGATCAGCCCTAATGGGTTGGTGTCTGACGAAATCTCAGCACGGATTCGAAAAGCTCGCTTGGCTTTTGCCAACTTACGTCACCTATGGCGAAGGCCAGATATCCGTCTATCAATAAAAGGACGAGTATACTGCGCGGCAGTTCGTTCTGTTCTACTTTTCGGCAGCGAAACATGGCCATTAAGAATAGAAGACACTCGTAAGCTACTAGTATTTGACCACATGCCTTTGAAATGTTGCTGGCGTCTGCTGGGATTACCGGGTAAGTAATAGTGAGGTTCGACGTAGAGTATTATGGAATGATGGTAAATTAGTTGATGAGGTTGTGAATCTTCATCGACTGAGATGGTTGGGCCACGTGTTACGCATGCCCGAACACTGATTAGCACGACGTGCAATGCTAACCGGTGCTGGAGATGGTTAAACGAAAGTTGGGTGCGGCCAAACCAAAACGTGGCATCTGTGCTTGAAGTCACTAACTTCTAGTCTGAGCCATGTTGGTAGATACAGACTACTTGGTTGGGGTCTGCGTGACTGTCGTAACCAATGGTTGGAGACTCTTGGTGACATGGCTCAGGATCAATCACAATGGCGTAGGTGTATACACTCTCTATCTTCCCTTAAACTAAGAGATTAAAATTGCTTCATATCTTTCTTTGTACGAACTAATTCTTTCTTGCTGTACTATATCCTTATATGCAATCTTTCTTTTATATATTACAACACCTCTGAATTAACTACTTTTATGAATTCGGTGTCCATCTTGTTGTGTTAATGAGGTATGGAAACTTGGACCGATGCATATATGTGCCTGGTCCTACGTTGTAGCTGACTGAGATTCATTTATTCACTTATTTATTTGAACACAAGGGAGCAACAAGTACATATGTCAGTCAGTCAGTCAGTCAGTGGTCTTGGGTGCTGTTAGAGGTATGAGGGCGGTTATCACTTCCCGGTTGCCCACACCGTGGAAGGGTTCTTCTGGAGGTACCTGAAAAGGAAATTGGATTAGAAGTGGTCTCAGTGACCTGAGAGCGTGCAAGTACATATGCGCCACACAATAACAATTAGGGCAGTAGCAGTTATCATTGGTTCGTTTGAGGGCTGTGATACTGTCCGAGTGCCCTAACCGAAGCAGGTGGTTTTCCTAGGGGGCCACACCGCGAGCCTTCGACCTGAAGGTCTAATCCACAAGGCAGTGGAGCAACGTAAGGAGATGCAGTCCCATGGTAGCCGGTGACCAATAATTGGTTCATACGCCACTTGTTTCCTTAGGATCCTGGAGCCCATGTGCACCATTGGTTTGAATCATGGTTTTCCAACTCCCCTAGGTGGACTCTCCATGTCCACCAACCCGGTTAGAGCGGGCATTCGCTATCAATTTCGTAAACGACACCGCCGCCTTGAGGAGTCAGTGAGTAGGACTTTCCCGACAGTGGCTGTATACACGTGGCCATGTGAGAGCATTTCGAGAGGGGGAGCTGACTCCTCACCCTCGATCGTACCAGTGTACCCTAAATTTTAAGGGGTTTTCCTACTGTGAATTTTCCGTGTTCAGTGAAACAGGGAAACGCATACTCACCAGGACGTAAAGTCTAAATGTATACTTCAGCACTAGTTGTAGTACTTCAGTCGAGCTTCATTGACGCCTGATATTAGGATGGTCTATTTGCATGTACCTTTTAGTTAATATTGTAAGTCGCCCTCTCAGACAATATGCGTTTCTGTAGTTAAAATTTGTGCTTGTTATAAATAAACGACTGTGATGATACTTATAACAGACAGTTGCAGTAATCCGGAACACTAATGTATTCAGTCATGTTTCTTCCATCTTGTCTTAAATTACCTACGTGAGCATTAAAATCGCCTACTACGATTATTACGTTTTAACAGCAGGAATCTGTTTTGTGAAACTCATTTTTCTCATCCAAATTGCAGTCTATGGGAGCGCAAGCAGAGACAATGTAAGGGGATCAGTTTGTGTTCTTACTATATCATTTAATCGGACAGTGCACAAGCGACTACTCATCGTAATACAATCCAGAAGAACCTGTTCTGCTTTTGAAGTTAATACTATACCTACACCAGCGAGACTACGAGAAGTAACATTGAAGTCTCAAAGTACACAAGTGGTAAATCGCACTAGTCCTTTATATTGTCTGGCTAAGGTCGAATGAATAACTACATTTGAATCCTGTACATAAAATCGAAAATGTGTTACAGACCAATCGGATAAGTTTTCAGACTCCTAGATAATGATGCCTGTTCAATTTCACATAAGGTTCCCACGTTGAAAGCCCTAATATTCAGTTTGGAGTACAGTTTTAGCGGACCAGAAACAATACTTAGTGAACTGAAATAATTTGCAAAGGTGGCAATTATGGATACAGATGAATCCATAGGGTAAGGGTTGATATTAGGGATAAAAAAACGTATTAAGTGATAAATGTATTTGGTCGTGAACAAGATGATTTCATATACTGTAAGAGCCCCCAAATGCTCTGGGGAGAGTCAGCTTTCCATCTCGAAATGCTCTCACATGGCCTTCCGTATACAACCACTTCCGGGAAGTTCTACTCACTGCCTTCTCGTTGTGGGGGTGTTTACGAAATTTATGGGACGAAAAGCGGATGTCCGTCACTTTAACCGGGTTGGTGGATACGGAAGATTCACCTAGGGGAGTTGGAAAGTTAGTTACAACGTTAGACCAGGCACATATATGTATCGGTCTAAGTTGCCACAGCTCATTAGCACAACAAGATGAACACCGGATTCATAGCAGTCACTTCAATTGTAGTAATATATAAAGGAAAGACTGCTTATAAGGAAGAATTAGTTCGTAGAATGAGAGATATAAGGGAATTTTAATCTCACGGTTTAGGAGAAGATAGAGAGTATATACACCTACGCCATTGTGATCAGTTCTGAGCCATTTCACACACAATCTCCAACCATTGATTACGATAGTCACGCGGACCCCAACCAAGTAGTCTAGTAGTATCTACCAACATGGCTCAGACTAGAAGTTAGTGACTTCAAGCACTGATGCCACGTCTTGATTTGGCAGCCCCTAACTTTCTTCCAACCATCCTCAACACTAGTCAGCATTGCGCGTCATTGTCATCGGTGTTCAGGCATGCGTAACACGTGGCCCAACCATCTCAGTCGATGAAGATTCACAACCTCATCAACTGATTTACCATCATCATTCCCTAATACCTCGAGTCTAACCTAACCATTAATTACCCGGTGATCCCAGCAGATGCGAGCAATACTTCTAAGACATCTGTGATCAAGTAGTAGTAACTTACGAGTATTTTCTACTCTTAATGGCCACGTTTTGCGGCCGTAAAGAAGAACAGAACGAACTACCGCACAGCATACTCGTCCTTTTATTGATAGACGGATATCTGGCCTTCGCCGTGGGTGACGTAATTTGGCAAAAGCCAAATGAGCTTTCTGAATCGGTGCAGAGAATCCGTCAGACATCAATCCATTATGGCTGATCAGACTTCCAGGATAAGTGAAGATGATAAGACTAGATTTTTATCGATTGATGTGGTTGTAACATTTTAATCATGTCAAATCACTGTTTGGTGTACTATTCTAAATATTCTTAGAGCATGTCGAACGAAAGTTAAGGAGAGCAAACCATGTTATTTAACTGATTTCTAGAGTCAATATTGACTGATACAGTTTTTGCCGAGTCTTTTGTTTTATTTTGTTTGCGTAAGTGTACTTCATTTCATTCAATACTCGTGTGAATGTACTTATTATTACAGAATTGCTGCAATGCTATTTTTCTTCACTACACAAGCTTTAATGGTGTGGAATTTCATAACCTTCCATCAACGGCATCGTAGAGACAAGCAACAATCACATACTTCTAAGAGTTGGTTCTTTATTAGTCAAGATTCTGGACAGCGGAAAAAGGAGAAGAGAAAAGGTACATTCATAATTTCTGTGACAATGCAGTATGACAAATTTATTTGTGTTCGAATATCTTTATTTCTCTGTTTCAACAACTACGTAGTCACGTCCACCCTAGCTAGCCTAAATAGGCTAAGCGGCAGATGCTTAGTGTAATCAGACAGGTAACAATACTATTTACTTTCAAAATCTAACGTACCTCAGTAGTTTAAAATGTTAGGTGGTTGTAGGCAGTTGGCTAGGAACCACCAACTGCCCTGGTACGGCCGAGAGTCCGCTCTCCCTGTCGAAATGCTCTCACATGGCCACGCGTATATAGCCTCTGCCAGGGAAGTCCTACTCATTTCCTTATCGTGGCACTACGAAATTGAGAGGACGAAAAGCGAATGTCTGGCTCTTTAACCTGGTTGGTGGACATGGAGAGTCCACCTAGGGGAGTTGGAAAACCATGATTCAAACCAATGGTGCACATGGGCTCCAGGATCCTAAGGAAACAAGTGGCGTATGAACCAATTATTGGTCACCGGCTACCATGGGACTGCATCTCCTTACGTTGCTCCACTGCCTTGTGGATTAGACCTTCAGGTCGAAGGCTCGCGGTGTGGCCCCCTAGGAAAACCACCTGCTTCGGTTAGGGCACTCGGACAGTATCACAGCCCTCACACATATCGAATGAGATTTGTGTGGCGCATATGTATTTGGTGCCTCCTTGTACCAATATCTATGTGTTCAAACAATAAATAATAGAAACCACGGAACTAAGAGCTGTGCTGGTTGGCACGCTGCAAAAAGAGGCACCTGCAGTTTGGTAGTGTAAGATGTTCTGTTTAAGATTAGAAAGATTTTAAGAGTCACCGTCTCAAAACACTGAGGAAACTGTTATCTAGGCATGAGCTGTTAAAACTTGCATTGCTACGAAAAGTCAACTATGGGGACTTAGGTGAATATACTTGTAATGCTATAGAATAAAGGCTGGAAGAGATTTTTAGTTAAGAGCCTCATCAACACAGACGTGTCGCACTTATCAGAATGTCAGTGCTCTCAGGTAATGTACTGACATGAATCATTGACTGATAAAAATAACATTTACCCACTCAGTCATCAGTGTTACAAATTTCCCTCTACCCAATAAAGTGGCTGTCATTATTCACAGTTTTACACAAGTGTTATGATCAGGAATCATTTAGTTTGTCTTATCACATAACACTAAACATGGTTTTACGTTTGTTAGTGAGGATCTAAATTCAGATTCTTTATAATCAATACATGGAAACGGTGGTTCATAAATGTAAGTTAATAAGAGCGATAATTCCTAATAAGCCCATTGTTCTTTTTTATTATTTGTCGACGTGCTGTGATTTAGACAATCGACTATGTAAAAGTATGTGTTAGTCTGATTGAACGTATAGCTATCTGCACCTTAATCTTTATATATCCTACCATCGGTTGTAGACACACAATAATTTATCCACGATCGTTTCACACTCAAATATATATGGATTTTTCAATTTGCGTTTGCCAGTGTGCTCGCCTTTTGAATGCTTGCAAACTTTATTAATTATTGACAGTAAACTCTCCCAACAACTGGTGTTCTGGCTTTTGAATATTCTTGAGTAGATTAATAGTACTACTTGACTTGTTTCAATACTCAGTTAGTGGGATATCATCTATTGGAGTCAAATTAAGGGAAATTAACCTCTAGGAATTTGAAGTGGAAAAGGTCCAGCATTTTGTGAAACATTTCTCAGTGACAAATAAAACCACGTGACCTGTTTGTGAAGTGTTCACTCACGCTGTCCCCAGATTACTTTATTTATACATCGAAAGATAATGATTAGCCGCCTAAATGAAGATTTGTAGCTCAGGCGGATTATTTTGATTGAGTTTCGTTCTCTGAGCTGGATGGTTTAGCCGCGGAGCTTTCATCGTTCTTCTGAACGACATCATCAGCACAAACTTCAGATAGAAGTTCCCGAATTTCTCTACATGTTCACAGCTTGTCCTGTGCACTTCGATGTTGATTGGTTCTTGTTGACCTTAAAATTGTCATTGTTTACTTCTTTGCCTTGGCTGTATCTCGCATTGGTTTGATTTTTGTCCCTATGTTTGTACATAATTTTCCTGACTGGTTGATAAATTGGGTCGGTTTCAACCAATCAGGAAAATTATGTACAAACATAGGGACAAAAATCAAACCAATGCGAGATACAGCCAAGGCAAAGAAGTAAACAATGACAATTTTAAGGTCAACAAGAACCAATCAACATCGAAGTGCACAGGACAAGCTGTGAACATGTAGAGAAATTCGGGAACTTCACTTCTATCTGAAGTTTGTGCTGATGATGTCGTTCAGAAGAACGATGAAAGCTCCACGGCTAAACCATCCAGCTCAGAGAACAAAACTCCATCAAAAACCTCTTAAGTATTATAAGAATATAGGAGTCAGTAAATTAAAATGTATTGCAAAAATCCTTAAGATGTGGAAATTCATTTGCAAGCTTTGATGTCTGGAGAATTTAGACAAGACCTACTGAAGAGAGGGTAGATCCTCCAAAGCTACCTCTGAACAAACACCCTCCTCAGACCATTTTTAGCTTCTAAATTGACCTTGGTAACATGATAAATATATCTTTGGGATATCTTCGAATGCAGCTCCAAGAGGTTTTCCTCTTGCAACTTTTCTGCTCCTAACAGGATCCAAATTAACGCCTTCCTGCAACAGAGTTTAGTCGGAGTCCAGATGTGTTTTCCAGAAAAAAATCCATAGTTATTTGAACCTCTTCAACGTAAAAACGATATTGTGTGTTCATTGTAAAATTAATGTTGCAAGTCACCGGATCAAACAGTGCCTGTGCCTATCCTTAAAGTTGACTCTTGTCAGAAATAAATGGATGTTCGAGCGTATTCATAGCAGTCAGCCACTGTTATTTGTTCACTGAATTGAAGCATCAAAAGCCCGTCCCAAATATCATTCATTTCAACTTAACCTGAGGATTGAACTCACTTGTCTCAATTACTACGCATAGTATGTTGCTTTATGGAGGTAAAAGATCTTTTGGTGGAAATAATTTTTGAATTCATTTGATCTGCACTTAATGGAAACATACATATAAAGGATTACTAAAAGGCAACAACCTTTATTTCTATCCCGATTTCCCAGTTTCATTTAATAGTACAGCGCACAAGCGACTATTCGCTGAGATGCAATCCAAAAGCGCATACTGAAACACAAGTAGTTACTGTTGATGCTGGTTCTCTACAATGGCTAGGAACGATCAATTAAATAATCGGAGATACGGTATACATCAGTATCCTCACTAACTAGTTCTGTTTTTAAAAAAAATCTTATTGTGTTATATTCAGTTGGCTATTCTGTATTTGTAGGAAAACGAGTCGTTTCAATGAATATATTATGATACACATGTATAATTGAATTAAGATTATATTCCATCATATTACAGCGTTGGATCACTAAGTTTAAATTATAGAATACGTTAAAATATAGGCCCGAAATGTTTACTTTTCTCTCTGAATAAACTACGCTTTAGTTGGATATGTTGAAATGAATCTGACCGTTTTGTTAGTTTGAGCACAACTTTTTTTGAATAGTTTCGTAATTGCTAAATGCAACTCTTCATCAATCTGTAAATTCCATCATAAATTGAGACTATGATAATTATTAATATTCTCTTGATTTGTTCGTGGATCCAGGTAAGTGGCAATTACATGCAATAATAAGTTAGATTTCAATACTAAAATGTCTTCGTATTTTGTTGTGACTTTCTGAAGTGCTTGTTCTCACGTAATCTATTCGGCAATGAAAACACGACTTATTCGCTCTTATACTGCACTAAACCAATGACGTTCGATCGGTCTGATCAGCCTAGCATCCTATTGGTTCGTTGCTCGCCTAGCCCGTTCAGCTGAGACCAGAATGCCAATAACAGCCTCCATTATGCGAATCATCTATTTCAGACATACTGGGTTTATATACTAAACAAACAGACCCCAACCCAGCATAAAATAAGAAATAACACTCATACAAAATATAGCCAAAAGTGGCTGTGAACGTGGGAGGCGCAGTAGTCAATGAACTGAACATAGCTTAAACCGTACAATAATAAATTGTAGGTCAAAATAAAGCTTATAACAAGGGAAATATAGATATACATAATCTAGTTACCGAATATTTATACCATGAGAATATATAAATAATAGTCTTAGGACGTTACTCTTAATGTAATCTTCACTAGGATATAACATATTTTGTAATATAATTTTTGTGAATTCTATGTTCTTCATATGTTAAAGTTAAACGGGAAGACGAAGACACTAGCGATCAAACGGAAACTGATCAGAATCCACAACAAAAGGAATTAAAACGACGAAAGCCGATCAAAGTGCGTTCACAGTAACCTACAAAGCTACGTGTATGATCTTCTTTCTACTTTCATTGAAAGTTTTCTAAATTTGTTTCCGCTAATTTTATCTACTTGTTTTCCTCTTGTAAATCTAGACTACTTTCATATTAAGAATAAAAGTCCTTTTTCTTGTTTAACTGAACAATAGGAATGCTTATTTTTAATGTCAAGTTGTTACCACAAATTAAAATATTTTACAGTTTAATTGACGATTTTGTTTTTCAACATCTCTGTTGCTTTACTCTAGCCAATTTTCCTTTTCTTTTTTTTTGAGAAGCTTTGTATGTGCTAGTAAATTAATCCAACAATTGTATAATATTTATAGTTCGAGTATACGTTACACTTTTGGTATTTATTCTTTCTTGTAATACAGGCCATGATTAGTATGATAGGGGACTAAAACTGAATCACAAGAAGTGAGATGATATCAACTTGGCGATGGTAAAATTATTTAGGCAATAAACGAGTAAACATAGTCGAATGTAGGCTAAGTTAAAACATAACCATAATAAACTTCTCTCAGTTAAATGGGATATTCAACTGTTCAAAATAAGATCATAAATAACTCCCTTACTAAATCATCCAACAACACATGAAGCTATTGTTTTACGCAATATACAAGACCCCATCAATGGATTCTAATTCGTAAGGCTGTTTTTCTAACTGACCGCCTCTCCTACCTAGTCCCAGCGTTGGTAAAAGTAATGCACAAGTGTACGATGCTTAAACGTTGCTAGGGCTCAATATTGTTAACACAGTATTGGCGACAGGTGTGAATTATCCACCGTAGCGACTGCAGGTACAGACTATTGATAATGTAGTGTCGGTTACTATGTTAAACCCATGTAACTTACTGTAGTTCCTGGACAGGCCAATTTATCCACTCTTCTTGAGTCACGTTTTGACCTTGTTAATTATTCACTTATCAACTCTGACTTTCTATATGAGCGTATGTGTGTGTACACTTCTTATCCTATTCATCATATGTCTCTAGCTTACTTTTGTGTGACTATAAGTATTGGTTAATGCTTGGCTAAGTGAAGTTGGCTCACACGCCTTCCCCACCGTGCGTTATTTCGCTTCGCTCCTCCGATTTTTTGTCTGGATCAACGATTATATGAAATATAATTACTCGGAATTCATTCTCATATTTGATCAATGCGATTTAAGTCGATAATTACATACAAGGATAGCCTATATGTGTATTTCGATAGCAATCAGTCATACAATGTTACTGGAGTCAGATAAAGGTCCACAAAAGTGGTGAGCCTATCGACAACATCTTCCGATCTAATTGACGTCTAAATGTATGATCCCACTAAAATAAGGCAAAGTAGAAGCCATATTTACAGATGTTTCACGCTAACTTATTGAGTTTCGTTTAAGTAGACTAAATCACATAACAAGACCTTTACGTACTTGAGAGCTAAGCATTCGGAAACATAATTACAACTCAAGTGAAATCCCACACTGGGTGTGTTGCAATAGCATCAGACAAAAAGTTGGAAAAAAACGGCGACATAGGGTTACCCTGTCTTATTTCACTGTTGTTCTCGATGATCGCAGAGATATGACTAACTTTGTGATCTTCCTAATGTATCTTTGCACAAGGCCTATAATATTTGAGTAAATATTTCCAGAGTACAGTGCTAACTAATGAATTGACGGTTTATCCTTTATCGAAACTTCATAAACGGCTTTTTTAATGCATATGGGATAGATGGCCAGGAACCGAACGATAATTATTCCACAATTTAGAGAAATTCACCGCTAATTATCCTTTATATATAAACATATATTTTGAAAAAGAAAATACAAAAATTAGTTAACTCCTCGATTTGCATATGATTTTACCCGGAATATTCGTACAAGCCAACTGGAAGAAGTAAATGCTTCCTCTAAACCATGTAGTTCATAATTTCGATGCCCAATTACTTGACCACGTACACGATCAAATCCAGGTGGCTTAGCTTTAAAAAAATTTAAAGAATGGATTTAGATGGTAACAAAGTAAAGGAGATCACAATTCTTCAATATTAAAAATAATGGAGACAACGTATTGTTATATATTTAGCTTAGTGTCTAATCACTGGCCACAACTATAATGCAGAGGAATAAATTCTTGCTCCGCGTTATATCTAGAGAATGATAATGATACATGTAAATGTGGAAAACCGGGCGTTATAACACTAGGATAAAAGTTAAATCACGTAAAATGACTTACTTTTATCAGTTTTCATTTCCCAGAATCGATAATAACTAAGTTTGTACAGTAAACAGTTCTGCATGGTAGGACTAGCTCTATCATCTACACGCATTTCACCTTGCGGTGAATAGTAATCATTCTCATGTACATGACGACCTTTTTCTGTACTACCAGCTATACGTACCATCCAGATAAATTTATTGATATCTATTATGAAAGAATATAGTCAAACGCATGTTTTTGTAAACGACAATAAATGGTCTTTAAATATGACAAAGTGTGATAAAGTCAATAACAGTATATTGTTTGATAATCTCTTAGATGATAATTTTTAGTGTCCTCACTATGTTTGACACGTACTATAAACTATGAACACGAACCAATGAGTGAGGGTACCTGGCCAGAATTATTAATATCCATTCACATGTAGTATTACCATTCTTACTAGTAAACACCGTAGGACGTAACAAGAAATATCCATTCATAGTGTGAGCAACGGTGAGAAGATGACCGCCTTTGTACCATTGATAACACTCGAGACTAATTGACTGACTGAAAAGAGTGTAGTTTAGGTACTCAATTTCTAAATCCAAAGTATTCGATTCTAGATAGTACAATAAAAATGATCATCGTTTATATTTGCTTGTGCGAAAGGATCTATGATCCATGTACGATAAGGTGTTACGTCAGACCAATACAACGAGAACACCTTACTTAACCTGTTCCTGTTGAGGTTTATATAGCATATCAATCATTTAGACCTTTTTCGTTTCACCCAAGAACATACTATTGATATAACTGGACAAAGTGGAATGTAGACTGATTTTTTTCCAGCAGCATGTAGATTTGGGACAATCAAACTAAGGCTCTTTATTTGGTAACGTTTAATCAATCATTCTCAAAGGTCTACACCTGAGTTTACTTTATATGACAGAAGCCTTGTTTATTTAAAACCCTGTTCAATTTGTAAATTTCTAGATTACTTAATACAACAACCTTGGACGAATCGTATTTTTAAGTCCTACTCATTGCCTTCTCGTGGCGGGGGTGTTGTTTACGAAAATGAGAGGACGAAAAGCGAATGTCCGGCGCTTTAACCGGATCCCAAACCAATGGTGCATATGGGCTCCAGTATCCTGCGGGAACAAATGGCGTATGAACCAATCGTTAGTCACCGGCTTCCATGGGACTGCATCTCCTCACGATGCTCCACTGCCTTGTGGGTCAGACTTTCAGGTCGAAGGCTCAGGGAGTGGCCCCCTAAGAAAACCACCTGCTTCGGTTCGGGCACCCGGGCAGTATCACAGCCCTCACACATATCAAATGAGATTTGTGTGGCGCATATGTATTCGGTGCGTCCTTGTATCAATATCTATGTGTTAAAATAAAAATAATTTAAGTAAAGCTTGTATGAATGTTCACAAAAATTATGATTTAAACTACTTACCATCAGAACTGTACCCCAGTACACCACCGAAAATAACCAGTACATAGTCAACATCTAATTCTTTCATAATTTCATAAGCTTCCTCTTCAGATGATGCCATAGCTTGACCTACACGACCAATATGAGTATTATTCCATGTATTATTGTCCACAAGCACAGTTCGATTAGCTATAGCAGTAATCTGATAGCCATAATCCCACCAAGACATAACTTTAGCATCCTAAGCAATAAAAGTAATTAGCATAAACATGTCATTAAATGAAACGAAGACACTTCGATAAACTGTTAAAAAGGATGGGACAACAGAGAACAAACTCAATCCATCTTCTTTATGTCGTCCCAACTAATAGTACCAATAATGTCATAGGAGGATTTAATTTAAAAACAAAACAAGAGAAATACGAAAACAATTTCTATTAAACAACTTACAGCCTTTGTATTCTCTCTAAGCCAATAATATGCTTCTCTATAATCATCTAATATATGACGATTACCAAAACCATCTACAGTTTCTAACACAATCGATGGATGAGAATATGACGACGATATAACCCATATACAATGCCTAGTGAATAGTATTAACAGAAATAATATAAGCAGAACCATAAATGAAGCTACCTGTAAGGATTGAGAAAAAAAGCACGGAAGATATGCTGATTTACATTTTTAGAAAAAATTCTATAACACATAAACTACAAAATGACAAATTATTATTACACTACATAAACATTCTTTTTTGAAAGGACCAAAGATATCCATTATGTCATTGTTATTGAATCGATATTTCCGTTACAAATATTGAAAGTATCATTTAAATGTTTTGTAAAGATGGAAACTATCAATGGTGGATCTAAACAGAGTTTTCATGATTGACTGTGAAACAATCAGCTAAAAGTAGGTCGAACGGTGATCCCCTTTCTACTCCATCTGTTTGTCGGTAAAAATCATTATTAAATGTAAACTGGATATTAAAAGTATATCAAAGAAGTAACTGATTCGGATAGTGTTTTGAGGCACTGAGATTTAGGTTGCTGTTTTCAACGTAGATTGTTTCAAGGCAGATTTTTTCGTGAGAGAAATATTTTCAGAGACAGAGAAAGAGGTGAAGCCTAATAAATCACTTTCATCCAGGTTACACTGATATCGGATATCAAATAAATAAAATCAAATGAATTGACAGAGATCTACCTATTGAGAAGACTTTTGACTGGCCGTAGCATGATTTGGAAAGTTATTCACGTTGACTATGAGGCTTACAGGGACGTCCTTTTTGTGTACTTTAAGTAGGTTATATAGTCGAAGAATAACAGATTCAGGGTGCTCATTGCAATCGATTTGGGATATCACTTGTAACCAAGTGATGTACTCATTGTAGTTTTCTAATTATGTTGCCGTGAGGTCAGGCATTTCAGGTATATTATTTTATGAGTTGCGTCATAATTGAATATAGTACACTAAAGAATCAATCTTTCTATATTAGTCTTCTAATTGGATACTGGGTTAAGAGCAGCTTGATAATTAATTAGCATTAAGGTATTGGTTGTTTTTCCTTGGCCGTTGCGTTATTTGGCAAAAAGATCATCGATCTTACAGGTACTATAACGGAAATAATCAATAGCCGAACTAGAGAATACAACTGTCAATGTAATAACGGGCTGAGTACACGGGCCACAATGTAGTCCAAGTATCTGTTCCTCTTTACGCCGTTGCATCATCAAAGAA
The DNA here is from genome assembly GCA_944470405.2 of Schistosoma mattheei. Lineage (NCBI taxonomy): Eukaryota > Metazoa > Platyhelminthes > Trematoda > Strigeidida > Schistosomatidae > Schistosoma > Schistosoma mattheei. Next base: position 89,163,458 of record OX103947.1, on the reverse strand, counting down.
AATGAATTAGACCTACAACACATCACCTGAACAATAGTTTTGTGTCGTGTGACACTTATCATCAAGGGTTATCTGCAACTGTTGCTATTCTATTAATTATAAGTTACTCCTTAGTGATCGTTTAAGATACACGTAACTGTACTACACTGTATCAGTAACCAGTCAGTCAGCTACAACGTAGGACCAACCACATACATACATCGGTCCAAATTGCCATACCGTGTTAGCACAACAAGATGAACACCAAATTCATAGTAGTTACATGAATTATAGTAATAAATAAAAAAGATTGTATGTAAGGATATGATACAGAGAGAAAGAATTGGTTAGCAGAAGGAAAGTTATAAAGCAATCTTAATCTCATGGTTTAAGGGAGGACAAAGAGTGTACACACCTACGCCATTGTGATCGATTCTGAGCCATATCACACAGTCTTCAACCATTGGCTACAATGGTCGCGCGGACCCCAATCAAGTAGTCTAGTAGTATCTACCAACATGGCTCAGACCAGAAGTTAGTGACTTCATGGATTGGTGCCACATTTTAGTTTGCCCCCCTCACACCTTTCTTCCAACCATCCCCTACACTAGTCATCATTGCGCGTTGTGGTAATCGGTGTTCAGCTATACGCAACACGTAACCCAACCATCTCAGTCGATGAAGATTTACAACTTCATCAACTAATTCACCATCATTCCCTAATAACCTGCGTCTAACCTCACTATTACTTACCCGGTGATCCCAGCAGATGTGAACAATATTTCTAAGACATCTGTGATCAAGTACTAGTAACTTACCAGTATATTCTACTATTAACGTCCATGTTTCGCAGCCATAAAGTAGAATAGGACGAACTGCCGCGCAGTATACTCGACTGGTACTATTCGAGTAAAGAGCCTTCACAAGGTTTATGTACTTCTAAGGTACACCTTTCAATGACAAACACTGCCACAGAAACACTCGATCTACAGAGTCAAATGATGCTTTCAAGTCAAGAAAAACTGTCATTGTCGTATGCCGATAAGCATGCCTGTGTTTTAAAACCTGACGAATGGTGAATATGTGGTCGATGCAGCCACGACCAGGTCTGAAGCCAGTCTGATTTTCTCGTGTTTGCAGTTCACGAGTCTTAGTTAGGCGTCCGATAACTATTAAGGTTAGTATGCTAGTCAAACTAATCCCTCTATGATTATCACAGGATGATTTTGACCCCTTTTTATACATTGGGACATTAAGTGATTGTGACCAGTCAGATGGAATTACATCCAGCTCCCAGATTTTAGCTAAAATATTAGTCAACGTAATCGATAAAATTGGACCACCATCCTTAAAAACCTCTGGAGCCAATCCATCTGGACCAGCTGCCCTTCCTCGTTCCAGATTAGCTATAGCCTTTTGAACTTCAATTAGAGTCGGGGGACGTAATTCAATGTTCCATTCAGGCTATTTGAGGATGGTCGTAGATGAAGGCTAGCTGAACTGCTCTTTAAAGTGTTCCGCCCATCGTTCTAAACGTCTGGGTGAGAGCAGATAAGAGTGCCGTCTTTTTCGGCGATTGTCTCACTTACACTTGACTTCTTAATTCGTTTCCTTTATTAGTCTGAAAAGTTATCTGGTGTTACCCAAAACCACTGTCTTTTCCATCAGTTACCAAAAAAACAGGATCTAGCGCAAGTTTTAATTCGAGTTGTGATAGTTCACATTATTAAAGAGCGGATATTTACATGGTAAAAGGAGTTAACGGAATAACATCAAGTATAGTGGAAAACCACATAAAAATGAACGAGTGGCATGGAAATCAAAATTTATAATGATATTAAGAATGGGTACAAATGTAGTAATTCAAACGATCTTCAGACTACGACTCATAACGGTTACCCTAACGAAACTAGATATTGGATATGACTCAGTAAATGATAGTACTTTATTATCAGAATATGTTTTAGCCAGAAACAAAGAGATATGAACTTACTGTATTTTTGAACGGATAAGTAGAGTCTTGGACTGTATTTTTATAAAGTTTATTACTATTTGGAATAGATGGATATCCATTAGCTGCGGTAAGTTTACTTGGTGTTTTCGTACTTTGACTATCTGGTACATTAAGATTAACTGAAAATGATTTCAAAATTCCAGAAACTCCAATTGCACCCAAAATACACATTATTGGTGCTAATACTAAGATAAGCCGAACCATAACACCCTAGAAAATTAGAGAACATATTTGAAAACAATCACATTATGTAAATTATAGTTCAGGAAACTAGGTTTTTTATTGGCTTATTACGTAATGCCAGGGTTAATAAAATTGGAAGAATGATTTAGCACAATTCGTTAAAACATACAGTGAATGCAATAGTTATTTATTAACAGGAAAATCACGGTTACAAATAAGCAATATGGGATAATATTTATAGTATATGAAGGTAGTGGTACAATGAATTATCATAAGAGTGCGCCGTATAGTGTCACAGAACGACCGGAGATGGAGAGAATTTAGTTTTCTTGTCCAAGTCCTATCATGAGGCTGAGGATTGACAGCCTTTCTCAGGAAAGTCCTACTTACTGCTAGTCTAGTATTTAGTGTTTGGATAGGATTGATAGGTACAGAGGGTTCACCTAAGAGTTTGGAAAACCATTATTCCAAATAAATGGGAATTATGAACTCTAGAATTCCAAAGAAGTTAATGAAAAGCAAACCTACTTAGGTTACTGGATCTTATAACACTGCTAGTGGACCAAACCCCTAAGTTAGAAGCTTGGGGGCAATCCCCTAAGATAACGACCTACTTTGTCTTGGATAGGGCATCTAGAAAATATTATAACCCACCCACAGATAGTGATTTTTGATGAATGAAATAATATTAAATGAATCGTACAAAATACATAGTTTTTAATAAAGCGACTATTGTCACTATGTTACTTCGTATAGCATCATACAATCACATTCTAATAAGTCACAAGCAAACGAACAATCTGGCCAAAACCTGGCTACGATCATAAATCCAGTTTGCAGTTCTACAGTTCTACATTAAATTTCTTAAAATACAAATTAATAAAATTTGTAATTTCGAATCAATCATCGTTTTTCCTCTCAAAACAATCTGTTTTCGGCGAATTCACTTTCAAAGCTGTACAATCGCAAATATATACTTGTTTTTCAAGATGATAATAATCACAATAGAAATGATAAGAAAATTTGTTAAATATGGTAACAGTGAGGTAGAATAAAAGAAAGCAATAAGACGTTTTTTTATCAGGGAAACTAACGATAGTTTTATTGTTAAGGGCTTGAATGTTCATCGTGAAGATAGGTAGGAAAATTATAATTGGGAAAGGATGGCTCAATGTAATAAGATAAATTGTTGAAATTGAGATGAAATGTAATCGGAGGACTACAGAAATAAACTAGTTGGGGGCAAAAAGTAATATAGAGAGAATAGAAGAGGAAGCAGATGGCTTTGAAAGAAAAAGAAACTTATAAGACATTAAGACCATGGTAGAAAAAGAGGTTGCACCAATTTCTCTTGAACATAATTCTGATTTTTCTAGATGAATAGCTATTGCTTCGACAGTAATAAGATGCAATATAGCTGCCTGTGGAAGCCTTCTATTTACCTTGCGGTTGACGTTGAACGCTGACTCCGATTTGATTGATGGCCCTCACTTCATAAGGTATTCGACTATTGATCCGTTTCCGCCTCCTTTTATCCAAGCCGAGTAACGTTCTTGAATTCTTTTGGATAAAGTAGGCATCGAATGATCTGTATACCTGGCTTCACATGCCGAGGTAAAATGATAAATGGTTGGAAGAAAGTTAGGGGCTGTCAAACCAAAACGTGGTATCAGTGCTTGAAGTCACTAACTACTGGTCTGAGCCATGTTGGTAGATACTACTAGACTACTTGGTTGGGGTCCGCGTGATTATCGTAACCAATAGTTTGGGGACTGTGGGTGACATGGCTCAGAATCGATCACAATAGCGTAGGTGTATACACTTTTTGTCTTCCTTTAAATTATCACTTTAAAATCGCTTCATATCTTTCTTTCTACGAACTAATTATTCCTTCCTGTACTATATCCTTATATGCAATCTTTCTTCTATATATTACCACCACTGAATTAACTGCCAAGAATCCGGTGTTCATCTTGTTGTGCTAATGAGGTAATGTAACTTGGACCGATGCACATAATTGCCTGGTCCTACGTTGTAGCTGGCTGACTGACTGATAAATGCTCATAGAGTTGATCAGATGAGATAATTTATCTTTAAGATTACTGGTGAACACTGATCGGTCGGCGAACACTATTCCCAAAGTTGCAGCGAAGAACGTTCTTTTTAGAGAATCGGAAATTCTCCTCTTTAGAACGTCTATAACTACCACCCTCAAAATCGATGTTCATGTTGATTCAAACCAGAATTGTGTTCAAGAGAAATTGGTGCAACCTCTTTTTCTACCATGGTCTTAATGTCTTATAAGTTTCTTTTTTCTTTCAAAGCCATCTGCTTCCTCTTCTATTCTCTCTATATTACTTTTTGCCCCCAACTAGTTTATTTCTGTAGTCCTCCCGATTACATTTCATCTCAATTTCAACAATTTATCTTATTACATTGAGCCATCCTTTCCCAATTATAATTTTCCTACCTATCTTCACGATGAACATTCAAGCCCTTAACAATAAAACTATCGTTAGTTTCCCTGATAAAAAAACGTCTTATTGCTTTCTTTTATTCTACCTCACTGTTACCATATTTAACAAATTTTCTTATCATTTCTATTGTGATTATTATCATCTTGAAAAACAAGTATATATTTGCGATTGTACAGCTTTGAAAGTGAATTCGCCGAAAATAGAACTCTTCACTGAACTAATCTTCCTTACTTTACGTCTTAATAGGTATATTCTGTTTACTTAAAAAATACGGAGTTTATCAAGGGTTTTCAATCAATTTATCATTCTAGACATGAGCGTAACCAAACTGGGTTGTTTAAGACATACATGGTTTAATTCAAGAAGTATACTGTACGAGCGATCATGGTCAAAGATCGTTTTATTGAACAAGTATATGTCACTAACTGGCCATATAAGTGAAAGTTGGATTAGAAATTAAGGAGTTTGACCTTCAATCACTAGGTTATAGGCTTGAGTAGCATTGGAGTATCATTTAACCTAACATAAGGTGTGGCTCAAACTACACGAATCTACACTTGGTAAATGAGTGTTATCATCATTAATCGGTTTAGAACACAAGATAATGGCTGATGAACCAGTTACAACAAAAAACAATTACGAATTCGCTTACATTTTATTTACACATGTTGTCGTCACTGCAACGAAATGACAATCGATCAATCACTATTGATTACTAAAAATAATAGTAATTCAGTTATAGTTCAGCAAAAGACATGATTATGATAGATAAAACAGTGGGTTCGTTGTTAAACTACCTAACCCTAACCGATAGATTGTAAGTTTGAACCCTAATTCCCTATTGTTCGAACAATCAAGTATTATCACTACCCTTACACCAGTGGGAAAAGTGCAACAAAAAACCAATAATTATGATACCTAATAATAACAAATAATTATTGTAACTAACCGAAAAGTAAACGCTTGTAACGCCATATATTATTGCAAAGATACTAGCATCTGTCAATTTCCGGAAGCAATAGTATAAACCCACTAAAAATCAAAAGAGAATTTTTATTAGCACGCCGAATGAAGTTTTTTTTAACTTACCAGGAAACATTACCGTTAAGAAATGAAGATCGAAATAATAACAACTCCAAGCGGTCGGCTGATGCTCAGCTACAGAAGCAATGATTGGGATATGATTCTTGGCATAAGTTGGGTCCAACAGAGAATAGAATCGTCCAGTCCAAGGTGATATTTTTCCTGGATTATATAAATAATTTAGCCATTAACTTTAGAAAATATAAGTATTTACAAAACTACAATATAAGTTTGTAAGCCCCTATATATATATATATATATATATATATATATATATATATATATATATAATAAGCTCATGCCATGATCAAAATAGAATATTGAATCACCCAAAGTACAACCATTTTCTGTTTATCATAAAAGTCAAGATTACTAATGGATAGTGTTCCCGTTTACCACCATAATTTTAAACATACAATATCAACCTTAAATGCACTTTTCATACTGTAAGCTTTACACGATGCCAATTATTTTAATCTGATTGTAAACAACCTAGTAATGAAACCAGGTACAGGCTTTTTTATGAGATTTAAAGCTGCACTCAACCAAGCTGAATAACGTTCACGGCGATGACGTAACCCCTAAAGGTCAAATTCTTTAGCCATTAAGCTAACATACAAAAGCTTACTATATCACATTCTACTACAAGAAAAGAAATTATTTTATTGAAACCTTAGAAATTCGTATGTTAATTGGAACTTTGCCTTTTTGAGGTCCTATCGTATTGTCGACATTTTCTTACCATTACCTTGTCTATTTGATCTGACAACCTGGACTGATGTAATGAGTGTGAGTAATGAAGAGTTTGGTCAACGATAAGACTTGAACACAGCTGTCTGGTCGTCCACTCACATGCCAGTTAAATATATCATGAGCGATTTTTCCAAAAATGTACTTATTAGTTGATGGCGGATGATCGATTGAACGTAAAGTACCCATTAGACTTAGTTAATATTGCTACACAAGAATAGACTTTTGTGATGAATTCCATTAATATGTTAGGGTTCCATTTCTAGTTGCTACATTTACCTGAACGATTTCTGACTAAATTAAGTTATTCCTAGTTTTTAATGTAAACGTTCATTTACATACACCATCATAAACCCTGGAAACTCATAAAGGACTAGTTGGTACACCATAAATTACTTTCTGATTACTGGTGATCGGCAACTAATTTTTTATTTATAAAAAAGTATGCAATAGATATGAACAGATGAAGTTCTCCACGGAGTAAGCTTAAGAAAAATCAATGCTCACCTGTAGCAGACAACACAGAACCACCAATCAACGATATACCAAACAATGATAAACCAAAAACACGCAAAACTATTGACAGTTGTTCAGAAGATAAAGCCCCACGAAGGTACGTATAAAAGGAGAAAAGTTGACATAATCCAAACACCCCGAGAGCCTAAAACTAAAGTGGCAACAAAAATGAAAAACTTACTCCTATATGTTCACTGGATATTATAGGAGCGAAGCCAACAAAACTAATCTGCATTGACAGTATAGTGCCTAGAACGTAGACCTATAAAAAAGCTCGTTTAAACAACTGAAATTACAGTAGAGTAGGCAGAGTAAACACGACTTGAAAATCTCCCAGTAAGCATGAGCATTAATACATGAATAGGTATGATGTTTATTAAAAATACGTAACCACCCCAGGAAGAAACCTAGAATCAGTAAACGTGAGAACAACCAACATACCATGTAAAAGTACGCTAAGCTGCAAGCGCAAGCCCAGAACAAGTAACCGGTTTTAACAGCTTTAATCCACAGATAGAACGTAAATATCATGCAGAATATGGCGATTCCTTCGTTATCATAAGAACCTGCAACTGATCGGCTAATGTAACCAGGTACAATTGCAACCAAAGCAGCAGCTATTAGGCCAGAACTAGTGTCCTGAATCTCACTTGTCAGTAAAAAGGTTGCTAAAGTTGTAAAACTGTGAAGATAATTATTGTACAATCTCACCTTGAAAACAAAGGTGCCAAAAATACACATATGTTTCGTATATCCATGGTAACATTTATAGCATGAAGTAGTGAGTATATAAAAGACGATGTCATCATAAGACCTATGATATATCTTCAATATCTCAAACTTACCAGGATAAATTGTACCTCCAATAATCCTTCCAAGTGGATACCATGCCATATCATCGAACCAATTATGAAATTGGTAAAATCCATTCTCAGTCATAAAACGTGTAGTTCGATAATTAAAATAAGGATCAAATTCATGAATAACAGATTCGAAACGAATAACAGAGTACAATCTAACAGCAAAAGCTTGATCATAATTGGAAATCAACAAAAACCTACCTAAAATAGCAGCGACACACACCACAGACAGTTGCAAAAGGATAGCCTGTTTCTCATTGTTTAAGTGTAAAAGCTTAGCCACATCCATCTAAAACAAGTTTAGCACAGAGAGAGTTGTGACCAAGATCAATTAGTGCGACGAATGTATAACATTTATTAAGGTAGAATGAAAGTAATGAAAATGAATTTATTGAAGACGGAAAAATTATTGAGGGTTAATTTATAAACCGACGAGTAACTTTCAAACGGTAAATGAATAAACTACAGCTAAACATATAAAAACTAAAGTTTAAAAACACCAAAAAGATAACACAATTACGTATTTGTGGCACAAAATATTTTATGAGCGGATGATGTTACATCAAAAGCGTAGATAAGGGAAAAGCAACATATCAAAATAAATCCAAGGGGAACTATGATCACGATAAGTGACAGCTTCTGGAGTAATTCAACAAACAAAAAAAGCGAAAAATAACAGAGACTACCGTAGGACATAATTAATTAACCTGGTTTACTTCAGGAACCTATTTAAACTAGTTTAACTGGTAGTTAATTCGTGAATACGACCAAGTAGTTGCTAACACCAAACAGTCTACTAACTTTAAAATTGCTCTAAAGACGATCAAAAAGGGTCGTGCCGGGATTATCAACCCCTTTGGATATAGTCTTCCCGTCAGTTTGGGATTGACTGAGAACACAAAGTTCCACGAATTTAAGACGAATAACAACTCGGAACGATGCCAAGGTCGACAATTCCGGAATTACCGCTTCTAACTTACGTCATCCGACTGGAACAGTTAAACACTATTGCGAATCTCCTCACTAAGATTATTTTAATAACTCGAAATTTACATCATTCATTGTTAGTATCAAAGTGTATCAGGCTATTTGTATGGAGGATTTGGACGTACATTATTTTTCAACAGAATTTTACTACAAGTTCCAGAATGAATATCAACAATTCTGGTAAATAATTTATGATTTTAACCGACTTCTGAAAGTAAATAGCCCTGCAGACATTCCAGATCGGAGCCGAATTTGTTACAACACCCATATCAGAAGTTGATCAAACATCGTCATCTCCAAACACTTCTGTGAAAAGGTTCTGACATATGCAGTCACATTAGTAATCTCATGCACTTCTTGCCTGTAGCACCGTTCATTTGTATTGCTTCTCCTTACCATTGACATCTTCAGTTTTCAGTAGTAAGGATAGGAGGTCATTCGACCTACATAAATCCTTGCAATTTGTGGCACTGTGGAGATCCATTCTGGCTTCGAATGTATCAACATAAAGCCCTGATATTACGTTTTCTTGCAAAGAATCCGATTAGTTCACCACTCAGTGCGAGAAACGTCACTCCAGACGTCAACATTTTATTCTCAGTTTCAGAACTTTCTTAGAATGTCTTCTAATGGTCAGTTCTATGTGGAAAGAAAAGAAAAGCATATTTATACGAAGATCATCGTTTAGTATATGGTAAGCTAGTGTTAGATAATCCTGTAATCTTCGGTAAGATGTCGAAGATAGATCTAGGTGTCTGAGACTGTCTTCATAAGATAGGCTGGGGAGACCTTTAATCATTTTGGTCCCTCGTCGTTCAACAAGTTCTAGCACGTCCACCTAATACTAGAAACAGGAACTCTCTACCCCAATCCTTTATTACAAACGCAGCCTAATAGAGGTCGGGTATGATACCTTATACATTTCTTCGTCTAAGTAGTGAAATAACTTATAAATGGCCCGTAACACCTTTAAGCCTTTATAGCTCTAGTCTTGCAGTTACTTTTAATTTTGAACTCGTTGCCTAGTATGACTCTGTAACAACCTAGGTTGATTGGTTGAAAGTTTGCCGCAAGCATCTAAGTAAATATTAGAACATTGAAGCTCAAGAATTTATTCACTTCCTTACTTTGCATAAAGATTATACTTCACATTATTTTACATTGAGTGTCGTAAAGATCTATATGTTTGAAAAGGTAACCTCACGCTCGAATTCACCTTCAAGAATTTTGAAACAAAAACCTATTCACTACTAGTATGGTTTCTTCTATTGGTAGAACGAGGAGTACCCCTTAACATAAATTTGAAAAGCTGTCGATATCTCGAGAAGCGACCGATCTAATCTGGCTAAAGGTTGTAAGGGATGCGTACCCATTATTGATGCGTGACCGAGCGTCTTCAGCTAGATATGTCTATCAAAACTAGTGACGTTAGCAACAAGTATCAAAGGCTAACAGAACTATTTATTTTGGGGATTTATTTTTCGCTACATATGTAGGCTGTAATGACATCACATACCTTATTTTGACGGATTCATTTATAGCTTCTGTTTGACCTAATGCTCACAACTTGATTGCATTCACAGTTATTTCTAACTCTCCATTTATCAACACTACTATGGATAAGAATGTTGACTTAGATTCAACCCGAAGTAGTTGTGCTGATGAAGAATGGGATAACACAATCCAAACCCCTGTTAGTGCAACACCCAGTTACAGTAACTGTGCAACGGATAACAGAAAAACTAATCATAACATTCATATAACTGACCACGCACTTAACGTTGATATATTCGAACCTCGCAAACCATCGCAAGTATGTTTAACAGTACACAATCCTCTCCAACTTATGAAGAAGCCGAAATCAACCACAAACCTTGGAAATAAACGTCTTAAACACGTTACCCATACGTCAGGTATAAATAGTTATCTGAATTGAAATTGGCCACTTGGTCACAACCATAGACCTGATAGCCTTCTTGGTCCGGCTCCCAATATGTACAGTATGCCCTTATCAGATGTTATATCCAATAGCAATGAAAAGAATTTTTTTGTAATTCCGCCGGCTTTCCTGCCGGCAACGGTAAACATATTTCACATGATGACAAAGTGGTTGAATCTATTTCCCCTCGCAACACGACTCTTACCTTAGCTAATCCTATGAGTATTCATGGAACTACCAATTGCGATTTATACTCTAACCTGCTTCACTATGATGACTCTGAGTTTCTTATTCTTTCGTTCAATGCCCGCTCTCTGTCTAATAAAATTATTCATCTTAAAACTCTTTTATTCCTTGTTAATCCAACCATTGTACTTATTACGGAAACGTGGTGTAATTCATCTATATCCGATCATTCCTTGAATGTAGATAACTACGTTTTCTTTAGAACCGATAGATGTTATGGAATAGGAGGCGGTACAATTATCTATGTCCGTTCAGACATTCAAGCGTGCAAATTTGAGGATAAATCCCTTGATGCTATAGACGACTCCACTTGGGTTACTGTAAACTGTGGATCCCAAAATTATTTACTTGTGGGATGCATATATAGACCACCTCATGCGGATACTAAGTTTGACAAATTACTAACAAACATATTTTCCATTGCTTCGCACCAACCGCATACTTTTAAAATCATCGGAGGCGATTTTAACCTGCCAAAAATTAAATGGGGCTTGACTCCGGTACCAGGTCGATATAACAAGCTAGTTGAAACATTAGAAATTTGTGGATGGGTTCAACAGGTCCGAAAACCAACCAGGGGGAATAATACACTTGATTTAATGTTCACAATCAACATAGACTCTATCTCAGTACATACCAGTCATGAGTTTTTTATGAGTGACCATAGAGTTGTATTGAGTATTATTCACTCTTTAAACGCCATACAATTGAACTCTAAAGCTTCATTGATGTACCAAAGCAGACATTTTGATCAACAAACATGGAAACGGACTGGAACTCTCATTCAATGTTTACCATGGGAAACTTATTTTACCACAAATAATGTTGACATTGCGCTTTCCAATCTATACCACAACCTGATATATTGTCTTGACTGCACTGCTCCAGTTATTGGCCGTGTGGCTTATAATGCTAATAGGGGCCAAAATACTTTTAAAAGAAAGCTGAGGAAATTAAAATGCCGCTACTACGAGCAGAATGATGTGTATGCACTTCAGAGTATACTTAAATTAATCAACAGAAATGCTTCATCTAAACGTAAGTATTTTATGAATATAGAAAATAAAGCTCTACGTAGTAAAAGCCCAGAATTATCAATACTTCGGCTTTTTAAATCCCGTGTAAAGTCAAATTCCCTTGGCACGACTAAATTCTTCATAGTTAACGGAAGCATTGTTAACGACCCGAATACTATATGCGAACAATTCAGCAAGCACTTCTCGCAGTGCTACAAAACTGGAACTGAAAACTCCATCATTACATTTCCAATGCTGACATCCAGACATCTGTCGAAAATTGATTTTACACCCTCCAACATCAAGCAGGCCATAGCTGCCCTGAAAAAGTCTTATGATGGTGGACCTGACGGGATACCTTCATCATTTGTGAAATATGGAAGTAGAGAATTTCCACTATTTTGTTTGAAACTTTTCAATCTATCTATGGAATATGGGACCTATCCATCTGTATGGAAAACATCCCTTATCACCCCTAGATTCAAAACAGGACCACGTAGTGATATTATTAACTATAGGCCAATTAATTTGACATCCGTGCTCTCAAGAACCATGGAAAAAATCATCCACAAACAGCTACTATCATTTTTACTTTCGGCTAGTCTGATCAGCCCATCCCAACACGGGTTTATGACTAAACGCTCATGTTTCACATCGCACCTGGAGTTTTTTGATCAAATTACCCAGAAAGAGATGTTGGTCAGTCAGTGATAATTCTTTACTTCGATTTTAGTAAGGCTTTCGACAGTGTCTCACACAAACTTCTTTTAAAACTCTCTTCATTTGGCATACAGAATCCCCTTTTATCTTGGCTCAAATCTTTTTTAGAAGAACGTAGCCAAATCGTTCGCTTTGGATCTTGCTACTCTAAACCTGTGAATGTAACCAGTGGGGTTATACAAGGAAGTGTGGTTGGTCCATTACTCTTTCTCCTTTTTATCAATGATGTGTGTTCCCTCTTTCAGTATGGTAAGCCTTTTCTTTTTGCTGATGACCTGAAAGTAGTTTATTCATTCTCTTCTCCCACGAAAGAAAGCTATATTTCAGCGGTAATCCAAGAGGAAATAAACACCATCGACTACACCAACTCACTGTATCGTATCAATTACCAATACATGATGTAGAACAAGGTTAGGCTGGAGAAAGAACAATATATTTAATATGAATAGAAGATATAAAGTAACATTGAGATGGACCACGCCTGCATGGCCGAGTCATGCCATACGATCAACTCCAGTCCATTCAATTCATTGTTCGCGCCTTCTCCATCGTTAGGTATTTCTCCGCGTTAAATATTGAATATCTATTTCCTGAGTAGTCTCGTGTTCACAGCTTTGTGGATTGTGTGGCTATTGTCCAATGCCACTACAGTTGTACGAATGGACTATTTCGTGGAATATGCCACTTAATGTTGACAAAAGTGGATTTATTCACATTGGTCGCTGTCTTAACTTAAATCTGACTGTACAGACACATACACTCAAACCTCTTAACACTGTTCGTGACCTGGGTTTAAGATATAGCAACAGTCTGAACTTTTCTGAGCACATTATATCTCAAGTATCCAAAGCTAGAAAGCTGATCGGATTGATAATGATAAACTTCAATAATATCGAATGGAGATTGTTACTATACAGAAAATGTGTCTTGCCCATTCTTGAATATGGTATTTTAGTTTACAGTAATTGTAGACATAATGAATTGATTAGAACTGAAGGTGTTCAAAGAAAGTTCACCAAAGCTGTTCTGGGGTATTCCGATAACAAAGACTACCACCAAGGATGTCAACAACTCAACTTAGAACCTCTTTGGATCAGACGTATCAAATTAAATCTTGTCTTTATCTACCGGCTTATTAACGGTATTTCCTACTCTTCGGTATCCACCCCTTCATACCTTATGATATCATACCACAATCTACGCGACAAGGAGAATATTCTAGCGATTCCAAGAACCCTCACAAAATTACGTCAGAATTTTTTCCCTTATTCGCTACTCAACCATGTGGAACAGACTGCCAGTGAACCTCCATTGCAGTGAAACTACGACCCGGTTCAAAAGTCTCCTTGATGATTTTCTTTCCGAAAGTGGATTATGTCACCTATTGAACATCAATGTATTCAATAATGATTTATACAAACAAGGTCCGTCATCCATTTAGCTGCCTGAAAAGCAAAATAAAACCTTTAGATCTTTCCACATCTATTTTATTTTATTTCTATTTATCTTAATATATGAAATCTGCTTATGTTCGTGTTTATCATTATTACCGTTATTAATATCATTATTACTTCCCCGACACTTCAGATATTCTTTTTATCTCTCCTTATCCTTCTAAACATATTTAACTCCAGATTGTCCTTTGAAATCAATTGTGACTTTCATAGCAATAATCTTAATTATTATTGCACAAATATTTATACTAATATCCGGTTTCACTCTGTACACTATTACATAAATCTAAATGTATTCATCCGAGTGCATTGAAGGATTTTTATTTTATTTTTGCAATTGCTGGTTTCCTTCTGAGGTTGCTATTCATTACACAATTATTATTCTTATCATGAATCAAAACTTTTCACTAGGTGTTCACTTCTTTTCACTCCATTCTTTCCCTCTAACTAAATATTATTCTTAAGATTACGAGGCTTGTAATTAAGACAATAACTTGTGGTACACTTAAATTAAATTCTCAAACCCGTTTTATCTTCACTATGCATATATGACTACTCATACATATTGATATTTCGTTATCCTTCTCACTTAATTGAGACTTTCATAGCATCACTCTTAACTATGGCTGCACAAACATTTATATTCTAGCGTCATATCTTACTGCAATTATAAGTTATTTTTTCTTACTAATTTGACGATACACACATAGTCGTTTGTTCTTGTTTTATGTTCATAAACACGCCTATTAAACTGTTTGTGTACTTCACGTCTCCTTTATTTCTATTCCCTGATTTTCTCCATTTCCTTCTTTAAACTCAATTCAATATTCTTCTCAATTACACAGACTCGATTTATTATTATTAATATTCTACTATTATTGCTCAAATTTTTTTTTATTTTTTAAATGGCCAGTAGAATGCTGACATTATTGAAAATTGTGTATTATTGCATTTTTTTTGAAGAAACCCGAAATGGTTTCTTCACAACACTTATGTACCCATAAGATGTTTGTGAATAATAATAATAATAATAATAATAATAATAATAATAATAATAATAATTGACCCAATAGGTAGTCAGGACATTGCTCTTGCAGTATAACTCTCATGACTACACTCTAGCTGAACCAATTATTATCAGTCATCCATACAATATGTTGGAAATTACCGATAGTACCATGTGACTAAACCTTATTTGATGTATATGACGGTTCATGCATCTTTTTTTGTCGTATAACTAGAACCTATAGCATATATGGCTTTTGTTTATTATTATTATTATTATTATTATTATTATTATTATTATTATTATTATTATTATTATTCACAAACATCTTATGGGTACATAAGTGTTGTGAAGAAACCAATTCAGGTTTCTTCAAAAATGCTCTAATACACAAGTTTCAATAATGTTAGCGTTATATTTGCCATATTTGAAAAAGGGGATAATATTAATAATAGAATAATAATAAATCATGTTCTGTGTAATTGAGAAGAATATTGAAATGAATTTAAAGAGGAAAAGGAAGAAAACAAGGGAATAGAAATAAAGGAGACGTCAAATACGCAAATAGTTTAATAGGCGTTTTTATGAGCACAGAATAAGAATAGACGACTATGTGTGTATGGTGAAATTGGTAACAAAAATAAAATAGACAATAATTAAGAAAAAATAATTTATTATTGCAGTAAGACATAACGCTAGAATAAGTGTGCAGTCACATAGTTTGGAGTGATGCGATGAAAGCCACAATTAAGTGAAAAGGATAACCAAATATCAATACGTATGAGTTACTTGTGCATAATGAAGATAAAATGAGTCTGAGCAGTTAATTTATGTGTAACACAAGTTATTGTCTTAATTAGAAACTTCGTAATCTTAAGAATAATGTTTATTTGGAAGGAAAAAAAGTTAGAGAAACGAAATGAGCATCTAGTGAAAGGGTTCAACCATGGTAATAATAATAATAACTATGTAATGAATATTGACCTCTGAAGTAAACCAACAATTTAAAAAATAAAATGAGATAAAAAAAAAGAAAAATCCCTTACTGCACTCGGATAAATACATTTAGATTTATGTAATAGTATACAGAGTGAAACCGGATATTAGTATAGACATTTGTGCAATAATGCTTAAGAATATTGCTATGAAAGTCACAATGAATTGCAAAGGATCATCAAATACAAATCTCTATGTCCTATATATATATATATATATATATATGGCATCTACATCAATATGAAGGGGCTTCCCAGTCGACCTGATGTAGACCGGCCTGTAAAGCTAATACATTCAACCGCTTACGATTCCGAAGCCTATTGTTAGTACGATATCTTGGCTTGATTTGTTTGATAAAATTGCAATCTTTGACGGCTAGGTCACCTTTAGACAAGAGATTCAAGAGTTGTCAGGTTGTCAGTTAGGAAATATTCGTTCGTAGATATACAATCAAAGCGTGACGGCGTCTGGCTGTTTCTCCACCGAGTTGCTGACTTCACATTTCCTGATAACCACAGATCTTCAATAAATTTAAATAACCGAGCTTAAGTAGAGTTGAAACTTCCACTGTACGTGTGTTCAGCGAAGTTGACTTTAAAAAGATTCAAGTCTCCCAGATTAAGAATATGAAACTATCCGAGACGAGTTGCGTGGGATAATCCCTCATGCATACGATTTTCGCACTCGATGCCATTAGTAGGCCTCTCAGAGATGACTCTTACTGGACACCTTGAGGTGTTAGACTGAGCACTATGCACATTCATCAGGGTTAATAAATTCCCGAGTGTACACTTGATGTGCTACCAAGAAATATCGTAGCTACAGGGTCACACCGCCACCAATTTCTGTTTTTTTGTCTTTGTGAAACAAAAACATGTCAAGTATTGCTAGCTCCTGATCTGTATTTTGAGATTTTCATGTTTCAGGTATTTATACCATATGAATACCACTAGCACTACTTAGTCCACATAATTCATTCATTTTCGTGGGTAAACCCACGGCGTTCATACATAAGCAGCTAATGATGTCGATCTTAAATGTATGAGCTTTCTTGTCCTATTCATCTGAATGAGCCCTATATGAGTGGACAAACAACCTACCTACACAGGATTTTCCGAGCCAGCAATCTCCATCCCTTCCAGGCTTTTCATTGTTCTTGACGGTCCACAAGTAGAATAACAAGTTCCAGCTTCATTTTGTGCCTGACCATTACATCTTGTGGTATGTTCGGATGGATATACATTGCGGTTGGTAACAGACGTCTGTTGACATGAAATACTTCCAGAGTGGCGGTCGTCATTTGGGAGGATGAGAAAGTTATCTTTATTAGCTAAGGTTCAGGATCCCTGTCCCTCTTGGCTAGTCGCACTACGTGTTCAGTGCTTGATGAAGTTACTCTCGATTATCAGAGTCTGCGTAGTCAGGGTTCGTGTTTTCTGGAAAACCCCGCAAAACTATATTTTTTCAGCGAAAGAATGTATTGCGTGATAGTTTAGGGACGTCTCTAATGAGGTTGTGCCCAGAACTTGGAATATTAGGCAGTAACCTCATATAACCCGATTTCAGCAAGTAACTTGCCAGCTGAATATCCTCTACAACAGCCATGTTCGTGATAGCAAAAATGATTTCTTTGAAGTCGTGGTCGACTGAATAAGGATGGTGCAACTCTTATTCATACCTTAGTGACCAAGCTGTTCATCAACAGAACACGATGTCTCTTGATGTTTTGATTTAGAGTCATAAGTACCTTGACTCCGGAGCAATTCATGACCGGTTTTAATGCTTATTGAAGACTTTGTCCGGAAAAACCTCAGAATTCATGTTCCCTTATCTCCATGAAGACATTATTCTCGTGGATTTAGTTTAAATAAAAGTATAATGTCATCTACATGAAAGGATTTTTGTAACGACGGAACCAAAGACCACTTTTTTCCTTCATTTGTAGCATTATGTGAAACCACATTCATATACAATGCTTACTGCTTACGTGTATCAATAAAAACAGACATGACTGATTGACTGATTAATACTCATGCTGTCGTTGTTATTCAACTAAAGCGTTATCTCTGCCAACTGTTATTTTGTTTTGCTAGTCGTAATCTGTGATTGAAGGCTGTAATTTTTATTTGATTTATTTGAACATATAAATATTGGTACAAGAGGGCAACAAATATATATGCGCCACACCATATTTGTTAGTGTGTGGGCTGTGATACTGCCCGTGTGCCCAGACCGCAGCAGGCTGTTTTCTTAGGGGGCCACACCACGAGCCTTTGACCTAAAGGTCTGATCCACATGGCAGTGAGAATCGTGAGGAGATGCAATCCCATTATAGCCGGTGACCAACAACTAGTTCACAAGTTATTTGTTTCCTTAGGATCCTGTGTCCCATGTGCACCATTGGTTTGGAATCAGGGTTTTCCAACTCCTCATTTCTCTTCTCTCTATTCCATTCACCTTATATACAAAATATATGTATTTAAAACTCCATTCTCGTTATTTGACTTATCTAAATCCGTTATTGACTAACACGGTTAAGGTCGATGATTATATACGAGGATAGGCGACATATATATTTCAACAACAATCATCATTACGATTTCCTTGGAGTCAGATCTCGGGCCACTAGAGTGGAGAGCCCTTTCGTCAACATTGTCTGATTTAAATGACGACAAAATAACGGGCCTCCATAAAAGTAATTCGAAATGAATACTTAACAATTAGCAATGACAACACGAAATGTTACTCAAGTAATTTTTTTTTCTTTGCTGTTATTCAAGTTGACAGTCTTGCTTTAAAAAAAAGAACAACAACGTAGAAATTATACAAATAACCGATGGTTTCAGAAACTTTCTATCTTGAGCAATTCATACAGCAGGGAAAAAAAAATTAAATCTACCAGTAATATTGAAGTCATAAAGATATTCATCAGAACTTTCAATCTTGAAGTGTATACAACTACATATCTATGTGTATACATACGTATCCATGCAACCAGCTGAAAATGATATCACCAGAAAAGAGAGAAAAAGACTAATGAGAAAATCACTAGATTAGAATGAACGTATTCAAATAAAAAAAGAAACAATAGAATGTGTTACAAAGATATGTACCACTTGATGTCACATTTCAATGATAAGAAAGATAATGGAAGGAATCACAGTTTTTCGGTTGTTAGCGTAATAAGTTAGCTAGAAGATAAGGAGAATAAGGGTAAAGGTTAGTGAAAAATACACATGTTCAACGTTATGATAGTTAAATTTCATTTACAACCAACCAATTTCAATTAAAGTACAAATAAATAAAGAGAAATTAAAGGACAATTTACATTGATCACCCCGAACAAGACAAGTTTAAGAAAAAATGATTATTGTTTTCTCAATATCCAGGATTGTTTTCCAGTTTATGGATTATTTATTGATCAAAAATTCACAGATGCATTGACACATTCTAAACCTTCACGAAGTGGTGGAGGTGTAGCATTTGTTGTTGAATGTTGACCTGTTGTCAGACTAGCGTGAATATTGGCAGTTAACTCTTGTGGATTACCGTAATCATATGATGCACCATTTATGTCCGATGTGAATGCAACTAAATTACGTGATGTGGGCGGAAATATCAAAGGCATTGAGTTGGATTGATCTGCTGACACACTGATATTGTTATTAGATGTGTGGCTATTATTATTATTACTACCGCTGTTGTTATTATTGTAATTCATAGCCTGATTTGAACTTAAAGCAAATTGATTATTAAGCAAGGCGCTTGACAATGAGTTAGTCGAATTAACAGGTGTAAATAAAGATGATGGAATAGTTTGATAATTTGATGCCATATTAAGCAGTCGCTGATAAGCCATAGCAGCAGAATATGCATTCAATTCATTCGGTGAAACTTCTGGAGTGAATGTTCTACAGAATGGTGACACAGACTGACTAGCTGTCAATACATTTAAACCAGTTGTATTTGATGTAGTAGAGTTCAAATTTAATAAGCTTGTTGCTGGTAAACTGGGTGCATTCAACGATTGATGTGTGACAGGTGACATTCCAACAAATGAATTATTTCCCGGTAATACAGTATTCAACCCACTTGTACCTTGTCCGTAGGTGGACATTAAAAGTGCTAATGCAGCTGGTGAAATATTTGGCTGATTTGTATTCGTTGTAGCTGCAAGAGCTGCTGCTGCAGCAGCAGCGGCGGCGGCAGCTGCAGCACCAGATGAAGGATTTGCAATTGCATTTGAATAATTAAGTAAATAATTCAAATTAGCTAGTGGATTCAATGGGAGCTGAGCTTGTAATCGATTATCAGATGTTGGATCAGTAGCTACAGATGATATATGATTAGTTGGCGTTTGTAGTATACCATTCATACCAGGTGATAATGTAGCAGCAGGATTTGGCATATTAAAACCTGTCAATAGACCTGCATTCATTAAAGGATTCATTAAAGAATTGTTAACAACTGCAGCGGTGGCTGGGTTATTATAGAAACCTGGATGACTAGCGTCGATAGGTAACCTTTAGGAAAGAAAAAGATTAATGAGTAAAAAAAAAGTTAAATTCTATGAATTGAAAGGGCATTGAAAATTCAATAGAAACCCTGAATGAACCCTTAAAAACACAAAATTGTAAAAGATACATCTACAATGAATACAATTCGATGTACCTTTTTTGTTTTGTGATTTGACTACACACCATGCATTGATTTGTGCATTCACAACATGAAAAGCTACCAGCTAAAATTGTACACTTAATTTTTTTTTTAAAAAAAGATGCGAAGTTCAATGAAGGGATCTCTCTCTTTTCAACGGATTTATTATCAAGTTGTACAAACGTATATAGATATATGAAAAGTTGTTTGTTTGTTTGTTAAAGTACTAGTGTGATATGAGCCTATTTATTTTAGTTTATTTGAACACATAGATATTGGTACAAGGAGGCACCAAATAGATATGCGCCACACAAGTCTCATTTGATTAGTGTGAGGGTTGAGGTACTGCTCAGCTACCCAAACCTAAGCAGGTTGTTTTCTTAGGGGCCACACCCTATAAAAGGCAGTGGGCCTAAAAGTCTAATTCATAACGTAATGGAGCAACGTCAGGCGATGCAGTCCCATGGTAGCCGGTGACCAACAATTGGTTCATACGTTATTTGCTTCCTTAGGATCCTGTGGCCCATGTGCACCATTGATTTGGAATCAGGGTTTTTAAATCCCCTAGGTGGATCCTCCGTATACACCAACCCGATCAAAGCGCCGGACATTCACTTTTCGTCCTCTCAATTTCGTAAGCAACACTCGTGGGATGAGAAGGAAAAGAGTCGGACTTTCCTGGCAGTGGTTGTATGCACGTGGCCACGTGAGAGCATTTGGGGGAAAGAGAGAGAGAGAGAGTTGACTCTCCCTACTCTCGGCCGTACCAGAACATTTGGTAAGTAGTATATAACGATAGTCAGGAATAGAATGTATTTCAGTAAGAGATTGAGAAGGAATGAACGAAAACGGAAGGCAGTTTATTTAACTTGAGTTATGTCATTCACTTAGAAATAATCAAATCAAATTTAATGTTAACGTAATTATAAATCGTAAATATTGAAGCCCGTAATAATTCAGCATTATGTTGTTACTCATTTGTCAATATTGTTACTGAGTGAACAACCTATGTCTTCTTAAAAGTACTTTATTCAAATGCCACTAAGAGCAGTTAACTAAAAAAAATATACTATGTAATATATTCTAGAGAACCTCGTAATGGCAGATTATTCTGAAACTGTTCCATGTTTAACAATAACTAGGAAACAGTTTGTTATGGTAATATGTGTAATATTTAAATTAAATAGATTGTGTGGTAAAAGAAGATAAAACTATTATGAACTAAGCTAACTGATTAGAGTTCATGGATCAAAACATTGATCCAATATTACGGCGAGACTTTAATTTATGGATGAACCAATCAGGTATAAGATAATAGGTCTCGTATATTGGCGTGAAATTCACTCATCTATTTGGCTAATTACATTCATGGCATTATAGATGATATCACTTCATAACAAAAAGCTTAATCATCAACTGTAAATCATAATTCTAATTCCTTACACAGGTTTATCACCTTCATTTGGTCCTAGATATTAGGTGAACACTCTCAAGGTCAGTCTAACGTCACTCAAAGATCGTACACAAATTATAGTCTCACCGAAAGCTTAGTAGGAAGATAAATCTATAATGATGTATTTGAAACTTGATGAATCTTAGATATAGTCCATATCAAATTGACATGCAAAATAACTGAATTTCTTTGGAAAAAACTAGAAGTTAGTCACTATCATATCAATTGAGTTATAGTTTATAAATCAAATTCATACGCAAATGCCTAGAAAATGATTAATCAGTCAGTATCTTGACATTTTACATATCAATCAGTCTTATTTGTATTAAGCCCTGAAGATCTAGATAGTCAGTCAGTATGATAAAGTACAAAAGACCATATATACTGAGAATGTCATAGTGTAATGTATGTATAATATTAAATAAAGAAACCAATACTGTTCATTTATTAACTTTCATTAAGAAAATGTTAGTAAATTAGCAAAATTCATTTTGATTGAATTGGATATGAAATCACTATTCAATTTATATCGCAGAAGGTATTGATTTTAAACCATTACCACCTCTGTGTGTAGACATAAAACTGTAAGTTATTTAAAGATTCTGACAAACATTCAATGTATATAAAGTAAGTGTTCCATCTTGAAACTCCGTGTGTAGCTGTTCTAGAGTTACTGCCGATCCTAAGCCTGAGTAAAGGAGGAGGGTTGGGCAAAGGGTTAGTGACCCCATTTCATAGGAAACTAACTTGCGCTAAAAAAAGATGTTCCATCTGGTTTTGTAAATTAAAAGTAGTTTCAAATGGTTAGTTTTAAATTGATTATAACTCTTAACCGATGAATATATATATTCAAGAAGGATAAAATACGTGAATCTTAGTAATGAAGTACTTTCTAACATATGGTAACAGTAAAAGAACTGTCCAGTTTGAATAAAATCATCAGTCTTGATCATTTAAAAACAAATAGTGCTTATTTAAAATATAGAAGGAGGTGAAATGTTTTCAAACTATACAGGAATTCCTTACTATACTATTAACAAATATACAGTGTGAATAGAAGCAATAAAGAGAGTAGTCAAAAATATTCGACATCCAAAGTCCCTTCTCAATTTGATTTGATGAAAAGTGTTTCGCGAGACTCTAATTTATGGACGAGCCAATCAGAGGCGTTTTAGAGATTTCGAGGTCACGGCGGCAACTTCAGTGTTTAATGCTAACGTACAATGGGTTCACGAAGAATTTTGTACAAAACGTGATAATTGAGCGGCTATAACAAATAAAACGGCGAGACTATAATTTGTGGACGAATCAATCAGGTATAAGATAACAGATCCCGGATTTGGGCACGAAAGCCTTTCATTCATTTGGCTAAATAGATTTCTGGCATTATAGTTGATGTCAGTTCGTCATGAAAACCCCATATACAATTCCTAACTAAGGCAAATCACGACAATTATTGAGAACTGGATAATAAAAGCACCAGTAACACTGGTTGCAACCAGGTACTACAATATAAACGGATAATTGGAGAGCGTACAGTCTCCTACATAGGCTTGGTTATGTGCATCGTGTCGTTATCCACATGTGGTATTTTGTGTACTCAACAACCGGAGTGCACCCAAGCAATATCGAAGCTATGTGGTCGAAGCTGAAAGAGTTTTTGAGACTTTATCATGGATCCAGAGGCCGACTATTCTGTAGCCGTATGGATGATATCCTCTACTGTATGCATTACGATTTTAGAACCTCTGAACCTCTTTCTAAACTTGACAAGTTCTTGAATCACGCATAAGAAGTGTATCCACTTTATTTTCCTGGTTTTGTATAACATATTTTTACTCTATACTGACTGTTTACTGATTAGCTGATATTTCTCAAGGTCACCAAGGATTCGTTCAAGGGTCGTCCATAAACCAGAGTCTCGCCGTGTGTTTATCTTTTAAATATACAGTATAGTACAATAATCATATTCATGTATAATAAAGGAATCTTTTCAAATTTCATTTCTCAGGATTATTCAATCTTATGTTAGTCTTATGTTGTATGAATTAAACTTCTCGAATAAGGTTGATATTTGTCATGGATATCTACGTACCTTTATTTACGACCGTTTAAAATCAGGAAACAGCGGATGGTCGTTTCGCCCAAGTATGAGAATTTTCTGCAGCGAGCATCCACGACCCAGCATTTGAGAAAAGAACCCAGAACCTTTAGTACCGTGTGGAAAGATTTATTCTCTAGACCACCGAACCAGAATCCAATAGTGTACAATTCTGATTCCTAGATTTTTGATAGTTGCTTAACTTAGATGGGTTCGAGATCTCAATATAAATCTAACAGTCTCCTAACATCTTTTGTGCTATTTATTATTTGATTTTATAAATCTGAGCAATTACTTTCTATATTCAATAATTTAATTTCCATAAACCAATGTACAAGTGAATTCGTTAAATGGTAACATTTAACTATCATTCAAATTTGTTTGGATCACAACGTTATTGATATTGTTGATGGAATTTTCATCAGTCTTGATTAGAATATATGTGCATCTTGTACAGAGTTCTCAGTGGATAACGTATTCGACACTAGAAGTGAATGGTACGGGGTTCGAGTCCCGTAGTGAACATCAACACTGAAATTCATGCATATTCAGTCGATGGGTTTTAAGTAGGACGTGACGTGAAACATAGATTTCTCCACTGGATAGTTTACAAAAATAAGACACAACATGTTGTGTATAAGTTGTTACAACAATGATTCAGATTAAACATTAACACCGTCAAATGCCAGGTCAGCGCTTGCACGCAAGACTGATAGGTCTTGAGTTCGAATCCCGCGAGGCGGGATCATGGATGAGCACGGCTGGGAGTCCCACAATAAGACGAAACGGCTGTCCAGTGCTTCCAGGTTTTCCATGATAGTCTAACTTCAATTGAATCATGATTTCAACTATTGAAATTACTACAATCTCCACAAAACCCCTTCTGATTCAGGTTCTTATTCATAATCTATGATTGATAGAGATTGTTCACTACTACCAAAAGTGTTAACAGTAATAATGATAGTGGCAACAGAGATATTATTATTGATCAATCAATAATCATTATTATTATGGGATAAATGACATGAATGATGTGATCGTTTACACAATTATCATACTGATACAAAATGACACTACAGTGAGAAAGAAAAATATTCTTTATCAAAATAAAAAAACAAACGACAAAACAAGAACACAACTCAAAACACAGCACTCAATGAATTGTGAAGAAAGCAATTGGAATACCAGATGAGTACACACTAATGACAAACAAGAATTATCATAATATACAAATATGACTATTAAAGTTTTCTCGTTTTTTTTGTTTGTTTGTTGGTAAACTGAAAAACACTGAAAAGTATTGAGATAGAGAAGATTGAATAAGAAAAAGAGAATTCAGCGAAGAAAATTTTCTTTTCGACGAAATCATTTACTTAAGCTGCTGAAATCCTAAATAAACGGATTTCGAAATCAATGAATAAAACATTCCGCGCAGCTAAACTTCGAATCATCTTCTCTAGCCGACTTACCATTCTGGGGTGTGTTAAGGACAAACTTTCGCTTTGGGCCACTTCAATGTGTATCTATAAATTTACTTGCTCATGTGGGGCATGTTACATAGGCCGCACAAAGCGATCATTATCCAAACGCATCTCGGAACATTATCCGGCTTGGCTTTTGAAAGGGGAGCGAAAAACAATCACGAGTTCTATACAGGAACACTTAATCAACTGTGGACATATCGCTCCAAAAGACTCTTCGTTTAAAACAGTTTACAGAGTCAAAGGAACTGGATCGAAGGGGGTTCGAATCAATATTTTATGCACCGCAGAGGCATTGGCAATCCACAAACTAAAGCCTGAACTTTGTGTGCAGAAACGATTTGTCCAACCTCTTATCCTTCCTTGGCCCTAATGGGTATATTGCTAGGTGTTTTTTTTTCTAATGCACTTTTATTATTATCCATATTTTTAAATTACTATTTTACACTTTAAACTTTAATCATTTATTATTATTACCTTTTACAAGTTTTCTTGATTATCATTCAGTTTATTATTATGACCTTTGTTGTTTTGTCGTTTTTCTTCATATCTGTCAATCTGTCAATTGGACTATTATCTGACCCTTAAATTTTGTTCTTCCTTACCCCTTGATTAGTACGTTAACCTCATTTGTTATTTATTGTCGAATCCATTTTTGTGATACAATTCATTCTATCCTTCTATAGACATACATTTTCCATATAACTATATATACGAATGTACAGCTTAAGTAAATGATTTCGTCGAAAAGAAAATTTTCTTCGCTGAATTCTCTTTTTCTTATTCAATGACACTATGAGTTATTTTAATAATAGAGAAGATTCTTTAGTAAAAAGTTGTTAAAACTTTAAAATTAATCTGTTGTTGTTTGGATCCATGCTGTTGTTGTTGGTGGTGGTGGTGGTTGTGGGGGTGGAGGTGATGATGATGATGATGTAGTGATAGTGGTTATTAGTACTCTTACTTTAAAGTGTTGAGGGGAACAAAATTGAATAACGTATGTAATGATTCTAAATTATAGCTTCGATTTACATGTATACAAGTATACATATAAATGTACACACTTACACGTACACTCACACACACACACGCACAAACAAACACCAAAGAAAACAAAATGGCACACTAATCAACCCAACTAAAGGGAATTTCACAACAGATATTGAAAATTGCCTACCAGGAAACGATTCACAATAATGTGACAGATCTCTAGGATATAATCCACGTACCCAAATCCTTGTTGTTATATTTTAGAAAATAAATGATATTGATAATAAATTATTTAAAAAAGAATGTAGGATTTAATGTCATTTCAACAATGTGTTGATGAAATAATCGATACTTTAAGAAATTAATGAATGATATGATAAGAATTGGTTAAATATTTGATATAAATGAACTAAGGGATATTATTCTATGTCTATTTTAGTTTACCTCCGCCTGGAGTCCTCCCCCTATGGGATTACTGCCGATCCTAAGCACAGGTAAAGGAGGAGGGTTGAACATGGAGTTAGCGACCCGATCCCATAGAAAACTAACTGGCTAAAAACAAGCTAGCCAGGAAAAAAATTTCTATTTTAGTTATTATATAACCTGTAATTATCTACAAGTGTCCATGACCTACTACTAATAATAATCAATTTCGTCAATTAGTGTTCACAAAGAGTAGTTCTTTGTGGTTCCTCAGAATTCTTCATGTATCGTACTACACATTGATAGGATGGATAACTAAATCGATCTACTCACTTATTAAGTAAGTTATCCAATTATACATTTGAAGGGTTATATCTCGTTTTTCAGTTGTTCTTTCCATAAAGTTTAATTTTTCTACAAATACTCCTGTAAATGTTCTGTACATCTATAGTCAATCAACAAGGAATTCGGTATCTACATTGTAGCAGTCTTCATTGATCAGATAATAATCCTGTAATAATGAATACTTATATCATGGTTCATCAAGTGATTTTGTTGATACTATTTTGAAGATGATTCCCTGTAGTCATTTTTTCCTATCCAACCACTGTACACATTTAACACTTAAATAAAAAGTGTTAAGAGTGAGCATGTTGACCACTTCACTTATCTGGGAAGTCTCATCAGTCCTTGTGGTCTGGTGTGTGACGAAATCTCAGCACGGATACAGAAGGCTCGACTAGCTTACGCCAACTAGCGTTATTTATGGTGTAGGCGAGATATCAACCAAAGGACGTGTTTACTGCGCAGCAGTTCGTTCCGTCCTACTTTATGGCAGCGAAACATGGCCGGTAAGAGTAGAGGATATTCGTACGTTACTAGTATTCGATCATAGGTGCCTTCTAAATATTGCTCGTATATCCTGGGACCATCGAGTAAGTAACACAGTTGTTAGGAAACGGATACTAGTTTAGGGTGGCAAATCAATTGTTGAAGTAGTGAAACTTCATCAGTTGAGATGGCTGGGACATGTGTTACGTATGCCCAACCACTGACTGTCTCGACGTGCGATGTTTCATGGTATAGGAATAGGTTGAAAGAAAGCTAGAGGCGGCCAGACGAAAACATGGCACAAATCCATGAAGTCACTGACAAGTAGACTGAGTCATGTTGGTAGGTGTAGACTACCTGGGTGGGGACCGCGAGATGATAGCAAACGATGGTTAGAGACCCTGAATGACATGGCTCAAAATCGTTTGCAATGGCTCAGGTGCATACACTCTATGTGTTCTCTCAAATTCGAATCTTCTGAATTCTTTATGTCCCTTTTCTTTTCCTCTTTCCAAATTTATTTCACTGGATTATACTCCTTGAATAACATCTTCAAACCCTAATCTTTCCGATTACTCTTTATATTTTTACTACCTCTACCACTATGGGATTTGAATCGACAACTTCATTTCTGTGCTAATGTGGTGTTGTAACTCGAACTGATGTATGTATGTACAAAGGTTTACGTTCTTACTGACTGACTGACTTAAATAAAAATATAAAAATTCTTGGTCACAATACCGCTTTGTATAAAGAGTACATTGAAACATTAATGAACTAGAACTGATTATTTACCATTTTCTATTTTATACTTTTCAAATGGATTAGTTACAAATTACACAAAACTCTACTAGACATCTATTTAGTTGAGAGAGAGAGAGAGAGAGAGTTAGTAAACTGAAATGAGTATTTCCATAGAAATTTACTGTGAACAGTTATCTCTTTAATATAATTACTAAATATCCATGTTGTTTATTAAATTGTAACTAAGATAATCATTATCATTCAGAAAATACAAATGTTTATTAACAGTTGTCTACGTAAAATACTTCACATCCGTTGGACAGAAACTATCTACAACAACCCACGGTGGGAGAGAACAAACCAAATGCCAGCGGAGGAAGAAATCAGGAAGAATCATTGGAAGTTGATAGAACATACATTGAGGAACGCACCGAACTGCGTCATAATGCAAGTTCTCACTTGGAATCGTCAAGGCCGAAGAAGGTGAAGAGGAAGACCAAAGAACACACTACGTCGAGAAATGGAGACACATGAGAACAACAATTGGATAGTACTAAAAAGGAGAGCAGAGTGGTACAGAGTGTGTTGGAGAACGCTAGTCGGTGGCCTATGCTCCATTGAGAGTAAAAGAGGTAAGTAAGTAAGTAAGTAAGTAAGTAAGTAAGTAAGTAAGTAAGTAAGTAAGTAAGTAAGTAAGTAAGTAAGTAAGTAAGTAAGTAAGTAAGTAAGTAAGTAAGTAAGTAAGTAAGTAAGTAAGTAAGTAAGTAAGTAAGTAAGTAAGTAAGTAAGTAAGTAAGTAAGTAAGTAAGTAAGTAAGTAAGTAAGTAAGTAAGTAAGTAAGTAAGTAAGTAAGTAAGTAAGTAAGTAAGTAAGTAAGTAAGTAGGTAAGTAAGTAAGTAAGTAAGTAAGTAAGTAAGTAAGTAAGTAAGTAAGTAAGTAAGTAAGTAAGTAAGTAAGTAAGTAAGTAAGTAAGTAAGTAAGTAAGTAAGTAAGTAAGTAAGTAAGTAAGTAAGTAAGTAAGTAAGTAAGTAAGTAAGTAAGTAAGTAAGTAAGTAAGTAAGTAAGTAAGTAAGTAAGTAAGTAAGTAAGTAAGTAAGTAAGTAAGTAAGTAAGTAAGTAAGTAAGTAAGTAAGTAAGTAAGTAAGTAAGTAAGTAAGTAAGTAAGTAAGTAAGTAAGTAAGTAAGTAAGTAAGTAAGTAAGTAAGTAAGTAAGTAAGTAAGTAAGTAAGTAAGTAAGTAAGTAAGTAAGTAAGTAAGTAAGTAAGTAAGTAAGTAAGTAAGTAAGTAAGTAAGTAAGTAAGTAAGTAAGTAAGTAAGTAAGTAAGTAAGTAAGTAAGTAAGTAAGTAAGTAAGTAAGTAAGTAAGTAAGTAAGTAAGATAATATATTTTTTCTTTGAATTAACTGAATTCTAACCATTGTAAAATAAGTTTTGATTAATGAAAATTAGTGAAATAGATAGTTATTAGTACATTTTAGTCATAAGGCATATCCTCATGTTCATTGTCATTTTTTGAGTGTTTTACATAGAGTAAACATAATTTTGTATAGTATAACACTAAATAACTTTCTTCAGAAGGATGCGGAAGATCGATTTTTATTGAGACTTTTGAAATATCACATACACAAAGCTACGATATCATGTCACTTAGTATCATAACGTTCAGTTTATTGACTGTTCAATTCATAATTCTTCAGTTTGACTATTGGTCAACTGAGGAAAACCGAAGAGGTAGATGATATTATTAACCTACATAATTGTTAAAAATGTTTTAGCAAGGAAAAGACGTTGGATGTGGTTAGGACATGCATTGAGGAAATCATTAAGCTGCATCACTAGACAAGTCCTAACTTGTAATCCTGAAGAGAAGTGGAAAAGAGGAAACCCGAAGAATACATTACGTCAAGAAATAGAATCAGATATGAAAAAGATGAATAACAACTGGGAAGAACTGGAAAGGGTTGGATGGACAGTGGTGGTTGGCGGCCTATACTTTTCGACGAGGAGTAACAGACATAAGTAAGTAAATAAGTATGTGCACCCTATTACTTGTATTGAGCACATAGTTACAACTAATGTCAATAGTAATCATAAAAAAACAAACTAAGACTTTGTTACTTTTCCATAAGTCAAAGTAGTTTAAATGTAAACTGAAAGTTATCTGTAATAGCAACAGTGATTGTCGACGAAGATCAAAGAATTGTAAATATGAGGAATCTATCATTTCCATTTATTCAAAATAGCCCATTGTGTCATTGAATAAAGTTAAAAAAAGGGAATTCAATGGCAAGACAATTTCCTTTTCAAAGAAATCCTTCATTTTTAGCTTTATATTGATATGGTTACCGGAAATCGTACGAAAGACATGAACCAACGAAGAGTCAGGCTTCTTATCCAGAGACGCCATGAAAAATGTATATTCAATTACTATAGTACGATATTATCAACTATTCAACTAAAAGCATTTTCTCTTGGTCCTACATTTTGTATGATGTCAACTAACATCATTGAACTGAACGATAAAATGCAGTTTGAAAACCTTATTCATCAGGTAAGTGACCTTATCCCAGTATCTAATAAGGATTATGAGCATTTCGATATAACTCTTGTAAACTGTTGTAATGAAAATGTTATCATAATACCTATAACTAGACGATTACACATAAAAGAACATAAATCTCAAATATTTGATCTTCGAAGAAATCAGGATTTAGTACTGTGTAGCTTAGATAACGGTTCAGGAATTGTCTTTATGGATCGTCATGACTTTATAATCAAACCATCTTCGATATTATCTGATCTTGTCAAATTCTCTAAAGAAGTTACTCAAAAGAAAGTGCGATTAAGAAAACAGAACAGATGGCAACTAAAATCCAAAGGAAGATTTGTTTATTATCAATTTTGTGATCTCTATGAACACGTCAAACTATTGGGTTGTGCTATGCCAAGACTATATGCACTTCCAAAAGTTCATAAGAAGAATATCTCTCTATGTATTCTACTTAATATGAATAACTCTCTTTATTATTTTATTAGGAAATAGTTATCTGGATTGTTACAATCCGTCAGAAATCTCATCAATAGATACAACTCACTTCATTCATTCGATTCTATTGACTCAATTAGAAATATCAGTGTAAATGGAAGAAACGCAATCTCACTGAATATCACTTTCACATACAGTAACTACACATTTTTTCTATGAATATATTGATAATAACAACCTTGGTATTTGTATCCCATAACATTATCTAAAAGAGTTACTTCTACTATGTAATCTCAATGTTTGATTTAGATTTAACAGTAATTTCTATAGACAAACTGCTGGAATTTCAATGGATTCATAACTAGGCTTTCTCATGGCTGATTGTTTCATGGTCAATCTGGAAATTACGGTACTTCGATCAATAATTGAGGGATTTCATTTATATAAGAGACATATGGATGATATATTCATTATTTGTCAGATGGTGAATAAGTTTGTGCTGATGATGTCGTTCAGAAGAATGATGAAAACTTCACGACCAAATCATCCAGCTCAGAGAGAACAAAACTCCACCATAAACGATTCATTAATTTTTATCACTCAATTCACTTCACACTGGAAGAAAAGACGAACGAATAATTCAACTTTCTTAATGTCTAGTTGAAAAAAGGTAAAATGATTCCTTACAGAGATCTACCTGTAAAAAGCTAACTTATAGTGGTCAGTATACGAATTTTCATAACTGGGTCCCACTGAGTAGAAACAGAAAATTAATCAACTATTTATCCTCAAGGATTAACCGAATATGTTCTAATAACACAATAGATGGCGAACCATTTCAACTTTGGCAAATACTCATCAGAAATGGTTATCGATCTAGATTACTCAATAGGAACATAACATCAAGACAACATCCTAAAAAAGTGCCAACAGTTCAAAAGAAAACTCCTTTTTATGAGCATCAAATATAGAAGAGATACGGCTACCGAAATCTTGAGTAAACGGTTTTGAAAATCCTTGAATAAAATCTTCTATTCAGTTAAACTATGTATTGTCTTCTCAAGTCAGCACACCATTCAAATATATGTTTTTAGGATAAACTGTCGCTTTGAACCACATCGACGTGCATCTATAAATTTACTTTCTCACATGGGGTAGTTTACACTAGTTGCATAAAGCGACTACCTTCCAAACGTATCTCAGAACATCAACAGGCGTGATTGTTAAAAAGAGAATGAAAAATAATCACCACTTCAATACAAGAGCACCTGATCAACTCACGACACGTCACTCCAAAGGAGTCTTCATTTGAAATAATCAACAAATTCAAAAGAACTGGATTAAAGGGAGATCGAATCAAAACGGTATGCATTGTTGAGGCGTTAGTGATCCACCAATTCAAGCCCGAACTCTGTGTGCAAACATGATACATCGAACTTCCGATTGTAATTTTAAGCCATAGTCAGCTATTATTATCCTTTAACAATTTTTTACGATCATCATTCATTTATTATTATGAGCATTATGTTTTCTATTTTTCTTCATATCTGTCAAGTGGACAATTATTTTTATAATTCTAACCTGTAAATTACTTTCAACCTTCCACTATTCTCTAACCCTTTTGTTAATTACGTACTTACTAACGTACTAGCGCCTGTTACTCCTAATGGAGCATAGGCCGCTGACCAGCATTCTCCAACCCACTCTGTTCTACTCTTCCTTCTTTTCTAGTTCCATCTAATTCTTGTTCATTTTTCTCATGTCTATCTCCATTTCCCGGCGTAATGTGTTCTTTGGTCTTCCTCTTTTCCTTTGGCCTTGAAGATTCTATGTGAGGGCTTGTCTTGTGACGCAGTTGGGTGCTTTCCTCAATGTGTGTCCTATCCACTTCCAGTGCTTCTTCCTGATTTCTTCCTCCGTTGGGATCTGGTTTGTTCTCTCCCACTGTACGTTGTTGCTAATAGTGTCTGTCCAACGGATCCGAAGTATTTTGCGTAGACAATTGTTATTAAACACTTTTATCTTCTGGATGTGATTGTGGTAGTTCTCCAGGTTTCCGCCCCGTACTGTAGAAATGTCTTGACATTTGTATTAAAAACTCTGACATAGTTGTGTGTTGACAGTTTGTTTGAGTTCGAGTTCTTCAGTTGTAAATATACTGTTCTTGCTTTACCGATCCGCGCATTCACATCTGCATCAGATCCACCCTGCTCATCAATGATGCTGCCCAAATGTGTAAAGGTTTTAACATCTTCCAAATCTTCTCCGTCAATTGTGATTGGATTGGTGCATTCTTCTCTAACCCTTTTGTTAATTACGTAATCTTCTTTGAATATTTGAGATATCAGATCACTTTATGATACAATTTATTCTATCATTCTATAGATATATAGTTACCATGCAACTATCAACACAAATTGTCTTTATTTTTACTCACATTTATCTCACCTGATAAGCCATAGAAATAGATGTCGAAATGAAAGTTTAGTCATTAAAATCATAAATCATTTTAAAGAAAGCCGAAATAACAAAAATGGATGTAGGAGAATTCATGAGGTTAAAAGTGAGTCTATTTCATCCAAGGAATGTAATTCTACTTGAATTGTTGATAGATGATTATAAAATAAAACAAGAAACAGAGATGAAGTGAGCTCGAAGGTTATGAATAACAAATGCTTATTCAATAACTATACAAAGATTTGTGCAACATTTCAAGGTCTACAATGAATCAAGACTAACGAGACTAATTGATTGATCAAGCATCAATAGGTAGTGTAGAACTGAAATCTATTGACCATTGGATCAAAGTAGAATCCATAAGCCATTGTGTCAAATTACCAACTAGGATCCAAATACATATAGACACTTAATAATAAGGCATTACATTGTAGGCTTATTAATCATATTTAGATAAAAATGAAACTTCACAGAAGAAAGTATGAAAGCTACTACACTGTACTCTTGAATTTAGCCAAGAACAACGTGTTCATAATGTTATTGTGTTTAAATTGGCTTTAAGACTATACACTTCTACCTGAAGTTTGTACTGCTGATAATGTCGTTCAGAAAAAACTCCACAACTAAACCATCCAGATCAGAGAACAAAACTCCATCAAAAACTATACTTAAACATATATGAACTGATAGTCTTGACGTAACTTTTAAGAAATGAAAAGCTACGAGTTTAAAGGAAACTGCCCAATTATGCAATGATCATTTGATTATTAGTTACTAACCCTCTGGCAGATTTTATCATATATCATAATAGGATAATCAGAATTCCTGTACAAATCACAGGCAAAACTTTATAATCTTACCCCGTTTGAAGTGGAAAAAATCCCGGTACTGCAGTGTTAGCTGAAATATGAAAAAATAGATAAAATACTAGACAGTTTACATTGATACGGAGCAATTAAACTTCATATAAATAGTAGGTTGTACAATAGTGAAAACAACCCAACAAGATTCACTTGGTATTGTTTATTTGAATCTTCCCATTGATGATTAGAACTTGTGAATTAAAGCAATAGGTACATTATGAACATATGTCAATAAGAGACTGATCAACTGCAGTCTTAAACATCAATAAGAAGATCCAAGTAAACAACAATACCAAATGAATTTAAACTTCACCTCATTTCACAAGCAAATGGCTATCACAACTCAGTAGCTAAGTGGGTAACGCGATGACGTTTGAAACGAACGATACTGGGTTCTAGTCTTGGAGTGAACATAAACTCGGAGATGCGGGTACATCCAGCTGACGAGTCCCAAAATAGGACGAAACACGCGTCAAACTAGATTCCACTACTAGCCACTATCCATCTTTATATAAAAAAAGCATAAGATTAAATCCAAGCTATTCTAGATGATGAATGAAATAAATCCTTTTCACATGAAAGTTAGACAATTACAATATCGAGAAATACTTTGATTAGTAGAAGAATAGGAAAGGAACCTTCCAATAAAGATCTTATAACTTATTACCAATCAATGTAACAATAAAATCTACAAACTCAACTAAACTCAATAAAGAGATAAATAGATTGTAACAAACAGAAACCGGTAATATAACACACTATAGAAATAAGTGATACCAGCTTCGAAAAATTTAGTTCCATGTATTATTGGAGGAGGCCTTGCTGTTCAATCTTTAAATAGGTAAATTAGTTATTATTGAGATTTATGCACAGCTATGGTGCTCCAAATAACATAAAATCCAATTCACCTATCTATGGATTACCAATACTCTTTTATACAGACCTAAAAATAAGTAACTAGGATTCGATGACGTTAAATCGGCTAGTAAAGGAAAATCATTGAAGTAAATTTTATGTGAAATGATTATCATCAGTACCAACTAATCATTATCCACTTGGTATTTTTTGTTTAGATCTTTCCATTGATGTTTAGGTCTGCAGTTGATCAATTTCTTATTGACATGTGTGCATACTGTGCATATTGCTTTGATATTGCCTTGAGTCACAAGCTAGCCATTATCTATCTTTGCTTAAAAAGCTTGTGACTTAAGGCAATATCGAGGCAATCCACCTTTAGTATTCTTGATCAATTTGTGATTTTTTCTTGTCACATATAATAACTAGTTGTAGTCTTCAGCAAAAAAGATCGTCTTAAAAATATAACGAAATCTTTGAGGAACCATTCTCATTAGAAAAATATTACTGTAATCTGAACATACATATTGTTTAAAGGCTTGTTAACTAACAAACTAAATGATTTTCTCCCAGATTATAACATCAACAAATATTTTAATTTAAATGCTTAGTCTACTGATATTTAATATAAGTAGTTAAAGTGACAGAACAAAATTTTTGAAAAATCAGTACTGCCCATTGTTTGACTATGAAAAAGTTACTTAGTACAACTTTGAAAATCTGTTTACTTTTTTACTGTTTACATATTTAACTAAACTATTGTTAACTCAATGATAACATGAAGGGCGTTTACAGTAAAAGACAAAGGTATTTCTCTTTTCTACATAAATCTTTTATTTCAGTGTATATATATACACGTATCAGTTGAAAGGAGTTGAATATGAATGGTCGTATGATTTGTGATAATGTAGATTTGAAGTATAAACAGAATATGAAGACTATATATAAAGTAGGCATACTTGTAAATTAGTTGAACTTGGAAGTGATTTTAGATTTATGTATTATTCATTTGTTTTAATAGCAAATAAACAGTTTACAAGACAGTGTCTTCATAAGTATGTGTGTTAGAGAGCGAGCGAGCGAGCGAGAGAGTAAGAGGGAGAGAGAAGGAGAAAAAAAGAAGGAAAACAATGGGAAAAGATGATATATTTTGACTTACATTTACATACATAGGACATTACAAACAAGCACATTTCTGTAAACGGACATTACCATATGTATCTACATTGATAATGATTTACTGTATATAATAATAAATAGTAGATAAATTAACGGGAAACATTATAGATCATAGTGAAATCTGTAAAGTTATATACCAATTGTCCACATTTTAATGCTTCTATAGTTTATTTAACTCTGAATGTTTTTACATGTAAGTTTATTGACAAGAATTTCTTTTGTATCCATTGATTATCTAATACGACTTATTTCATTTTGAAGTACAATGTTCCATTGTAAAATGTATTTAGTAATGCGAAAAATCGATATTATCTTCTTCAATCTATTCTTTAATCCTTTTAATATAATAGGTTTACTGCGCAGCAGTTTGTTCCATCCTAATTTATGTCAGTGAAACATGGCCGGTAAGAGTAGAGGATATTCGTAAGTTATTAGTATTTGATCATAGGTGCCTTCGAAACATTTCCCGTATATCCTGGGACCATGGAGTAAGTAATGCAGTTGTTAGAAAACGGGTACTAGGTACGAATGGTAAATCAATTGGTGAAGTAGTGAAACTTCATCAGTTGAGATGGCTGGGACACGTGTTACGTATGCCCAACCACTGACTGCCCCGATATGCGATGTTTCATGGTATAGGAGTAGGTAGGAAGAAAGCTAGGGGCGACCAGACTAAAACATGGCACAAATCCATGAATTCACTGACAAGTGGGTTGAGTGAGCCATGTTGGTAGGTATAGACTACCTGGTTGGGATCCGCAAGAGACGATAGCAACCGATGGTTAGAGACTTTGAATGACATGACTCAAAATCGTTTGCAATGGCGCAGGTGCATACACTCTTTGTGTTCTCTCAGATTCTAATCTTCTGAATTCTTTATGTCCCTTTTCTTTTCCTCTTTCCAAATTTATTTCACTGGATTATACTCTTTAAATAACATCTTCAAACCCTAATCTTCCCGATTACTGCTTATACTCTTATTACCTCCACCACTACGGGATTTGAATGGACAACTGCATCTCTGTGCTAATGTGGTATGGCAAGTCGAACTGATGTACGTACATACAAAGTTCTACTTTCTTACTGACTGACTGACTGACTGACTGAATATAATAGGTAATGAAATTACTTTGAGCAATAATTTTTTATCGAAGGTTTTGTACAATCTTGAATACATTTTCACGTTAAGAATTAATTAGTAAGAAAAAGTTTAAGTGTTTATTAGAAGATTAACTTAATATTCATAGACCACTAACAATAGAAAGTTAATATTACCACAATGAGCTCTATAACTTTGAAAACAATTGAACGTGCCAGCGCTTAAATGCGCTGGTACAGCTGAGAGAGGGGAGAGTCAACTCTCGCTCACGATATGCTCTCACATGAAGTCATACTCACTGCCTTTTTGAGGCATGACTATTGTTTATGAAATTGAGAGAACGAAAACCGAATATCCGGCGCTTTTATCGGATTGGTGGACATGGAGAGTTCACCTATGAGAGTTGGAGAACCCTGATTCCAAACCAATGGTACACATGGGCTCTGGAGAAGCAAACGGTGTATGAATTTATTATTGATCACCTACTATCATGAGACTGCATCTCATTACGTTGCTCCTATGCCTTGAGAATCAGACCTTTATTTCGAAGGCTCTAGGTGTAGCCTGCTAAGATAACTACCTGCTTCGCTTTGGGAACCCGGGTAGTATCCCAGCTCTCACACATTCGTTATCAATTTCGTAAGTAACACTCCTATTATTTATTTATTTATTTGAACACATTAATATTGGTACAAGGAGGAACCAGATACACACACTCAAATCTGATTTGATATGTGTGAGGCCTGTGATACTGCTCGGGTACCCAAATCGAAACAGGTGGTGTTCTTAGGGGACACATTCAGAGCCTTCGACGTAAACATCTGATCCACAAGGTAGTGGAACATCGGAAGGAGATGCAATCTCATGGTAGCTGGTGACTAACGATTGGTTCATACGCCATTTATTCTCTCAGGATACTTGAGCCCATGTGCATCATTGGTTTGGAATCAGGGTTTTCCAACTCCCATAAGTGAACTCTCCGTGTCCACCAACCAGGTTAACGCGCCGGATATTCGCTTTTCGTCCTCTCAATTTTGTAGACAACAGTAGTGTCACGAGAAGGCAATGAGTAGGACATCCCTGGCAGAGGCTATATACCCGTGACCATGTGAGAGCATTTCGAGAGGGTGAGCGAACTCTCCCCACTCTTGGCCGTAACAGAGCATTTGGGGCAATAACACTCCTACCACGAGAAGGCATGAAGTAGAACTGCCCTGTCAGCATTTGGAGTGAGCGAGAAAGAGAGAGCGGACTCTCCCCACACTCAACCATACCAAGATATAATTTGAATTCTTTTAGTGCATCTAATTCAATCAATCAATATAGTATGTCATATTTCTTGTTATCTAATCTAGATTCTATTACATTCTATTACACAATGTAACTAATATTAAGTAAACAATTTCATCATTGAAATAACATGAATAAAACTTCTTTTATTCACTATCTACTTTTTTTTAAAAATTCTTTTTATTAATAATTAAATTTCATTATTGAATTGAGATCATGAACCAACTGATGTTAGATCACCATTGAATATCTGGAAGTACTGGACGGTCGTTTCACTGATGGTCTAACACCTAATCACTTCATGATCTCAATTAAAAAACAACTTAACCATCTTCACAACCCTCTATACTGTTAATTATTTAAGTTAAAATCTTAATTCATTAATAATAAGGTCGTAGGTTCAACATGTATGAAGTTCATAGGACTAAGGTGAACCTCTTTCTTTCTTTCTTTCTTTCTTTCTTTCTACATATATCTATTCAATATTCATTTATCTATTAACTTATGTATATCTATACATTACTTTACTTATTACTAACTACTACCTTATTCATTTCAAGTGTTATTATTCTAATGTTATAACATAAATGAAATGATTGACCTTAAAAAATGTGATTACTATGACTTCTATGGTAAATACACGTATTGTGAAAGATTAATATAGAGTAAATAGAAAAAAAATTTATTGATTCTTAAGTGTTATTCTCTTCTTTCTTTTTGAGTATTACAATATATCAGAAGGGGTTTTGTGAAGAAGTTCAATAGTTGATGTAAGATATGAACACCGTTGGATACCGGGCCGGCTCAGTGTTCTAATGGTTAAGCGCTCTCACGGGAGATTGATAGGTCTTGGGTTTGAATCTCGCTGGATGTAGGATCGTGGATGTGAACTGTTGAGGAGTCCCATACTAGGACGAGACGGCCGTCCAGTGCTTTCAGGTTTTCTATGATGGTCTAGCTTTAATTAACTCATGATTTCAACCATTGAAATTCCAATATATGTAATTATCGAATAACATAATACAAAAGTTTATGACTGAAATCATGAACTGATTGTTGTTAGACCATAATCCTGCTCGCGAGCGATCGTGGTCATTGCTTCTTACTAGAACTTCAAGAAATACCATTTGAAACCAGTCACTAGTGAGCGCACAAGATTGGTTGAGACTGGGTTCGAATCTCGTGGGGTGGGATCGTGGATGTGAACTGTTGAGGAGTCCTACAATAGGATGAAACAGCCTTTTAGTGCTTCCGGTTTTTAATAGCGGTTTAACAGTAATCGGTTCATGATCTCGATCAAAAACTGAATAATCTCTACAACCCTCTACTAACAACGGTTTTTCAAGACAAGAAAAGGCGTAAATTTGCAATTTCGTAGATTGGTTGAAGTGAGATATTAACACTATTGGATGTCGGATCAGTGATCTAAAGGTTAAGTGCTCGCACACGAGACTGATAGGTCCTGGGCTCGAATCTCGTGGGGTAGGTTCGTGGATGCGCAATGTTGAGGAGTCCTTTACTAGTACGAAACGGCCATCCAGTACTTTCAGGTTTTCTATATTGGTCTAGCTTCAATTGACTCATGAATTCAATTATTAAATAAAACTAATATTGATATGGAAAGTTTTCTTGTTGTTGGGAGATTATTCATTTTACAGTTTATATTTATGAACTGACTTTATTCAAACAATTGTTAAAAACCATGAACGTGTCATTTGGGTTACTAGATGACGATCATATATATGGTAAATTGATTGAAGCTATAAATACGGACTAATAGTAGTCAACTTAGTGATCTGTGGGTTGAAAGTTCATTTCAATCTTTTGTAGTTGTCAAAAAGGTGAGTCGATAAAGAGTCAGTAATATAAGTTGGAACAGGTGCTTGATTTCTTTTCTCAGTTGTGTTATGGAATTAAAATCAATACGTGAGAACAACTACAGAGAAAGCTGATAATATTTTCTAGTGAACTAACTAACATTCAGAGTGTGATATCTCAGCATCATACAGTTAAGTCTTTTCTACCATAGTCATTTACTGTTAACTAACCAAAACACGCTAGTTCTCAATAAATATGGTATACAGCTGCATCATAATGCACTTGAATCAAGTGCTTGTTATTTCAAGGATTACAGAGTTATCCAATAAACAACTGAGTGTCATTAGCTATTAAATTGTTAAAATGATATGAAGTTATATATGTAAGAGTTTACAGTTTGCCATTTGTCAATATTCAACAACTGATGAACATGGAATAGGACGAAACTTCAGGAACAATAAGAACACTACTCGACTGTTATAACTTTACTTATTTTAATTACTCGAAAATATTTCTAAGTATGACTAATGAATCCATGAACTGAAGTGCAAAAATTTGGCGACACTATAATTTATGAATGAACCAACCGGGTATAAGATAACAGGTCTCAGATTTTGGCGCGAAATTTACTCATCCATTTGGATAAATAGAGTTTTGGTATTAGTTCGTGATGAAAACTTTAAATCCAATACCTAATTTCAATAATCAATTGTAAATCATAATCCTAATTCCTCACACTGGTTTATAATTCCCATTTGGTTCTAGTTATTAGGTGAACACTCTCATGGTTTATTTGGTGTCACTCAAAGGTCGTCCATAAATTATAGTCTCACCGATTAGTCTATTGATTTATTGTACAGATTATTCCCATCTTCAGGTAATTGTAGTACATGTAGCTATATATCCTTATAATAAGTCCAATATTCTTTTTATAATCTATCACCTACATGGTTTGTCGAATAGTTCGACAGTGAAACATCTTTACTTAGTTATTCTTATTTCACAAATAAAAGTACTGACAGTTGTAGAAAAGTCGAATCGACGTCCTAATGATAACTAGGATATTAGTTAATAAATATTTCTATGATTTAAGTTAGATAGTAAATGTCCTATTGTGGAACTCCTTCTCAACAGTGAGCATCCACTATCCTGCTCGAGCGATTGAAACCCAGGGCCTTAAGTCTCGCAGGCGAACGCTTAACCTATAGACCACCGAGCCAGTCGGCATCCAACGGCGTTAATGTCGAACCTCAACCAACTCACGAAATTGCGTGACCATCTTCCATTGTACTGAGGTAGATACCTGTCTTTACCCGACACGGGTTAGTTCCACTGGTCATAGCTTCTCACTAGAACTTCGAGAATTCAACTTGATCACAATTTTTTTTCTTTGAAACTATAACAGTCAAAGAAATATTAAAAGGATCGCTAATCACCAGACGACTATTTCGTTCGAGTTTGGAATTAGGATTGTCTTGTGGTGTGTGGTGTGTGGTTCATTAACTTATCCAGCATATAGTATTCTACTTGAAATTGTTCGTCTCTTGATTGATACACATCACCTTTGCATCTGTGCAGTGACATGATGAACCAGATTTTATCTTCTTTTTGTTCCTTATTTTTTTCAAAATCAAACTTACAAATATTATCGAGTCGAAAAATGCGGGTTGGGTTTGGAATCAATTAAGACTCATTTATATAGTTTTATCATCAAACAGTTTGTAAATCATACTGGTACAATTAAAAACTGTTATGCTAGTAAAGATGTTAGTTACTATCTAGTTACTAAAATGATTCTGTACTGGTCGGACTATAAAACTAATATTAAATGGATCTTTTAAACAGATTATTCATACTTATTAGAGCAGAGTGGCAGTAACACTATTGACTCGAGTTATTGAATCAGACAATCTTTACATCACATCAAAAATTTGTGTGGCATCCACGATCCCACCCACCGCTAGATTCGAATCTAGGACGTATCAGTCTCGTGCGCGAGCGCTTAACCATTAGACCACTGAGCCGTCATCCAACGGTGTTAATGTTTAACTTCAACCAATCCACGAAATTGCGCCACCGTACACCATTGTCTTCAATGTACTGATATCTCACAACAGACCTGATTGAACTCCACTGGTTACGGCTTCTCACTAGAACTCCAGGAAGTGCCTGTTGAAGTCAGTCACTAGTGAGTAGATAATTATTATCAGAAGGGGTTTTGTGGAGATTTTAGAGACTTCAATAGTTGAAATCATGAGTCAATTGTAGCTTCAGAAATTGACTCAACTGTTTTATAATGTGTTTTATGACAAGATAAATCAAAACTCCAATACAATACCTTTTAAACATGGACTTTCTAATGGCTAATACACTTATTCACTTCACATTACATCCCTCTGATACCTATATTATTTAATTGTTGTGTAAACAAACATGTATATGAAGACAATTGCAATAACGGACTGAGAACATTTTGAAAATCATTATAAAAGCATTGAATAGCTTTGTATAGCCAAGTTTTTAATTATGATTAAACACCTTACGCTAATTAATTTTTGAGTAGTCCAGCGATAGTGATCGTTTCCAAAGCTGTACAGTCGTATTTAAAGTCACTAACGAAGATACTCCACCATACTAAAGTCCATCAAGATGAATCTAATGCTGGAATCCTTATTCGAAACCATTTTATAACGTGAAAAAGTTAATTCTAAGCGGAG
The DNA here is from genome assembly GCA_944470405.2 of Schistosoma mattheei. Classification (NCBI taxonomy): domain Eukaryota; kingdom Metazoa; phylum Platyhelminthes; class Trematoda; order Strigeidida; family Schistosomatidae; genus Schistosoma; species Schistosoma mattheei. Next base: position 89,119,290 of record OX103947.1, on the reverse strand, counting down.
CTGAATTAGATGTTTATGTATAGCAGAGTTTCTGACAATCCATCCGTGCAAGCTTGATCTTGGTGTTCAGAGGTCCAATCCTTAATTTTGTCATAGTCTTGACAACTCCTACGTATTTTGTAAGTTATTCAAAGAGTGCTTGCTTGTTTATCTTACACATATTTGCTATGTGAATATTCTTTGACATGCCTTTCTCTATGGGTAATTTCTATTTTTATTACTTCTTTGATTATTATGTAACTTTGTCAGACACTAGAAACTTTTGATTAACATTAAATGTAAATAGTATATCCTAGAGTTCTAGAGTGAAGCCGTGACCAGTGGAGTTCAGTCAGGTCTGTTGTGAGATAGGAACTCACTGAAGACAATGGTGTACGGTGGGGCAACTTCGTGGATTGGTTGGAGTTAGACATTAACACCGTTGGGTGCCGGCTCACTGGTCTAGTTGGTTAAGCTCCTGGCGCGAGACTGATAGGTCTTAGATTCGAATCTCGCTGGGGGCGGGGTCGTGGATGCGCACTGCTGAGGAGTCCCATACTAGGACGAAACGGCCATCCAGGGCTCTCAGGTTTTCCTTGATGGTCTAGCTTCAATTGACTCATGATTTCAACCAGTGAAATTTCTAAAATCCCACAAAACCCATTCTGATAATATCTGAAATAATATGAGGGGATGAAGTTAAAATAATTTCATCGATTCTCTCAGCAAACTGATCAGTGAGTGGTTATTCAGGGATATAATTGATGTCAATGTCTTCTGCATATACGGTCTTTTATTTCTGTTGAACGTTTTATTCAGATGTTGATGAATGTTCGAAAGAATTTTGTTACCTTTCTTATGGATCAAACGACTTTTTTAAAGATTAATTGTAAACTATAAATACAACTATACAGCTTTAGTAAATAACAAAGAAAACATTTTTTATGGACTGTCCATGTCTTCTAGTTCCTGGTATTGATCACAATCAATCGGCATTATTGGCATTACGCCTGTTACTCCCAATGGAGCATAGTCCGACATGACAAGCATTCTAAAACACACACTGCACCACTCTGACTTCATTTCTAGTTATAAACAATTCTTATTCATTCTTCTCATGTCTGTCTACATTTATCGATGTAATGTTCTCTTTAATCTTCCTCTTCACCTCATTTGGACTTGACGATTCCGAGTGAGGACTTGCATTGTGATACAGTTGGGTGTTTTCCTCAATGTATGTCCTATCGACTTTGAGTGCTTCTTCCTGATTTCTTCCTCCACTGGAATCTGGTTTGTTCTCTCCCGCCATAGGTTGTTGCTGATAGTGTCTGTCCAACGGATTTGAAGTATTTTATGTGAACAACTGTTACTAAACACTTGTACCTTGTGGATGATGGCTTTTGTAGTTCTCCAAGTTGCCGTCCTATACAATAGAACTGTGCTGATATTTGTACTGAAAATTCTGACCTTAGTGTTGGTTGACAATTGTTTTGAGTCCCAGATGTTCTTCAGTTGTAGATATGCTGCTCTTACCTTTCCGATCCGCGCCTTCACATCTGTATCAGATCTACCGCATAGTCAATCGACTAAGCTGTAATGTAGCATGTCTCTAATAAATCTAGTTGATGCTAAACTTTTAATAAAATCTCACTTCAGATAGAATTAACCTATACAGTTCATCAAACTAATGATAATCCTGTGCTCATCAATAAGTAATTTCTAGGTGGGTTAGAGAAGCTTCATAAGGAAGTCGTGATCGATGGAATTTAATCCCATTTGATTTATGACAGTCATTAGCAGTGATACTTCATGACAATTGTACTATATCACTAATTGATTCAAGTTAAACATAGAAATCACTACATTTTAACTCTCTTTAAACTAATTGCTAAGAAATCTAAAAGAAAAATAGAAACCAACTATAGTTTAGTCTCTTCTACAATCACAATTGAATACAATTAAATAGTTCATTATAAATCATTTGTCTATCAACACTTTACTTCTTTTGATTACACAACTCATGTTCATTCACATAATGAGAACTCTCTTGAAATCAAATCAAAGTCCTATATCTAAACACTCGTCTTTCTGTTGTTGTTGTTGTTGTTGAATGATTCATTATTGGATCTTATTGACTTTTTAAAAAAAAATTGATCAACATATATTCTGATTTCTTTCATAAATTTTATTGATTTTTTTTAAAAAAAATCATTATTGATTAGAATTATTTTCCTATTCAGTCAATTTGAATTCACCTATAAACAATACTTGATACATATATCATGAAAAAATCGATAATATAATTTCATATTTTATTAATGAATTGATTAAAATATCCAAATATTGATTTTTTTTTTCACCCTATAAGTACATTGGATCAATAATTTCATGATCAACTGATTACAATATGATTGGTCATAAATGAAGTAAATAATTTTTTTTCAGTAAACGAATTGAATCTATGATTTCCTATTAATTATTCTAATCAGTCAGTCAGCTACAATGTAGGACCAGGCACATAGATGCATCGGTTCAAGTTCCTATACCTCACTAACACAACAAGATGGGCACTGGATTCATAGAAGTAGATATTTCAGTGGTGATAATATATAAAAGAAAGATTGCATATAAGGATATAGTACAGGAAAAAAAGAATTAGTTTGTAGAAAGATAGATATGAAGCGATTTTAATCTCACTGTTTAAGGGAAGATAGAGAGTGTATACACCTACACCATTGTGATCGATTCTGAGCCATTTCACCCACAATCTCCAACCATTGGTTACGATAGTCACGCAGACCCCAACCAAGTAGTCTGCATCTACCAACATAGATCAGACTAGAAGTTAGTGACTTCGAGTACTGATGCCACGTTTTGGTTTGGCAGCCCCTAACTTTCTTCCAACCATCCCCAACACCGGTTAGCATTGCATGTCGTCATGATCGGTGTTCTGACATACGTAACACGTGGTCCAACCATTTCAGTCGATGAAGATTCACAAATTCTAATAATCCTAATTCTAATAATTAAATTCATGAATGAATAAATGTTAGATCATCATTGAAAACCTTGAAGTACTGGACGGACATTACATTCTAGTATGGAACTTCTCAGTAGTGTATATGCACGATTGACTCTTGAATACAACAACGGTTAAAATACTACGATCTCCACAAATCCCCATAGTGATAATAATATGTTTATCAGTGACTAGCTTCAAGATGAATTTCCTGGAATTCTACTGAGGAGCCGTGTTCAATCGAGGTCAATCCATGTCGGATGTGAGACATTTATCCATCTCAAAAAAGGATGAAAGGTTGCGCAAGAGCAAATATCGATTGAAGTTAGACATTAACACAGCTGGATGTCGGCTCAGTGGTCTAAAGATTGAATTTTCGTGCTTAAAACCAGAGGTTATGGGTTCGAACCCCGTGTGAAGGATTATGGATGTGAGCTGCTGAGAGATCTCATCCTAGGACGAAACGTCTATCCAGTACTCTTAGGTTTTCAATAGTGATCTAGCTATGACCGATTCGTCAATTCAACTGTTAAAACACTACAATCTCCACAAATCCCCATACTGATATTAATTATTCGTTATTTAAAAGTAATTATTTCCTAGCGGACAACGAAAATGAAACATGTATCAACCTAGCAAGCAATTCGGAAAATGATTTATTAGTAAAGAGGTGATATGTATGTATAGAGAAGAATGATTGAAAGTAAATGAGCCATGAACAGCTATTTCATTGCACTCTGTAATTCATAGAAAGGGGAAACTCATGTACACACACACAAATACACACGGTCGAATTAATAACCAATAGATCTTGAAATGAGCACATAATATTAAGAAACACTGAATTATTATCCACTGTTCCATATTTGTTATTTCAATCAATTCATGATAGAATGCCAAGACTATCGAATCCAACCTTATTTATTTAAACACATATGCAATGGTACAAGAAGGCATCAAATATATATATATGCGGCACACAAATCATTCGATTTGTAAAAGGGCTGAAATACTATCCAGGTGCCCAAACTGAAGTGATCCTACTATTCGTAATTATCTTAGTCCTAACATTAGCGTTGAACAAATTCAACACGCATTTCAGAGAAGCTAATCTTTATATGAACAGAAATTTCTAGTGGAAACCAAAGATTCCATAGTTATTTCCAGGCATTTTTAAGATTATCATCATCATCATGTAACACTTCTGCCATACACACACACACACACAATAATCGATAAAGTTAACCATCATAAAGTTATCTGACATATTGATCATATGGCTTTTAATAAATAAGAAGAAAATAGATGGAAATGTAAAAGAATTTAAACGATCATATGAATATAATGATGAGAAGAACAAGAATGTAAATCTAGAGAATAGAAGTAATAATATAACAAGTAAGTTGAAATGAATTACTTTCCGAAAGAATACAATGTATCAGTCAGTCCTTCAGTAACAACGTAAAACTCCGGATGTAAGTAAATCAGTTCGAGTTATCACACCACATTAGCACAGAGATGCAGTTGTCGATTCAAACCCCGTAGTGGTAGAGGTAATAAAATTATAATCAGTAATCGGAAAGATTAGGGTTTGAAGATGTTATTTAAAGAGTATAGTCCAGTGAAATAAATTTGGAAAGAGAAAAAAAAAGACAAGGAGGAATAAGGAGATCAAAATTTGGGAGAACACAAAGAGTGTATGCACCTGCGCCATTGCAAACGATTTTGAGCCATGTCATTCAAGGTCTCTAACCATCGGTTGCTATCATCTCGCGGTCCTCAACCAGGTATTGTTGGTTGTTTCAATCTATACCGGGTACCAAGGTTTCAAAAAGAATATATTCATATTTGAAGCTATAAAGTCTGGCTACATTGTTTCACAGATATTACTCATATTGATTAAGTTTTAGAACCATTATTTAATCATTATATAATTTAACAGAGATTATACACAACTTTTAGTACAAATGTCAAGACTACTGTATGGGGTGGAAACTTGAAGAACTACGAAAGCCATCATCCACAAGGTACTAGTGTTTAGTAACAGTTGTCCACACAAAATACTTCAAATCCGTTGAACAGACGCTATCAGCAAAAACCTATGGTGGGAGAGAACAAACCAAATCACAGTGGAGGAATAAATCAGGAAGAAGAGCTGGAAGTCGGTAGAACATACGTTGAGGAAAACACCGAACTGCGTCACAATGCAGGTCTTCACTCGTAATCGTTAAGGCCAAATGAGGTGAAGAGGAAGATCAAAGAATACATTGCATCGATAAATGTAGACAGACATGAGAAGAATGAATAAGAATTGTTTATAACTAGAAATGAAGTCAGAGTGGTGCAGTGTGTGTTGTAGAATGCTTGTGAGGTCGGTCTATGCTCCATTGGAAATAACAGGCGTAAGTAAGTATGTAATACACAACGTTACTGACTAATGCATGATACGATGGTTACTAGTTAATAATTAATAGATACAAAATTAATTTTGTTGTCAACTGAATAGTCTTAAATTATCACTCAATGTAAATGATTAGATAGTTAAGGTATTCACTTTTATTGGTAAATGATGTAACTAACTGGCATAAAATAGACAATAGAATAACAGAATCTTGTCTTGGTAATTGAAATATTAATTCTTTTAATCAATTTTTTGTAGAGTATAGTAGGTCTCTTGTTGAATTAGTGAAAGTACTCAAGTAGTCAGTATTATCTGTTATTATGCAATTAAATGACTCTGGGGAAGTTGTTTTTCAAAAAACATAACTAAACAGATATGTTATGTTGAATGTAAAACTTTACTGTCATGATTCAATTCGACATTTATACACTATTTGTATTCATCCACTAATTGGTGAATGATGTAATTTCTTTTTTAAGCAAGACTATTACCTCAGCTTAATCTCTTTTTTCTGTTTTGTTATAACAGTCAGTCAGTCAGTCAGTCAGTAACAACGTAGAACTTCGTACGTACGTACATCAGTTCGAGTTGCCACACCACATTAGCACAGAGATGCAGTTGTCGATTCAAATCCCGTAGTGGTAGACGTAATAAGAGTATAACCAGTAATCGGGAAGATTAGGGTTTGGAGATGTTATTTAAAGAGTATAATCCGGTGAAACAGGCGTAAGTAAGTAAGTAAGTAATGTGCGGTTTAACCCTTTTTCTAACTACCTACATTTCATTTCAGTGCGTGACTAATTATGCTAATAAATGTGTATCAGAAACGGAAAAAGACTTAAAAACCCTATAAAGGTAGCTATAAGACATTTTGTCTGCTGTAAATAAGGGGAATTGATAAACAGATATTCATAAGATTATCTTCTTTGAATTTTTATGTTAAAAATACCTACAGGAGTTCCGTCGCGGCCCGGATAGCTCAGTGGTAACGTCTCTGACTGTGAAGTTAAGTGACACGGAATCGAATACGTCAAGGAGCACCAGTTCACTCAACATTACAGGTACACCTTGCTGACGAGTGCCAAGTAGCACGAAACCCGGGTCCAGGGCTACCTGTTGACTACCTCCAACCATCATCTAAAAAATACCTAGTACTACCTCCTAAGTGAAGGTCCTTAAAGGGTTAATAGATCATTTCTAATCAAATTTGTGTATTGTTGATGATTAGTTGCTAGATCATGACATTAGTGATTGATCAGATAGATCAAAATGCATACTTATAGAATCAAGTCATAGGAGAAAACAGTCAAAATGAGCGTGTAAACATTGATAGGAGAAGAGCTGACTAGAAAAATCACGAAAGCTCCACGATTATAACACCCGATTCAGAGAATGGGACTTTACCAAAATCATGTACTTGAGTTAAAAATATTCTACACCGTTTGCAAACCTTTAAAGTTGTATATTCTATTGGTCGTATCAATGAATGAAAGCCTACAGCCTTAGCTTCATTATACAAACTGATTACAAAAATGTGTATTCATTTATTTATTTTAAGAACTATTCAATAGACCAGTAAAGTAAATTCCTTTCAGATTAACGGCAGTGATTTTGTTTTAATTGAAAGAACCATCTATGTGGTTTGAAATAGTTGTATAATTAGTATGATATAATGCAACTAATTACATAATAATCAGAGAAGGGTTTTGTGGATATTATAATAATTTTAATAATTGAATTCCTGAGTAAATTAAAGCTAGATCATTATGGAAAACCTGGGAGCACTAAACGGTCATTTCGTCGTATTATGGGACAATTCACCAACGCGCATCCACGATCCCACCACGCGAGATTCGAACCCAAGACCTATGAGTCTCCCACGCCAGCGCTTAACTACTAGACCACTGAGCCGATGTCTATGAGTGTTGATGTATAACTTCAAACGATTCATGAGTTCAACCATTAAAATTATAGTTACATAATGTCTGGGAACTTTAATGAAAAGATGTCATAATTATCTACCTGTGTGTATATTGCGCAATACAAGTTAATGAAATTTCAAGGCATAGAAAAAAAATGACGTTTCAAATTTCACTCAGATGTACAATTCCATGCAATGTCATTCATTTTTTAAAAATCAGTTTGTCACCGTAATGCCTTATTAGATAATTTAACAACCAAAAGTTAATTTGTCTTGAAGTGACCTAGTTACATAATTCAGTTTTCAATAAAGTCCATTCACTTTTTTTTTAAAGATCAAATTAAGTTTATTAGTTTGTTACTGTATCCAGCACAAATGTTACCATTATTATTGACTTTATTTATCTGATTACTTATATACTTACGCCTGTTATTCCCAATGGAGCATAGACCGACATGACAAGCGTTCTCCAACACACACTATACCACTCTAGTTTCCTTTCTAGTTCTAAAAACTTGTTGTTCATTCATTGATCTTCCTTTTCCCTTCATTTGGCCTTGACGATTCCGAGTGAGGACTTGCATTGTGACGCAGTTAGTGCTTTCCTGAATGTATGTCCTATCGACTTCCGGTGCTTCTTCCTGATTTCTTCTTCCACTGTGATGTGGTTTGTTCTCTCCCACCGTAGATTTTTGCTGATAGTGTCTGTCCAACGGATTTGAAGTGTTTGTGTGGACAACTGTTACTAAACACTAGTATCTTCTGGATGATGGCTTTCGTAGTTCTTCAAGTTGCCGTTCTATACAAAAGAACTCTCCTGATATTGGTATTGAAAATTATGACCTTGGTGTTGTTTGGTTTATCCGATTAACTAAATACTAATCAGAACTGTCATAAATCTATTTATCATTACAATATGATTAATTTTATTTGATTCTTTACATATTTCAATATTTTGACATGAGCTATCAAAGCACTTTTTCCAGTCAGATGAACGAAGTATCAATGATGAAGATACATTAATATAAGGACCGAGGAAAATCACATTTCATGCAGTATTTTTGATAATAATAGTATTTATTATCAATATTATTATCCTTTTGGGTGGTCTATGCCCCTCCACGAGGGATAACAAGCGTAAGTAACTAAAGTAAAGTAAAGTACCGTAATTTCACAAGGCAAATAAACTCAATTTCCATCCATTTTGACATTGTTACCTAGAAATAAGCTCTGATATGAATTGGAAAAAAACTAGTTTTAAATAGTCTATGCCATGTGATTGCAAATTTTACATGAATGAGATATTAACTGTCATGTAATTGAATGAACACTATCTAAATGAATGATTAAACAGGTGATATGTAAAAGTATTAAGAAAAACAACACGTAATTGATCACCTAACGAAGAAAATGAAATGTCACTCAATCAATCAGTCAGCTATAACGTAGGACTAGGCACATAGATGCATCGGTTCAAGTTGCCACACATCATTAGCACAACAAGATGAACATCGAATTCATAGAAGTAGTTAAGTCAATGGTGGTAATATATAAAAGAAAGATTGTGTATAAGGATGCAATAGAGGAAGAAAGAATTAGTTCGTAGAAAGATATGAAGCGATTTTAATCTCACGGTTTAAGAGAAGACAAAGAGTGTATGCACCTACACCATTGTGATCGATTCTGAACCATGTCACCAAGAGTCTCCAACCATCGGTTACGATAGTCACGCGGACCCCAATCAAGTAGTCTGCATCTACCAACATGGCTCACATCAGAAGTTAGTGACTTCGAGTACTGATGCCACGTTTTGTTTGACCGATTGATTTTCAATGAACACATATCCTAATTGTTTGTTAATTAGATTTAAATACCGTAAACATCATTTTTCTTTGTCAGTTCATTCTATGAACTTAGGTAGTAAAAGTACGTTGAACAACACTGAATAAAATCTACTAATGAATCTGGCTGAACTGGGGTTATTAAAAAGTAAAATATATCATAAATAGACCACAGTTGATAGTCCAGTGTTTTTGAATTTGAAGAGTGCAGCTAAATTCTAGAACAACACATCTAACATCTATTGTAAAACTGTAGTTACAATGTTCGAACTTCACGCTACAGATATATCTGCAAGAATAAGGACAATCATTTTTGAAAATCTAGATATCCATATACATAAAGTTTGCAGATCTATAATACTGATCAGATGATGTTCAATAAATAAGCTCATTTTAGTCTTGCTTACAGATTGTAGAAAAGGATTTCTATGAATTCTCTTGTGAGACATGTATTCTAATTTTTTTACACAAAAATTCAATTACATGTAGTTTCGAGAGTGAAAACCGGCAACCGTATTTTAAAAGATCGTTACAGATTTGGGATAAAGTGATGCTATGCAAAACTAGGTGGTAAAAGAAGTGAAGGAAAAATTAGGAAATTATGGAGTTTGATAATAAATACGATAGGTTCTAAAGCCACTAGCATTACCTAGGTAGTTACCAGTTACGAACAGAAAAAGTGTTTCTCCTTGAGAAAATAAAGAAGGAAGCGGGATTAGGCTTGAATTTCCTCTATCAGGCGGGCACAGGCATAAACTAGCGAATAACTAATTGGAAACAGTTACCAAAATGTTTTCTATTTATTCGTCCCTTGTTTTGAATTGCAAGTTCCGTACTTCTAAAAGCTTAGTGTGGTGACCGAAAACTCTCGAAGAAAGGCCGTTATATAGTTTCTGAATTCACTAAATTTCGATCTCTTGTACCGACTGTTAGACAGCAACATTGCTGAGATGATCGCTGTCCTTGACCAAAACCCTACTGTCAACATTACAGTCAGCAAGTCATAAACCGATACAGTTAGCAGAAATGAGGCATCTCTGGAGACAGTAATCTTTGCTTCTTATCATAACATTAACTTAAACATTTTTGTAGTGTAGTAGGAACGTGGACTCTAGTAAATAAAACTCAACTGGCAGTCATAATCACTTAACTGCATCACAGCGTCAAGGTCGAAGCTGCAATCAGGGAAGCGATAGGCGACTAAGTCTATACCAAAAATATTAATGTTCCCCAAATACCATGATACGGCCGAGGTTAGGGAAAGTCAGATCTCCCTCTCGAAATGCTCTCACAAAGCCAGGTGTATACAGTCACTGATGGGGAAGTCCTACTCACTGCCTTCTTGCGGCATTACTGTTGTTTACGAAACTGATAGGTAGAAAAAAGAATGTCCGATGCCTTCACTGGGTTAGTGGACATGGAGAGTCCACCTAGGGGAGTTGGAAAACCCTGATTCGAAACCAATGGTGCACATTGGCTCCAGAATCCTGAAAGAACAAATAGTGTATGAACAAATCATTGGTCACCAGCTGCCATGAGACTACATATCCCTACGATACTCCACTGCCTTGTGGATCAGATCTTTAGGTCAAAGGCTCCGGGAGTGGTCCCTTATGGAAACCATCTGGTTTGGTTTAGTCACTCAGGTAGTACCATACCCCACACACAAATCAAGTGACTTGTTTAGCGTATATGTATTCAGTGCCCCTTCGTACCAATATTTATGTGATCAAATAAATAAATAAATGAATGTCCACCATCAGTCTATTTTCTTCGCTAATTAGAACTAAAAGTTTACTTAAATATTGAACGATAAACATTATATTATACTCCCAACAGTAACATACAATGGGTTTTATGGAGTTTGTAGTAATTCCAATCGGTGAAATCACTAGTCCATTGAAGCTAGACCACCATGGAAAACCTGGAAGCACTTGACGGCCGTTTCATCCTATTGTGAGACTCTTCAACTGTGTGCATCCACGACCTCGCTTCGCGGGATTTGAAACCAGGAGCTATCGGTTTCGTGCGTGAGTGCTTCTAGGTTTTCCATGATAGTCTAGCTTCAATTAACTCATGATTTCAACTATTGAAAGTAACATACTTCTTTCAAACAGATAGTTTCATTGACAAAAGTTGATGATCCAACTTTTAATGTTATCTATTTGTACTATTAGTTCATATGAGTAAAGAAATAGTAATGTAATGATTATAAGATAAATGTATACAAATCTCAGCATAATCACTATGATATGGAGCAAATACCAAAAAAAAATTGATTGACTATCTAAGTATGTTGTTGTACAAAGTGATTTCTGTTCAAAAAGTTTTAACACTAAATAAATAATTAGTTTTATTAAAAGGTAAACAATAATTCCCCCCCCATAGGTTGTTCTTATTTTATCATTTATGAATCTGTTTATTTGTTTATCATAATGAGATGGTAACAATAATAATAAAGCATAACAAAAATGCTCAGTGTTGAAGATACTACACCTAATGAACTTTGATCATTCATAAGCATACGGTTGAAATAGATAATGATTAATAATGGAATAAAGATGAGAATGTTGACTATAGTGGCACAATGGTTAATCAGGTTTATGATTTTATTATCTTTATTAATGACTTAAAGATGGATGCACATACACAAGCAAATATACCTGCTCACATGCATACACACACACACGTAATATATATGGATGAAGAAGCGCTCCATCTTGTTGTTAAACCATATTGATTCTAAGTGTTAGTGTATGCTTATTTATATTTGTGATCAGTAACATTTGTGCATTAACACAATTAGAGAAAATAATGTATGTTTGTTTTTGTTGAGCACACACACTTTATACACTTCACACTTGAATACTATTTTTAGTAATCAACGTTTTTCTAATAAAAATCACCAATCATTAGAATATGATTTCTCTAAATTAGTCTTGTACTCAGTAAAATAAGTCGATAGTGGTAAAAGGTCGATGATGCGCTAACATCACAAGTTATGATGAAGTCCTGAGTTCAAAACTCGCGGGGAGCGGGATCGTGGATGCGCACTGCTGAGGAGTCTCATACTAGGACGAAACGGCCGTCCAGTGCTTCCAGGTTTTCCATGGTGGTCTGGCTTCAACTGACTCATGATTTCAACCTGTGAAATTTCTAAAATCTCCACAAAACCCATTCTGATATGATGAGGATAGTTTCAACTGGGGAGTTGTGGAATATAAGTATGAGACATTTAGACCATCTTGTATATCTGTCCGAAGGACTACTAGCTCTATTCTGTTTATTTAAATTCCCTGGGATTAGGTTTGTTCTTCATAATAAGTACAAAACCAAACAACAGTATATATTTTTAAACTAGTAGACTGAGCAGTGATCAGACAATCTACGATAATGATTAAAGCTGAAACGATTAAAATTCATCTTATGTCCAGTATGTGAGTGATCTAACCATTTAGATGTACCTTCCTCATAGTGACAATGTATCATAATGAGACTCAAACCAAGTACTTTACGCTTCAAATCCTAATATGATACCAAAATTGCTAATGAGCCGGTCAAAGGATATGAAATTGTCAGAAAGAGTTCCGAATTTCACGTTGGTGATATTTAATACGAAAGTTCAAGTTTCTCTATCCGAAAAATTTCCAATAAGATGAAACGCGCGTCCCAGCCATATGTCAAATACACTGCAGATTCCCTTCAAATATTGAATATGATGGCTCACACATGTTTGAGGTGAAAACAATAGGTAAAACGAAAAAGATATAATACTAACTTGGAAGAACACAAAGAGTGGATGCACCTGCGCCATTATAAACGATTTTGAGCCATGTCATTCAGGCTCTCTAACCATCGGTTGCTATCATCTCATGGATCCCAATCACGTAGTCTACACCTACCAACATGACTCACTCTGTCCACTTGTCAGTGACTTCATGGATTTGTGCCATATTTTAGTCTGGCCGTCTCTAACTTTCTTCCAACCTACTTCTACACCATAAAACATTGCACGTCGAAGCAGTCGGTGGTTGGGCATACGTAACACGTGTCTCAGCCATCTCAACTGATGAAGTTTCACTACTTCATCAATTGATTTGCCATCCTTGCCTTGAATCCAAGAAGTGATTTAAGCGTAATAAACAAGTACATGGCGATTCTTTTGTTTTGATGTTTGTACTCAATTTTAAAAACTCTTAGTCCAATCCTACAAAGTATGATATACACACATGAGTGGTCAGGTATTTTTATCATTGACAGTATTTAGTCAATTCATTTTCATTTCACAAAAGAACAAAGTCAATCAATAACCATCTACAGCTTTATACTTTTAGTTCCATATTACATTTATTATGAGATAGATCTTAGAAATTACGGAAATGAAAAGAGACAGCCTTGACCTAATGAATGAAAATTATTAACTACAAACTTCAGTGTAATAATACAGAATCAGCTTTATATAGTTGATGAAATTAACATGATAATAAGCATTTAAAACATGCTTTTTAGTGAAAAATTATACATCTTAGTAAACAAAAACAAAAGAAACAATAAGCTAATTAATCAATTGATGACGTGAAATAACTGTTAAACTAATTAATAGTTCTCCAATTAGAATGATGTTCGTTAACAAACCCCATTTTTACACAAGCATGTGACTATCAAGACTTAGTAACTAAGTGGATAACGTAATGGCATTTGAAGCGGATGGTACTGGGTTTGAGTCCCAGAATTTGAACACCAACTCTGAGATGACGGTTGATCCAGCTGAAATGTACCAAATAAGACGAGATGCATGTCCTGGATTCTACTACTAGCCACTATCCATTTTTTGCTTGTAAACTCATGTTTTTTTTCTAGTATTTCCATTTGTGTATATGTGTAATTAAGTACTTGAGTGAAGCATTTAAAGTGACATACTTGTATATGAACACAAACATTCAGTTTATGACTCAGAAATTGTTTACATATATATATATATATATATATATATATATATATATATATATATATGTACTTTCACAAATACTGACATGAATATACAACAATATTATAAGTAAATAAGTTGATTTATTTATACCACTACTACTAATAACTTCCTTGTAAAAGTAGTACAAGTGATCGATCAGGTTTAAGACATTTTCCTATTAGGCTATGAAAGATATTGATGACTAACATGAGTTTTGTAAAACTATAGGTTTAGTGAGATGGTGATTTACAGATAACAAATGAGAAACGCTAAAGTGAACTTGAGAATATCCACCTACTAACTAGGACTAATTTATGGTTATAAACTAGTGTGAATTGTGATTTCTAGTTAGGTTAGGAATTACATTTAGGGTTTTTATCATGAACTGACATCAGCTATGATGACAAAACGCTATTTAGACAAATGAATGAATGAATTTCGCTTCAAAATCAAATATCTGTTATCTAAAATTTGACTGGTTCATCCATAAATTATAGGCTCTTTGCAGGTCTATATTCTAAGTAATTAACTTTCAGCCAGTCCATCAGTATATTACCAACCAAAGTATGATCAGATATTTAATGTTATTAGCATACATACAATAATTGATATCTCCATGAAAATGTATAAGGCTACATAAGGTTAATGATTTCATCAATTTAAGATTCGAAAGCGAGCCATCATTTTGAAGCAATAATTAACTACAAAGTAGTTGTTGTTTTTAGAGTTTTGAGATTAGTTAATTTATTTCTCTTAAAAGTTTGAGATACACTGAAATACATAAATGAAACTCAACTCAAATTCCTACAATAATCGATGTCATTGAGCTCGTGAGCTGATCAGTGTTAGACCACCATCGAAATGATGGACGTACTGGATGGAGGTTTTGTCATAGTATGAGACTCCTTAGCAGTGAGAATCAATGATCCTGTATGGAGTGTGAGGCAGTCACTCACCGAAGACAATCGGAGATGGTCACGCAATGTCGTGGATTGATTAACATTAGACATTAACACTGTTGGAGTCAGGCTCAGTGGTCTAGAGATGAAGCGTTCGTGAACGAGCGCCTAGGTCTTTGGTTCAATTTTCGCATGCTAGATTGTAGATGTCAACAGCCGAGGAGTCCCGTATTCAGACGAAACAGACGTCCAGCGCTTCCAGGTTTTCAGTGGTGGTCTGATATTGATCAGTTCATGATTTCAACAGAATCCACCAATCTCCACAGCCTCTTACTGAAATCAATCTGCGTTTCTGTTCAATGATAATCATTTTCATAAATAAGCTTGAAGACAATGTCAATGAGATTCACTCACAGACAGAATAAATTCATGTTATTATCATCAGTTAAAATGAATGTTATAAGGTTTAGTGACTACAAAACCATTAAATATATGATTTATAAGATAAGTATAACTTACTTCCAGGCATAAGACGAGGTTTAGCTCCAAGTACTGCTAAGTTTACATTGGCTTTACGACCATCAATACATGGATTAGGATCACGAATAGCAAGTAAGGCATCCTCAGTGCGAGTCATAGTTACCTAATTTTTAAAAGCAAGAAATATATATAATTTTTTATGTTGAATAAGTATCTAATGGAGTTACATTTCTGAATGTTTTATGCTATTAAGAAAAATCAGTAGTACAACAATTATTTTATTAATCAGAATCCATTTATTTATTTAGTTAAACACATGAACATTGGTACAAGGAGGCACCAAATGTATGTGCACGACACAAACCATTCGATTTGTATGAGGGCTAGAATACTACCCGGATGCCCAAACCAAACGAAGTGGTTTACTGAGGAGGCCACACCCCGAGCCTTTGACCTGGAAGTCTAATACACAAGGCAGTGAAACAACATAAGGGGATGCAGTCTCATGGTAGCCGGTAACCAATAATAGGTTCATACACCACTTGTTTCCTTAAGATCCTGGAGACCATGTGCACCATTGGTTTGAAATCAGGGTTTTCTAACACCCCTGGTTAGATCTTCCATATCCATCAACCCGGCTAAAGCGACGGATATTCTCTATCACTTTCGTAAACAACACTTCTAACACGAGGATTCGGTGAGCAGAACTTCCCTGTCAGTGACTATATACACGTGGCCTTGTGAGAGCATTTGGAGAGAGAGAGAGCGGATTATCCCTACCCTCGGTCGTATCAGTGCATTTGATGTTATATAATAAAAGACTAATTTAATCAGCTTTGAGTTTTACTAACTGTATAATGGTTTGTAATACTACCTTCCAACAGCCAGCCATGAAGTTTATGTAAACCAGAGTTCCTTTAATGAATAGAGATTAAAAGAGATGCAGTTAAAAGGTTATATCTATTCAATTGAATATTTTAACTTAAAAGCTCATTTGTCAAATTGAAATCACAAATAATACATATAACACTCTATAAATCAGTCAACTGAAATAATGTTGCACCACTGAACTCATAGAGATATATTAACTAGTGCTTACTAAACTTGTTTCATAAATAAATTCAGTCTTGAGATGGTGGAGAAGATTTGTAGCTCAGGTGGATGATTTTGATGGAGTTTTGTTCTCTGAGCTAGATGGTTTGGTCGTGGAGCTTTCATCGTTCTTCTGAACAACATCAGCACAAACGATGAAAGCTTCACGACCAAACCATCCAGCTCAGAGAACAAAACCCCATCAAAATAAAGTCAATCTACAAAATTAAAACCATTAAAAACGACTACCTAACTAGTAACGTATGACTTAGTGTTTAGTTGGAAACATGCTAAACAGCTGAAAGAACAATATTTTGGTTCCTTGTTGTTTACATTTTTTTAAAATTCTTTTTGTTGTTGTTGTTGTTATTTTCATGGTCTTTACTTCAAAAGTACACAAACGAGACAAATGTAAGACAAGACTGGACAAACTTAAACTTTCGTATTCTAGCCACGTATATGTAGGTGTATACACAATGTATTCAAGGTGAGTTTAGGCGGGGGAGGAGAAATACCATATTACTTCACGTTATAACAGGCGTTAACGATATAGAACATTCTGGTGACTTATGCATACTAGTAACGGTGATGAGTTGTGAGAGTGGAAGACAATTTATTTTCATCTACTGTTGTTTTCTTTGTCATCTTCAAACACTGTACTTGTTTGTTGTGTACATTTTAAGGTTAACAAAATAATAGAACTTTTCAAGAGACTTGTAAATGTTTATTTCAGAGACCAAGATATAAATATGTTCAAAGAAAAGCTCTTTTCAGCATGAGTTTGTGGAGATTATTAAGTTTTTGGTCGAGATCATGAACTGATTGATGTTAGACCACCATTGAAAACGTGGAAGCACTGGACAGCCGTTTCGTCCTATTGTAGGACTCCTCGGCGGTGCGCATCCACGATCCTGCCAGCGGGATTCGAGCTCAGGACTTTCAGTCCCACGCACGAACGCTTAACACCTTGACCACTGAGCCGGAATCCATCGGTGTTATTATCCAACCTCAACCAACGCCTTCCATTGTACTGAGGTAGATACTTGTCTCTACTTAACATGGATTAGCTCTACTGGTCATGGCTTCTCACTAGAACTCTTATAATTCCCTCACGAAGCTAGTCGCTAGTGAGAACATGGTAGTTATCAGTATGGGGTTATATCACGGATATGGTATGGGAACTTTGGCGATTACACATTTGTCCCAGGGCCTACCTTATCAATAACTGACTGGTATCACCACCCACCTTCGGATAAATGATAACACTAACATTCCACCGATTGTTTAATTAGAAGCTAAGTAGTATTACACCAGATGACTCTAGGCTACTTTCAAAGTAAAGAATTACAAAGTGTATACATTTGGAATTATGGCAGTATACTCAGGATATATTGCATCTGCCCATTTTTTTTGGGGGGGGGGGTTACAAAATTGGAAAAAATGACAAGTAGGGAAATCATAATACATTATTCTTAAGTAATTATAAATAAGGTCATCTAATAGATGTTTATCCCTTAACTTGAAATTTTGGTGATTTTTTAAAGAGTCACCTGATTACAGGTCACAGGAAGTTAGTATCACGTTTCATACCTAATAACTTGTATTATCATTTATGAACAAGGCTAGTATTTGACATAAAAATCAATGATCACGCTTTTAGTGAAATTTAACTAAGTTTTTAAACGAAATATTGAAAAAACGCATAGAATTGTGTTGTTGGAGAAGATTTGTAGCACAAGTGGATGATTTTGACCAAACCATCCAGCTCAGAGAACAAAACTCCATCAAAATCGTCCACCTGAACTATAAATCTTCACCATTTCAAAATCATATGAGCGTAGTACACTTCTCGTTGTTCGAAAATGGGAGAATTCAACCTAAAGGCAGGCTTCCACTCGAGAACAACTGTATTTTCTCCACGATTGTCTTCATCAGCATGTTCTACCAGCAAGTGTAAGATACAGACCTCCAATCAACTGTCCATTGGGATGGGGAATAGCTAAGCAAAGTGGAAGCAGAATGGTACACCTAATCACGATCAAACCATCCAGCTCAGAGAACAAAACTCCATCAAAGAAAATTGTGTGGGATTCTTAAATAGTAGAGCATGTCAGTTTTAGATTTTATTTCACATCACCACATTGTTATCACTTCCCAGTAGTCTATGCCTTGATGAGGATGCTTATTCCAAAGAGACCTGATAAGGAAACTGGATTAGTAATAACCTTTTTAATTTCATAGCATGGCCTCAGCTTCGTCTGATAATGATCACACATAAGCATTTTGTGAGCATTTGTTTTATTCGTCAGCTTCACAAATCTAGAGCCCAACTGCTGGTGATAGAAATCCATTTGTAAGGGTGAGGTGTACTATATTTAGGGATAACCTTCTCTAACATTTTTCCGTTGTGAGAAGGTCGTATGATTGTTAATACCGGTTTTCTAGAGGAAAAAGCCTAATGGTGTTACATCCTTATACAGTTGAAAGGATGACTCTAACTTAGGACATTAAGTTAATGGTCTTAATCCTACAGCTGTCGAACAGACCTTCTTGTCATGATATGACCCGAAGGAATGTATATTTCAGCCAGCATAGCTCGATCAGGTCATAAGCAACCACCGTGTCAAGATGATAGCGTTTAATTTTTTTACAAATGGAGTTGTGGGTTACTCATCTGTAACCCTAAATTAAGTGGTAAACTAGCTAAAAGGCAATGAACTGCCAGTCTTTGGGTTGCAAGTTCCGGTTCATTTCTGATTCTGTTTGAATAGCTAAAGTGTAGATTAAAGCTGAATATGTATAAATCCATTTGATAATTGGGTTACATTACAACGGCACCAATAGTACTTTTAAACCTTAGAAACAACTGACTAAATTTTTAATAGATGATGAAATACACTAGTTTAAAGAAGAAAATAAGGAAGCTGGAATAAAGAAACTGTTGTCTTTAACAAACATTTCACTAGTTTTAACTTTCATACATGCATGACAAGTATGAAAAAACTCTGGAAAAAAACAGAATTTACTTATAGTTGGATTCATGAACCAGTTGAATCTAGACCAAAATGGAAAACCTGGAAACACTGGACGGCTGTTCCGTTCTAGTATGGGACTCCTCAGCAGTGCGCATCCACGATCTCGCCCCGCCAGATATCGAACACAGAACCTATCGGTCTATTTGATCAGCCCGTTACCATTAAGTCACCGGATTTTCATCCATTAGTTTTTAATTACGAACTCAGACAATCGCTAATCAAATTTGAACAAAGCCTAAATTTGTTGTGTTTAATATTGACTATTTTGATGAAGCTATATTCTCTGGTTTCAGAAAGATGATTGTTTAGGTGATATTGTTTAGTATAGTAATAAAGATTTCACGATACACGGCCAAAATAATCCTACTGAGTTACAGATCTACTCAATGTTAATTAGAACATCTAGGATCTTATCTAATCACGCAGATGATTCTCCCCCTGACAACATCAAGATTCGTTTTATATGTATATTCGTGATTATGCCATTTAAAAATAGAGTAAAAGTTCTATGAACTAATACACTACGAATTCTTCATTTGACGTAGATCAAGAAAAACCAGTAGTTGAATGACTGGTATCTCAATCCTTAGTTTTAAAAAGTAACAATGTTATCAACGCTAAGAAAAGTTAGTTATATAGAGATCACATATTTTCTTTTCAATCATTTTGTAGTAAAACACGATTTTTTGTTGTTGAGGGAAATGATACGAAAACGGTGAGACTATAATTCATGGACGACCTTTCAGCGACGCTAGGCTGACCTTGAGAGTGTCCACCTAATAACCAGGATGAAATGAGAATTATAAATCAGTGTGAGGAATTAGAATTATGATTTACAGTTGATGATTAAGGTTTGGATTTAGATTCAACGTTTTCATCATGAACTGACATCAGCTGTAATGGCAAAACTCTATTTATCCAAATGGATGAATGAATTTCGCACCAAAATCCAAGATCTGTTTTCTTATACGTGATTGGTTCGTCGATAAATTATAGTCTCGCCGTGTAAACTTATGTTGTGTTGCATTATCATCTTTATATCTCTTTGATATGTTATGCAAGGATAATATCGAGACTGACACTGCATCTGTGTTATTATGTAAACATGACTGACTGACTATTATGTTAACGGGATAAGGTGATACGAAATATAATATAAACTGGTTACTACTCAAAACCATGAGACATATCTACAATTAGTTGACTAGGGATCCACTTGGTAGGGAAATATACGAACATAATACATCGTCGATGCGAAAGAAATGTCAAGAATAATAAATATAATAAGAGTAAACACAACATCCTTCGCAAAGATTTTGTTTTCCAAGAGCTTTTGTAAAATAAATGCTCCTCTGCTGGTTCACAGTGTCGTTTATTGACTGTCTATGGCCATTTGTTGACGTGATTAATTAATCACCATATAAACTAATCAAATTTTAACCGTTACATTTTACTAAAAGGATAAATATGTTTACACGAAACAACTGAATGCGATCAATGAAGTTGTCAGACAAGGTAAAGAATCAGCTATATGAGTGTGAGTGCTGTTTTGAAACAATTAGACTTTGCTACTCATCCATTCAAGTGCTTATCACTGGATACCACAATCAAAGATGTTACCACATGGTTATTTATGATAAAAATAATAATAACCTACACTACAGTTAACACTAAAAGTGATGAGACTACAATTTATGAACGACCTTTGAAAGACACTAAAATGAACTTGAGAATGTCCACCTACTTAGTACAACTAAATCATGATTATAAACTAGTGTGAGAAATTACAATTATGATTTATAGTCGATGGTTAAGGTAAAGAATTAAATTTAAGGTTTTCATTATGAACTGCCATCAGCTAAAATGCTAAGACTCTATTTAGACAAATGGATGAATGAATTCCTCTCCAAAATCCAAGACCTGTTGTTTTTAAATCTGATTGATTCAGTTCATAAATTATAGTCTCAACCGTAAAAGATTAGTTATTCTCACGCTCGCGCGTGAGAATGATACGTCCTGATCGTGGATGCGAACTGATGAGAAGTCCACAATAGGACGAAACGGTCATCCAGTGCTTCTAAGTTTTCCATAGTGATCTAGCTTCAATTGACTCATGATCTCAACCATTAATATTCTTCATTCATTAATTTTAACACTAACATCATCTACATCTCATTATTTTATTCTAATTGAGAAAATTAGACTAAATTCAATGTTAATTACAATATAAAATTTCATTTTTACAATGAAAGATTTCAATGATAATAATCAATAAAAAGTACAATTAATTTACCAAACAAACAAACATCCTACTGATCTATTTCTCAGTTTTTGTCAAAAACTTATAAAAAGAAAGAAATTTTCTCATTTGTATCCATGTGATATTCTTTATTCTTGATAATTAGTCTTTATTGATTGATTGATTGATTGTAATTTTTATATAATGCAGTTTTAAATAATGAATGCTCAAAAGAAACAAATAAATCAATTAATCAATAAATTCATTTGATATTGTTGTTTACTTGGATTTTCCCATTGATGATTAGAACTTGTGAATATCAAGACAATATGCACAGGATGCACAAATGTCAATAAGTGACTGATCAATTGCAGTCTTAAACATCAATGAGTAGATTCATGTAAACAATAATACCAAGTGAATTTAAACTTCACCTTATTGAATAAGCAAGTGTCCATCAGGACTCAGTAGCTAAGTGCACAACGCTATGGTGTTTGAAGCGAACGGTACTGGGTTCGAGTCCCAGAGTGGACATCAATCCTGAGATGCGAGTATATCCAGTTGACGAGTCCCAAAATAGGACGAAACACGCGTCAAACTGGATTCCACTGTTAGCCACTATTCATCTTTAGTTACACTTAATCAATAATTGAGAAGAAATAATAATATTACTATCATGTTTATTGTTTTTTAATCAAGATGAACAAATTTCATCAAAACATATTTGTATATGTGTATATGTACTATTGAAATACACAATATGCACACCTTCCTTAATAATTAATCTCACGTGAGAAGTTATCATGTTAAATATTTTCAAATAAATTAATAGTTAATAATCTAATAAAATGAGGGTTTTATAATTAACTATGACAAATATGGAACTAGTGGAATACATCTAATTGTATTTGATTACGATCATGAACCGATTGATGTTAGACCACCATTGAAAACGTGGAAGCACTGGATAGCCGTTTCGTCCTATTGTGTAACTCCTTAACAGTGGAAAATGGTTGCGCAATTTCGTGAATTTGTTGAAGTTAGACATTAACACCATTGGATGCCGACCGGCTCAGCGGTCTAATGGTTAAGCGTCCGTGCATGAGACTGAAAGTCCTGGGTTCGAATCCCGCGGGCAGGATCGTGGATGTGCACTTCTGAGGAGTCCCACAATAGGATGAAACGGCCGTTCAGTGCTTCCAGGTTTTCAATGGTGGCCTAACATCAGTTAGTTCATGATCTCGATCAAAAACTTATTAATCTCCACAACTCTATACTGATACATGTAATTGTAAATGTACATGTTTGTTCATCTAATGATTATTAATATCGTAGAGACTGATAAAAATGTGAAATTGTAGAGATTAATACCATTTAGAGTGAAACCTAAAATCTTTAAATATTTGAGACATAATGGAAATATCGAGGCAATTCATACTGAATACACATACTCCAAAAGGAGACTGATCTATTGAAGTCTTTAACGCCAATAATAAAGACTCAAATAAGGCCAGAGAACACACAGAGCTGGGAATTGAAGCAGACAATAGAAGAATGAATAGCTCTTGGAAACTACTGGAAAAGAAAACATCGTACAAATTTATCTGAAGAATGCTGATGGGCGGCTCTCGCTTCTTCACGAGGGTTAACAGGCGTAAGTAGTACGTAACCTAACTGATTTTCGAAAGCTTTCCTCATTTGTATAAAATATCGAAATAACTGAACTCATCAGCTTGTGTTTATCTCAAGAGAAAGCAACGAAATACAACATTAATTTTTGATATTCTACATTAAGCATAGTTATTTATGCGTATACATATTCTTTGATAATGTTAATAAACTATTATACTTCTCTTCTTTTTTTTTCTCCACCATCTATTATACTTCTCCCCCCCCCCTCCTACTCCGAAAAAGTTCAAACCCGAACCGCAGGATAAAACGTTGAAATTAACTAGATTTCAATCGCTGAGATGACATAAATACAAATATTACATTTAATTTAATTCCCATATTGCTTAATTCTGTTGTTTGCAAAGTACCATTTACATGATAATAATATTTTTTGAAGGTAAGACAATATCAATTGAGTTTTCAATAGTTACTCAATTATAATAATCTCATATTTATTTCTTAGAACCTTAATAAGATAATAAATTGATATCGAATTCGGTAAGAGAACAAATCAGATTCCAGTGAAAGAATAAATCAGGAAGAAGTGCTGTAAGTCGATAGGACATACACTGAGGAAAGCAACCAACGGTGTCACAATGCAAGTCCTCACTCGAAATCCTCAATGCCAAATGAGGTGAAGAGGAAGATCAAAGAATACATTACACCGAGAAATGTAGACAGACATGAGGAGAATGAGCAGCATTTATTTATAACTAGAAATGAAGTCAGAGTTGGATAGTGTGTGTTGGAGAATGCTTGTCACAGCGATCGATGCTCCATTGGGAATGACATGCGTAAGTAAGTAAGTGATAACTTATGGACAACTTTTGAGCGACGCCAAATCAACCTTAAGAGTGTCTACTTACTTAATAGGGCTAAATGAAGATTATAAAGCAATCTAAAGAATAAAGATAATGATTTGCAGTTGATGGTAAAGGTTTAGATTTAGATTTATGGTTTTTATCACGAAATGATATCAACTAAAATGCCATGGCATTACTGTTGTTTACGAAATTGAGAGGACGAAAAGTGAATGTCTGGCGCTTTAATCAGGTTGGTGGACATGGAGAGTTCACCTAGGGGAGTTGGAAAACCCTGATTCCAAACAGATGCTCCACATAGGCTCCAGAATCCTGAAGGAACAAATGGCGTATGAACCAATCGTTGGTCACCGGTTACCATGGGACTGCATCTCCTCACGATGCTCCACTGCCTTGTGGATTAGACCTTTAGGGTGAAGGCTCCGGGTGTGTCCACCTAAGAAAACCACTTACTTCGATCTGGGCACTCAGGCAGTATCACAGCCCTCACACAAATCAAATGAGATTTGTATGGCGTATATGTATTTGGTGCCCCCTTGTACCAATATCTATGTGTTCAAATAAATAAATAAAATGAAATAAATTTAAAAAAATATAATGAATGAATCAACAACAACAAAAAAACTTACAAATCCATAACCTCGACTTTTTCCTGTTTGTCTATCAGTAATTACAACTGCTTCATCAATTGGACCAAATTGATCAAAAAAACAACGTAAACTTTCATCTGTTGTATGATATGGTAATCCACCAACAAAAATTTTTGTTAATGTTGTATCTTTTTGATGATTGATTGACATAATAATAATAATAATTTAAATTCTATGAAAAATAGTTCCCCAAAAATGAAATGAATCACAGAAAAAAATTTTTTTTCTGTTTGTTTTTGTTGTTGTTGTTGTTGAAATTTTACAATTTTTCTTTATTTTTTATTTTTTTGTTTTTTTTCCTTGTTTTAATTTACTCTTATTTTATTCATACTTTAAATGAATGAAAGAGATTTTTTTATTTTTAAATGACACAAGTTTAAAGGTAGACTTAGGTTTCTTAATTAATGTTACTATGTATATATATATATATATATATAATTTTGTAAAGTTTAATCTTTTTAATTATCCAATAGATTGTTTCTATGTGTGCAACACGGACACACACGCACGCACGCACGCATGCACAACTCACTCACTCTCTCTCTCTCTAAAGTTTTCTTTTCGTTTTTTTTTGCTTTTTTTTATTTTGTTTTAATTTGATTGGACAATTGTTCAAATTGATATTGTGCATATAGTAAATAGCTGATTGGTCAATATGTATATGTCCTTACGATTGTATCATATATGAGTATTATAATTAAATAACCAATGAGAAAATATATCTATTTAATAGGTTAATTAAAATGTGACTATATTAATCTTTTGTTTGTGTAGTTTAATTAAGATCATGAACTGATTGTGGTTAGACCATCATTGAAAACTTGAAAACACTGAATAGCTGTTTAGTTCTATTGTGGGACAACTCAGCAATTCACATCTATGATCCAACACATGGGATTTGAACCCAGAATCTTCGGTCTCGCACGTGAACGCTTAACATTCAGACCATTGAGCTGGTATTCAATGGTGTTAATGTTCAACTTGAACTAATCCACGAAATTGCGTGAACATCATTCATTGTACTGAGATAGACACCTGTTTCTACCCGACACGGATTAGCTCCACGTGACCAGTGGAGCTAATGTGTCGTTTAATTTCGTGGATTGGTTGAGGTTAGACATTAACACCATTGGATACCGGCTCAGTGGTTCAGTAGGTCAAACGTTCGCGCGCGAGACTGAAGGCTCTGGGTTTGGATCCCACGGGCAGGATCGTGGATGCGCACTGATGAGGAGTCCCACAATAGAACGAAACGGCTGTTCAGTGCTTCCAGGTTTTCAACGGTAGTCTAACATCAATCAGTCTATGATCTCAATCAAAATCATTCATTGTACTGAGGTAGATAACTGTCTCTATCTGACATGGATTAGTTCCATTGGACACGGCTTCTTACTAGAACTCCAAGAACTCCCTCACAAAGCTAGTCACTATTGAGTACATGGCATTAGTAATTAATATCTAAACCAACGACCTATTGATTATCAGTCTCATTATTATCAGAACGAGGTTTTGAGGATAATATAATAATTTAATAGTTGAGTTCATGATTCAATTGAAGCTAGATCACCATAGAAAATCTGGAACCACTGGACGGCCATTATTTCTAAACCTCAATACAAAAGTTTCAGATAAAATGTACCATATGTCTGATATGTTGCTATAACAATTTGATAGAGTTTATGTAATATTAAGTTTATTTTCATTAATAAAACACAATACTAAACAATTATTCAAGCCATTTTCAAGTCCCATAATAGCAACAGTAATCTATCCTAGTTCGGAGCAGGTACACCGATAATCGTCTTGAATGATTACTCCAAACTCTTAAATAGGGGGTACATAAATTAGTTAAAGAATCGTAAGGAGAGGTTTGGTTAAAGATGGCCCTGAATATTTTACATTGAACTACATAACTGAAATGTAATGGAATTACTCGATTTCAGGATGTTCGATTATTCCACTTAACTGTCAACTAGTCATACATATTAAAGACTAATAGTGATTTACACAGTTAAATGTGAAGTAAAGGAAAATAAAAACCTGATATTCTTTTGTCATTTAAATTGAAAATTAAAATGCTTAAGTAAATCTGCTCATCTCCCAACAAGTGATTCCATTATTAATCAAAGAATTCTACTTAGTAATTAAAACACTAATTCTTCCACAACCGGAAATAATAAACAAGGTCAAATATCGTCATTTCAACGCTTGAGACTTAATCAATAACTGTTGTTATATCTGCGTCAGCTATAATTTATACCTGAAAAACAAGAAACCACTACAATTCCCACGACGCGAATTAAGAACACAATCGATTGGTACAAGTGAACAGTTATTTACTCAAAAACACGATGACCTTAGTTGAAAATACACTCATTTAGGTATTATTATTATTAATGACTTTATTCACTATTCCCTCTTTGGTTCAATAAAGAGTTCTTAGCACATAGTATGTCAATAAGTTTCCTTTTCTTATTTCTTGATCGATTTGTAAACTCGATTATTGATTAGAAAAGAGATACATACATATAAAATCATAACAAAATCTCATGTGTCATGTCATACTGAACAGAAATCATGTTGAATTCACTTGGTATTGTTTACTTGAATATTCCCATTGATGTATAGGATTGCAATTGATCAGTCTCTTATTGGCATATATGCATACAATGCGTATTGCCTCGATATTGTCTTAATTCACAAGTATTATATGCAGAGATGGATGGTGGCTAATAGTAGAATCCAGTTTAACGCGCGTTTCACTCTATTTGAAACACGTCAGCTAGATGTACCTCCATCCCAGAGTTGATCTTCACTCTGTGACTCGATCAATTGCACTTCTAACCATCAATGAGAAGATTCATGTAAACAATAATACCAAGTGAATTTAAACTGCACATCATTGCACAAACAAGTGACTATCAGGATTCAGTAGCTAAGTAAATAACGCGATGGTGTTTGAATCGAACGGTACTGGGTTCGAGTCCCAGAGTGGACATCAATCCTGAGACGCAGGTACACCCAGCTGACGAGTCCGAAATAGGGCAAATCGTGCGTCAAACTGGATTCCACTGTTAGCCACTATCCATCTTTGCTTATATCGATAATATAGTTTCTTGTTGAAAATGTCAAATGACGTCGGTTAAAATCTTATTGGAATCTCCTGTAACGCCTTGTTGATGGGTAGTATATATATACTATTCATCAACAGGGAGTTACAAGAAAACTATCAACAAAATCTAGGCAAATAGGTTTAATAATGTTTGCTTTCAACTAACTAAAATGCGACAGAATTATACCGGTTTGTTTAATTAAGTAAATTAATTAAATACCATCTACATAACACGTCTAAACGTGTACATTGTCATAGAACAGTGGTGAACAACTAAAAATTTAACACCCATTTATTTAACTTAAAAATAACAACAAAATGGCAAATTTGTTAACTGTCTCAATTCAGGAATCTGTCAAATAAATAAATTCTGAAGTAATTTAATAGTTGAATTCATCAATCGATTAAAGCTAGATCATCATGGAAAATATGGAACCACTGGACGGCCGTTCCGTCATAGTATGGGACTCCTAAGCAGTGCGCATCCATGATCCTTCTCTCAAGACTCGAACTCGGAACCTTCGGCCTCTCACATGAATGCTTGACCTCTAGACTATTGAGCTGGCATCCAGTGGTGTTAATGTCTAACTTCAACCAATCCACGAAATTAAGCGACACATTCATCATTGTCTTCAGTGAGTTACTGCTGTACAACAGACACTAATGAACTCCACTGAACACGGCTTCTCACTAGAAATCCAAGAAATACCTCTTTAAGTCAATCACTAATGAGTATATGATGATTATTATCATGAATTTGACTATTAAATTATTACAGTCTCCACAAATCCTCTTTCTGATAAATGCTGAAGTATTTATAAATTAATTGTTTAGTGTAGAGTTATGATAAGCAGATCTAGAATGAACACAGTAATAAAATATATCTACTGGAAATTTGAATAAAAAGGACGATATCTTCAAAGTATACTAAACTCTTATAAAAATGTTAATCAATTGATTGGAGTTGATAAAGTTAAACTATTATATTTCAATAATGTCCTTAGTACTGAGAACCATATACAAGACGTTAAGTTTCTAAGTGGGGATCCTAAGGTAGATGCGTTTTCACAAAACTTGAAAGTACTGTATTTGATTGTGAAGATGTCTACACCTCCATATTTTTCAATCGTAACTTAAATTATGTCAATCTGTAATGAACAATTACAGCAGTGAATTTGTCTGAAGTTTAGTGGAGATTAGTTTAATTTTTACGCCATATTCCTCCAAAACGTATCTCATTTGAGGCTTCATCGACAAGGAATGAGCGTCCGCTTAGACACCCAGAGGCTCGGGTTGTGGTTAAGAGGTATTTATTAGAATGAACAAGCTGTTCATTGTTTCCTGGAACTCTGAATGAGACTAACCTATATCATGTACAACCTAGCTGTTAGTTCGTTGTTTAAAATTAGTTAAATCTAAACTCTGTACAATAAATATTTATAAATTATTTTTCTCTTGGTTTTATCTTAGCCAAACTACCATCTCAAATGATAGTCAACAGAATAACTTACGCTTCAGGTTCTCATATCTTTTAGTTGTACTTGTTGAAAGACTATTGTGTTTATGGCGACAGATTTAAGTTTCAGAATGAGAAAATCAAAATAGTCGGAAAATTCAATTTCAGTCACTAAGTACTACAGTCTGAAATTCGGGCTCAGCCCCACTGAGCTATCCCGGTCGCGACCGACCTCCTGTAGGAATGAGATGTAATCACAATTGATTTATTACTGGGTGGTGAACAATATCATGTGCAGATCAAATGTTATCGACCAGGTCGCAATTTGGCCACCAGTCTAGGTGACTCGACACCGCGTGCACTATCCGTCAGGGAACATCAGTTCCCTCAAGATTACAGGTACACCTTGCTGACGAGTGCCATGTAGCACAAAACCCGGGTCCAGAGTTTCCTATCTACCACATCCAAACAGCATCTAATCTCAACATAGTGCACGCAGCGTCGAGTCACCTAGACTGATGGCCACATTGCAATCTGGTCGACAGTATTCGATCTGCACTAAGAAGGACTTGACACACGTGACATTGATCACCACTCAGTGATCAATGAATTGTGTAAAGCTTTTACTGTTTATTTGATTAATGAAACAAACGTTACTGAATTTTTGAATATTAAGATGCAAATCTACTGGATGTAGATACTTAACACACACGCACACACACCTACACACTGATATACTCACACACATTATAGATATCCATACATTCACAATCATCATCACAACAACTACCGAATGTTTTAAAAATAAATGGAGCATGTTTATCAGAGCTATTATGACCATTATTATTAATATGATTGTCGTTCGAGTTGATTTTTTTTCATTTTAAATCTGTTTACTAACTAAGCTGTAATATTAGTAACCAGCATTATTGAAATCCAATAGACAGTTTAGTCTATTTAAGTTGATGAAATATAAAGATTCATGTTGAGTATAGTAATATGGCTAAATGAATACACTGAAAGATTGCTGTAATTAGTTACATATATCTAGTTTGTTTACATTTGCAATGGTTGGGTGGTAATTAATAATAATGATGAGTTATTATTATTATTATTAATATTAACGACAGTCTCTCACTATGTTATATGCTGTATAGAAGTGAATGTATTCTAATACATTTCATAATTATACCTGAGCATAGTTAATATAACATCAAAAAGGAGAAGCTTTTGAAAGAATCATGGAATATTGAATCAACAGACAATCACCATAGTGATTAATGAAAACAGTATTATTCATGAATGAATGAGCAAATTAAATGTTAAAAAAGAACTGTTGTAATAAAGATTGATATAAAATAATAGAAGTATGTCAAATCTTGAAGTGCCATTGTGATGATGATGATGGTTATGATTAGTACTTGAAATTTGATTTGTATAACGTTGGATACCATCTCAATAGTTTTAAAGTTTTCTGTTCAATCTCCAATCGATTTATGAATCCAAACTGACTAGGGGTTCCTCATTAAGAGGAAATAACCGTTTAGTGCTCCACGATCTTCAGTAGTTCACAGATTGATATTTAATACGCGACGAAGGTTTATATTTATATATATCCCATGACACCAAAGAAGAGTATTTTCCATAAATATAGACAGTTCGTCATAATTGTGTGTAAGCTGTGATACTGCCCGGGTGCCCAGACCGAAGCAAGTGGTTATCTTAGGGGGCCACACCCCGAGCTTTCGACCTAGAGGTCTGAGCATCGTAAGGAGATGCAGTCCCATGGTAGCTGGTGACCAAAAATTGATTCATACGCCATTTGTTCCCGCAGGATACTGGAGCCCATGTGCACCATTGATTTGGTTTGGGATCCGATTAAAGCGCCGGACATTCGCTTTTCATCCTCTCATTTTCGTAAACAACAGTAATGCCACGAGAAGGCGGTGAGTAGGACTTCCCTGACAGAGGCGATATACGCGTGACCGTGTGAGAGCATTTCGAGAGGGGGGGCGAGCCCACCCCACTCTCAGCCATACCAGGGCATTCGGGGGCAAAAATATGGAACGCTTCACGATTTTGCGTGTCATCCTTGCGCAGGGGCCATGCTAATCTTCTCTGTATCGTTCCAATTTCAGTATATGTACCGCCGGTGTCGTGGGATGAAAGAAAGCTGCAAAGGGCTAGATTCTGTTGGTCCTTCACGACTCCCTGGCTGGGGTCCTAGAGATGGTGCGACACAGTGGCTACAGACGTTATCAGATATGGCTCAGAATAGAAGCCAGTGGCAATCCTGCTGTAACCTTCTTTCACTTTCTTCATAAAAAGTGGTTGTTTCTTCCTTAACTGAAAGGTTTCTTCTGATTGCACCTTTTCGTTTCCTTCATTATTATTATTACACTACCTTACACTAATCTGTAGTTATTGTTCTTTTTGTTTTTTACGCTCCTTACTTTTTTTCCCTCTTCTCATCAAATTCTCATTGCTTTGTGTGGCGCATATCTATTTGGTACCCTCTTGTATCAATATTTATGTGTTCAAATAAATAAATAAATATAGATATATCCCACCTAAGTAGAGCTTTATATATACATTTCTTGATATAATGTTTATGTCTGAGAGGGAATGAATTAAGTCTAAGTTATCTGGGGCCTGTAATCTACTAAGCAACAGAATGTATAATTTAAGAGCTGTGTCTTTTTAATTTAAGTTATCGGTTATCAGTCATGTAGTAAATGGTTGGAACACTTGTGTATTTGCTTCCATTTATTGGCATTAGACTGTGAAATAAGTGTGTCTCATTTATATCATTTATGAAGCTATACACGGTTGATAACTCCTCCTGGAGCACTTCTGGGGCTACTGCCGGTCCCAAGCCCGTGTAAAGGGGGAGGGTTGGTCATGGGGTTAGCGACGTTATCCCGTAGAAAAACAACTCGCTAAAAATACGCTTACCAGAAAAAAATACACGGTTGATATATTAAATCTTTAAAGATATCAATTTGTACTTTATTTGTGAGTGATATTCTAGGTTGGTTCAAAATATTCGAATAGCATTGAGATCTAGACAAAATTACATAGGTTACTACTCAGTGATCAATTATTGCAAGCTACTGAATTCCGAGATTTAGTATTTTTGGCCCAAATATCCAGTCATAACCATTTTTGACTGTGATACTAAATCACACGACGAATAATATTTTTTCATATTACTTCAATATCCATAGCTAACATGTATCAGTTAACACAAAATCGAGTTACAGGACTTCTTTTTGATTACCTTCAATAGCATAAAGCTATTCTAGATCTTTTCAATAGTATGAAATTAAATAACACTGACTATAAATGTCTCTCCCAACTTTTCAACAAGATATCAACAATGAATGGAATTTCCATGTTGAATTCCAGATACTATTCTGATGATGAATTTAAGACTCATAAAAAAGTAAATATGACCTTATTATAGTTCCTAATAATAATGTTACATTTCCAATACCCTACTCCTTTTTTAGTTTCGTAATTGAGTTGTAGTGACCTACTTTTATCAAGAGAACGCGATTGGTTTAATGGAAACAATTATTATTATAACCAATTGTACCAGTGATTGTTTTACTGTACTTGTTTGTTTGTCTGTACTAAAGACATACTTTCTTCCGTCGATTGTGGCAGTGCACGAATTCGGTTACGCTCAGTAACCGCACTTGTACTCCTTTGGCACGATCTCGGTATTCTTTCGATACCACGAGATCGCCAACAAATACATCATGACTACAGCCATCAACTGCCTTCTGATATTTGGCTTACGGGTTTATTGGCATATGGTCTTCCTGTAGTGGTGATCATAGTCAACCGCGACTAGACGTCACACTACAAAGTAATCACATCCAATGATCTGTTTTTTACCAAGGATTTTATCTTCAATTCATTAAATTCTAATTTGACAAGTTGAAGTTAATTATGATGTTGTTATAGTTTGTAAATTCGTTAATTTTAGATTTGACTTGTAATGGAATTCAAGATGTATTTTTCATTCTTTGTGAAATTCGTCATTTGGTTGTGTCAGTATCTCAAGAGTTGTGTCTTCAGTTAGACCTTAACCAAGAACCTATTACTACAGCTAATCTTCTAAGTTCGGTCAACTACCGAATTACCCAACTGTTATAATCCTTTTTGGGTTATGAACGCTTATATTATTTCCTATAACATATGGAACTCAAAATAACTGCCAACCAATATCAAAGTCACACTCTTCAATACGAATGTCAACACAGTCTTACTGTATGGAGCTGGAACGTAGAGAACTAATACAACCATCATCATGAGGGTGCAAGTATTCCTAAACACTTGTCTGCGCAAGATACTCAACGTCCGTCCATTGACCGGATACCATCAGTAACAGCCTACTGTGGGATAGGACAAACCAGCTTCCAAATGAAAAGGAAATTATGGAAAGACGTTGGAAATGGATAGGACATACATTACGCAAATCATCAAACTACATCACGAGGCAAGCCCTGACTTGGAATCCTGAAGGGAAGCGGAAAAGAGGAAGGCCAAAGAACACATTACGTCAGGAAATAGAAGCAGATATGAAAAAGATGAATAGGGACTGGAAAGGATTGCCCAGGACAAGGTTGGATGAAGAATAGTGGTGAGCGGCCTATGCTCCTTCACGAGGAGTAACAGGCGTAAGTATGTAAGTAAGTAATGTTCACTAATCAATTTTGATCAATCTTTATTAATGATCGGTCATTTATCAGTATAGGGTTGTGTACATAGTTGAATTCAATTGAGATCACGAGCCGGTCTAAATTAGATAATCATTGAAAACATTGACATTACACTTGTACACCACAGGTTGCCAGCTCAATGGCTCAGAATTTAAGCGTTCCTGTAAATGGACATGGGGTCTGAGCTCGATTCCCTCTTTCATGACCGTGGATCCTCATTACTGGAGTTTCATGCCGGGACGAAACGTCTGTCCAGTTCTCCAAGGTTTTCAGTGGTTATGTAACAAAATTTGTTGTCTTTTAGGACACTAACTAGTTAAATGTGAGCAACACTTTTTGACCTTCGAATTTTCTAAACAGTATTAATTACTTGGTAAGAAATTTATTCTGTAAAGTGTGTTTTATAGTGCGCTTATCAGATTGACCTTAGGTTAAATAATGGTCAAGACTATTTACTGAACCAATATTTGTCGTCTTCACTAACGAAGCCAATAGGAAGAAGTGGACTATATTGTTTATTAGGTCAAAGGTCAGCAATCAGGCATTTTTATATGCATTTTGCAAAAATCATAAACGATTTATCAAATTTTATGTTTATTGACAGGTCTCTCACATACGTTGGGCTTTTACTGTTCAGTTTACGTAGATTATTGATTGAGACTATGAATCGATCAATGTCAGACCACCATTGAAAACCTAAAAGCTCTGGATGGCCGCTCCGTCATAGTATGGGACTCCTCAGTAGTGCGCATCCATTCAGACCCAGTACCTTCCGACTCGCGCGCGAACGCTTAACCTCTAGACCATTGAGCCGGCATCCAACGGTGTTAATTTCTCACTTCAACCGATCCACGAAATCTAGTGACTATATTCCATTGTCTGAGAAGGATACCTTTCTCTATATGGTATTTGTATGAACTAATGATTCCTTTGTACTTGTTGAATGCTTGATTTCGAATTCCAAATACAGTACATTCGTTTGTACTCATCTAGTACTACTTGATCCGATTGCGTTATTTCTGGGATTCTTAGTTTGTATTATAATTCAAATACTCCTAATTATCACACTACCTGACACGGATTAGCTCCACTGGTCACAAATTCTCACTAGAACTCCGAGAATTACCTCATTGTTATAACTTGTGACCGCCGATTAATGTGCAGTGTTTTATCGATCGGACTAATGACGCGTAAAACACACGCGAGCAGTCTAGAGTCCTGATTGGTCCTGCTTCCTATCTAGCCCAGCCAGTTAAGTCCAGAACACCAATCTCAGTCTCTGCAATATGAATCATCATATTTCAAACATACTGAGTTTATATACCAATCAAACAGACCAATAAAATATGAAACAACATTTGTACAAGAATTAGCCAAATGTGGCTGTGAATGAGGGAGGTAATAATTATTAGACTGGGCATAATTCAAGAATGGTAAACCGTATAATAATAGTTTATGGGTCAAAATAAAGTTTATAATAAGAGGAATATGAATATGCATAGTTTAGTTACTTAATAATTATACAATAGAAATATACGTTTAGTATTGGTCCATCAATAGATCCCAAAAGTTACTATTCATTATTCTTGTCGAGACATAACATTCATGAAGCCAGTCACTAATGAACACATGGTAATTATCAGTGTAGGGTTGTGGAGATCGTTAGGTTTTTGATTGAGATCATGAATCGATGATTGTTAGACCATCAAGAGTTAGGAAAAAGCTTTAATAATAATAATCACTTTATTCAATGTTATATGTTCAGTGCAATATAAAATTCTCAGTGTACAATGTTTCAACGAGTAACTTTCTTTAATATTAATAAAACATAGAAATACCAAGCTTATACCAAGATAAATAACAATTCAAACAGTTTTTCTAAGTATAAACATTCATAGAACAAACTGTACTTGACTCTAAAAGAATATCTAGATGATTTACATGTTTTAGACTAAGGTTAACAGTTTAGAAATTCAAAGGATATAGTGTAAGAATACGAAAAATGAACCATCATTTAATATACGATAAACACCTACTTATTTGAAAGCAATTAGAATAATGAAAAACTGGCATACACTTAGTAAGTAAGTTCGTATATTTAACGAAGTTTATTTTGTAGAAAATGGTATATTATGCAATCAAATGGAGAAAAGTAAGCGAAAAAAGAATAGCTGATCGTGTTACACTAGCTTGTATAGATGAAGGAGTAGAATACATTCTGCCATACACAATATACTGTTCTATTCCAGAAAAATAAGAATACAGTCATTCAGTAGATGACTCAGTATGCGTATCTTGAGATCGGCATAAAATTCAGTACATATTGACGGTACATGTTAGAATATAGTGGCATAATACATTAGTGTTCATTGATGTTTCAAACAAACAGATTGATTAATTACTCAATTTTATCGGTATAGGGTTGTGGAGATTGAGATCGTGAACCGATCAGTGTTAATGGTTGCACAATTTCGTGGATCGACTAAAATTAGACATTAATATCACTGAATGCCTAGAAGTTGAGCGTTCGCTCGCGAGTCCGAAAGTACTGGATTCGAATCTTGCGTGAAGAATCATGAATGCACACTTTTGAGGAGTCCCATAATGTGATGAAACGGCCGTTCAATGCTCCCAGGTACTGAACTTTAACTGAAACTTGTTTAAGATAGGTGATTGTGACGAAAAATATGTGATTTTTATTAAAATTGAATTTTTTGGTTGGGAAATTAAAAACACTTATGTTAACAGCATCATAATTTTGCGCGCGTAAATAACGAAAATATGGTACACTGTCAACTATTCAGTCAGATGTTCTGAATAAATTATGCCGATTATGTGAATGAAGATTGAAGAAATAAGTAATAGTCTATTTTGCATGTGAACTTCTAAGTTTTAACTATATATCAATTTTTAGGTCAGTGTGGTTATAAGATCCTTACTAACTTACTCCTATTAATCCATGTGGAGGAGCAAAGGCCTCCCACCATCATTCTTCGGCCGAGTTTGTACGGTGTTTTCCTGTCCAACCGTTTCCAGGGGCTATTCATCCTTTTAATGTCTGCTCCCAATTCTCAGCGCTGTGTGTTCTCTGGACTTCCTCTTTTCCTTTTATCTCCAGGATTCCAAGTTAGGGCTTACCTCGTGATGCAGTTTGATGATCTCCACAATGTATGTCCCACGCACCACCTCCATCATCTTTTCCTAATTTCCTCGCCTGTTCAAAGTTGGTTTGTTCTCTTCCATGGTAGGTTGCTGCTGATGGTATTCGGCCAACGGACATTCAGTATGTTGAGTACAAAATTGTTTACAAATAATTGCACATGTTTGACGACGATTGTGGTAGTTCTCTAAGTTTCGACTCCAGACAGTACAACTGTGCTGGCATTCGTATTGAGAATTGTGACTTTGATATTAGTTGACAGTTGTTTTGAGTTGTATATGTTCTCCAACTGTAAGGACGCCGTCCTTGGTTCGCTAATCCTTACCTTCACATTTGCATCAGACCCTCCTTGTTCATCGATGATGTTGACCAGTTACGTGAGAGTTTCCACGTCTTTCAAAGCTTCTTCATCAAGTGTGATTGGACTGTTTTTCTTCGTGTTGTATATGAGAATCTTGGTTTTTCCTTTCTGTATGTTGAGGCCTACTAGTACATAGACTGTTACTGCCACACAGGTTGTCTTGACGTGCGTCTGTTGGTGTCTACGGGATAGAAGCGCTAGGTCATCTGCCAAGTCCGAATCTTCTAGTTGATTCCGACCTACCTATTGTATCCCGCGCTTCCCCTCAGATGTCAAGGTCTTCATAACCCAGTCAGCTACCAAAAGAAAGGGAAAGGGGAAGAGTAAACAGCATTGTCTAACCCCGGTCCCCACTTGAAATGCGTCCGTCAGCTGTCCTTCATGCAGGACTTTGAAGTGTAGTCCATCATATGAATTTTGTGTGATGTTGGAGATTTTCTCAGCTACTCAGGTCCCATAAGTTCTTTCCATTAACACCGTCAACTGTTTTTTCATAACCAAGGAAGTTGATGTATAGTGACGATTCTCATTCAATAGGTTAATAGCTAATGTTCCTACCCTTATTCAACCAACCTGTTTGATATGGTAGGTCCTAATGGAACATGTGTTCCATTCAGTAGAGCTCGGTCGATTCGTCACGATAGGCACAAAGCATCAGTCAGTCGTCTGCACGTTCTCTGTCATTTCACCTACTTGATCACTCGTAGACGAAATATTTGCAGACTATGACCTTCAAATACTAACCCGTTCTCCGGTGGCTTATTCCAGTGGTTCACAATAATCATTTTAATTTCTTAAGCGAACCCAAAAGTATTTATTAAATATAATCGAATTCTCACTAAATTTTCTATCAAGCTGAACGGATCTCTACCTCAGAATACCTGATTTCTGAGCCTCGTCAATATCAAGAACAACTAATGTGCGTCGATTGTTGCATTTTTTTGAAATCCAAGCATGTAGTGATCGGTAGTGATCGTACATTACGCTTCTCCACTCTTGTGTTCAAAAAATTTTCCATGCACTATGAGTCTCTTTATTCAATATGGACAGTAAGGAAGCACAGTAGTCTGATTACTGTGTTAAGGTAATCCAGCCCAGACAATTGTCACTGATGTGATCTCGCAGTAAGAATAAGTAGGCCAAGTACTTTAATTATCCTTGTTCAACTCCAGTAGGTTAATGGTCAGTCTACTGCCTGAACGCCTGTTCCTGACCTCCTATATCCCCGTACAACTTCTACACATGTACTTCAAGAATAGGGAAGACCCCAACCTAGGAGTAAAAGCTTTACTTCAAAGTACACTTTGATATGATGAAAAGAAAAGTCGAAATTCGACTGATCTACTAATTATGAGGTTTGTTCAACATTACTTCCTTTCTGATTCAATGTGATGATTATTCAATGTAGTATTCGGTTTTCTTTTCTCGTATGATATTTTATTTTGTATAATATGCGATATTCTTATATTCCATTGACATGAACGATGCTCAGTATGTGATTTGTTATAAGTGAGTATTTTTATATATGTGATTTCATCTTAATTATTAATCAAAATGGGTGTACACTCAAAATATAAATGTGTGTATTTTCTACTAGAGTCGTTGTCGTGTTTTGGGGTTAATAAATCTTCACTTATACCAGTCTTTGTGTTCTTAATTTCGCGTCGTGGGAACTGCAGATGTCTCTCGTTCCTAGTATAAGTGATAAGCGCTTACGACATAACAATCACCGACGACCAAAGCAAGCAGTATTCAACTGACAAGCTACAACACACTTATATATGGAAAAGAAGCTTGTTTGTGAGTTTATTGATAAGCGTTAAACTCTGGAAATTTTTGAAAACATGGTAAATTAAGTAACAAAATAAGCATTCATCCAGTCATAGTTTGACATATAATCTACCAATTTTCTATGAGTCTTTGTAGCGTAAGCTGACTGTGAAAAATATTCTTAGCCCTACCCTGACTTTTGTAGACCTTACTTAAGAATTATCGTGGGGTCATAACACTTGACATCTACACCTATTCTATTGCCTTGTGAAGCTCTCAAGCAACTATTCCTCAGTCATTTGATGTGCAGTGGTTTTCAATCCAGTGATAGGTCGAAACTTCACAAAGCAAGTCATCAGAGAGTCATTAGCTTCATACCTAAACTGAGAACTTAAGCCGTTAAATGTAATTTCGAAAATTAACTTCGTGTTAATTGTGACGATTGTTTGATTGATGACATCAACGTACAAAATCTGAAAGAGAAGTTAATTTAAGGGAACTGAAAGCTCATTGCAAAGGTTAACGTGGTTTGTACAACCATGAGACAGAAAATGAACTTGATTTTTAGTCAAAGAATTTCTCGGTAATTTTCACGGATGTAATAACGAACTACATTTTCAAGGCCGCCGAAACATCCGACTAATGATTAGCGATCCTGATTTTTTTATAAATCACAGGAACAACGCATGAAGAGTTCCAAAGCGGCTTATGCTTCTAAATACCCTGAAACAGCAGAGGGTGGAGAGAGCCCGTTCCCCCTCTCGAAGTGCTCTTACATGGCCATGAGTATACACCCGCCACTAGGACAGTATTATTCATCGACTACTCGCAGCTGGGGTGTTGTTTATGATGTTGACAGAACAAAAAGCGAACGTTCAGTGCCATAACCAGGTCGGTGGGTACAGAGATCCACTCTGGGGAGGTGAAAAACCTTGATTACAAATCAATGGTGAACATAGGCTACGGGACCCTGAAGGCACAAGTGGCGTATGAACCCATAGTTGGTTGTAGCGATCAAAATCTCGGTTTGGGAAAACAAATTTATTGTTTTGTGCAAACTTGCACACTGGTTTAATAAGATATAAAAATCACGCATTAAATATAGCATTGGCACACCTTTTTGACGTTTTTTACATACCTCACTATTTCCCTAATTCTATCGTCATTCGGCTTGCTCCCTGATTTTCTTTCTGTTTCCCTCATTTCAATCTTCTGCCGCCAGGCATTCCACTTCCGATTGGTAGTTATATATCACTTATATCTGTTCACACAAGTAGCACACGCTACACAGTCACAGGCTACCATCGGACTGTATCTCCTAACGTTGCTCCACTGCCTTATGCATTAGACATCTAGGTCAATGACCAGAGTGTGGCACCCTTGGGAAATCAACCGTTTTAGCGTGGGCACCCGGACAGTATCCCCAGTACACACAAATCGAATGACAAGTATAGTTTTAATTCTCACTTAGACTCATCACATTCACAATCATTTTATAAAATTCTTTTTTTCCATTATGCTACGTCACTTGCTTACTCCCTTTCATTCTCATCTTATGTATTCTTTTATCTTCAACCTACGCAGCGGCTCGCTTGTGGAGGAAACCCTGTCCTACCTAAACGATCTCAGGTCATTCACTAGTCAAAAGTTGAATGCTACCACCGACCACGAGTAATGAACAAGTCCTTCCGAAACCATGTAGGCCATTCAAACTGGCATCCCTCGACGTTAGCCCCCTAATGCAGATCGAGTAACGGATAGTGTTGGTTATGTTTTTAAAAAGTCTTAATACCGACGTCCGTTGTCTAAGACCCGTAATCAGGACTCTTGTGAAGTACTACAAATTTGCTCTCCATCTTTCGTTTCGGAAAGTTTGTTTCACGTGCATTTATCCGAGGACTCTGTGTCACCTTAGTCTGGTTTTACGGGCGTTGGTGTAGTGCTAAGCGCTAGAGCTGGGGCAGTAATGTTCGATTAGATCCCCATTAAAAGTAGGTTGTGCGCTATTTCGTTAGAACGTTTCATCAAAATACAAGGAATTTAGTGCAAGAAACGATGTCTTCTCGTCATCTCCGCCCATGCTACGACAGACTGCAGCCCGAGTGAAATCAGGGATGAGTTTTACCTCCAATTAACTGTTCTTCTAAAGAAAGCTCGTTCGACAGATATTGTAGCACAAGCCGAGAACTTTAATGTTCAGGTTAAGCGTCTAGACACAGTAAAGGGTGACCGATGGGGACTTGTTGGTTTCAGTTCATATAACGGTGACCGTCTACTGCAACTGAGCGTAGACTACGCACCATTTCTGTTTTACACTAACAATCGACAAGGTAACTGCCGATGCGCCACTTGGCGTTTTCACTCTGAATCTCAAACCTCAACTCAGATTGTTCACATCACGAACAGCTGCCAGTGGTGTGGTTGTGTGCAAGACTGCCGCTCCTTTAGGAGTACCTATCTCTACTCGGATCATGCCCTTGTTTGCGCTAATCTCAATTTACGTTTCAGTGGCCAACAAACTCACCGTCCAAAACGAGTCGATGTCAGCAACTTGGTTGCAGCTTCTGTTGCAACCAAATATCAAACCGAGATAGGTTCAGGGTTAGTTATCAAATCGCTGAAAAGTAAAGATGAGCATTGGCTGCAATATCATGACGCCATGAAAATGACGAGTGGATTCGCTTGCGGCTTCGCGAAACGACCCGCTTACAATCACTGGGTTCCTCCAGTCTCCATACAACTCAGTGAAGCCTGTCGGTCTACTCCGGATGACCGCGAGTCAGATCATAAACGAAGATTTTTACGTAACTGAACTGTGCTAAGCTTGCGTAAGGACCGAAAAGCCTGATGGTTTGTGCGTGCCAAAGAGTTAGAAGCAGCAAAATGGTTCTTGTTGTTTCTTTGAAAACTAACGTGGGATAAGTCTACTTCTGACTGCGTCCAAACTATTTGCTTCCGTCATACTTCGTAGGTTGTTCAAAACCCGAGAAAGATTGACTCGCGAGGAGCAGGCTGGGTTTCGTTCTGGTCGAGGATGTATTGATCATATCTTCACCCTCCGCCAAATGTTAGTACATCGCCATACTTATCACAAGCCGTCAATCGTAGTGTTTCTTGACATCAGGGCTACTTTCTATTCGTTGGATAGGACTGTTCTCTGGGATCGTCTTTTGAGGAAGGGTGTGCCTGACAAGGTTATCTACATCCTGAACGCCCTATATACAATTATCTTACGAAGAGTAAGAGTATACAAACAGCAGGGTTAGGCAAGGTCGCCCAATCTCACTATTTCTCTTCAAATTTGCTATCGATGACGTTCTGGAAACAACTCTGATGAATGCAGGTAATGGTGGTGTGGATCTTTTGCCTGGAAAAATACTTTTCGACCTTGAGTATGGAAATGATATTGGCTTACTGAGCGGTGATACTCGAGCCACGCGATCCGCGCTTAATCAGCGTCCGTAGATATGGTGTTTGCTTTGCACTTTCTAAGTACACATTTATCGATAGGCTTTATCGGATACTGAAACCTGTCTTCTCTTATTGCCTTTTGCATATGTTTCTTATTAGATTGTATTGCCTATACGCGCCATTGTTACCAGTTCGTTTGTTTTTCGAACAATAGTGCGGCTTAGCAAACCAAGAGTGAGGTTGTCGATGACTGTAGTTCGCTCGTAGATTTTTGGGCCATTTGAGGAACAGACTGCCCTGTAGCACGCAAGATTATGTGCAGTAAGAAATCTCAATGAGCATCCACATCAAGTTGAGGATGAACTTTCCGATCCACCTGCTGTAGGTTGTCCTGTAAAGCTGACACATTCAACCATTTAAAATTCCAGAGGCTGTTGTTGGCGGAATGTCTTAGCTAAGTTTTGCCGATAAAACTAAAGGCTATGACGGCGTGATCGCTTCCCTTCAGGACAGCCAGTATTGAGAGGTTTTCAATTAAAAATTGTTCGTTTGTAAATACACAGTCTAAGCGCGACGGCGTCAGACTTTCTCCAGCGAGTTGCCAACTTCACATATTCGAATAATCCTAGCAGTGAGCTTCCTGTGGGTGACTCCAACTATAC
Source organism: Schistosoma mattheei (assembly GCA_944470405.2). Taxonomy (NCBI): domain Eukaryota; kingdom Metazoa; phylum Platyhelminthes; class Trematoda; order Strigeidida; family Schistosomatidae; genus Schistosoma; species Schistosoma mattheei. Next base: position 89,075,611 of record OX103947.1, on the reverse strand, counting down.
ACATTGAGGTTGTAGACAACCTTACTGAGCACCATACGGATTCATGAAGACTGGTGAACTGCTGGTTGTGCACTTGATGTACCTCCAGTTAGGATCGAAAGTATATGGCTACTCCGCCCCAATAACTGTTATTTTTGTCATTGCGCAACGAAGACATCGCCGGTATCGCTAGCTTCTGGTCCGTAAATTCAGAAGATATCCGAATGTGTCAGATATTCCTATCAGCTGAGCATTATAAATATTACTGAGTTCACGAAGCTCATCCGTTTTGTTCGGAAAACTAGCAGAAATCGTGCATAAGCAGTTTATGGTTATGTGGATGGACAGGTAGCTTACCTATATAAAGTTTTCCGAGTTGGTAGCTTTCGTCCCTTACACGTTTTTTAATATCGAAACAGTCTACAAGCGGAATGGTGAGCTCCATCTTGCCTTTGTGCTTGATCCTGGAGTAATGTGGCCTATCCGGGATCATATGGATTCCAGGTGGCAACCGGAGTCTGTGAGGACGAAGTCCTCCCAAAGTTGCAGCCACCATATGGGAAGATGGGAAGATTATCTTCATCAACCGGGGTCTAGAATCTCCGTCCTCCTTGGTTAGTCTCGTCAATTGTTGAGTCAATATGTTGTAGGGCTTCAAGGATTGCCTGCTGGATTTCCTATCCCTAATATCAGAGTTAGTGTGGTCAGGGTTCGTATTTTCCGGTACGCCTTACACAATGATATTTCTTCCGCGGAAAGACTTCTCACGAGATTCCTTACAGATATTCCGGATGAGACTGCGCTCATAATACGGTATATCAGGCAGTATTCTTATATTCCTATCTGACTATATAGTAGCATATCCTCTACGTCTGCAGCGTTAGTGAGTCTTACACGAAGTAGCCTCGGGTGGTTTTGATGCTTAGAGCCCTTTGGCCTAGTGAGCCATGTGACCGTCAGAGGCTTCAGTTGGTTCAGTTCGTCAGTACCTGGAAGGTAGGTTGTGTTGAACATCTGCACTGCTGTTTCTCCAGTTGTACAGTGTTTCCTCAGCTTGAGTTTCATCTTGGCCCTAACCAGGTGGTCATCTTGTAGTGTCGGTTATTATTTTGAGCCCATATACCTTATTCTAGCTTTCGAACAGCCCAATCTATTCATTCTACTTAAGTCACATTCTGACCTTGTTAATTATTCGCTTATCAATCTTGACTGTTTTTATATGAGTGTATTATGTATGTGCCCTTCTTATCCTATTAACTACACGTCTGTAACTTATTTTTGTGTAACTATAAATATTGATTAATGCTTGGCTAAAGGAGAGTTGGCTTACCCGCCATCTCCACTGCGCGTCGCTTTGGTTTGTTCTATTCCATTCGCCTCATATACAAAATATATGTATTCACAAGTCCATTCTCGTTATTTGACTTATCTAAATACGTTATCGACTAACGCGATTTAAGTCGATGATTATATACGAGGATAGGTGGTAAAAAACATTCATACGATCTAATTGGGGTCAGATATCGGGCCACTAAAGTGGAGAGCCCGTCAACAAACATCGTCCGATCTTAATGACGGCAAAATAAAGGGCCCCACAAAAATCTGAAGCTATGACCTCACTTCCATTGACCTGAACTTTTTACTGATGCGAATATGACCTACCTGGTTCTCCGTGCTATGGCCCGGTGAGATCCATCTAGCTTTGTGTATGTGTTTGTGTGTAATATTGTGCCACCTATAACCATTTCACTGAATGCATATAGACTTATAAATCTCCCTCCATTTTAGTTCCTTTCTCCTAGTCCATGTTATTCCATGATATCTTCATAACCTGTGTTGTTCATCCCGACTTTGGCGTTTGAGTCTCCAATTAGGATGTTCAAGTCCTTTCTTAGGCGATTCTTTACGGTTGATTGCAGCCTTTCATACAACTGATATTTATTGTTGTCGTTGCTATCATTGGTGGGCGCGTAACATTCATTGTGATTCCCTCCTTCTTTGTTTTGAAGAATGCTTACGGATCCTAGATCCGTGAGGTTCCCATCTTATAAGTGCATTATGTGCTTCTTTTGACAGCATCAGAGCAACTCCCTGAATGTGAAGAGCATTCCCCTCCTCGTCACCGTAGTACAGAAGCATCTCCGTCATATCTAACCTTTGCTGTCCAACTTGGATCCAATGGGTTTCACTGATTCCGAGTACTGCTAAGTTGTGTCTCCCCACTTTCAAAGCTGACTGGTCCTGCCGGTCTTCTACATTGTCCGGACGTTCCGTGTACTCATAAAAAATTGTTGTTCTGGTTGTTAAAAGAGGTGTCAACCTCGTGACCTCCGAAGAATCTCGGCTTTCATCATGAGGCGTCATAATTCTTCCTTTAACTCCAAGGACAGAGTTTAAATGGTTTAATTTTTAATCTGGTTAGTGTTTTTCAGCAAGAACTTCTTCCACGGGATGGGGTTACCCACCTTATGCCTAATCCCCATTTTAATGCGGGCTTAGGACCAACAGTAACCATAGAAGCGCTACAGACGGAATCAAGCCTTACGAAGACCACCTCAAATCACTGAACCTTTACTTGTATAGTATAGAGATCTCATAGGTGACCTTATAATGACTTATAGCATCCTAAACACTCCTGAGCATCTGATGGAATGCCTACTTAAATTCAGTTTCAACATAAACCTTTGGAGTAACACCCCTAGAACATAACAGAACTGGCTGTAGGCACACCCTTTGCTCTTTACGAGTAGTCAAGTTCTGAAACTCTCTGATGGCTTAGCTTGCCAAAGAGACCCACAAGAAGTCTTCCAAGAGGAAGCTTGACATGTTCTTAATAACTAAGGACAGTATCTCACTATGATTCACTAGTATTTTTCTCTCCTTTACTGAAGATGACAAAGGTATTCAGTGTTTGACAACGCTTCTACCAGTAACACCTTCTAATATGATTTGTACCCACCGAGAGAAATCAAAAGACAGAGTCGAGGAGATCGGAAGTGTATTTGGCGATAACCAAAATATCCGAATTCTCTGATCTAATCTGGCTAGCGATAGCGGTTGATGTTGAGCACGGCATTACCACACGTGATTTGGTGCGGATGCCTGACCGAGCGCCTTCAGCTAGATGAGTTCACTAAAACATATGATCAGCATGCAATGTCGAAAACTTACAGGGCTATCTATTTTGGGGATTTATTTACCGCCACAGATCACTCCCCCCTAGTGAGTTAGTGATGACCCTAAGACGTGCCCAGCCAGAAGTTTAAACCCAGCGAGTTTGTCGTTGGTAAACACTCTTCTGATAGCTTGCTAGGATTAGCAGCGTCTGGTCGTCTTTCCTTACTATATAGGACCGAGGTACAACATAGTAAAAAAAGAAAATGTACAATGAAAATTTCACTCCTCATAAACGTCATCGTTCTTTTCCAGCCGTCCTGGAAAAGAAAAAAAAAATGTAAGTGCATGTCGAAATACACTCGTATGTGCGTAAAAACACAATGTCGGTGAAAAAATTGGAATCTAAACTAATTTACACGTAATATCGTTAAAAAAATTTTGTTTTTTTTGTTTTTGTTTTTTTGGGATAAAAAATAAAAGTATATAAGCATATTAAAATTGTATTTTTTTAAAATATATATATATCGTAAAAAGAAAGATCGAGATAATATTAAATATATTGTAGTGCCTTACGTGCAATAGTCGTTTAAATGATCTGGAAATCTAACTCTTCTTCCAGAACGCGTCGTTTTAAGTTTATTTTCAGATACATTCGGAGTATCATCGCTAGTGTTGGTTGTCGGTTGAGGAATTATGAGTGTAGGAGTCGTGTTGTTCGATTGTACCGAAGGAAAATCGACGTGAATAGGATTTCCTTCTAAATACGCTGCTTTGAGGCGATCGATGCTGATGCTATCGTTGGTTCCGTTCTTATCGACTATATAGTACTTAGATTCACGTTGAAGAACTTTGAAGGGTCCTTCGTATGCTGATTCGAATGGTCGTCGATGCGAGTCTCGACGAACGAAAACGTGTGTACTATATCGTAAGTCAGGTTGAACGAAAACATCAGTTGATTGAGGTCGAGTGGAAGCAGGTTTAACTGAACGCATTGCGTTTGTAAGCCTGTTCGTGTAGGAGGTTAGATCCATGTTCATCGAAGAGCACGAAGGATCCACGAATTCTCCTGGAAGTCGAAGTGTCGTTCCATAAACGAGTTGAGCCGCAGTGTATCCAATGTCAGCTTTCACTGCATTGCGGATACCTAGTAAGACGAGTGGAAGAGCGTCGGTCCATTGTGAAACGTTTGCAGCTGATAGCGAAGCTTTCAGTTGTCGGTGAAAACGTTCTACCAACCCGTTTGCTTGTGGATGGTAGGCGGTCGTTCGGAAGCGAGTGATTCCTAAAAGTGTGGTCAGACGACGGAAAAGATCAGATTCAAACTGACGTCCGCGGTCTGTAGTGATGGTTGAAGGGCAGCCGAAGTTTGCTACCCATCGTTCGACGAAGGTGCGGGCCACTGTTTCAGCAGTGATGTCCTTGATAGGTACTGCTTCTGGCCATCGAGTGAAACGGTCTACGCAGGTTAAGAGATAAGAGTATCCATTTGAATCTGGTAAAGGTCCTACCAAATCCAGATGAACATGGTCGAAACGAGCATCGGGAGTTTTAAACGAGCCTAAGGGACATTTATTGTGTCTGATAACCTTAGATTTTTGGCAGCTTACACAGGAGCGTGCCCACTCCCTCACGTCTTTATTCATGCCAGGCCAGCAAAACCGTTCTGCTATAAGCTTGATGGTTGCACGAACACCTGGATGAGAAAGTTTGTGCAATGTATTGAAGACATTGCGTCGATAATGTTTCGGCACGATTGGGCGATCCCTACCTGTAGATGTGTCACAAAGTAAGGTTTCCTTACCTGTTCCCATCTGTTTGATGCGTAGTTTAAGTGTTGTGGACGATAACTCGTGCTGAAGATCACTGTCTTCTTTTTGAAGCTCGGCGAGTTTAAGAAGGTCGATTCCTTGGAAACTGTTCAAGGAAGTTATGCGAGATAAGGCGTCTGCAACTACATTGTTTGCTCCAGAAATATGTTGAATATCTGAAGTAAACTGCGAAATGTAGTCCAGTTGTCGAGACTCACGGGGAGAGTACTTGTCAGAAGGAGAGCTTAACGAGAAAGTGAGCGGTTTATGGTCCGTGAAAAGAGTGAATTCACGGCCTTCGATATAGTGTTGGAAATGCCGTACAGCACAATACATAGCTAGGAGTTCCCTACCGAATGTGCTGTACCTCGATTCGGTGTCTAGCAACCTTCTAGAGAAAAATGCCAAGGGTTGCCAGGAGTTGTTAACCCATTGTTGTAAGACTCCTCCGATTGCCGAGTCGGATGCGTCTACTGCGATGCTAATGGGTGCTCGGGTGTCCTGATGTGCGAGCATTGTTGCTTTAGCGATCAGTTCCTTAACTGTGGAGAATGCTTTTCGTGCGGTGTCGTCCAAATTAATGGATTTCGCATTTCCACGAAGTTGGTCGGTCAGAGGTTTCATAAGTAATGCGCATTCGGTATGAAACGTCTATAGAAACTTACCAGGCCGTTAAACGTGCGTAATTGCTTGACGGTGGTCGGTTCTGGGTAATCCAGAATGGCCGCCACTTTGGTTCTAAGGGGTCGGATACCTTGAGCATCGATAGTGTGTCCCAGAAAGTCTAACGAGTCGGTTCCAAATTGGCATTTCTGAACGTTTACAGTAATGCCATGTTTTTGTAATCGTTCGAAAACAAGATCCAGATGCTTGAGATGTGTTTCTCTGTCCGGACTTGCGATTAGACAGTCGTCAACATACGCGTGTACGAAGTTGAGACCTCGAAAAACGTCGTCTATGAATCTTTGGAATGTTTGAGCAGCGTTCCTTAGACCGAAAGGCATTCGCAAAAATTCATAGAGTCCGAAGGGAGTTATGATAGCTGTTTTCGGTATGTCGTCAGTAGCCATAGGGATTTGGTTATACGCTTTAACCAGGTCGATTTTCGAAAAGATAGTTGTATCTTTCAAGGTAGCTGTCAAGTCGTAAATGTGTGGCAACGGGTAACGATTGGAATGGATTTTTCATTCAATCGCCGACAGTCACCAGTTCGACGCCCATCGTTGCTGTCGTTTTTACGGACCATGTGCAACGGAGATGCCCATGGGTTGTTTGACGGTCTTATTATACCTAAGTCTATCGCGTGTTCGAAAGCGTTTCTCTCCAACCTTAACTGTTCGGAGGCTAGTCAGCGTGTTTTAGAGAATACAGGTGGTCCTATGGTCGTGATGTGATGTGTAACATCGCTGGTTACACACGGTAGTTTCGGTTGAGTCTGTTGTATCTCAGGGTATTTATCGAGTAGTGGCTGATAGAGTGGGTCTATCATATGCTTAATTGTGACTGGTGATAATTTGCAACCAGAAAAGGAAGTTACGCAAACGGATAAATTAATGTTTCCGTCTACTAGCCTCCGTTTGCGCGTATCGATGATCAGATTATGGTGTTGTAGAAGGTCCATACCAATAATTGGCATAGATACATCTGCAACAACGAATATCCAGTGGATGGGTTTGCGTAAACTTACGTTAAGGTAAACGTACCTTTCGCCATACGTAGCGATAGGTTTTCCGTTTGCCGCCTGAAAGTTTAGAGCCGATTCGTTAGGCCGGTCGTTAGGATTTGCTGGGAGAACGCTAACTTCTGCGCCAGTGTCGACGAGGTAGCGAACTCTCGTTGTCACATCTGTGACGTATAACAGACGGCTATGTTCGCCGGCTACGGTTGCCGTTAACGCGTGCCGGCTTGGAAGTTTCCCGAGTTGTTTTCGAGTCAGTCGGTTTCGTGTTGGGAAAATTGCAGGGTTTTCTGCAATTTCTGGAAAAGTTTCCATACTGGTTATGATACCAGCACCAGTCGGGGTTATCTGTCTCTCGTGGTCTAGAGACAGATCGCTTACGAGAAATGCTTCTACGTGGTGTGCGCGATCTCTTACGGTCGGTACGAAGACTAAGATAACGCGTGAGTGTGTGACATAAGTCGGTTATGTCATTGAGTCGTGTGAGGCTTTTCTTTGACTGAAAATACCTCGGTAGTAGAAGGTTTCGTAATTTCTAGAATGCGGTCGGCAGATGCAGCTAGCTCGTCTAAGGCGTTGTTCTGAAACGAGACCAGAACTGCTTGCACCTGTTGGGGAAGTTTTGACAAGAAAAGGTGTTTGAATAGACCTTCGTCGAAAGTTCTTAGGCTTATCACTTCTCTCATCCTTTGCAACATGTCCGTCGCAGAACCGTGTTGCAGTTCTATGCTATTGAAGAGTTGATCTAACCTTTGTCGATCGGTTAGGTCTCCTCGTTTAAGAATCGAGCGTTTTAAGATTTCGTAAGGTTCGGAAACATCACTAGTAAACATACTAGGTGTTACGTACCTGTTGAATTCCCGCGGTAGTGCCTTGACTACTGCGAGGAATTGTGCACGTGTGTCGTTCACGCCGTGCTCGGAGAAGTCGGCTTCTGCGTAGCAAAACCAGGCTTCGATGTTGTCGGGCCAAAAAGGCATGAGTTGAAACGACGGTGGGGACAGGGTCTTAAGCTTGAGTACTTTGGGTGTCTGTTCAGTCATGATGAAATATGAAGCACGATAATGGACGAGGGGAAAATATACATATATCCAAGAAAAAAATCACAATGTTTAAAAAAATAAAAAATAAGGCAATGATATATAAAAATCCCAAAAAGGAACAGGCTCACAGTTGCAATTAGGTGTACCAGATCACGTTGGTCTCACCAATGATGATGGCACAGGTATTCAGTGTTTGACAACGCTTCTACCAGTAACACCTTCTAATATGATTTGTACCCACCGAGAGAAATCAAAAGACAGAGTCGAGGAGATCGGAAGTGTATTTGGCGATAACCAAAATATCCGAATTCTCTGACCTAATCTGGCTAGCGATAGCGGTTGATGTTGAGCACGGCATTACCACACGTGATTTGGTGCGGATGCCTGACCGAGCGCCTTCAGCTAGATGAGTTCACTAAAACATATGATCAGCATGCAATGTCGAAAACTTACAGGGCTATCTATTTTGGGGATCTATTTACCGCTACATTACCGTTAAATAGACGTAGATTCCTACCTGTAGGCTTCGGTGATCCACTACTACTAGACACGGTAGCGCGTTTAACGGAGGCTTCTTCTATTCCTCCGCGAACCATTTTGACCATTATGCCACTAAATATATTACGGTGCGGTAGGAATGAAGGTCGTCCTTGGGGATTTAATACTGCCGGGAATTCAAAGCTCTGCGCTCCTGTACTCCCAAAGTTTAGCATGTGGTCTTCTGCAAAATCACTGAAGTGCATTGTTTGGGATGTAGTATGTAATGGGAAAGCCAACCGATTGCTGGAAATGGAAAACAGCCTTCAAAAACACAAACAGCTACTGTTATCTCCGCTTTCGTTTCCTGTAATTCTCCACTGATTCTAACCATTTTTTACAGGGCAAAAATGAACGTGATTATGAAGTTGTTAAAAATGCTAATAGTTCGGCAGTTATGCTTCCCGAGTTCCCACATAAGGTGGTACTGTCGGAGGATATAATTCAGGAGTCACTGTTTATTAGTGAAGTCTTCAACTTCAATGAACTTAGAGCTGTAGAGCTTTGCCTAACAGGTACATGTTTTTTAATGATCAACTAATAATCTAATAGTTGAAAGTCAACTGTCCTTATTTCCTCGTCTTGGCCGAGGTTTTGTCGCCGTAGTTCTCTATTATGAGTCTCATCTCTCCATTATCGACACATTGGTTACCTTGATTGGTGCTCGTGATGGACGGATGTGGTCGAATTCTACATCAGCTGAGATTTGTCAAGCTATCCATTCATTTACTGATGAACTGTCTGCCAATGGACTATTCCCAAACATCTTAGGTGGGTCTCCATTATACTACTAAACTCTGTATATCTGCATTTAGATGCTCGAGTGGATGAATGGTGGTTGCAAGAGTTTTTCACTAACTTCTGTTAGCTTAGTAACTGTGAGCACGGTACAATTAGTGTTCCCAAAACATAGTCCCATTAACTATCTTGTCATCCAAAAATTTTATTTTATTGTTAGAAATAGCAATGCTAATTTCCCGAAAATGATTTATTGCATTAAGGGAAAATAACAATATTTCCCAAATTTTCAGTGTCCTATGTATTGTCTACAAAGCGTATTTGTTCAGTGTAATCATGTAATATTAACAAGATTTTTGAATTGTTAATTTGTACTTCTAGTAGACAAACATGATATGATTTAGTCCTAGGTAAATACCTGGTATATTATCCTACATGTGATGGTTAATTTACACTGAACACTTCATAGGAGAATATGCTGATTTTCAGAAGTTAAAATCGTGTTTATTAATCGTTTAATTTCCCTAATGATTGACTTCACTGAAGGTTTCTTCCTGTATTTCCATCCCCAGGTGTCCTACGATCATTCTCCGTGTATAAAGAATTTTCTCGTTTGGAAAGCTTGCAAGTCCTAGGTGATTCAAAGCACCGACATGATGTGTTTATGATGTTGAAAAATATATCTGAAGGTCTAGCTGAATGTGTTATGTTATGGTCGTGTCAAAGTGTCCTAAACTTAGACGAGTTTAAGTTAGTTTTGGATTGCTTACTCAGTTCAACACCTGAAGGATCTGATACAAAAAACAATGACAATCAAACCCAACTTACGTTCCAAAATAATGGGCAATTGACTAGAGAAGGAATGCATCTACTTATGTCTTTGTTGCATTGTTTACAACCATTTTCTTCAAACACATTATGTGCGGATCAAGTTTCAGATCTAACGGATATTGGTAAGCCTTTGTAACTTGTTATAGAAAAAAGTATTGATTGGTAAAATAAATTAAACGAAGTTTTATTCCTTGTGCCCACTGCTTTTAGTTCACTCAGTTTAGTCAGTGGTTTAAAATTCAGTACATATATTATTCTTGATTATATTTAGTTATAAGCTAAGAATATTTTCTATTCTTTTAAACACACACAGTGAATTTTTTAGACTACATCCACTAATTGCTGAAGTATCACACAATAATCATATCATCTGTTATTAATATCTGTCCAACCTAAAGTCAAATTAAAACGTAGTGTCCGTTTGTAAAGTAATTGGCTCTTGGTCTAAGCCATGTTGATAGATACAGAATACTTGATTGAGGTCCATGTGATAGCGGCGATCAGTAGTTGGAAACGTGTAACATAGCTCAGACTCAGTCGCAATTATACATGTGTATTCATTCTTTTTCTCAGTCTAGAGTTTTCCATATACACCCTTTCATCCTGTCTTTTTAAACATGTTCTTAATGTTCGATCTTTCTCATTTTCATTGCTACTACTGCTTTGCTATCAATCTTGTTAATTTCATCTCATGAAAATGTAGTATGGGTGCTTGGGTTAATGCATATATGTACAATTGTCTACTTTGATTCTATAGGGATGATAGTTTATACTACACATTGACCTTAGATAGGCAAGAACTGAAAACGAAGGACGTTTCCACAACTTTCATATTAGTGTGGAACTCTTCAGTGGTGGGAACCCACAACTTTGGGATGGATTTTACTTAGGGACTTAAGGATTTGCAGGTCTCTCACCTTTTGACTACAGATGATATTTAGTGTTTCACACTTCTTAACTTTAGTTAATCTACGATACTGCGCGACGACCATTCATCGGGATCGGTGATGAGTTACTTCTAACATAGGCGAACTCCGCCATTCACATTTTTTCACCACTAAATTTTTGTCGAAGTAAGTAGCATGATTCCAGATGTTTAGTATTAAAATAATTTGTTTTTGATGACTGGATACCAGCTCAATGATCTAAAAGTAATGCTTTTGTTCATTATGGTCCCGACTATTTAGTGTACCGGATACAATTCTGTCATCAGAATTGATTACCTCAAGTGGTGTTCGTCAGGGCTGTCCACTCTCCCCATTCTTGTTCACTTATCTTGGAAGTCTCATCAGCCCTTGTGGTTTAGTGTGTGACGAAATCTCAGCACGGATACAGAAGGCTCGACTAGCTTTTGCCAACTTGCGTCATTTATGGCGTAATTGAGATATCTGTCTATCAACCAAAGGACGTGTTTACTGTGCAGCAGTTCATTCCGTCCTACTATATGGCTGTGAAACACGGCCGGTAAGAGTAGAGGATATTCGTAAGTTACTAGTATTCGATCATAGGTGTCTTCGAAGCATTGCTCGTATATCCTGGGACCATCGAGTAAGTAACACAGTTGTTAGGAAACGGGTACTAGGTAAGGATGGCAAATCAATTGATGATGTAGTGAAACTTCATCAGTTGAGATGGCTGGGACACGTGTTATGTATGCCCAACGACCTACTGTGCCGATGTGTGATGTTTTGTGGTATAGGAGTGGGTTGGAAGAAAGCTAGGGGCTGCCAGACCAAAACATGGCACAAATCCATGAAGTCACTGACAAGTGAACTGAGTGAGTCATGTTGGTAGGTGTAGACTACCTGGTTGGGGACCGCGAGATGATAGCAACCGATGGTTAGAGACCCTGAATGACATGGCTCAAAATCGTTTGCAATGGCGCAGGTGCATCCACTCTCTGTGTTCTCCCAAATTCTAATCTTCTGAATCCTTCATATCCCTTTTTTCCTCTTTCCAAATTTATTTCACTGGATTATATTCTTTAAATAACATCTCCAAACCCTAATCTTCCCGATTACTGCTTATACTCTTATTACCTCTACCACTACGGGATTTGAATCGACAACTGCATCTCTGTGTTAATGTGGTGTGGCAACTCGAACTGATGTACGTACGTACGAAGTTCTACGTTGTTACTGACTGACTGATTTAGTGTACCGTTCTCAGTAATCAGAATTACAGAGACTATTATTATTATTATTGCTCAATAAGTCACCTGGTCTTCAGCTATACGAGTGTAATTAGTCGAGTTAATACTTATTTCTATAATGACTATTCCGACCCGAAGAAAAGTCGAAGTTAATTTGTATCATAACAGACAAAACATTGACTAACGTTCAGGGGACTGAGTTTGTTTTATACTCATTAATTTCAAGATATTCTTAGATATCTGTAGACTATTCTATTTTATGCTACTTCTAAAGGGGATTGATACACTTGTGGTTGTTAGATTATTCTCCTTTTTCAGGTGTAGTAGTATCCGTGAGAGTCAAAATAGATTAAGGGTCGAAAATGTAGTACAGAGAGTAGAAATTAAATAAGGTGATAAAAAGTATAAAGAACGACTGAAACTGGAGATTTGGAGGAAGATAGAAAGTTTGTTTCTATCTTCTCTACTGCGGCCAGTTCTGACTCACAAACCAATGGTGCACATGGGCTCCAGTATCCTGCGGGAACAAATGGCGTATGAACCAATCTTTGGTCACCGGCTACCATGGGATTGCATCTCCTTACGATGCTCCACTGCCTTGTGGGTTAGACCTTTAGGTCAAAGGCTCGGGGAGTGGCCCCCTAAGAAAACCACCTGCTTCGGTTTGGCACCCGGGCAGTATCACAGCCCACACACAAACGATGAACTCTATGTCTTTGGCAACTACTTTTATCGCTCCGAAAAACAATCAGTCGATTCAAATAATTATCATTACTATTATTGTCATTATTAATACTATTATTATTACTATTATTGTCGTTATTATTATTATTATTATTATTATTATTATTATTATTATTTCCCACATTATTCACCCTCTTTTATACTTATACAGCGGCTCGTCTTTGGTGGAAATCCGACTGTATCTAAACGTTCTCGAGTCACTGTCCGGTTGAAAATTGTATGTTACCATCGAATATGAGTACTGAAGCAGTTTTTCTGAAACCACGTGCACCATTCAAACTGGCTGCCTTCAACGTTCGCACACTTATGCAGGTTGGACAACAGATAGGGCTGGCTATGTCTTTGGAAAGTCTTAATATTGATGTTTGTTGTCTATCCGAGACCCGTATTCAAGACTCTGGCGAAGTACTACAAATTCGATCTCCATCTGTCGCTTCGAAAAGCTTGTTTTACGTGCGCTTATCCGGGGACCCTGTGGCATCTTCGTCTGGTCTTGCTGGCGTTGGTGTCGCACTAAGCGCTAGAGCTGAGGCAGCACTAGTCGATTGGATCCCCATTAACAGTCGGTTATGTGCTGTTAGATTAGAAAGTTCCATCAAAGTGAGAAGAAATCGGCGTGAGAAACGATGTCTTTTCGTCATCTCCGCCTATGCCCCGACAGATTGCAGCCCGGATGCAATCAAGGATGAGTTTTACCACCAGTTATCTGTTCTTCTCCAGAAAGTGCGTTCGACAGATATTGTAGTACTAGCCGGAGACTTGAATGCTCAGGTCGGGCGTCTAGGCACAGAAGAGAGTCGTTTAGGTGGCCGATGGGGACTCGTTGGTCGCAGGTCAGATAACGGGGACCGTCTACTGCAACTGTGCACAGACCACAACCTGTTTCTGGCTAGCACTAACTTTCGGCACAGTCATCGCCGATGTGCCACCTGGCGTCCTCCCTCTGCATCTCAAGCCTGGACTCAGATTGATCACATCGCGATCAGCTACCGCTGGCGTGGTTGTGTAAAAGACTGCCGCTCCTTTTGGAGTACCTATCTGGACTCTGACCATGCCTTGGTCTGCGCCAATCTTGCCTTACTTTTCAGTGGACAACGAAGTGACCACCACCAACGGATTGATGTTAGCAAGCTGGTTGCAACTTCTGTTGCAAGTAAGTATCGAACCGAGCTAGCCTCTAGGCTAGCTACCACTCCACCGAAAAGTATAGATGAGCATTGGTTGCAATTGCATGACGCCATGAAAATGGCGGGAACAGTCAGTTGTGGGTTTGCGAAACGTCCCGCTTTTAAGCACTGGGTTTCTTCTGGTTCCTTACAACTCATTGAAGCCCGTCGGTCTACTCCGGGTGACCGTGAGTTTGACCATAAACGAAGGATGTTACGTAAGGAAATTGGGCAAAGCTTGCGTAAGGACCGAGAAGCCTGGTGGTCGAAGCGTGCTAATGAGCTGGAAGCAGCAGCTGCATCTGGTAACTACCGGAAGCTCTTCCAGCTCATCCGAGCCACTGGCAGCAAGAAGTCTGGTGTGAGTGAAACAATCTGCGAGGATGATGGGATGCCAATCACTAACATCCATCGACGTCTTGGACGATGGGCAGAATTTTTCGAAGGGCAGTTCAACTGGCCTGCTGCTCCGGCAACATCGGTCAGACTGTCCTGCCCTCCATGGCCGGTGACGACTGATCCACCAAATGAGGAGGAAGTCCGCAAGGAACTCCAACTCTTGAAGCGTTACAAATCACCTGGCCCAGATGACTTACCTCCGGCTCTTTTTAAAGATGGTGGTGACTTTTTGACTAAGGAATTGACGACGTTGTTTACAAAGGTTTGGGAACTAGAGAGTGTACCAACGTCATGGAATGAGTCGATAGTTGTCCCTATCTTTAAAAAGGGTTCACGTCGTTCCTGTAACAACTATCGGGGGATAAGTCTACTTCCGATTGCGTCCAAGCTATTGGCTTCCGTCATACTTCGTAGGTTGTTCAAAACCCGAGAAAGATTGACTCGCGAGGAGCAGGCTGGGTTTCGTTCTGGTCGAGGATGTATTGATCATATCTTCACCCTCCGCCAAATGTTAGAACACCGCCATACTTATCAAAGGCCAACAATCGTAGTGTTTCTTGACATCAGGGCTGCCTTCGATTCGTTGGACAGGACTGTTCTCTGGGATTGTCTATTGAAGAAGGGTGTGCCTGAGAAGTTTATTAACATCCTAAAAGCCCTATATAAAAACACCTCAGGCAGAGTGAGGGCATACAACCACCTCTCTCCATTGTTCCATTCGAGCAGTGGGGTTAGGCAGGGTTGCCCAATCTCACCATTCCTCTTCAACTTTGCCATCGATGACATTCTGGAAACAGCTCTGATGAATGTAAGTAATGGTGGTGTGGATCTGTTGCCTGGAGAAAGACTTCTCGACCTTGAGTATGCGGACGATATTGTCTTACTGTGCGATAATGCCCAAGGCATGCAATCCGCACTTAATCAGTTGGCAATCAGTGTCCGTAGGTATGGTATGTGCTTTGCACCTTCGAAGTGCAAAGTACTTCTACAAGACTGGCAGGATTCCAATCCTGTACTCACCCTGGATGGTGAGCAGATAGACGTAGTCGAGAAGTTCGTGTATCTGGGTAGCTGCATAAGTGCTGGTGGGGGTGTGAGTGATGAGATCAATGCACGTATAGTGAAAGCCAGAGCGGCTTATGCCAATCTGGGCCACCTTTGGCGCCTTCGTGATGTTAGTCTGGCTGTAAAAGGTCGGATCTACAACGCGTCGGTGAGAGCAGTTTTGCTCTATGCTTGTGAAACCTGGCCTCTCCGAGTTGAGGACGTTAGACGACTCTCTGTGTTCGATCATCGCTGTCTCCGAAGGATTGCTGACATTCAGTGGCAACACCATGTCAGTAATGCAGAGGTTCGGCATCGTGTGTTCGGGCACAGAGATGATAATTCAATTGGTGTCACCATCTTGAAACACCGACTTCGGTGGCTTGGACATGTTCTCCGAATGTCGTCCCAGAGAATTCCACGTCGTGCATTATTTGCCGACTCTGGGACTGGTTGGAAGAAGCGGAGAGGTGGTCAGTGCATGACATGGTGTCGTGGCATGAAAGAAAGCTGCAAAGGACTGGCTTGTGTTGGTCCTTCACGACTCCCTGGTTGGGGTCTGAGAGATGGTGCTACACAGTGGCTAGAGACGTTATCAGATATGGCTCAGAATAGAAGCCAGTGGCGATCCTGCTGTAACCTTCTTTTACTTTCTTCATAAAAAGTGGTTGTGTCTCCCTTACCTGAAAGATTTCTTCCGATTGTACCTTTGCGTTCCCTGATTACTAGCACATTACCTTACACCAATCTCTTCGTTATTGTTCTCTCTTTTTTTGTTGCGCTCCTTAGCTTTTTTTTTCTTTCTTTGTATTCCTCTCGAATTTTCATTGTTTTGTGTGGCGCATATATATTGGCGCTCTCTTGTACCAATATTCATGTGTCCAAATAAATAAATAAATAAATGACTCATGTTGCCCAACATCTCGAACCGCTAATTCTGTGAACTCATGTCAAGTGATCTGCACCTGATCCGCCTCACACTTAGTCATTGTCTTTATGAATGGATACTACATCTTGATCTGCCTGTCTCAGGGCTTTTTCCAACCTATGAGAAACTAGTTATAATACTTTTTCAATGGCTAAAAATATATTATCATTTATTTTGAGTAATTTAACGTCAAGGTCATTTAAGAGTTATCGATTTACCCGTCTACGCATGGAGTCTAAATTGCATGCTTTTGCTGGGATGAATAGTGTTTATTCAACAGGACGTGCGAGTTTGTAGAGAGTGTATAGCGACCGAAACAATAAGACATCTTAAGATACCACAGCCATCAAGCGATAAAAGGAAATAATTTCCTCAGTTACCAAAACTATGAAAAAAAGAAACAGTCTGGTTTTTGTAATGCTGTAACGTTTATTTATCTTAATGTAGTAATTAGTAATTTCCAACAAACCAGTTACATTCCATATAGCATGGCTTATAATTGGTTCACAAATATACTTGGCACCTAACGTTTTATATTCGTCAATCACCTTTTTATAGATTGGATTCATCCGCTTTACACCGACCGCACTTTTGCTGCTAGTATTGGGCGTTTACTAGATAACCAAAAATCCTTATTCGAACACCGTACCGAAGAAAGCGATTCGGATCGGCTAAAATTATTAGCATTTATAAGATTGTCTTGGGCATTGTGCCTTCGAAGAACAAATCACTTACGTGCTGAACTGCGCCGCCGTCAGACAGTTGACGTTAACAGATCGACACCTTATACTGTAGCTAATAGGAAAGATCTTGCAGCACTCAATGAAGAGGATTTTGGAATTGGCGGAGATGAAGAAGATGAATTACAAGCTGCTTTAGCTATTGAATCTGGAGCGCTTGAATTTGCTCGTAAACAAATTTTGAACACTACCGACTTTGAACGTGAGGTATGTTTCGCAGGAGCTTATGTAGTCTGTCACCTTATCCAAATAATAATTTTTTCAATTTATCTAAGATCCTTGGTTGAATATGTTTGGTTTCATCGAAAATAACTAAAAACAAGTGCTTTCTCTCACCACTTAAAGTACCTTCAGTTTTTTCTATATAAGTAGCCTTTATATGGATAGTATTAAACAAATTTTCATCAAAACACTGACTACTTTAAATGATAAACATGCAGTTCGATCAAATATAATTTGCATATTAGAAAAATAATTTTGAATGAAGTTTAAAACAACTAGCACTGGGAAGATTTCATTATTTGTTCGATTTAAGAAATCGAGTGTAGTATCAAAAGCCTTAAATTCATTTTAGAAGGGCTCTACGTATGTTAAAACGTTTTCTCAAAAATGGGGACTTGAGTCGTATGTATGTATTAGGGAATGATGGTAAGTCAGTTGACGAAGTCGTGAACCTTCATCGACTGAGATGGTTGGGCCACGTGTCGCGTATACCTGAACACCGATCACTACGATGCGCGATGCTGTCTAGTGTTGGGGATGGTTGGAAAAAAGTTAGGGTCGGCCAAACCAAAATATGTTATCAGTGCTTGAAGTCACTAACTGCTGGTCTGAGCCATGTTGGTAGATGCAGACTACTCATTTGGGGTCCGTGTGACTATCGTAACCAATGGTTGGAGATTGTGGGTGACATGTCTCAGAATCGATTACAATGGCGTAGGTGTATACACTCTCTGTCTTCACTTAAACTAAGAGATTAAAATCGCTTCATATCTTTCTTTATACGTACTAATTCTTTCTTCCCATACTATATCCTTATATGCAGTATTTCTTTTATATATTACCATCACTGAATTAACTACTTATATGAATCCGGTGTTCGTCTTGTTGTGTTAATGAGGTATGGCAACTTGAACCGATGCATCTATGTGCCTGATCCTACGTTGTAGCCGACTGACTGACTTTTCTTCTTTTCTTGCTGTTTCTTGATACGTTTGTTCTTGCTTTTCAGCCTCTCTGGGTGTATCGTATGCATTGTATTGTTACTGACTTGATTGTGCACATGGCAGTACGGGTGAAGGAGATCCGATTGCGGGATGAAGATATACTTAGGTCTGCAGGTTTTGATCCGTCGTCTACCGGCACGGTTTTGCAAACTTTTTACTGTTGATTGCTCAACTTTATAATCAACCTGGTTCTCGTCTACATGGTCGATTGGGCTTGGAATTTTGGTGGCCTGTTGGTGAGCTAACTAATATTGCACCAGTAGCGTTGGGTTCAAATGATCTATTATCTCCAAGTACTGTTGATAAATCTCCTAGACCAAAGCTCCATACTTACGGTAGTCAGTCACGTAATGCAGAACTTGATAACATTCGACAGGTTAGTTTTTATACCATTATTTTGTCATTAACTTTATATATTCAAGTATTATTAGTTAGATTGACTGAACGTAATGTAATTCTGTCCTAACCTTAATCTTTGATCGTCCGAGTTTAAAGGAAAGAGCAAAAATCCTCTCATAAAAACTAAAAGGGAATTAGTTCTGCTTGAATAATTCTTAAGATATCAATCAACCTCTAAATGGAATTCTGTAACAGAAAACCAAGTAAGTTCCAAACTTGGCCGTAATTATATCGATCAAACCTGTACTCTGTCAATTTTCGACGACGTAGGGGTTATTTGCCAACCCCTGACCATAACCATATTTCTCTACTATGAGTGGCATTTGGTTCCGTCTATTTAGAGGTCTTATAGTATCATCTGTCATTGAAGTAGGTATCAATAAATTATATTGACCTACTGAAGGCTCTTTACTTTGGCATTTTCTGTTGAACTATGACTTAGTGGGAACTATTATCTCGGCTCTCAAAATCAATTAATGTTCATCGGCTTTGTTCACTTTATTTTGATTTAATATCATCGTCGACGTATTTCGAAAGGTGATTGGTTGTCTTTTAACTTTTTAGGGATCGATCTACTACCAGAAGATTCACTTATTGACCAAGAGTTTATTGGTAATAAAGTTATGTCTCCTGAACACCCTGCGTATCAATAGAAGAAAGTGTTTCAAATAAGTTCTCTAAATGTTAAATTTTTCTTCAGAGTTAGTCGGCACCATTTCCTGGTCTGAATATAGGGAGGAAGTGACGTAACTAAGGACGGAATAGTGGTTTGCAATAATCACTAGTTGATTGTGTCGTGAACTCCACTTATCTTGAAAGGCCTATGAACTTTGGTGAGTTGATACCTGACAAGACCTCGGTCGAGACGCAGAAAGCATTTCACACCTACAGTTTAAAAACCTGAAAGGTATTCACAGCCTTTGTACAAAGTGTAACTCGAAAGTAAGTATGTAAACCTTTAAGTCTGAGATGTGACATATTCCATGACTGACTGATAACATAGCTGAAAACAGAGCACCACTGAGAATAAGTTGTATTGGAGCACTCAATTTGTCAGCTTTACAGAAAATGCCGGAAAATATGTGCTAATTCTTTCTCAAAAATTAAATCTTGTTTGACTGATTTCTAATTTTAACCTACATAAACACTGTTTATATTTTATTGTAGGCAGCCCTTATTCGCTTTTTAAGATTAGCTGGAGATATGGTCACAGCGCCTTGTTTATTTCTGCCTTATTTACGTATGCTACATGGTTTATGCTGTTCTCGTAGTGCAGCTTGTCTTTGTTTCAGTCTTCTCAAAGCAAATGCTACTAATCCTGGTACGTTTATTTTTTACGTTTTTAATTTGAATTACTTTTAGTGGTCGTGATCATATATCGAAGTTTCTTTTGTATTAGACTTTTGCTGGGAAAAACTTGTCACTCATTATCCTAAGTTCACATCTTTTTCTATGTTGATAAACTGCCTGTAGTTGCAATTTCTGAGTAGACAGATGAGATTTTTTATGTTTAAAATCTTTAGACGAAGCGCCTTACATAAAATTTTACTAACATATTAAGTTTTATCTAAAATGTACACAGTAACTCATTCATTCAAACTGTTACAATTTTTCAACCAATACACCTACCGTGCGAATATTTATCTGCTGAACTTTGAACCATATATATTTTGAGTGGACCAATAATCCTACATAACTAACTGAACATTCATCTTCACAAGATCCGGTTTCGAAACTTGTTAACTGCTCAAAATAATACACTCACTTTTTATCTTCCTTTAGAGCTTAAGTTCAAGGATTTTCCCATATATACCTTTTCATTCTATCCTTTGAGCTATATTCTTCCATCTTTATCCTTTCTCACAGTTAATGCATCTTTGATTATTTCGATTCTGTTGATCTTTTGTTAGTTTCATCTCGTATAGCTGGTGTAATAATTAAGCTTCATTTTGAATTTCTCATAGGATAATTATTCATTTGTCTTTTTATTAATAGGGCGTGGTGCATCGTTAATTACTTGGGATCATTTTTTCAACAGTTTTCGTCAATATTTAAACCATATGAAACAGGTTGTTGTACAACCAGAACCAATGAACTTTAGAATTCAAGCTTCGAATCAATTGTATCCCCATCTTTATTTCAATGATGGAGTTACTCCCCGTTCCCGCGTGTCAGGTTTTCCACGTTCAACTACTGAGTCTATGTATGGTCACAGAAAAGGTTCCAGTTCATCCGATATTGGTGCAACAACAGTACCTATGAATATTCAACCACGTTCCATTCAACCGGAAGAACAAGCTGGTCTACAGGCTGTTTTGAGATTGGTTGCTCGTATTTGTCGAATGGTATGTAGTTTTCTCCCAAATAGTTTTAGTTTAGACTGTTTTAACAAACAGTTCTGTCAAAGCTGGTGATTCTGATCACTTTCAAATTTCGCGTATATATACGGAGAGAGAGAGAGAGAGAAAAATCGCCTTTCCATTTTCCTTCTGGCTATTTTCTAATACCTTTCCAATTATTGTTATCCATGTAGTGTCTGTGTACTGCAAGAAAACGAAATATGTGTAGTACTGGAATTTGTCTATGCTAACATAGTTTTCGATGCATTCAATTCTAATATATCGTGTTTTTCATTGGTTTCAGTAAGATGGACGTGTTTATTGTATGTCGTTTCCACGTTTTTCGTAAAGTCGACTTTGGAACTGCCTTAAGAAATTAATGCGTAACGTAAACATTGAATAGAGAATGTAAAACAAACGTAGCGGAATAACTTGAATTCATTATACCTTGTTTGTTCTGTCCTATTCATTAGGAAGAATTGCATATACTAAAGATTGGTTACACCGGAGTCTGTAGACTTATCACGATTCTCTCGGTAAGATTATGGAAATTGCGTAGATGAATAGTAGCCACGGATATCACATGTATCTAAAGTCTGATATGATTTACTGTCTCTTCCTTATTTTTCATCTACTTTTCTTATGAAAAGTTCTTGATTGAATAGTGCTCGTTTCATAATCACTGTTATTATTATTTGTATTTATATATTGGGCTTTATCCCAACATTATTTCCTATTGTTGTTTCGTTCATGATTTGCCAATGTTTTTTTCATTCTCGCCATGTCGTTGCGTTTACGCAAAATTGTTCAAGTTTTTTTGTGTCTATCTCTTGTTCTTTTATTGTTTCCATTAGGATCCAGTTGCACGTTCAACGTTCATTTCAAATCCTCAATGGCAGCTAATACCAATGTGTATGGGTTTTCTAACTTGTCCAGTTTCTTTAGATTTAAAAGCTGATATCTTGTATTTGCTTACTGAATTTTGTAAAAGTCAACAAAATATTCCAGTTATATGGCAACATTTTGTCAGTGCAGAAGTGAGTCTTTTTTATGTTGTGGCTAGTATTTTTGTTTATCAGAAAATTACGGTTCTGTCACTTCCTGGTTGTCCATATCGTGGAAGGATATTTATTCCTTGAAGTGCCCGAAAAGGAAGCTGGGGTAATAGTGCTACAGATAACCTGGGACTATGACACCAGAGCTCAAATAAAATTTACTTGCATTTGATTACACGGCTTTTTTTGTGGGTAGTTTTGGGTGTATTAGCTACGTATTTTCAAGGCCTTATCACTGGTGACAGAAATCCGTGGGTCAGAGTGAAAAAATATAGCGTTTTTGAGCCCGACAGCTTGATGGAAGATACTGGTTGCTAATGACGTTACAGACCAATGTAGTCGTCAGTACCACTTCGCTCTTGAACACAAATTTATTGCTTTTAGCCTTACCATTCTCTAACCATCCTGTGTGGCGTGATATGACTTCAAGGAACGAGTTTTATAGCCAATATAGCTCTCTTGGGTTTTCGAGGTAACTAAACACGACCACAAGGTTGAGGTAACAGGTATTGTCGGGTGCGCTTATTGAGGGTAGCCTATCAATCTCTTAACTGATGAACAGCAGAATCGAATTTTATTTCACCTTCTGAGGTTTATACACCCAGTTAGAATTACCAAACTTTAGATAGATAGAAATGTATTACGCAAATGATTACTTATATTACGTCTACCAAACACTAAATAACGTGCTGCTTTGCTAAACCGTTGATTATGTACTAAGTGTAATCAGTGAGTTTATTATTACAAAATGCACCTCTGGGTTATATATATATATATATATATATATATATATATATATATATACGAGTGTTATATAAATGTAATCTGGTCACTGGTTACCATGAGATTGAATTTCCAGACATTGCTCTACTATCAAACATTGAGATTGTAGCGTGGAATCGAGTCGCGATAGACTATGAATACCACTACAAGTTGAGCGCGTACCAGAAAAATCAGAAGGCGAAAGGTGATTGTAACCAGATTTATTCGTTGGCGATATCGTGGTATCGAAAGTATACCGAGATCGTGCCAAAGGAAGTACAAGTGGAATTAATGGGCGAACGTGCGAGCGTACAAGGTCACAGTCCACGGGAGAATAATGGAGGAGTAATGGCTGTCTTTAGTACAGTTAAACAAACAAACACAGTAAAACAATCTCTGGTACAATTGGTTATAATAATGATTATTTCCATTAAACCAATCGTGTTCTTTTGATAAAAGTAGGTCATTACAAGATCGTAGGTTCAAAATAGGTTCCTCGAGTAAAACATTTATTTAATTTGGGCATCTTTATGTGTATATATTTTCTAGATATGTCCTAATAACTCTTTCTTTTATACATTACTACCGTTGAAGTGACTACTTCTATGAATTCGGTGTTCATCTTGTTGCGCTAATGAGGTGTGGGCTGATGCATATATGTGCCTGGTCCTACATTGTAACTAACTGACTTATTACTATCAGTTTTCAAATTTTCCGAAGTAATTATTTTCTCATTTTATTAAATTTTCATAAAGAATCTGAAATAAATTCCGATGTTTTTCTTTCTGAAAACAATATTATTTTTCAGCTATTACCTTTTACCGCACAACGTCCTCCTAATCAACCTCAATCGATTCACGGACTAAATGTATGTTCCCTACTATTATAGTAATGTTTAACTTCTGTTATTTAGATGTTTTTGTGTTCATCGATTTAAATTATTAATCGTTATTGATTGTGAAGTCGCGGTGTGGTTAAAGCTTTTAGTTTTCAATTACTTGGTTGCAAGTTAATATCTCACTATATCTTCTTCAGTTTGGTCAGAAGCGTATATATATATCCAGCCTTCACATACAAAGTGTGGCTCAAAGCTGAGTACAAGAACCTGTAAATCAGTTGTCACTCTCTATGGATTTGTTTGATAAGTTGTAACTTTCTGGATGTTAAATTGGTCGTTTCCATTTGTTTTGATGACACGTATTTCAGTAATACTGGATCTACTTTATTTTAAATAGCCGGATTAAACTATTATTGAGATAAATTTAAAAAGTTTAATTACAAGTATGTGGTAACACAAACGTCCGCTTGATTTTTACTCGATTACATTAATTAAAAATGGGCCATTGATCTGTCTGCCCAATAATATACAGGAGAGAACTTGTCTCGATCTAGGTTAAGGCCTAACAAAATATTCAGAAGTTATTCAGTTGTGAATTTCAGTCATTCGTTATTATCATAGTGACTCTCAATTGCATTCGTTCTTATATGTACAAATAAATTTTAAGTCAGTTTATCCTGCGTAACTTTTACATTCCTCCATATCCATTTGTTTCCTCTCCCTTGGTATATTGATGTGTATGTGACAACAACTTGATCCAGTGCACAGTTGTCTCATGTTTTACCTCGTCTAATGATTAACTGACCAATTAACTTTATTTCATATTGATTTGGCTTAATTGTTACCTTTTGTGTTTTTTTTAAAAGATTTCATCTCTTTTATTTTGTGATTATATTACAATGAGTAGAATTCTGTGCTTCTCAATGAAACATATCTAAAAAATACCAAGTATGCAACTCTAAAACATGGAATTATGTAAAATAGTGGAGAATTTGAAATAACGTAGCAGTCCTCATTGTTTTACGTTGTGACTGCGAAACTTGCTCTCTAAAAGTAGGGGATATTCATCGGTTACTAGTATATAGATTGATGTCTTCCAATGGGAGATATAACCAAAACAAAGAAGTAAACAATGACAGATTTAAGGTCAACAAGAACCAATCAACCTTGAGGTCTACAGGACGAGCTGTGAGCCATATGTGAAGAAATTCGAACACTTCACATCTACTTAAAGTTTGTGCTGATGATATCGTTTAGAAGAACGATGAAAACTTCATCATAAAGTCTTCCAGCAATTACGTTATGTTAGGACGACCTAATATTGAGAAATGTTGAGGTTAGATGTAGGGTAATAGGTAAACACTTCATATTAATTGATAATACTAAAACTGCCGATTGTGGTGACTGGGACATATGTTGCATACGCCTAACATCCACCTAACGCAGCTCACAATGTTCACTGACATTAGAGTAGGTCAAAAGAAATCCAAAGGTAACTAGACTAAAAATGGCGTCATTTCTTGAAGTTATTGACTGTTTAATTGAAGCGTTTGGTAGGTATAGACCACTTAAGCAGGACCCACTCGATAATTACTAATTAAATTAACTCATCCACCAGGTACTTAAAAATAAGTCATACTCTAAATGGGAAGACTTATGATACTACCTGATTGACCAAGTCGAAGTAGGTGGGCTGGGGTTCTAACCTGGAGGTGGACGTCTTAACCTTTAAGCCATTGTTCGCAAGATTTATTTACTCATTAAATTGAACACATAAATATTGGTACAAAGGGGCACCGAATACATATGCATCACACAAGTCACTGAATTTGTATGTGAGTTGTGATACTACCGGGTGCCCAAATCGAGGGAAGGTCCACAAAATAAGAATAATTAAAGGTTGGAGACTCTGAGCGACATGCTTTGGAGTATATCATAGTACCTCAAATACATTCACTATTTTCCCTGAGTTTTAAACAAATCTGATACTTTTTATTCCACGAATTCATTCTCAAATTATTGGCTGTTATCTTTCTTTAAATGTTATGTACAAAATTCTAGGATATTATTTATTTTACATATTAATGGTACCATTGTTTTTTCAGACCGATATGGATGAAGTGGAACCACGAGCTGAAGAATATCCATTGACAAATGCTTTTCTTACGTTAATAACTGTTATGCTCCCAAAATTGATCAATTATCCCATGCAAATCCCAAGCAATTTATTAAGATCTGGTGATACTAAAGAAATGGACACTTTTGGATTAACTGGTACTAGTCATAATATACCGTCTCAAACAAACGCATTTCTTTCAATCACATCATTTATCACTAATACAATATTTTTAAGGCATACTATGAGAGCGTATCGTAATCCATTGGAAAGAGTAAGTGTTTTTGTTCAAGATTTTTTTTCGTGATGTAAATATCAAACTTTATAGTCTTAAGAAGACAATGTTTGGAGAGGCTTCAAATTTTTAAAATCTCTGATCCACAAGATAGTGGAAGTTTTCTTTTTCAATATTCATGCATGTTTGTTTATATGTTGTGTTTTCCTTTAGTATACTTACTGATTTTTTCCCTCTATTGAGTTTACAACTTTTAGTTCCATTCAATGGACTTTTGTTCTGTTGGAAAATGCTATCTGATCTCCAAGGGAGAGAGGGACATGAAGTGTAGTATGCGATACCAAGTTTGCCTAGTCGTTTGTGCTGATTGAATTTTATCGATCAATTAGTTGACATCAAAACATAGTGCACGCAATGTTGAGTCATTTAAATTAGTGGTCCCATTAAATTTGAATTGATAGAATTCTATCAGCACTAAATAGTATTAGACAAACATGATATTGGGCATTACTCAGTGACTGGTTTGTGCAAATATCTCAGGTTTATAGGTCAGTCAGTGATGATGCCTCAAAACGAAACCTAGGTTATGCAAAGTTCTGTACTGACCATCTCAAAACCACTTAATATCAAAACCTTTTAGTATCAAAAGGTTTTATATCAGAAGTATGACTCAAATCCTGCTGAGTATACTATAGCCGTTCTTGTCAACTAATGTGTAAAATTTGGAAAACGAGCGATTAGCTGAAATAATGGACAGAACTGGACTTTTTTGGGTTTTATTTTGAAACATCACATTTCCGGTCGTGCAAAACTAACTTACAGAGGAACGAACCAGAAGTTGACTAAGAGTAGTTGTACACTGGTATATAACTTACTTCATGAACTCATGAACTGTTGGATTGATCTGTTTCATTCTAGTTAGAGTTCATGAAATAGTCATAAGTCTATTAAATACTTCGTAAGACTATATAGGTTGTAAACGATTCCAATGTCCAAAATATGTGTATTTTTATATGTATTTCATGAATGTCATTTTCTCTGTGTAAAATATAGAGAATCCTGTTGGGTGGCCTATGCTCCTCTACTGATTAACTTACACATTCCCCTCATTTACAATTTACCATCAGTAGTATGCCCAACTTTTCAATATTCTCTTACATTTTTCTCTCAATGTATCTCTCTGTTTAGTGGGATATTGCTGCATCTTGTCTAATTCTGTTCGACGGACTTGTTCATGATTTTTTAAATCGATTAAATAATGCGACAGCTATTATTACAACTATGATGACTTCTAGTCATGAAAAAAATGTCGACAATTTAGATGCACTATTCACTACTATGTCTACTTCTACTGGTGTTGGTACTGTGGGTGTTGTTGGCGGTGATAGTAAGCAAAATTCTAATGTGATCAGCGGTCAGTCAGTTGACTGGGCATCATATCTGTTGAATGTATTGTTTCAAATCGGCAAAGAACAGCAACAACAACAACCAATTCACGGTCGTCATTTACATGCTACATTGTCATCATCAATCAGCTCATTAGAAGCTTTAATAAGTCAATTACATTTACCTGTTGGTTGGCCATACACTGATCCAGGCTATCATCTTGCTACTCAGTTGTTAACAGACTCATCTTTATTCAGAATGGTAATTGATGATTTATATTTTTCCTTATATATTTTCTATAATCTTGTCAAGACCAAACGTAATTAGATAATTAGCACCAGACTAAAGTTAGAGTTTATGACAAAGAATGTGTATTTAAAAAAATAGTGCACCAGAAGTTTGCGCATACTATCAGGTGCCCAGACCGAAACAGGTGCTTTCCTTAAGCGGGCCCACCCGGAGCCTTTGACCTAAAGGTCTAATCCACAAGACAGTGGAGCAACGTAAGGAGATGCAGTCCCATGGTAGCCGGTGACCAATAATTAGTTCATACACCATTTGTTCCATCAGGATCCTGGAGCCCATGTGCACCATTGGTTTGGAATCAGGGTTTTCCAACTCCCCTAGGTGGATCCTCCATATCCACTAATCTGGTTAAAGCTTTTCGTCCTCTCAATTTCGTAAACAATAATGCTGCGATAAGGCAATGAGTAGGACTTTCCTGCCAGTGGCTGTATACGCGTGACCATGTGAGAGCATTTCGAGATGGAAAGTTGACTCTCCCTACCCTCGGCCATACCAGTGCACTATTTATTTAAATACATAAATATTGACTTGAAACTTATTTCATATGTTTTTTTACCAATTAGCACTGCAAAATTTCACTACTGTAAATTACATCATGCACTCTTTTTCACTAAATATATATATATATATCTCCTTTTAGGTTACCGGCCTTTTAGAAGTAGGCCTACATAGACATTTAGAATTTCCTATACCTAACGGTCCACCAGTTTCAATGACTCGTGCAACATATGCTGGTCTTAGTTTAATACGTCGACTATTGGCTAGTGAAGATATTTTAGTAACATTTGTTCGACGTATAGCAACTAATATTCAGTAAGTTCATCTGGAATAGTTTACAATAATATTTTGTTTTAAAATATAATTTCTATGATAATTTTATCACACCATATTGTAACATACCTTATTATAATAATTATTTCTTCTTTTATTTTTGGTAGACCGCGAATTGGATCTGTACAACCATTGTCGAATATTTCTGTTCCATTGCCAAATGTTCCTTCCTTTGGTTTTACTATACTTCCTGTATATGTTTCACGTTTATTAATGTCAACTAATTTAGGATCTGGAAGAGCAGATCTTATTCCAATGTTATTAAAGTGAGTGGTTATTTATTTTCAGAAAGTTTTTTTGTCGATATTATAGTGATTTAATAGTTGAATTCATGAGTCAATTAAAGCTAGACCACCATGGAAAACCTGGAAGTACTGGACGGCAGTTTCGTCTTAGTGTGTGTTTCCTCAGCAGTGCGCATTCACGATCCCACCCCGCGAGATTCGAACCCAGAACCTATCGGTCTTGCGCGCAAACGCTTAACCTCTAGATAATAATAACCTCTATATAATGAGACATGTATAACCTTCTTGTTTTGTATAATAAATGATAAGTTTTATTTTATGTTTATCTTTTTTCAATAATAATTAAACAAAATACAGAATCTTAAGTAAATCTCATACATCACATTCCTTCATCCACTTTATTATATCTTACTTACTTACGCCTGTTACTCCTAATGGAGCATAGACCACCGACCAGCATTCTCCAACACACTCTGTCCTACTCTTTCTTCTTTTCTAGTTCCATCCGATTCTTGTTCATTTTTCTCATGTCTATTTCCATATCCCGGCGTAATGTGTTCTTTGGTCTTCCTCTTTTCCTTTGGCCTTGAGGATTTCATGTGAGGGCTTGTCTTGTGACGCAGTTGAGTGCTTTCCTCAAAGTGTGTCCTATCGACTTCCAGTGCTTCTTCCTGATTTCTTCGTCCACTAGGATCTGGTTTGTTCTCTCCCACAGTAAGTTGTTGCTAATAGTGTCTGGCCAACGGACCCAAAGTATTTTGCATAGACAACTGTTAATAAAAACCTGTATTTTCTGGATTATGGCTCTCGTAGTCCTCCAGGTTTCCGCCCCATACAGTAGGAGTGTCTTGACATTTGTATTGAAAATCCTGACCTTGGTGTTGGTTTACAGACAGTTGTTTTGAGTTCCAGATTTTCCTCAGTTGTAGATATGCTGCTCTTGCTTTACCGATCCGCGCTTTCACATCTGCATCAGATCTACGGTATTCATCAATGATGCTGCCCAGATATGCAAAGGTTTTTACATCTTCCAAATCTTCTCCGTCAATTGTGATTGGATTGTTGCATGCTGTGTTGTATCGAAGAATCTTGCTTTTCCCTTTGTGTATATTGAGACCTACTGCTGCTGAGGCTGCTACTACACTGGTCTTTTTCTCCTGCATTTGTTGTTACCTTTGGGATAGAAGGGCCAGATCATCTGCGAAGTCTAGATCGTCTAACTGCGTCCTAGATATTCACTGTATCCCGTGTTTCCCTTCAGATGTTGATGTCTTCATGATCCAGTGGATCACCAGGAGAAAGAGAAAGGGTGAAAGTAAGCAACCTTGCCTGACACCGGTCTTTATATCGAACGACTTTGTCAACTGTCCTCCATGCACGATTTTGCAGTTCAACCCATCATAGGAATTCTGTATGATATTGGCTATCTTGTGAGGCACGCCGTAGTGTCGAGGAAGCTTCCATAGTGTTGTTCTGTCTAATTGAATCGTATTACTACTTATAGATGGAATAATATTATACCTTGATTCGTTTTCCAACCTACTACTAAATAATTTGCTACTTTCAGTCTTACTGTTGTCTGCTCGACCTCTGGCATTTTAGTTTCTAAAAAACATGTTCTATCTAATACAGCCCGCTTGGGTCATGAGGAAAAACAAGTTTGGCCACGACATCTTGACAGCAACTACAGTCGGTAAAAGCAGGTGGGATAATCAGTAGATCGCTTGCAACTGAATCAAATATCATACTCCTAGACCAATAAGTGACTAAAATATAACAGCTATTTGGTGCACCATTATTTTTAATAGTTTGTGCTAGAAATGACCTTCAAGCTATCTTCTACATACTTAGTTTTATGCTATCATTATTTTTCCCTGTTTTTTTAGACGAAACAATTTTCTTTCTTTTCTAAATTCTAATTTGTAAATTTTCCTTTTCATTGATTCAATTTAGATATTGTTTGCTAGCAGACTATTTACCAGATCATACATCGTGTGCGGTTAGTATTCTCGGTTATTTAGCTTCATCAATACAACCACATTCTGATCTGTTAGCATTACTTACAGCTGATGAAGTAAGATTTATTTTCAGTTAACATATATGTGTATACATTTAATATTAAAAGTTCATTTAATTTAGATCTATAGATTATATTCACCGATCTACTGAACATGTTTATCATAAGCATCTATTTTATTTTCATTTAAATAGACTACACGAAATCAATTACTTGGTGCTTTTGCATATTTAATCAAATGGCCAATGAATGTAGATATGAGTTCAAGTTTAATTCCAATAGATAATAATTTAGACAATGAAGGTCATTTTGCATTCACTGATGAATGGCTTTATGGTGATAATGATAACAATGAATTATGTTTACATAGTGTCGGCACATTTTCATCTAGATTACCACCACCAGTGATTAATGCTGCTCGATTTGATGCAGCATTTCCATTACAAACAAATAATTGGTATTTTCCTAGTCAAATATGGGAACGTTGCGCTTCATATCTGAATACATACTTTTCTGAATGGACAGATATACGAATTACTCATAATCGATTGAATAATAATGATTATTATATTCATGCATTTGGTGATTGGTTCTACCGTGAGTTATTTATATATTGAACTGATTTTATTTTCACTATGGGTAACCAGTTACATCTGTACAGAATTTTAAAAGGTGGTACTTGTCATTCACTCACTCAGGTACAACGTAGGAACAGGTACATATGCATCGGACCAAGTTGCCATACCTCATTAACACAACAAGATGAACACCGGATTCATATAAGTAATTAATTCAGTGATGGTAATATATAAAAGAAAGATTGCATATAAGGAAGAATTAGTCCGTAGAATGAAAGATATGAAGCGATTTTAATCTCTTAGTTTAAGTGAAGACAGAGAGTGTATACACCTACGCCATTGTGATCGATTCTGAGACATGTCACCCACAATCTCCAACCATTGGTTACGACAGTCACGCGGACTCCAACCAAGTAGTCTGTATCTACCAACATGACTCAGATAAAACGTTAGTGACTTTATAGACTTATGCCACATTTTGGTTTGGCCACCCCTAACTTTCTTCCAACCATCTCCAACACCGGTTAGCATTGCACGTCGTGGTGATCGGTGTTCAGGCGTACGCGACACGTGGCCCAACCATCTTAGTCGATGAAAATGTACGATTTCATCAACTAATTTACCATCATTCCCTAATACCCTTCATCTAACCTCATTATTACTTAGCTGATGATCCCAGCAGATGCGAGTAATATTTCTAAGACATCTGTGATCAAATACTAGTAACTTACGAGTATCTCCTACTCTTAAAAACCACGTCTCGCAGGCGTAAAAAAGGACAAACTGCTGTGCAGTGCTGATAGACGGGTATCTGACCTTCGCCATAGATGACGTAAGTTGGCAAAAGCTAAATGAGCTTTTCGAATCCGTGCTGAGATTTCGTCAGACACCAACCCATTAGGGCTGATCAGACTTCCAAGATAAGTGAAGTTGTCGGCGCGTTCGACTACTTCACTCCCTATCCTTAGTTCAGGTGTTGACGCAGACCAGTCCTGAAGCAACAACTTGCATTTAGAGGGAGAGAAGCGCATCCCAAACATCCTGGCATTGTTGCTCAGTGCTACTAGAAGGCACTGTATTTTATCAGCGTCTTCACCGAACGGGACTATATCATCTGCGTATTCTAAGTCGATAAGTGGACCTCCTGGAAGGAGATCAATCCCCGAAAATTCAGTCGACGTATGTACAAAGTTCTACGTTGTTGCTGACTGATAGTCGGCGAGAACGTTATTTCCATCAGTATGTCTATGATGAATTTGAACAAAAATGGAGATATTGGACAGCCTTGACGAACACCACTTGAGGTTGTAAAAGCAGATGACAGTTCGCCATAAGCTCTGACTCGACTAGTAATGTTCGAATAAAGAGCCCTCGCAAGGTTTATGTACTACTGAGGTACGCCTTTCAATGACAAACACTGCCACAGAATCTCGTGGTCTACGGAGTCAGATGCTGGTTTTAAGTCAAGAAAAACCTGTCATAATATAAACATACTGAATTTTATCATCAACTCCCATTTTCATGCATGAATTCGGCTCTAGGCATTCATACTGTTAATGTAATTCATAATAAAATATATGAGTTTATGTATCTTCTTTTAGAAGGTAAGTAGTTTAATATTATTTTATTATTTTACTTGTTACACACCGTATTCGATTGTTTAATGTTTAAAAAAGTTTTTTTTTAATGTTTGGTACTGAACAGTTATATTACCAATTACCATAAATGGTTTTAGTATAGGTGGATTTTTGAATGTTGTAGAATTTTTGGTGAGACTATAATTTATGGACAACCTTTGAGCGACGATAAAGTGACTTTGAAAATGTCTATCTACATACTAAGGCTAAATGAGGGTTATAAACCAGTGTTAGGAATTAGAATTATGATTTGCAGTTGATGGTTAGGGTCAGGAATTAGATTTAGGGTTTTCATCATTAACTGACATCAACTAAAATACCAAAACGCTATTTAGCTGAATGGTTGAAGAATTTCTTTCTGAAATCCAAGACCTGTTATTGTGAATCTGATTGGTTCGTTCATAAATTATAGTTTCGCCGAATTTTAATATTGTAAATCAAGAACTGATCTTAGACCTACATTAACTGAGAATGTGCACTCAATGATATCAAGCTATCGCACTTCCCAGTAAACTTCAAAGTCCCTAGCTCACATCACTGCTATTGTTATATATGTGCACACCAACTTTACAGACTTGTACATATATGTGGTAGCCCAAATCACCACATGATATTAGCACTGTGTGATAAAACTAACTGGATGCATGGTCAGAGTCTAAACAATTTTAGTATTGGTGATAATGAGCATGACTAGCCACTATAAAAACGGTTTCAGAATCAAGAATTAGCTTGCAAAAAAAGGCTATTAAACAGTTTTTAAACTCAAGATCTAGAAATAGGCAAAGTTTGAGTATATCTGCACCATTGAAACTTACTTTAAGTCATACCACCAAACGTCTCCAATCACCGAACACAGCTTTCATACTAAACCGCAACTGGTTGGTTTATTTTTACCAACATGACTAAATTTGGGTTTGGTCACCCTCCCTGCGCCTTTCTTAAGATGTGTTATTTTATCCTGGCGATTTTAAATCTCTACTTATCTTACATCAGTCAGTGACAAGTCAATATGTTATACATTATGTAATTTTTAAAATTATTATCCTTTTTGGTTAACCAGTTATCAGTTCCAAGTTTAGTTTACTGCTCATTTAGCTTTTATTATGTATTACTCTACTGTTATATTTTTCGTTTTCTCTCTTTATTTGGGGAATACAGAAGTCACTGTAAATACTTATTCCATACCAATATCTATATCGTTTCTTCAAATATTATTAGCTGTAATGGAACATCCTGCTCCTAATTTAGCTCATTGGTTGTGTGGTTTCTGTGTTGACAATTGCAAAGCCATTAGTCGATCGAATTTACAGGTAATAATCCAATTTTTTGAACATTATTGGTTATTTTTTTAATCAATATTGGGTTTTTGTGGAGATTATCGAATTTTCATAGACCTTATATCACAAACTGTCCTTAGACGACCATTGAAACCTGGGATCACTAAATGTTCGTTTCGTCCTAGTACTGGACGCGACAGTATGTACCTACGACTGCGCACTCGAGAATCGAACCCGGCACCTATAGATCACTGACTTGGCATCCAGTGATGTCAATGTTTAATTCTAATCAGTCCAGGACATTTCGCGATCATCTTCCATTGTCATTGGTGATTAAATGTCTCACACCCGGTATGGCTGCACTCCACCGGTCACTGTCGGTGCTTCAAACTAGCCTCATTCAACTTGCCTACACTACAAATGATGCAAGTAAGTGAAACCTGTATTACTCTACTAAATCCTTGTCAAGATTTCGTCAGACACCAACCCACTAGGGTTGGTGAGACTTCTAATAGGGGTGAAATGAACAGAACACTTAACTACTTCACACTCTATGATCAACCTAGGCGTTGGCACAAATGTGTTCCTTATCATCTACAAAATGAGAAGCGCATTCCGAATATGCTGGTATTGTTACTTGTGTTATGTCAATGTCTTCCTCTAAACAATAGTAGTTTATTTGAGCGTTTTCATTAATTAAATCACTCAGTACGAGATCAATCTTGTGAGATTTTTGTGGCTGTAGTTAAGTACTATGATAAATTACAAGAAGTGATATTATTTATTAAATAATTTTGATTCATTTGAAGTTATAGTGTCTATCATTCTACGTGATCCGTACTATTAACTAGTCTATTAGTTCAGTTTTAAAACAGTCTACAGTTATTTGTGGACGCACTTTCTTTTCAACATAAGCTCATCACCTGAATATTTCGTTAGATTTATGAGTGTTTTCCACGTTTGATTTATTACTTTATCCCTCACTGAATCAAACTATGATAAACTATTTTAATTTAGAACGATCCATGGCCATGTTAAGTCGTACATTGTTTCGTACTGTTTAATGCTATGATTCTGTGTACCAATATTAGTGACTCTCTCGGATCTTGAATGTTTATTTTCTGATTTAAACTTCCTCGTCAAGCGATCAATAAAACTAGCTCTCACATACTTACAAACAGTGTCTTACAGCCAAGTAATTAGCTATATACACTTAGTAACTAAATATGATGCCAATAATAATTATTATTGCTAGTTGGAAAAAGATTATGGTATTTTTTTTCCTGAAAATGATATATTTAACCTCCTTATCAGTGAAAATAAACTTTATCCATAGCTTTGTAGTTAACTTGTATCAACATTTTGTAACTTTTGTAATCTAATGTTTTAAGCAAACAAATAATACACTTTTTAAAATTAGTTAAACTGTCTCGTTGAACAATATTTTTTTAGGATGCTGGTATAGCTGACCAACAACGAACATGTTTACATAGTATGCTTGATATGATAGATAGTACTACGCATTGGCTACAGTCTATAACAACATTGCCTTTTGAATTCTCTTGTACATTACAATGGAATTTGGCATTAATTTGGCAAATTTTATATAAATTAGGATCGAATCCATTAACATCGGAACCTCTGTTACGCTTTCTTCGTGGCAATCATGATTTATTAGCTAAATACTTACATTCCGATCTCTGTCAACCTCTTCTGTCTACAAGTCTCGATGGCAATGTATGTGAAAATTCCACTGATCGACAGAAAGCAGGTTAGTTTGTTCTCAAATTCAAATATGTTGTTACGCTTGGAATTTTGTACCTGTGTAACTATGAAATACTGGTTTTCTTCATTCTGCACTGTAAATACCATGTTAGATTTTTTATTTGAATAGTGTTTATTGACCTTGTTGTTTACAGTGTTCCCTTTGGGTTTGTTAAATTTATAGACATTTGCATCAAATTTATCTCGTACTTTGTCACATCATCAAACTAATCTAGTCATAACCCTTTTTTTATATTTCAGTTATTGAAGCTTTATCATTAAATCGTAAAAACTGGATCCTTCGTTTGTACGCCATTGAGATACGTGTATGTGCTATGGCTAATCAACGTTCCTATGTAACTAGATTACTGAAATTATTCCTTGGTGGTAAGATCTTTGTTTGAATTTATTAACAAGGGTTGACCATTTTTATTGTTTTTTCTCACTTAAAGAGACTTTCGAAAATTGAATTTTTTCGATTAGATCATCGTATAAGTTGACCATGCGTACTATTCTATGGAGCTGTTAACTGCCCAGTAATAATCCTTACCTTAGTAATTTTCAGCCAAAGTCTCAAATTTAAACCCTTCATCTGATTTGCTTTAATCAACTTGGCAGTATCATTATCCTTGTCACTTAGAATGTGGCTCAAACCCAAGTGCTTGGTAAATGAATTATTCGAAAAAAAATATTACAAAAACACAATTTAATAACTATATACTTCTATGTTAGTAGAACTAAAGACGATATGTCCTGTAGAATAGAACTATCATGATAAATAGTTCCATTACTTTTTTACCAGTAACCACCAGAAGAAAGAGGAAGGGGAGAGTAGACAGCCTTGTCTGACTTCGGTCCTTACTTGGAATTCATCTGTCAGCTGTCATCCATGCACGACTTTGCACTGTAGTCCGTCGTATGAGTTCCGGATAATGTTCAGAAACGCTCTGTTGAAAACCTTTCTTGGTAATGACAATAGTGTGATGCCTCTGTAGTTTTCACATTCGCTCAAATTTCCTTTCTTTGGAATCTTGATGAGGTGTCCTTCTTTCCAGTCCATCGGCACTTGTTCCTCTTCTCAAATCTTCTTGAATAGAAGGTGGAGCATGTTTGTAGTTACTTAGATGTCTGACTTCAGTGCTTCAGCTGGTATATTGTCGGGTCGTACTGGTTTCCCGCTCTTGATTTTTCTGATAGCCATCCTGATCTCTTCGATCGTTGGTGGAAGCGGAAAAGAGGAAGACCAAAGCATACATTACGTCGGGAAATAGGAGCAGATATGAAAAGGATAAATAACAACTGGAAAGAGCCGGAAAGGATTGCCCAGGACAGGGTTGTATGAAGAGTGCTGGTGGGCGGCCTATGCTCCTCCACAAAGAGTAACAGGTGTAAGTAACTAAGTAAGTATACTTCGAATCCGTAAGGTGATTAAAATACGATTCAATCCAAAATACATAAAACTGTCAATACCATAATTCTTGTTCATCATTGTTTTAATTAGTATAAAGATGAATTGCTTTATCAAATTTGAAGTGATCTTAATCATTTAAATAAGTTGAACATTTTATTTTCAATGTCCAATTAATGATTATTATTTATTGTTTTCTTTCTTTTTCTCAATCTCATACTGACATTCTCTTTCTTTTCAGATCTTCTATTTGATAATTCTCTTTTGTCATTTAATCAATCACAAGAATGTAAGCAATGAATTGTTTAAACATTGTAGTTGATTACATAATAATAATATGCGATCATGTGTTTTTTTAAGTCCGATGTCACAGAGATGTGTAAGATGTCTAAAAAAACTGATTATCTTAGATGTTTACTGCATATGTCTGCTTTTTTTTATATTTGTCATATCTTTACTCCAGGATACTGCCTTTCATGACTTCCTTTCCTAATTGGATGATTTATTGAAATTGTGATAAGTTCAAACTCTATCTAGGGCATACTAATCATTTAAATCTCTTGTTACTAACGGGTATAATGTTAGTTACTAAGCTTTCTTTAAACTGGTATCAGAATATATTTAATAAATGAAAATTACTGATGAATAAGCTTCAGTATATGCTGTACTTAACATGAAATCGAGCAAGATTGAACATTATATTCACAGTTAACAAATTAATCTCAATATCTATCCTGACTTTGTTGTGTGTTTTTTTTCACAACGAACTTATCATCTAATGATAAACAGCTGTCTAAAAGGTTTCAGTCATGGAATCTAGGCTGAAACAAATGACAGATGCTATACACATGGAAATGGCAAAGATGATGTTATTATTTCAATGAAAAACTACAATTGAACATACACAACAAGCTAAAATAAAATAATCAATGGATAAGTCATTCTATCCTGAATACATTTAAGTTATTTTATCTAATATCTTACAAATATTTGTAACCATTAAAATGAGTTAAACAATGTATATGTAGGAGTAATAGGTTTTTGAATATGGTTTTGAATCTTCATCAATCCCAATGGCTGTAATATATGTTATTGGATCTATAACCACCTCTTATGCATATATACAATTATAGTTAGCTGCTACAGAATATTAAACGAATGTTTGGTTAACCAAATAAAGAAACGACATGAGTTCATGAATCTATTGATGAATCATTAACTATCAGTATAGAGCGTTGTGGAAATTGTTGAGTTTATATTGATATCATGAATGGATGAATATTAGATCATGATTGAAAACCTGGAAGCATTGGATATCCGTTTCATTCTAGTATACGACTAGTGATCAATGCTCATCCGCAACCCTTCACACAGAACACGAATCGTTAACTGTTATGTAAACTCTTAAATTGTAATCTATCATGGGATACATTTTTTTACGTGAATTGAGTAAACCAAGTAATTTTTACTAGATTTAAATGATGAGATCTAAATACCTTTAACTGCTAATTTATTGTTATCATCTTTCATTTCTCGATTTTCGTTTATTGATCTCTGATCCTTCTTCAAACAGATCAGATAGGCAACCATTATTGTTACATATATATGTTTATCTATTTTTTTTCTAATACCTTCATTATTTAATTCTGCATAACTAATTTACATTTAATGTCCGTTTTTCACCTCTATTTCTATAATCAGCTCCTTCTGTTCTTGTGAATTTTTTGCAAATTTTAAACACATCCAATGAACTTGTCAATGATTGTAATCCATTCGAATCGAAATTGTTCAATTCGAATGTTCTGCATGAAGTAAGTAATATATTTCAAAAACGAATAATTTTTATCTCATATTACACAAAAGCTCAATACAAATGCCTTCGTATATTGTGTGTGCCCCCAAATGCCTGGTACAACCGAGAGTGGGGAAAGTCCGCTCTCCCTCTCGAAATGCTCTTACATGGCCACGCGTATATAGCCTTTGCCAGGGAAGTCCTACTCACTGCCTTCCGTGGCGGGGGTGTTGTTTACGAAAATGAGAGGACGAAAAGCGAATGTCTGGCGCTTTAACCGGATTCCAAAGCAATGGTACACATGGGCTCCAGTATCCTGCGGGAACAAATGGCGTATGAACCAATTGTTGATCACCGTCTTCCATGGGATTGCATCTCCTTGCGATGCTTCACTGCCTTGTGGATCAGACCTTCAGGTCGAAGTCTCGGGGAGTGGCCTCCTAAGAAAACCACCTGTTTCAGTTCAAAATTAGTAGGAAATATTTTTTCTTATGATTACTAGTGATTTTGTCAATCTGGGAACATACTGTAAACCTAGACGAATAATTACTTGAATCCGAACACATACAGTTCTTATGTTAGCAGTCTTTGATTTGCTAGCTTCATATTTTTCCTGGCATTATTGTAGTCAATGCAAATCTATTGGCAACTTAATGTTTGCTAATTCTATGGTCAAACTTTTCTAATCTCTTTCTGTTATGAGAATTCGGCTCTGCTGAAGATGTTTGTTGTCTGGAACAAACATATTTCTGTTGTTATACCTTTGTAGAGTTAACTGTACAACTTTGCATTCTGATCCTAAGTTGTTACTTTCAGTACTTACCATTCTCAACCTGACCTGTCTGCGATGGTGAGGTCTTCAAGGAACGAGTGTTTTGTCCAATATGGCTGAGTTACGTCATGCTAGGTAACCCTAACCACTAAATCCAAGCTATCAGATTACTAATTGAAATATTCAACTACTGGATCACCATGCTGATTTAGACGCATGACTAGTAGTTGTCACCAACTAACACATGCAAAATATAACTGTGAAGCGATTGTTAAAACCTGTACTTATTTATTTTAATGTTGAGCTCATATCCTCAATTTTCTTGTCGTCTCTTTTTTCATTCCCCAACTACTTCTCTATTTCTCTATTCCAGGTATTGACAAAATCATCAATCGATTGTCCTTTATTAAGCTCAGATTCCAATGCAACAAAAGTATTATCAACTATGATACATTTTAAAATATTCTTAATGAATCTATTCATGAAGTTAATCAGCGCACGTAACGATCTAGACAGTTATTCTAATGAAGATTTAAACAAACTGATTACATTGACATTTGATCAAGTATTTGATATTAATAGATCAGCTTATCATTTATCAATATTAGAAGTATTCAACACATCTTATTCATCATCATCCACAACAACAGTATCTGCATTAATAAAACAAATATCTGACCTACGTGAATGGATAGATCATCGGAATATACATAATCTCCATTTATATGCCGGTAAACAATTAGCTATTGAAGCATGGCGACAAGCAGTTGAGATTAGTTTAGGGTTAATGACAAATCAAGGACAATATGATAGTGGCAATAATAATAATAATACAGTAAAAAGATCTTTAAATCAATCAATGATATCTGTACCAAGTTATCTATATTCGGAATTATTCAGTCTATTACGTAGTAATGGTGATGGTCTTGACGTCGGTAATGGGCCAAATAATATGTCACAATATAAATTTCAACTTCGTCCAGTTCCAGTTCTTTGTCTAGATGTGCTTATTCTGTTATTATCTCAGGTAAGAGTGACGTTTTGCCTTCCTAAGCTTTGTAAATAACTGATATGAGTAGTGAATAATTGTGTTTTGTAGTAGTTTACATATTACAGCCTTTTTATGACGCTGTATTTTCTGTTTTGCTATTTGTTTCTTGTTGCAATTCCTATTAGATTTGTTCTATGAAAGAAGTTCCACAAACTATTCGTTTATTAGCCAGTGGTACCAGTTTGACACTATGTTCATTTTTACATTGTCAATCATCATATGTTAATGCATCCAAACCAAATATTTCAGAAATGCCAACAAGTGGATTAGATAAATGTGTCTATAACAAACATTGGTCTCCTTTACTTATATCAGTGATGGAACTATTAATTAAGTCAATTGTTAGAACTAGTAAGTTTTTCGTTTTTGACGTGCATTGGCTTCACTGTATTTATCATTGTGTATTTGTGATGTTGCTTTTTGCCATAATTTCACATGTACGTGGGATCAATTCAAAGTCGTATATGATCACCACAGTTCTGTTTTGAGATGTACATGCAATTGAAGACAGATAGCTCCGTCTGTAATGAAATGTCGTTAGTACGTTTTTATACAATTTAAAACACCATCATTAATTGGAAAATCGTAATAGTTATATCGTAG
Organism: Schistosoma mattheei; assembly: GCA_944470405.2. Classification (NCBI taxonomy): domain Eukaryota; kingdom Metazoa; phylum Platyhelminthes; class Trematoda; order Strigeidida; family Schistosomatidae; genus Schistosoma; species Schistosoma mattheei. The sequence continues at coordinate 89,034,070 of OX103947.1, read as the reverse complement.
TTGCATCCTAATCTGTTGGGAAGTTTGGTGTTTTCAGCGAACACATTATAATGACATTATTAAATTGATTGCAGTAATTACCCTTTGGCTCTACATTCCTTGTTTAGTGCTGCATTAAACATTATTTAAATGTTAACTGATTGAAAGTAATCGGTAGGAAACCTTTCAGTGCAGTTATAACGTATAATATTTACTCTATCTGATGGATAAACCTCTCTATACAAAGAGCATTGCAGTAATGTTTTACATAGTCGTTTTAAGAGTCGTCACCTTTCCTCCTCATCACAATCTATCCTCAGGTATCTCACCTAAGATTTTCATTTTTCCATGCACATGCATGGTAACTCCCTACCATAAGTTCTAATCTAGTTATTTTCATATTTCCATTTACACCTAATGTTTGATGTTTAGCCTAATTGATCATTTATGTTTCCCCTTTTTTGTGTGTACTTGTCATCCGTTTATTTAGAAACTTCAACACAACGTATGCGTGCTAATTATTATGGAAGTTTATGCTATGTGATACGTTTCTGTCGAAATCTTGGTAAGTGAAGAATAATGACATTCTCTCTCTCTCCCCCTCCTTATATATATATATATATATATATATATATATATATGCAGGAATTCAGAGGTATGAAATATTCGTTACAAACCTCTCTTCGTCCGGCTACAGTTCAATCGAGAGAGGTATTTCTAGCTATATCCTACATGATGGATTAGCTAGATCTGTGTAATTACATTTTTTGCAGTTAGTCTTCTTTGGTTAACCAACTATCATTGGTCAGTTAAATGATAAAGTACTTGCCTTCATCAATTCATTGCATATTTATCAGTATTACTATAAAGAATACTATGTGTGCTGATCTACGTGACAATTTCACCAACTAGTTATGAAAAATCACCTGTCATGTTTTCGAAAAGCTCAAACACCATATATACACAATTCTATTTTATCATTTAATGTTGATCTTTGTCATATGGCAGATAGATCTTTCAGTTCTTCTCAATAGTCTATAATTTTATCTTCTACATATAATGAAAGCTATAGGATTTCAAGTCAACAAACCTAATTTATTGTATAAAATGAAGTCTTTTGTGTCTTGGTTCATTCTGTGGTTAAAGAAAACAGATGTTATTACTAAATCTCTCTACACACTGTTTTGTTTTTCTTTCCTCATCTTTGACCTACTCTTCTTATATTGATCTATCTGTTCATGTTAGCAAGTTGTTTATTACATATTTGGTTTCTATTATTACCTATCAGTTTAAGATTTCTACTTATTATGTTCAGTTATTTAATCCTTACTCTCTGTGAATACGAAGGATCCACCTTGGGGAATTTGAAAACCTGATTCCAAACCAATGGTGTACATAGGCTTAAGGATCCTAAGGATACAAATGGCGTATGAGCCTATTGTTGGTCATCGGCTACCATGGGACTGCATCTCCTGACGTCGCTCCACTTTTCTGTGAATTAGATGTTTAGGCCAAAGGCTCCAGGTGTGTCCCCCTAAGAAAACCACCTGCTTCGGTTCGAGCACCCGCACAGTATCCCAGCCCTTACATAAATCGAATGATTTATGTGGCGCACATCTATTTGGTGCTTCTCTGAGATGTTAATTATTTCTAACTTCTGCCTTTTTGATTAAATTAGTATTGAATACATTATATTGTTAATTATTCATAAAATTTTAACTCTTTCAATTAGGTCAATCTTTGAAAGATGATAAAGTATCAATAACTGATTTCACTTCTCTAATGGAATGCTTCTCCATATTTAATTTTTCAACTAATACTAATACCAATTTGAATACAATACATTCAAATGCATTAAATTCTTCTGATTTAAATCAACTACATTCTACATTAATCACTGATTTAATTCATGGACATACAATGATTCAATTGGCTGCAATGAGTTTATTAGAATTGTTAATTTCATTTGATCGTTGCTCTCAACAATTAATTACATATCTTGACAATCAAGGAACTATTCAGGTTAGATTTTGTTTTAATTCATCTTCTCATCATATCATTTTCATTGAAATATAAAGTTTAATAAGATTATCTGAATTGTATGAAGTTGAACTGGATTAGTCGTTTAATAATACTCAAGAAACTAGGGATAAGGTGGTTTAAACTGCCCTGCTACCGGTTTTCCATTTGTACGTTTATTCTCAAGAATTTCCCTGTTATATGTTAACCGCTTGTATTTACACTCCTTAATAAAATGATTAAGTCCTATCGCGGGTTGAACTTCAGATAAACTCAAGAAATACCATCACAATGGTCTCTACCCTCTGAAGTAATGAAAGTTGTTTACCATAGAACTTATAAACCAAATAATTTCGGCAATGGAAATAAATATGGGAGCAAGACTACTCGATTGTAAATGTTGAAAGATGAAAGTGAGTGACAACTAGTCATTATTTGAAAACTATTTATACATGTGTTTTTGAATTCTTATAAGGATCAATTGATAGCGTGATGAATCTTTATCGACTTGGATGATTATTGCATGTATTACCGATCGTCGTACACCGACTACCTTGACGCACGATGATGACTAATGTAGGAGTAGGTTAAAAGTAAACTAGAAGATGCCAAATAGAGATATGGCATCAATCCGTCAAGATACTGACTATTGAATTGAGTCATATAGGTAGACACATGGATATTACCTGGTTAGGATACATGTAATTATTGTAACCAATGGTTGGAGACTTTGTGTAACATGAATTCTCTTTACTTTTATTCAATCACACAATGGGTTATTTTAATTATATGATACATTAAATATCCAAAAACTTTTCTTTCTCAATATTACATCAAATAAATTCCTTCATTGTTTTCTTTCTTATCATTTCTAATCGTAGCATATTTTGGATACTATAATTGAAGATTTACAAATTATAGGTAAATTTCTTACTTCAGTCAATACTGAATTACAAGATTATTCATCTGTATTAAATCGTTCTAATTATTTGTCACTTGAATCAAATAATAATAATAATAATCATTACCATAATGAGAATTCATCATCGATTATGTCATCATACTTATTGTATCAGTCAAAAATGTCAATTCTATGCAGAATAGGCAGTTATCCTACTGGTGCAAAGGTAAGTTTAGAATAATTTGTTGTATATGGCGTATATTGAATCGATCCACGTGATTATTATAACTGACTAATGAAAATATCGTGTGATATGATTTAGAATCAGTAGGAATATAGGGTTTATACATCCACTGTTTGTCCTTTAATGGCTCGTTGATCTAACTCTGTTATTTAACCTAGGCTAACCCCTGCTTGTGTGATAGCGGTAGTAAGAAGTCAAATACGAGTTGCCTGGGATGAATTTATTTTAAGTACTCGTTCATCTAGATGAACATTGAGAATGGAAAGTGGAGAAGGCGATCAAGCGTGAGTCAATATTTATAACTAGACAAAAAAATAAGCTACAGATAAGATAAGCGGTTCACATGCATACACTCATATAATAAGCGAATAAACTGAGAAGGTCAAAGTATGACTGCAGAAGAATGAATAAAGTCTTTTGCCCGGAAGCTGGAATAACTCGTGTGGGCTTGACATGGTACTGAACACTACAAACCTCATCTTAGATATTCAATTGTTAAGTTGTCTTATACTCTTTTTTCATTCCATCAATTCATTAATTCTCCCCTAACTCACGTTGTCCATGCCTAGCGTTTTCTGTTGCCACTGCTACCGTCATTACATCTACTAATCGATCATTTCATTTGGTTGAAATGATTTCTTAGAATAAGTTGATCTGATTCACATATGCAGCAGTTTCTTTGTTAGCTGTGATTTACTTATGAAAGTAACGATGCGTATAGAATTAGTTACTATTATTGTCCGATCGATTGATAGGTTACCGTTTGTGTTATGTAATGTTCACTACTGTCTTCTGTATGCATGTTTGTTTATTTTATGCTTTTAGATTTTAGCTAATCATGGAGTCATAAATCGTCTAGCCAATTGTGATGTATTCTCATCATCAAATTTAGCTAATTGTTATTCTTACGGTCTAGATTGTTTATATATTTGTGAAGACGATAATAATAATCAACAATACCAGGACCTCAATCACCATCATTATCCGAATCGGTCAAATGAATCGAATCATTTAATGGATTTAATCTGGTTCCGTTCGTCTAAATTTCAACGTTACTTCTCCTACTCATCATCAACATCATCGTCTCCCACTCTTGGAAAAAGTGGTCATTCTATTTATTGGGATTTTATTGAATCCATTATCAGTAGTATAATGATAGAACCTGGTTGTGAAATAGACGAGAATGAATTAATGAAAATTAATTGGGCAGGATTATTGATTCCAACATTAAGACTTTCTAAAATTGTAATAAATTCATTAGGTAAGTTGTTATTTAGTTTTATGTATGTTACTGTGTTGTGCATTTTGCTTTGTTAAAACCATTAAGGATATCGTTATCTAGTTTGTTGGTATTTGTCGAGACTAAATGACTAACAATTAATAACCATACAATTTGAAGCCTTTTCATTCAGCTTTCCTAGTGTGTTACAATAGTGTGTACGCTGTCAATCAAACATGTTTTTTTAGTGTTTATTGTTGTTCGAATCACATAGAATAATGACCAAACCAAAATGTAGTCGTTGGCTATTGATCTGAGTTACATTGACAGATGTACACCACCTGTTTGGGTTCCGAGTGATAATCACGACTAGTAAACGAGGACGTAATATAGCATACTCCAGAATTGGTCACAGTTGGCTCAGAGATCGAAACTCTACCGAAAAATGTGTTGGACTCATTTACAGCATGTTCAAGTTTGTATGGTGCACCTTTAATTTTCTCTATTTGTTTCGAAGATTAATGTTACTAGTTAAGTGATGTCATATCTGCGCTATTAAACACTTATAACAATTCAGTTTATTAAATATATACTTCACAGCAATTCATTATCAGTCTCACTTTATTCTACTTGGATAAGAAACGTCCCGCTTATAAGCACTGGGTTTCTGCAGGTTCCTTACAACTCATTGAAGCCCGTCGGTCTACTCCGGGTGACCGTGAGTTTGACCATAAACGAAGGATGTTACGTAAGGAAATTGGGCAAAGCTTGCGTAAGGACCGAGAAGCCTGGTGGTCGAAGCGTGCTAATGAGCTGGAAGCAGCAGCTGCATCTGGTAATTACCGGAAGCTCTTCCAACTCATCCGAGCCACTGGCAGCAAGAAGTCTGGTGTGAGTGAAACAATCTGCGAGGATGATGGGATGCCAATCACTAACATCCATCGACGTCTTGGACGATGGGCAGAATTTTTCGAAGGGCAGTTCAACTGGCCTGCTGCTCCGGCAACATCGGTCAGACTGTCCTGCCCTCCATGGCCGGTGACGACTGATCCACCAAATGAGGAGGAAGTCCGCAAGGAACTCCAACTCTTGAAGCGTTACAAATCACCTGGCCCAGATGACTTACCTCCGGCTCTTTTTAAAGATGGTGGTGACTTTTTGACTAAGGAATTGACGACGTTGTTTACAAAGGTTTGGGAACTAGAGAGTGTACCAACGTCATGGAATGAGTCGATAGTTGTCCCTATCTTTAAAAAGGGTTCACGTCGTTCCTGTAACAACTATCGGGGGATAAGTCTACTTCCGATTGCGTCCAAGCTATTGGCTTCCGTCATACTTCGTAGGTTGTTCAAAACCCGAGAAAGATTGACTCGCGAGGAGCAGGCTGGGTTTCGTTCTGGTCGAGGATGTATTGATCATATCTTCACCCTCCGCCAAATGTTAGAACACCGCCATACTTTCAAAGGCCAACAATCGTAGTGTTTCTTGACATCAGGGCTGCCTTCGATTCGTTGGACAGGACTGTTCTCTGGGATTGTCTATTGAAGAAGGGTGTGCCTGAGAAGTTTATTAACATCCTAAAAGCCCTATATAAAACACCTCAGGCAGAGTGAGGGCATACAACCACCTCTCTCCATTGTTCCATTCGAGCAGTGGGGTTAGGCAGGGTTGCCCAATCTCACCATTCCTCTTCAACTTTGCCATCGATGACATTCTGGAAACAGCTCTGATGAATGTAAGTAATGGTGGTGTGGATCTGTTGCCTGGAGAAAGACTTCTCGACCTTGAGTATGCGGACGATATTGTCTTACTGTGCGATAATGCCCAAGGCATGCAATCCGCACTTAATCAGTTGGCAATCAGTGTCCGTAGGTATGGTATGTGCTTTGCACCTTCGAAGTGCAAAGTACTTCTACAAGACTGGCAGGATTCCAATCCTGTACTCACCCTGGATGGTGAGCAGATAGACGTAGTCGAGAAGTTCGTGTATCTGGGTAGCTGCATAAGTGCTGGTGGGGGTGTGAGTGATGAGATCAATGCACGTATAGTGAAAGCCAGAGCGGCTTATGCCAATCTGGGCCACCTTTGGCGCCTTCGTGATGTTAGTCTGGCTGTAAAAGGTCGGATCTACAACGCGTCGGTGAGAGCAGTTTTGCTCTATGCTTGTGAAACCTGGCCTCTCCGAGTTGAGGACGTTAGACGACTCTCTGTGTTCGATCATCGCTGTCTCCGAAGGATTGCTGACATTCAGTGGCAACACCATGTCAGTAATGCAGAGGTTCGGCATCGTGTGTTCGGGCACAGAGATGATAATCAATTGGTGTCACCATCTTGAAACACCGACTTCGGTGGCTTGGACATGTTCTCCGAATGTCGTCCCAGAGAATTCCACGTCGTGCATTATTTGCCGACTCTGGGACTGGTTGGAAGAAGCGGAGAGGTGGTCAGTGCATGACATGGTGTCGTGGTATGAAAGAAAGCTGCAAAGGACTGGCTTGTGTTGGTCCTTCACGACTCCCTGGTTGGGGTCTGAGAGATGGTGCTACACAGTGGCTAGAGACGTTATCAGATATGGCTCAGAATAGAAGCCAGTGGCGATCCTGCTGTAACCTTCTTTTACTTTCTTCATAAAAAGTGGTTGTGTCTCCCTTACCTGAAAGATTTCTTCTGATTGTACCTTTCCGTTCCCTCATTACTACCACACTACCTTACACCAATCTCTTCGTTATTGTTCTCTTTTTTTTTCTTGCGCTCCTTATCTTTTTTTTCTCTTCGATTTCTCATTGTTTTGTGTGGCGCATATATATTGGCACTCTCTTGTTCCAATATTTATGTGTTCAAATAAAATAAACTTGAATAGAGGGTTGTAGTTCCTGGTAATTAGAATATTATCTACAATTAGGGATTTCCTTTCCTCCATAAAACGAATAGTAATTGAATTTTCACGTATTGTAAATACCATTATGTATATCTATATGTTGTCGGTGGCCTATGCTCCATTGGGAGTAATCAGCTATGTATGTGGTTGAAGCATTCAATGGTCAAACATTTTGTCGTACATTCACACTTCACTATACCTTGTTTCGGTATTTACGTCACTGCTAGTACAACATTCAAACATAGAATAATCGTTGGTCAAAATCAAAGAGTATATAAACGTGTATCTGGCTAACAAGTTACATTTCTGTTATTTCTTTATAGTACTAGTGTAAAATTGTATTTATTTGTAGGTTAGTACAACTTGATTTTTTTCTCTTCTATACAAGGTACAACACATATGTCTATTAATCAACAAGTCGTCAATCTAATACATACACATTCTAGTTCATTTATGTGCAATGAAATACAATTAGCCAGTTCAATTGTAACATTTTTAAGCCGACAAGATTGGTCTTACATCAATCATTCGAATTCTTCTTCTAATCAACCAAACAATTCAAATTGGCTTATACAATGGATTGCATCAGAAACAAATATTATAAATTTGTTTAGTTTAATTATGCCAAGTTTTAATAGTCCAGTTAGTATAATGTGCTCAGATGAGTAAGTTTGTTTTTTACTACTAATATTACTACTATCAGTAGTAACATCAGTATTCTAGGCGGTCATTTTGTCCGTCCTACAAGATTTGCTGTTAAGACATTTACTCTATTCTTTACCGTGTCATTTTAAAGAAATTTCAATATTAATGTACGAATTATTTTGGGTTTTTTTTCCTTCGAAATTTTCAATGCATTATCAGTGATGATGTCTCAAGCTTAGCAATAATGTGATATATATCCTTCACTCATGTCATTCCCTTGATTATAATATAGCGATGATAAAACCGAGGTATTCGGTGGTATTTTGTTTTACTTGACGCCTGGGAATATAGGCACATAGGTAGGTGTTATTGTTATTCAGAGCTATGGTACTCAAATCACATCAACCTTTTCCTGATTGTTTAACTTTGAAGTTTATTTGTTTATATAAACACATAAACATTGATACAAAGGGGCACTCAGCTATATATACACAACGCCAAATTCAGGGGACCTGAGATACTTTCTGGGTGCCCAAACCGAATCAGGTAATCCTTAAAGGATCCCCGAGCGTTTGACCCCAGAGATCTAATCCAAAAGATAGTGAAGCAACGTAAGGGATGCGGTCTGATAGTAGCCGGTGATTAAAAATGGGTTTATACACGTTTGTTTCCTCAAAATCCTGAAGCCCATGTACATTATTGGTTTGTAATCACGGTTTTCCAACTCCCCTAAGATTCTCCTCATCCACGTACCCAGTTTAAGATCCAGATATTCGCTTTTCATTACCTCAATTTCGTTAACAGCATCCCTGTGGCCAGAAAGCAACGATTAGTACTTCCCTGACCGTGGCTATATTAGTACATTTCAAGAGGGAGAGCTGACTTTCTCCACTCTCTACTGTACCAGGGTATTTGAAAGCATTGCATTGAAACAACTATAGAAGTTTCATTACCATAGTATCCTGTCAGCCAAATTTAATTATAATTGTCAAATTTTTGTAGTTAATTCTTTTCATGCCTCATTTAATCGACTTAAATATTTTTAATAGTTAATATCATGAGTCAATCGAAGCTAGACCATCATGCTATAGGTCCTGGGTTCGAGGATGTGGACTGCTGAGGAGTCCCACAATAGGACGAAACCGTCTTCCAGGTTTTCTAGCTTGAATTGACTCATGATCTCAACTATTTGAAATTACTAGAATATCCGCAAAACCCCTTCCGATACTAATTAACGTATACTCACTAGTGACTGGCTTCAAGAGGTATTTTCTGAAGTTTCAGTGAGAGGCAGCAGTGACCAGTGGAGTTCAACCGGGTATGTTGTGAGATATTAACTCACTGAAGACAATCGTAGATGTGTTGCTCAATTTCGTGAATTGGTTGAAGTTAGACATTGACACCATTGGATGCTGGCTCAATAGTCTAGTGGTTAAGCGTTCACGCATGAGACCTATAGATCCTGGGTTCGAATCTCGCGATGTGGTATCGTGAATACTCAAGATCCCTTTCTATGATATTAAATATTTAATTTTTTGGTTTTCACTTCTCTTTTTTTTCTTCTTCTTTAGATATTCCAATCTTCAACGTGAAATTATTCAATCAAAAATTCTACGACATACATTTGAATTACTTATCCATTTAATTCAATCCAATAATCTATCCTTATTAGATGAGAATGATTTATGTGGAAATTATAAATTTCATAATAATTATTTAGCTTTTGAATATTTATTTATTGAAACACAATATATCCAACTGATTTATAGTTTATTATTTGTATTCATTGCATATTTAAGTATACCAGTAAATAGAATACGTAAATTTACAACTGATCATATAAATAATGATACAACACGTACATTATTTCAATTTTATAATAATAATAATAATAATAATAATTCAACAATTGATTCGGAACAAGGTAAGTTATGAACTTTTTATTATATCGCCTCGATCTACTTGGCCTATGTGAAGTTGTTTAAATGAATCTTCAAAAAATGGTTTTGAATGCTATTAGAGGCATGAGGGTGGTGATCACTTCCCGGTTGCCCACACCGTGGAAGGGTTCTTCTGGAGGTCCTTGGAGGTGGTCTTAGTGACCTGAGAACGTGACCGCAGTGCTCAAGGGATAACTGCTTGAGGTCGGTCACATACAACCTTTTAGTGAGTAATTTTTGTGTTAGTTCCGTACTTGTTGAGACCTCACAGTCGGGGATGGATATCCATGGGATAAGGCGAGGTGTGCATTTTTGGGGTCGACCTTTTCTAACCTCACCCCTGGTTGTGTGAAGGCAGCATCGCTGTCATGCTGATTGTCTGGAGGAAACACCTTGCTGACGCCACACCTCTGTATAGTCAGCAGGTGTGGCAACTGGGACCGATGCATACATGTACGTGGTCCTATGTTGTAGCTGACTTACTGAATCTTTAAACAGTTTAATTCAAAAGGTGATAAAATGTTGAAATTCCATCGACAGAATTAGTTAGTACCTGTGTTACTCACTCTCGATCACCACTAATTATCTGTTATACGTACACTATCGTCCTGGGTAATGTAAAACAATATGTCGGTGAAAGTTTAAGAATAGCATCTAAAAATATTATATCAGTTTTCATGCAATGAATCATATCAGACGATGTTAACATCTTGATGGATTAATATTGATATTTGTCAATGATATCATTGTTGTCATCTTTTATTCCAATCTTGATTTGTACTTACCGTCAGATGTTTTTGTTGTTGTGATTGGTTTATTTCAAATGTGACTCGTTGAAAATCAGTCAAAAACTTACTTGTTACTTAAAATTTTAAATTCTACTGTGTCTCCACACAGAAAATGTATCATTAGTCTTACTTTCATTTAAAATTAGGAATATGTGTAGCTGTGTAGTTTCTTAGTTGGATTATTTTATAGGAAGGTATATTATGTATTAAGCTTAGTATTCCTTTTTTCTCGTTGAATGTCAACAATTTAGCTGTATATTACTTATGAAAAGCAAACAACACTACTGTCATAGATAATGATTTTATTTCGCCTTGTGTTTGGCTAGTTAGTTAGTTAGTTGAATTGTTTGTTCCCGATAATGTACTTAGCCATAGCCTGGGCATTATATCTAAACGCCATAGATGCTACCATCTTGCTTTTAACCCATTTTTTTCCGTGGAGGTAGCATTTTTCCCAGTATTATCGTCACTTAAATCGGGGTATAGTTCTCTTGCTCCCTGCCTTTTTGATTGTGGAGGGTATGGTAGTTAAAAGTCTTTGAGGACATAGTACTAGTTGCATCCTGTTCGTTCATTGTGTTTAGTTTTTTTTGCGCTCACTATTGTGTTAATATTTTCGTTCGCGTAGCTAGGGTCGGGTCAAAACAGTGACGATATTTATGTAGTACACTAATAATTGATCCGGTTAATTGGAAATTGATAGTTTGACGAAGCAGCCATATGCCACAAAAATCGAATCAGTTAGCTATATATTGCAATACACCACTTAACGAATGTATCGTTTTGGGTTTTTCTTTGGTTCTTTTGCAATTATTACTTCTGATTCATGGTTATGAATCTTTAGAAAGATTCAATTTAATTTACAATAGCTTTGATTATGCCGTTGTTGATATTTTGAGCAAATTTTTATTATTCTTAATTGGAATATATGCATTCTGTGCGCATCGCCTCGATATAGTTTTTTTTAAAATATAATCAATGATGTATGCCTAACAGTAGAATCCAGGACGTCTTTTGTCCTATTTAAAACTCATCAACCAGACGGAACTGCATTTCAGAGTCTATATTCACTCCGTAATCTGAATCCCAATGTTTTTCACTTCGAATTCCCACACATTATATACTGAGTTAGTGAGTTCATAATGGTTTTCAACTCTCCGATGCGAATGCATCCAGTTTACGAGTCCCGAAATAGATGAAAATTGTATCCTGGATTTCACTCCTTTTTTATTTACTTAAACACATAAACATTGGTACAACGAGACACCAAAAAATTATGCACCACATAAATCATTCGATTAATGTGAGGGCAGGGATACTGCCCGGGTGCTCAAACCGAACCAGATGGTCTTCTTAGGGGGGGACACCCTGAGCCTTTGACCTAAAAGTCTAATACACAAGACAGTGAAGCAACGTAAGGTGATGTAGTCCCACGTTAGCCGGTGACCAACAATAGGTCCATAAGCCATTTGTTCTCTCAGGATACTGAAACTCGTGTGCATCATTGGGTTGGAATCAGGGTTTTCAGACTCTCCTAGGCGGATTCTCCTTTTTCACTGCTAGTCACATTCCATTTATTCTTTATAAAGAATTGTTCCACATTGAATTCATTCATCACTATAATACATGAAAAGTAAGACTGTATATTCTGACTGGCTAATTGTTGTATCATAACTTACTTACTTACGCCAGTTACTCCTAATGGAGCATAGGCCGCTGACTAGCATTCTCCAACTTACTCTGTCCTGGGCCTTCTTTTCTAGTTCCATCCAGTTCTTGTTCATTTTTCTCATGTCTATTTCCATTTCTCGAAGTATTGTGTTCTTTGGTCATCCTCTTCTCTCTTGGCCTTGAGGATTCCATGTGAGGGCTTGTCTTGTGACGCAGTTGAGTGCTTTCCTCAATGTGTGTCCTATCCACTTCCTAATTTCTCCCTCCACCTAGAGTACCCCTGGGGGCTATTGCCAGTCCCAAGCCCGGATAAAGAAGGTGCGTTGGGCATGGGGTTAGCGACCCCATCCCGTAGAAAACTAAATCGCTAAAAAAACGCTAACCAGAAAAAATTATAATTATATCATAACGTATTTTATTTATTTATTTATTTATTGAATGATTTATTTTTATTTTTTTTAAATCAGAAAATTCAACATTCAATATAAAAATTCAAAATACATTAACATTAATTATGAATTTATTACAATGGTCATTAAAATGTTTACGGAATAAAGAGAAAATTTGTTTAGCATTAATCAATGTACAATTTCTTAATAATCATAATCATAATAGTCATTCTATAAAACAATCCAAGAATAAAATCTATAATGAACAAATTAATCAACAACAATTTGGACAATCAATTATTCAATTATTGAATGTATGTTATAATTCAATTTGTTTTATTTCTTGTGTTTCTTGTGTGTATCTTAATGCCTATTCTCTGTTTTATCGGAAAGGGGTTTTGTGGAGATTTTTTTTAGAAATTTCACTGATTGAAATCGTGAATCAATTGAAGCTAGACCAGCATAGAAAACCTGGAAGCATTAGATGGCCTTTTCGTCCTAGTATGAGACTCCTCGGCAGTGCGCATCCACGATCCCGCCCCCCTGCGAGATTCGAACCCAGGACCTATCGGTGTCGCGCTAGGCGCTTAGCCAACTAGAACACTGAACCGACATCCAATCTGTTTGTTGTTGTTGTTGTCCGTTGTTTTATTTTTAAACAATTTACTTTAAATTAGTTAGTTAGCTACAATGTAGGACCAGGCACATATATCCATCGGTCTAAGTTACCATACGTCATTAGCACAGCAAGATGAACATCGAATTCATAGAAGTAGTTAATTGAGTGATGGTAATATATAAAAGAAAGATTGCATATAAAGATATATTATGGGAAGAAAGAATTAGTTACTAGAAAGAAAGATATGAAGCGAATTTAATCTCATAGTTCAACGGAATATGAATTCTTTTATAATTTCGTTGATTCTCACCAATTGGTTACAGCCTGCAAATATTAGTAATAATTATAAGCAAAGATGGGTAGTGGTTAGCAGTGGAATCCAGTTTGATGCTCGTTTTGTTCTATTTGTAACTCGTCAGCTGGATGTACCTGCATCTCAGAGTTGATGTTCACTTTGGGACTCGAACCCAGTGTCATTCGCTTTAAACGTCATCATGTTATCCACTTAGTAGTTACTGAGTCCTGATAGCCACTTGGATATGCAATGGGGTGAAGTTTAAATTCACTTGGTATTGTTGTTTACTTGAAACTTCTCATTGGTGTTTAGGACTGCAATTGATCAGTCTCTTATTGGCATATATGCATATTGTGCGTATTACCTCGATATTGACTACTAGGACTCAATAGCTAAGTGGATAACGCGATGGTGTTTGAAGCGAACGGTACAGAGTTGAAGTCCCGGAGTTGACATCAATTCTGAGGCAATCCGTACAGGATGCATATATGCCAACATGAGACTGATCAATTGGAAGATTCAAGTAAACAATACCAAGTGAATTAGAAATAATTATTCATAACCACTATACATATTTTATATCATATTCATGAAGATACATTGAATAACAGAAAATGCTATAGAACACATATAGACTGCATTTCAAATCTTACATAATAATAACATTGTAAAATTGAATGAATTAACATATTAAAATGAGGTAAACCTTTTTTTTAAAGTGACCAAAGAAGATTATAGATTGATGTATGGTTGAGAAGGTGAAATAAGATATTGCGTAATTGATTCATGCAAAATAAAAAGTTAACAAAGTAGTTGTGAAATTTACAACTGTATTCTCTTGTTTTGGAAACATATGTTCCGTTTTTAACTGTTTTTATGGTAGGTGACCTCAGCAAAATGTAATAAGTTCGAAGTTGGTTAGGTTAATGATTATTTCGGTTGATTTTGAAATATCAACATTGTGTCCACTATGAAGCAGGTGGCAGGTAATTGTACTATTAAGAATATATTAACCTTAATTGTTGTGGACTGTCTTCATTCAGTTAATTATGATCCCAAAACATGGCACAAGTCTATGAAGTCACTAATACGTGGACTGAGCCATGTTGGTAAGTGTAGACTACCTGGTTGGGGACCGCGAGATGATAGCAACCGATGGTTAGAGACCTTGAATGACATGACTGAAAATCGTTTGCAATCGCGCAAGTGCATACACTCTTTGTGTTCTCCCAAATTCTAATCTTCTGATTCCTCCTTGTCTCTTTTTTTCTCTTCCCAAATTTATTTTACTGGATTATACTCTTTAAATAACATCTTCAGAACCTAATCTTTCCGATTACTGCTTATACTCTTACTACCTCTATCACTACGGAATTTGAGTCGACAACTGCATCCTTTTGCTAATGTGGTTTTGGTAACTGGAACTGATGTACGTACGTATGAAGTTCTACGTTGTTACTGACTGATGATCTCAAATGTGAAATATTTGCTCATCATATGACTTAACCTCTACCTAAACGAGTTCTCTCTCTCTCTTGTATAAACAATAGTGTTCTGTTAGATACTGTGAAAAATGAAGTAGCTACGTCTAACAGAGATGTATTTTGAATAGTGATGTAATATTTCACGATATATTTATGAACTGATTAGTTACTTATATTGTTATATTCATTATATTCTTAATTTTTCTTTGCCTTGTTTTGAAATAAAATCATAGTGTGAATCATTCAATGAAAATCTACCAATTAATGAATTAAAACAAGCTTCATCTATCATATTCAAATGCCCTTTACAATTATTAAATTCTGTTGAGTAAGTGATAAAAGTCATATTTGTTGTTCAATTATTTCTTTTGTTCTTATCCCTTATTGGGATGTATTCTATTAACTTTGTCATGTAGAATTGTCTATGATATTTTCTCTTCTTTATGAGGTAAACAAACAATATTGTTTGTATGTGAAACAGACATTTTGTACAATTTGAAAACTGTGTACCCTTCAATCGATTTATGGGCAAGTAACCTTACACATAGTAAGATTTAGTGCTAATTGGAGGATAATATCATTGCTAGATAGCATGGCATTAGTTCTGGATATGTAACTTATTATCATATTAGTATTGTCTTCTTTTTTCCAAACAACTTTGATGGTATTTCACTATCTTCATACATTGAGAGACTCTGATTGTTATATATTATCATGAAGTTAAAAACAGAAGTGTATTTACGTTAAAGCTAATCATTACCGTCTTGGTTCAGACCACCCACTCTCATTACTTTATTAATTTCCATCAACTGAATAATTTTCCGTGACAATTACTGGTTGACGCATATCTTGCTACCACGGCGAACAGCATCAGTTCCCAAAAGATTGGATGTACTCATGGTTGACAAGCACCAACTAGCATAAAATCTAAGTCATGCAGTAGTAGTTTCATTATATTAGTCAGAGTTTACTTGCTTTGTTTTTTTTTCGTCTATATACTAGTCGAATTACTGCTGGTAAAGAAAATCAAAATGCTGAAATTCAAATGATGCAACGATTAACTCAACTTGGTGTCAGTTGTCTACGTGTTCAATTGCGTGGACTTATTGGTAGGTGTTAGTATTGGATATTTTTGAACTGTTTACTGAATACTAGCTCACTTTAAATGAACATTTTGTGTATTACTGTAAAAAAGTTTGTTAAGATTATCGAGTCTCACAGCTCCCCCCAACACATTCACACCAATACATAATCACATCCTCACTAGTTACTAATTTTAAGAGGTAAAATTCGTTGCTAGTGAGATTCAGTTGTCACGACTGACCATCAACGACATTGGAAAGCTTTTGTGCAGCAAAACGAAATGACCTGGATAAAATCCTGAGTTTGATTCCCGATTAGAATGAGACAGTTATCTAGAGCTTCCTAGTTTCCAATGGTTTCTTCTAACTAAGGTCACTTCGTAGTGTCGACCGTTTTATTTAAACATTTACATGCAACTTTGCGATATGGCTAGAAATCTCCCAAATTAGTGACACGGTTGTGGCCATTTTTAATCTTCACTTAGTTTTTTTTCTCGAGTCTTAGAACAAACTTTCTTAACCATGCTCTCTATTGTTAGTTCACTACTAATATTGATTTTATGGTCTTGTCCATATGTTTTCTTCTATCTCACACACAATGTACTAATGGGAAGCACACTTGAAGCGATTTACAACCGTATCACATCTTATGTTGTTTATACCGATCTTCACTAACGTATGAGTTACTGGTTGACTTCATTTCACTATAAATACAAGTATTCAGCTTAAGCTTTTCGCACTGTTACATCGTTTCTTAAACCTGTGAGATAATTTACGTGTTTTGAAAGGCTACTCAGTAGTTCTATTTGTCCTAATTTATGTTTGCAAAATGTAATAATGAATTACAGATATCCTTGAAGAGATCGATTGTGTTTGTCTGTTGACGCCACTAATTCTGCCAAATTGATGTTATACGTGAACTAATGATCACTTCAAGATAGGGAATTTAACTGAAATTAGTTCTTCATTATGCTGGAAATATCTTGAACATGTTTGATTACAGTGAATCATTCATCTTCATGTTTAAATATAGTCTACTAGTTTTTGCTGCTATCACATCTTTTGTACATCATATTATACATATATCTATGAATTCCATTACAATCATTTCTCGTTTCTTAAAAGTGTAGAGGAAAAAGAAACTCCTTCAAGTGTTGTGATGATTCTTTTTGAATTTTCCAATAATTATCTCTACAGAAAGTTGTAAATAATGTGTGAATGCGTGTTTGATTAACTTTGCATCATAAATAGTCAGTCAAAATAATGCCCAACCACCGACTGCCCCAACGTGCGATGTTTTATGGTGTAGGAGTAGGTTGGAAGAAAGTTAGAGGCTGTTAGACCAAAACGTGACACAAATCCATGAAGTCACTAACAAGTGGACTGAGCCATGTTGGTAAGTGTAGATTACCTGGTTGGGATCCACGAGATGATAGTAACCGATAGTTAGAGTCCTTGAATGACATGGCCCACTGATGCAGAGACTGCTGTTACACTGGCTGTCTTTATCTGCATCTGTTCGTGTGTATGCGATAGGAGGGTTAGGTCATCTGCGAAGTCCAAGTCGTCTAATTGGTTCTGAGCTGTCCATTGTATGCTCTAGTCTTGATGAGGTGTCCTTCTTTCCAGTCCATCGGCACTTGTTCCTCCTCCCAAATCTTTTTGAATAGAAGGTGAAGCATGTTTGCAGTTACTTAGATGTCTGACTTCAGTGCTTCAGCTGGTATGTTGTTTGGTCCTGCTGCTTTCCCTCTCTTGATTTGTCTGATGGCCATTCTGACTTCTTCCGTCGTTGGTGGGTTGACATCTATAGGAAGATCTGTGTGTGCTGCTTCGATGTCCGGTGGATTCATTGTAGCCGGCCTATTCAGGAGTTCCTCGGAGTACTCTACCCATCTGTTCCTCTGTTCTTGAATTTTAGTGATTGGCTTGCCTTCTTTGTCTTTGACCGGTCTCTCTGGTTTATTATATTTCCCTGCTAGCTTCTTTGTTGTATCGTAAAGCTGTTTCATATTTCCTTCTCTTTCAGCTTTTTCCACCGTCGTTGCTAGTTCTTCCCCATATTTCTGCTTGTCGTCTCTAATGCTCTTCTTCAGTTGCTTGTTTGTTTCCATGTACCCAGCTTGTACTTAGACTTCCTCTGCTCGTGTTCGGCTGTTTTTAATTGCTATCTTCTTGTTTTTCCTTTCTTTGATCCTGTCCAGTGTGTTTATAGAGATCCATTCCTTATGATGATGCTTCTTGAGGCTCAGAACCTCTTGACAGGTTGAAGTTAATGCTTCTTTGATACCTTTCCAATTGTCCTCCATAGTAGTCTCTTCTTCCTTCAGTAGATCCTGTAAGGCTTGGAACCTGTTGTTGAGAGCTATCTTGAATTCATTGAGTCTGTCAGTATCTCGAAGGAAAGTTGTATTGAACCTTTGTAGTGCCGTTTGTCCGGTTGTCCAGTTCTAGGTGGTGATCTGAAGCTATGTCAGCTCCTCTCCTGGTTCTCACATCTTCCATTGTCCTTCGCAATTTTTTATTGATGCAGATATGATCTATCTGGTTCTCTGTAGTGTGGTCCGGTGAGATCCATGTAGCTTTGTGTATACGTTTGTGTGGAAATATTGTGCCTCGTATGACCAATTTGTTGAATGCACATAGATTTTCAAATCTTTCTCCATTTTCGTTTCTCTGTCCCAGTCCATGTCGTCCCATAATATCTTCATATCGGGTGTTGTCTATTCCGACTTTGGCATTTAGATCTCCCGTCAGAATAGTTAGGTCCTTTCTTGGGCACTTCTTTATGATTAACTGCAGCTGCTCGTAGAATTGATCTTTAATGTCGTCATTGCTATGAATGGTGGGTGCACAACATTGGATAATATCCATTAAGATCCCCTCCTTCTTTGTTTTTAATGATGCTTTGATGATTCTGGATCCGTGGAATTCCCATCCTACAAGTGCATTTCGTGCTACTTTGGACAGCATTAGAGTAACTCCCTGAGTGTGTGGAACATTTTCCTCCTCGTGACCGGAGTACAGCAGCATCTCTCCTGTATTTAGCCTTTGTTATCCAGCTTGGGTTCAGTGGGTTTCGCTGATTTCCAGTACTGCTAAGTTGTATCTCCTCATTTCCGTTGCTATTTGACTGGTCTCCCATATTGTCCGGACGTTGCATCTACCTATAAAAATTGTTGCTCTAGTTGTTAAAAGGGGGCATCGGCCTCGTGGCTTCCGAAGGAACTCGGCTTTCACCATGAGGCATCATAGTTCTTCTAAATGAAGACCTTCTAACTCTCAGGGCAGAGTTCAAATGGTTTGAATTATTTTTTTCTGGTTAGCGATTTTTTTTAGCAAGTTAGTTTTCTACGGGATGGGGTCGCTAACCCCATGCACAACTCTCCTCCTTTACCCGGGCTTGAGACCGGCAATAACTCTAGAAGAGCTACAGGCAAAGTTGCTGTATGCCATTGCTAGGCTACAATCCGATTTTATTAATATTACACATTAGATTGTTCATGATTTTATTTCTATCAAATTGACCATATTTTTTATATGTAGGCATAATTGAACAGTCGACATATTTATTATGGAAACATTTAAGCAGTCTCATAAACAATCCTAATGCTGTAATCGGTGAAAACAATAAAGATGCTCCGTTACATCAATCCTTACAATCCTCACATGGTATTCGTAATCTGTCTACCACTAATTGCATTACTTCTCCAATGAAATCCTCTTTAAAACCATTGTCGACTTTAACCACTATCAGTACTCCAACTAAACGTAATGCATTAATGAATACAGCATTTAGTCGGGAAAATAACAATATACTTCAAAAGAATATGTCTTGGTTACGTAATCATTGTGAACATTTGGTACAAGAGGAAATAATGGAAATGCTTAGCCAGTTAACTAAGGTAATTATTCTACATCAATTTCTTTTTCTTTTCTTAAATTCAATTCTCCAGTTAATCATAAATTACTAAAGAAAAGTAATGGGATTATTGATTGTACAACCCTTGTATTAACATTTATAATTGTTTCTATGCTATTCAATAATATTATTATCTTCAGCTGCAAAGTTGAAATATTAATGTCAGAGTTAACGCGATGACTGAGTCTAATATAAATTACTGTTCAACCAAACTTGTACCAAACCTACAACTATTAAAAAGACGAAAGAATGTGTTCCCCTTTCGATCAACAATAATACAGGGGAAAAACGTCAATAATTATAGAATATTATGAGGATTAGGTATTTCAGAATTCCAGTTTCATAGTGCGTCGTCAACGGTACACGCGCAATCAAAGGATTAAAAAGTATTATTAAAATCCCTTTTTTCGTTTGGTCCGAACAGAATGGGAAAAAAAATTCTTTGCCTAATATATGATCCATAAATGAGAGCTTGTTTTTGAAAGTATATATTGAGATGTGACCTAGTCGCTAAACCACCATACATTCAAAAGTTATACCACAGGTATGAAACTTTCGCCATCTATTTCGATTAAAAACACTCAAATGGTACTAGTAGCTCTTATACAAACATTATAACTCTATAATTAGTATATGAGTTATACTACTGTTATTATTATTTTTTTTTTAATAAACTCATTCGTTTACACTAAGTAATATAATCTGTATGCAAAACTTCATCATATATCTCAGTACATAAACTGAAATTCTAATCCGATTATCCACTTCTTTGATTATTCATATTGCGAAAAAAAACCGAACAGATATAAATAATACTGATTCTAATACAAACTATATTTGTCAACCCGATCAAATCAGCTTCACAAGACTAAATCTCTACTTTTGTTCAAATTCATCATAGACATACTCATGGAAGTAACGTCCTCGTCGACTGTCAATCAGCAACAACGTAGAACTTTGTACATACGTCGACTGAATCTCCGGGCATTGATCTCCTTCCTACCAGGAGGTCTACTTATCGATTTAAAATACACAGATGATATAGTCCTGTTTGGTGAAGACGCTGATAAAATGCAGTCTTTTGGTAGCACTAAGTAACAATGCCAGAATATTTGGGATGCGCTTCTACCCCTCTAAATGCAAATTGTTGCTTCAGGACTGGCCTGCGCCAACACTGGAACTAATCGGGAGTGAAGTAGTCGAACGCGTTGACAACTTCACTTATCTTGGAAGTCTGATCAGCCTTAATGGGTTGATGTCTGACAAAATCTCAGCATGGATTCGAAAAGCTCGTCTCGCTTTTGCCAACTTATGTCACCTATGGCGAAGGCGATATGTCCGTCTATCAGTACTGCGCAACAGTTTGTCCTGTTTTAATTACACCTGCAAAACGTGGTCTTTAAGAGTAGGAGATACTCGTAAGTTACTAGTATTCGATCACAGATGTCTTAGAAATATTACTCGCATCTGTTGGGATCACCGGGTAAGTAATAGTGAGGTTAGATGCAGGGTATTAGGGAATGATGGTAAATTAGTTGGTGAAATTGTAAATTTTCATCGACTGAGATGGTTGAGCCACGTGTTACGTATACCTGAACATCGTTTACCACGATATGCTATGCTGACTAGTGTTGGAGACGGTTGGAAGGACGTTAGGAGCATTGAAGCAACTACTATGAATTTGGTGTTCATCTTGTTATGCTAATGAGGTGTAGCAACTTGGTTCGATGCATATATGTGCCTGCTCCCACGTTGTAGCTGACTGAAATGAATTGAAGTCATGTGGATGTGCCTACTGTAATTCTAATATTAATAAATCTATTGTGATTCTTAAGAAGTTTGTTAATCTTGTAAAAAGTATATATACACTTCAATTTTTTTGGATTTCCTGTAATAAGTTATTTAATTCTATCACCTGGTTAACAAAGTTCCTTAATATCGTTCATGGAAGCAAACAATATTATATTTTCTAAATAATTCATTTAGTTTATGCTTGAATAGAAAATATAAATGTTCAAGACACTGATAATCTATAAAATCTTATCTTTAGTACAATAAACACTGTTCAAGTAACAATAACGTAACTCGTGATGATCATTATAATAACCGCTGAAGCCTAGGGTAAATACCACTAAGCCAGAGTACGTGCGGTCCGGCGCGAAGCCAGGTGTGTGCCTCATTATATATTTTTGGGTCATGGTAATGATCCTTCAGCACGTTCACCTACGGAAACCTTGTTAAGAATTTCACTTCCTCTAACTAGTTAAATTAGGTCATCTTCTCAGCATCAGTCGAGCGGCAAAGCCACTACAACGACCTCACTAAACCATTCAATCGGTAGTAGCGACGGGTGGTGTGAAATCATGATCGGTGATCTGCCTAAACTGAATTCTCAAACTTTCAGTTGAACAATTGAATGTTAAATGCTTTAACAATTAAATGCAACATATTTTGCTTTCTATTTTATTCAACATTTTAGGCTGCTTATTTAAAACAAAATCAACGATTATTTATACAAGTAATGCATAATCGTTTAGAAAGAATCATACAAAAGCAATTGAACAATAATCCGACAACATGAAATAATAATCATAGTAATTATGACTATTTACTGTTAAACATATGTTAACTGTAAATTATTTATGTATATTTTACTATTCGTCTTTGTGTATGCTAACCAGTGGGTGTTAGTGTTTGGGCTTTTTTTATTTTTGTACTCTTCATTAAAAAAAAATGAAGTGAAATAAAAGTTTTACACCGATTTACTGTATCAGTCAGTCAGCTGCAACGTAAGATCAGGCACATATGTGATTTACTGTATATCGAACAGTTAAATACATGTGTAGTGAATGACGACTTTGAATGAATCAACAATGCAAGTTATTCATTTATTGTATTAAGTTTTCTTCGTGCTCATGTCAAATAACCTTGGCCGCTACTTTGACACTGTAATTAGGTTGGTTTACAGTGATGTCCTAATCATTCTGTATTATTATTTTAAGTACTAACATCCTAGGCAAATCTACTGTAGATTAATATCAGCAAATTTATGGTCTGAGAGCGACGTTCTACTGCCGACTGTACTAGGGATGTAGCAGCAATAAAACGTTTTTCTAGCGCCTACAGAGATGCGGTATCAAATGAAGATGGTTAGCAAACGTCTGCACAAAATTCAGTCAGTCAGTCAGTAAAAACGTAGAACTTCGTACGTACATACATCAGTTCGCGTTCCCATACCACGTCAGCACAGAGATGCAGTTGTCCATTCAAATCCCGTAGTGGTAGAGGTAGTAGGAGTATAAGTAGTAATCGGAAACATTAGGGCTTGAAGATGTTATTGAAAGAGTATAATCCAGTGAAATAAATTTGGAAAGAGAACAAGTAAAGTTACATGAAGAATTCAGAAGATTAGAATTTGGGAGGACACAAAGAGTGTATGCACCTGAGCCATTGCAAACGATTTTAAGCCATGTCATTCAAGGTCTCTAACCATCGGTTGCTATCGTCTCGCAGATCCCAGTTTGCACGAATATTAATACACATTACCTTTTCTCACAGATTATGAATAGTTGTCCTTATTTTCGACAATTCACTCAATAAGATTTAAGTAAAAGTCAATTACTGAAAGACTTTTATGTGTGTACTTTTATATTACATGAGTCAAAATATACAATTTTTCGATAGTGATAAATACATGCACAATCCATTCAGATTATGAAAGATGAAACATTCATTAAATGTCCGATTTCATCTAAAAAAATGTACATTAATTATCATTTTTGTTTAAATTTACATATTGGCAATCAACCATTATTTTTTTTTTGTATATTCATCTACTTTTCCAACTTGATTTATACTCCATTTTTCATTTTCGGTTGAATTTTTGTAAAACCACAAGTACTACTGAAATATTTATTACCAACTTCCATTGGTTTTTCTGCAGCTTGTGGATTGACAATTTCAAGACCCTATAAAGAAAAAATACCATTTAAGAAATTACTATTATTATTATTAAGTAAAATGAAAAAAAATTCAGAACCCCCTTCCCCCCCTAAAAAAAAGAAGAATTGATATATCAGCAGGTAAATTAGCACAGAATAACAACAAGAGTAAATTTAGATTTCATCTATCTAACAGAATATGGTTTCTAGTCTATTTCAAAATAACCATTTTAGATCAATGTCATACTTAAACTATGTAAAACAATGAATGGAATGAAATGATATTGATGATGTAATATTTGTATGTTAGCAGAATATAATAGATTGAATTAAAGCATGTTTCATATTAAATCATATTGGGGCACACTGATTGGCTATTTCTTCTTAACCAATCAGCGCCAGTGGATAGTTGGAGAAGACTCTACAATCTTCTCATATGAGAACTATAAATAGACTGCCCTTAAATGCCCTGGTACGTCCGAGAGTAGGGTGGGCCCGCCCTCACTGTCGAAGTGCTCTCACACGGCCACACGTATATAGCCTCTGCCAGGGAAGTTCTACTCACTGCCTTCTCGTGGCATTACTGTTTTTTACGAAAATGAGAGGACGAAAAGCGAATGTCCGGCGCTTTAAACGGATCACAAACCAAGTCAATGGTGCACATGAGTTCCAGTATTCTGCGGGAACAAATGGCATATGAACCAATCGTTGGTCACCGGCTACCATGGGAACGCATCTCCTCACGATGCTACATTGCAATGTGGGTCATACCTTTAGGTCAAAGGTTCGGAGTGTGGCCCCCTAAGAAAACCAACTGCTTCGGTCTAGGCACCTGGTCAATATCCCAGCTCTCACGCAAATCGAATGATTTATGTGGTGCATTCTTGTACCATTATTTATGTGTTTAAATAAACGTAAATAAACTAGTGTTTTTTTATCATTGTGCTTCCCTACTTCCATCTACCCTTGTTATTTAGAATATAACTTCTTTCCTGTTCAACTGTGTTCTGATTTGAAGATTGTGTTGAGTGAATTCGTGTTCAAGATTATTAAGCGATAGGAGTAGCTGAGTCGTGATAAGAGAAATTATAACATTGTGATTACTTAACAACATCATAGCAATAAAAAGATACAAAAAAAACTGCATGTTTGCAATAGAAGGTCCGTAAAACGTACACGTTATTAATTCTTATCATTTCTTAATGAGACTATTACCATTTGAGATAGATACATTTTAACTTGTTTTTCTATTACAACATATTGAGGTAAATTGGCTATTGAAAGTTGGACATGTTCAGTCGGTTACTTCAAAACCTTTATTAAACTAGACGTGATGTTCTGTATGCTTAAATATCGCCTGGATTCTATACCAGCTAGCATGAAAGTAAATTGTGAAACGGTTACAGATAACCAAACAAACTAGTCAATAAATTCACAGACGGTTAAATCTATCTGTGATGAGAGTTACAAACGTTTTTGTTTGATTTCATAAGATATCAGTGATCAGCTGGCAGAGGGTGAAATTGACATAATAAGCTGATTAAGTTGGAATCTTTTTATAATTAAACTTTTAAAATTGGTTCTGTGATACAGCATCAATCCGTGTATCTGTCTTACTCCCTGATTTGTATGAAATCCATTAACCATGATGAACACAGTACTATTAGTGACTTATGATGTTCTTCAAAATATAATAAACATTTTGCTAGAATGGATAATTAGAAAATTAACTATAATCTACATTTAATGAAGTAAAATGAAAGCGTAGAATACAAATTGGATAAACATTTTACCTGTAGTGGAGTGAATGCAATCGATGATGAAGTACCAGCGACATGTTTACGTACAGTAGAATTCCCACCCCAACTTGCAGCACCCAATGCAGTAGTAGGCATAGTGGACATACCACCAAATTTGGATAATTTCTGTTGTAATGCTTTGCTTACACGAGCTTTTGTTTTTGAATCAGCCTGAGGAGCACGTAAACGTCCTGCTATACCACGTTGACCAAGTGATCCTAATGAAAAGCCTAAATCACTTTGATAAGCATCATCAGTGATTTCACCAAATTGTATTCGATTTGCTGATCGTCTTAATTCACTCATACCTAAACGCTCCTTCATTTTTCGATAACGTCGACCACCTCGTTTTCTAGATAAAGCAAAATGAATAGTAATGTTTACATGTAAAGTTTTGATTGATGAAAACCAACTGAAGACAAGTTACCAAAATAAGTCATTGAAAAATAAGACCATTTAATCTATAATACAGGCTCTAAGCTTTAGGTGATACTATCCAATTTGTCGAACCGAAGTATGCAGAACGGAAATCAAGCCAATCAAATGATTAAGACACGAGCATTTTATAGGTATTAACTAAGTAACTCTTCCAAAACCACAGCTGTACTGTAGCTTTAAAGCCAAGTTTGTACTAAAAGGCTAAGCAAATCGAAAAAGGATGAAGTGTGGTGTTAGAATTTGTAAATTAATATTTGAAAATCGATCGATGTAATTAGTTAGTCAGTCACAACGTAAAACGTGTACGTATGTGCATCGGTTGAAGTTCCTATACCCCATTAACGCAGACAGATGTCGGGCCAAATCTTAGAATAGTAGACATGGTAATAAAAAAGATAAGGCATCGAAGATACAACTCGAAAAGAAAATATAAATTAATGAAACAAGTAAGGTTATGAGGAATTCAGAAGTTCAATATTTCGGGAAAAAAAATGAATGCACTCACGCAATTCCGAACTATTTTAAGTCTCTAACTATTGGTTACGATAATCACTCGCACTACAAACAGGTAGTCTATGTCTATCAGTCCAACTGTCAGTGAATTCATAGACTGATAATGTTTCGGTTTGGTTGCCTTTAAGTTTCTTCGAGCCTACTTCTGCACCAGAAGACATCGTCTATCGAGGTAGAGACTGTTAGACTAAATCATGTTGTTCAGTGCAAACCACTTGGTTAGGATCAGAACGATTATCGTTGGAGACGTTGAGTGACACAGTTCAAAATCCGTTGCAACAGCGTAAATGTATTCGCTTTTTTCAGTTTTAAAATCATTTTGTACTTTTTATTATGAGAATTCATTCACTCTCATCGAATTATATTCACTATGCCTAGTGTTGTTTTTTACTATCACTGACACTTACTACTTTTTGTACTTTGGTATTTATCCAGATAATTTGATATAGGCGAGTTATGGAAACTGACAGCAATGAATCTGTATGATAAGTTTTATATTGTTTATGATCGACTGATATTTCTAGTGACAACTTGATGTTGCGACAGGGGGGGACCAACAGAATGAACTCAACTATTAAATTACTTTAATATCCATAAAAACCCTCCTCTGATTATCATCATCATATGCTCACTAGTGACTGGCTTCAAGATGTATATCCTGGAGTTCTAGTGAGAAGCAGTGACCAGTGGAGTTCAACCAGGTTTGTTGTGAGATAGTAACTCACTGATGACAATGGTGGATGTGTCGATCAATTTCGTAGATTAGTTGAAGTTATACATTACACCGTTGGATGCCGACCGGCTCATTGATCTAGTGGTTAAGCGCTCGCGCACAAGACTGATAGGTCCCGCGTTCGAATCTCGCGGGGCAGGATCGTGGATACGCACTGTTGAGGAATCCCACAATAAGACGAAATGGCCGTCCAGTGCTTGCAGGTTTTCCATGGTGATCTAGCTTTATTTGGCTCATGATTTCAACCATTGAAATTAATAATTATGGATTAAAATGAAAAAAAAAGACAAAAACTTACTTAGCAGGTGGATCGATTGGAGCTGGTAAAGCTTTAATTGTTTTTACTGGAGGTGGTTCTTGCCATTTATCAAATTTTCGTTCAATTTCTAATAAAAGCTTTTCACCAACATGTCCATCCTTTAATATTAAAATAAATTAAAACAAAAATTAAAATGAATAAAGACACAAAAAAAAGTGATTTAAAGTATATATACACTGAATAGAACAATAAATAAATCAGCATAAATGAATGGTGGCTAATAGTAGAAATTTAGACTGTGCGTTTCGTTCTATTTGAGACTCGTCAAAACAAACAATACAAAGATAAATTTAATTTTATAAAAAAAAAGATGACATATAATCACTGAAAATATTGCTCTCATGTGATAAGACAATTAAGTGAGATCTTGAAATTTCATCAGTTCATTGTATAGTTGTTGCTATAACGCTCAGTTTTACTTCGTCTAATGTTATAACGGTTGGGTTTCCACGTTCACATGGATGGGACGTTCATTTACCTTAGACGAATATCTACATTAGATTCCCTCCCAGTGTCTATTCTACAGGATTTCAATACAACTCAAATGATGAGGAACACGTGATTAGCCTGACCACAACGTAAATATATTTCTACACCAGAACCTGACACAATTCAACAACAATGAACAATCAATAATAAGTGATTAATAATAATAAGGATAAGGGAATATATAAATTATCTGACACCTGTCAGACTAATCAGACAACCAATCATTATCATTCTCGCCCACAAATAAGTTATGATTTGGATCTTACTTTTATTTACGCCCAATAGAGTATAGGCTGCCGACCAGCATTCTCCAACCCACTCCGTCCTGGGCCTTCCTTTCTAGTTCTATCCAATTGTTGTTCACTCTTCTCATATGTCTCCATTACTCGGCGTATTGTGTTCAGTGGTCATCCTCTTCCTTAACCTTGAGGATTCCAATTCGGGGCTTGCCTTGTGATGCAGTTGGGTGCTTTCCTCAATGTGTGTCCTATCCACTTTCAGTGCTTATATCTGATTTCTTCCTCCACTGGAATCTGGTTTGTTTTCTCCCACAGTAGGTTGTTACTGATAGTATCTGGCCAACGGATCTGAAGTATTTTGCGTAGACAACTGTTAATAAACACTTGTATCTTCTGGATGGTGCTTTCGTAGTTCTCCAAGTTTCCGTCTCATACAGTAGAACTGTCTTGACATTTGTATTGAGAATTCTGACTTTGGTGTTGCTTGACAGTTGTTTTGAGTTCCAGGTGTTCTTCAGTTGTAGATATGCTACTCTTGCTTTTCCTATCTGCGCCTTCACATCTGCATTAGATCCACCCTGTTCATCAATGATGCTGCCTAGATATGTAAAGGTTTTTACATTTTCCAAAGCCTTTATACTTTGAGCTCCTTTATAATGCTTAAATATCACTGTTAAATAATTCTGCATAGTTTACATGTACACTAGTCAATAATTCGACAGAAATAGCATTAAAGAGCAATAATCTGAAAACTAAAGTCAATTATTCTTAAATAAAGTAGAATCTGTGAATCAATTCAAGTTGTCAGATCATATCAGTACAGCGAGGATGAAGTTATCAAAACAAAGGTCATAGTTGAAGATATAAAAGTATCAATGGAAGTAGAAAAGACTAGGATAAACAATATGATTTGAGAAGAATGAATGAATTCATAAAATAAAAGTTATGAATTAATTAATTAGACAGAGTTAATACATCTGTCCTAATGGTTTCACATTAAAAAGGGTGCATATTAATAAGAGTGACGATCAAAAATGCAAAAATTATCAAAGGTGAGCATTTAAAGGGGGAATAACACATTTAATGGTGTGAAATATGTTCCATTCACCTTCTACCCCTTTATCTTACGAAAAAGAAAAAGGTAGTTTTCTAAACGTCCAATGAAGAGTCTATTTTCAACAAATACTGTAATGTTTTTGAATCTAATAACAAATAGTTATTCTTATTAGCCTCGTACATCTACTTTGAACAGTTATGCGATAGTTTATTTAGAAAGATGTTTCCGAAATCCCTGACATGGCTCAAAATCGTTTGCAATGGTGCAGGTGCATACACTCTTTGTGTTCTCCCAAATTCTAATCTTCTGATTCCTCCTTGTCTCTTTTTTCTCTTCCCAAATTTATTTTACTGGATTATACTCTTTAAATAACATCTTCAGAACCTAATCTTTCAGATTACTGCTTATACTCTTACTACCTCTACCACTACGGGATTTGAGTCGACAACTGCATCTCTGTGCTAATGTGGTATGGTAACTCGAACCGATGTACGTACATACGAAGTTCTACGTTGTTACTGACTGACTGATAATGGTTTGGTGAATCTTACTTTGAACAAGTTTTAAATGTTAAAAACATGTCTTTCTTTTAAGATTAAAAAGTCATACTTGGCATTCTTTATTATATGTATTCCCGAGAACATAGTCTTTTGTCCTCTTCATAGGCGAAACTAAATGAACTTTTATTCTGTCGATTGTTAACGTCTGTGATAATAAGGATCGAATTACTAGGCTTTATTTAAAATGAATTAAATGAACAGATGAGACTTATTAGACGGATCTGATACAATTATTATCGTAATAACATTATTAAGTATGTATGTATGTAAGTCGGATTATCATTTATTCTAGTGAAATCAAACTCAGATTAATGTTCGACAAGCAGAAGCGTTCAAATAGTTTAGCTTCAATTATAAACTCCACTACAACAATATCTCCCAGATGATTTCGCTGAAGAAGAGGTAGAAGTTTATCATTCCAAAAGCGCTGCATCAAGCTGTCATCATATCATAACTCTTATAACTGATTTTTTACACACAGCCAATAGGTTATTGACACTTCATTTTGATGTTAATGATTTTTAATAGTTGAGATCATGAGTCAAATGAAGCTAGATCACCATGGAAAACCTGCAAGCACTGGACGGCCATTTCGTCTTATTGTGGGATTTCTTAACAGTGCGTATCCACGATCCTGCCCCGCGAGATTCGAACGCGGGACCTATCAGTCTCGCGCGCAGGCGCTTAACCACTAGATCAATGAGCCGGTCGGCATCCAACAGTGTTAATGTCTAACTTCAACTAATCCACGAAATTGATCGACACATCCACCATTGTCATCAGTGAGTTACTATCTCACAACAAACCTGGTTGAACTCCACTGATCACTGCTTCGCATTGCTGAGTACCACAATAGGAAGAAACGGCCGTCCAGGTTTTCCATGGTGGTCTAGCTTCAATTGACTCATGATCTCAACTATTGAAATTACTACAATCTCCACAAAACCCCTTCTGATAATAATCTTTAGTCATTTGTTCTTAACACCTTCATATTTTTAATCTATTCTTCATCTTTCTTATACTCCTCAAGTGGGCGATTATCTTCCACATATTTCTTTTTATTTCATTATTTTTATTTTTCTGTCATTACACAGCCAATTTTTGAACCTTGAAATTGTGTAATAGGCATAAGTAGGTAAGCTACTTAGACATTTAAAATTCGGACCCAAACATGGTAACTCCTCAATTTAAAATGTCGATTTACTTTTAACAGTAAAATAATCCTGACAATATATTAGCTGAGTGAATATAATAAATTGTACGGGGTAAATGTTATATTATGAAATTTTCGTAACATAGTTGAGATTTTTAGGTGTATATATTGAAATTGTCTGCTATTCCAAGTGGAAAGTCTAGTTTCGATGTTTTCGTTGTGTTCTGCAACCAGTTTGATACATATTGCTATCTCCTTATACTTGCTTTCCAAGTGCTGTTGCCGGGTTTCCACAAAAGATTGTTTAATTTTCAATCTATTTAAACAATTCCCTTTTTCAAAGCACTAATAAATTTCCATATACTTGGATTAGCACCACTAATAAGTTGGCTAAAGCCTCTATACTACCACCTCTCGACTACGTTACTAGTTTTAAGGTCTTCCAAAACAGAGGGTAAGTTGAACATATTTCACACTTTTAAAAATGATATTATCTCTTTTAATGTTCATCTTTATTAATATGCGCATTTTTTGATGATCGCTCTTATAATTGTGCCCCTCACTCGCTCTTCTGTTCCCGTCCTTTTAAATGGATACTGTCTCATTGTGACCGATTCTGAGCCATATCACCTAACGTCTCCAGACGTTGCTTACAGTAACAGCACTGACCCCAATCATGTAGTCTGCATCTACCAAACTCAGTCAGACTTCACAGAGTGACATCATGTTTCGATCTAGGGGTAACTATCCTTCTAACTAACCTTCTTTAATAAAAAAGAAAAGAAACTTACGGGAGATTCATGAAATAAATCTACTCGTGCTGCTAACGCCACTTTATTCGCTATCAATCGAGCAGCTTTAAGCCGTAAATCTGGAGGTAATTTTTGCACAATTTCTGAATTGAAAATGTATCCTGTATGTGGTAGAACTGATGTATTACTAAATCCGGACAATAGACGCTTTTGTGCACCCAGCACAAGTATATTACACGATGGCATTTTAGTAAGTGCAGTTAGACCACCAGCATGACCTATTTTTTAACAAAGAAATGATGAATAATATGGAATCAGTGTTAATAACCATCCTTTATGACAAATGGAATATTTGTTATTGAGATCAAAAGCTGACCCAAGTTAGAAAACTACTGAGCAGTCGTTTTGTCCCACTATAGGACCCCTAACGGTGGGCATTTAAGACCACTTCACCGGGGTTCAAACCCAAGACCTGTCTCGCCCACGACCGCTTAACCTCTAGATCATTGAGCCGCAATCCAATAGCGTTCTAGTGAAAAGTCAAGACCAGTGGAGTCAACCGTGTCGGGTATGAGTCAGTCACCCAACTAAGGCAATTAAAGATGATCACACAATATTGTGAACTGACTGAAGTGATATCCATGTAAAACCATTGGATCACGGCTTGGTGATCTACAGCTCATTGCGCAACCTGAAGGTCCCGCGTTCGATCTCTGTTGGGGTTGTGAACGTGTATTGCTAGAGTCCAATACAAAAATGAAACAGCTGTCTAAAGCTCCAAAGTTTTTAGTAGTTGTTTAAATTAACTCGACTAGTGATCTCCGTAATTATCAACAATCAGCTGCTTATTCGGAAAATTTTATTAAAATCATTTAAATATCAAATAAAGTATAATCCTTGATCTTAAATCTTTTTATTCACTCATCAAATGAATTGTTATCTGTCAGTCGATTATTTTAGCTCAAAAAAACAACTTAATCCAAACATATTTTACACATCACTTGAAACAAATAAAAATCACGGAAACATTATGCATAAATTACTCTTACCCATTAATTTCGCTGCTGTTGATGCACCTACTAGAATGCTAGTATTTGCAGCGATAAATGACATGCGTGATTCTACATAAGCTAACATTGTAACACGCATTTCTTGTAATTCAATTGCCATAGTACATGCTTCAATAATACGTGATAATTGATCTGATGTTAAAGATGACCCTTGAGTGGTTGATGCAGTGACTGATACAACCATAATTGTCGCTGGAGTTAGAAAAGAAGCAAGTAGATCTGTTTGTTTGGATCGTTCAAGTATATCATTTCCTAAAACCTTTTAAAAAAAATTGAAAATTTAGGAAAAAATAAGTAATGATATAGATTACTCACTTGAAACGAAGTAGTTCATTAAGCAGTCATTTTAGGCTATTAGACGTAGTCGGGAAGAAAACTTATATGAACTACGTTTCGTCCTAGTTGGGAGTTGTTAGAAAGACGTTCATCTAGATTTGATGAATTTGATAAAAAGACTTCTATCTATTACTCAATTGTGCACAACAAATGACCTGATTATGTACAGATCGTGATTTCTTATTAATACTGAGTTATATTCGTGTAATCAGCGTATACGATCGTTTAATTTTTCCAGGCATAATAGATAGAATACAAAAGGTAAATCTGCCTGGTATCTTCGTGTCCTCATTGGTAAATGGTAATAATAGGAGCTGATTGAACCAACAGCAGCTCGGATTTTCAGTCAGTATTGGTGGTTATTTGTTTTATCGGTAAATGTAAAGGTAGTTGATCTGATTGGCGCAAAGCGAGCTCCAAATTTCATGGGCGTACAAGAAAACTAAATGGATAACATACATATGCAAAAGTAAATAAACTTACCAGTACGATTTTTAAATAATCCAGAAGACCTGGTACGAGAGATTCAAGTTCAGGGAATCGCATTGAATACAGATCTCTAACATATTTATGAATAATATCTAGTTAAATAAAAAGAAAAATTCCATTTTAGAACAAATCATTAACAGTTTACGAAAATTTACCATCAACTTTAATCGTTACTTAAATGTTGGAGTTAGACGTTATCCCATCTGACTGGTCGCAATCACTTATCGTCCCAATATATAAGAAAGGGTCAAAATCATCCTGTGACAACCACAGAGGGATTAGTTTAACAAACATAGTATCTAAAATACTGGCCTCGATAATTATCAAACGCCTAACTAAGACTCGTGAACTACAAACACGAGAGAACCAAGCTGGCTTTAGACCTGGTCGTGGCTGCATCGACCACATATTCACCATTCGTCAGGTTCTAGAACACAGGCATACCTATCGGCGTCCGACGATGGTGGTCTTTCTTGACTTAAAAGCAGCATTTGACTCTGTAGACCGCGAGACTCTGTGGCAGTGTCTGTCATTGAAAGGCGTACCTCAGAAGTACATAAACCTTGTGAAGGCTCTTTACTCGAACACTACTAGTCGAGTCAGGGCTTATGGCGAACTGTCATCTACTTTTACAACCTCAAGTGGTGTCCGTCAAGGCTGCCCACTTTCTCCATTTTTGTTTAACTTCATCATAGACCTATTGATGGAAATAACACTCTCGTCGACTGAATTCTCGGGTATTGATCTCCTTCCAGGAGGTCCACTTATCGACTTAGAATATGCAGATGACATAGTCCTGTTTGGTGAAGACGCTGACAAAATGCAGAGTCTTCTGGTAGCACTAAGCAACAATGCCAGAATGTTTGGGATGCGCTTCTCTCCCTCTAAATGCAAGTTGTTGCTTCAGGACTGGTCTGCGTCAACACCTGAACTAAGGATAGGGAGTGAAGTAGTCGAACGTGTTGACAACTTCACTTATCTTGGAAGTCTGATCAGCCCTAATGGGTTGGTGTCTGACGAAATCTCAGCACGGATTCGTAAAGCTCGTTTGGCTTTTGCCAACTTACGTCACCTTTGGCGGAGGCGAGATATCCGTCTATCAATAAAAGGACGAGTATACTGCGCGGCTGTCCGTTCTGTTTTAATTTACGGCAGCGAAACATGGCCCTTAAGAGTAGAAGACACCCGTAAGCTACTAGTATTTGACCACAGATGCCTTAGAAATATTGCTGGCATCTGCTGGGATCACCGGGTAAGTAATAGTGAGGTTAGACGCAGGGTATTAGGGAATGATGGTAAATCAGTTGATGAGGTTATGAATCTTCATCGACTGAGATGGTTGGGCCACGTATTACGTATGCCTGAACACCGATTACCGCGACGTGCAATGCTAACCGGTGTAGGGGATGGTTGGAAGAAAGTTAGGGGCGGCCAAACCAAAACGTGGCATCAGTGCCTGAAGTCACTAACTTCTAGTCTGAGCCATGTTGGTAGATGCAGACTACTTGGTTGGGGTCCGCGTGACTTTCGTAACCAATGGTTGGAGACCCTTGGTGACATGGCTCAGAATCGATCACAATGGCGTCGGTGTATACACTCTCTGTCTTCTCTTAAACTAAGAGATTAAGATCACTTCACATCTTTCTTTCTACGAACTAATTCTTTCTTCCTATACTATATCCTTATTGCAATCTTTCTCCTATATATTACCACCTTTGACCTAACCACTCCTATGAATCCAGTGTTCATCTTGCTGTGCTAATGAGGTATGGCAACCTGGGCCGATGCATACATGTGCCTGGTCCTACGTTGTAGCTGACTGACTGACTGACTGTTGGAAATTGTATCACAGTTTTTCTAATCATACTTTTCAGCATTCCTGGTTAGTACTGTTATTACCATTACTATTTTTTCATTTAATGTATCCGAACCAATTGAACTGATTCCCAGTTATGTTGCCCAATGCCCCCAACCACTGGTTATGGCAATCCTAAAAATCCCAAACATGTAATCCATATCTACCAACATGGCTTAGATTGGCATTCGAAAACTTCGCGGACTGATGCCAAATCTTTGTTTGGCCGCCTCTATCCCTATTAAAAACTACCAACATGTCAGCCAATAACGTGAGTCGAGGAGGGGAGTTTTTGGGTATACATAACACCTAATCACCTGAATTATGTCTAAGTAACCTTACATCACAATTTAAGCGTCTTGCTAGTGTAGATACTCAATATGAACCAATAATGCAACTCAGTAAGTGTGTGCATATTTATGAACTAATTGTTAGACAGATGAAACAGTTTAGTTATTCTTGAGGTGCAACTCATACCCGTTATTTAGTGGTTTTAATTTCAACGAATAAATGTTTAACCACAGCACCAGCTCGATAAATATATTACTATAAGCGTTTGTGACATGATGAATACATAAGGTTTGTAGCCCAGCAGATCCGTCTATGCATAGTGTCCTTTCTCCTTTTCATTCCATTAAGATAGTTTTCAATAAACAAAAAAATCCTATAGAAGACACCTACTAATTTCATTGTCAATTTCCACCATAAGATTATTAGCTTCGACAATACATTGATATTCCGGATCAGCTTCAACAGGACCATGAATTCTATCACGTTTCTTTTGTTTCGCAAAACGATC
This sequence comes from Schistosoma mattheei, assembly GCA_944470405.2. Classification (NCBI taxonomy): domain Eukaryota; kingdom Metazoa; phylum Platyhelminthes; class Trematoda; order Strigeidida; family Schistosomatidae; genus Schistosoma; species Schistosoma mattheei. Next base: position 88,997,453 of record OX103947.1, on the reverse strand, counting down.
AAGATCCGCCATAACATTGGTTAACTGGAAATAAAATATTATGAAGAAAATGGAGATTCGGAGACAGAAGTAGTTTACGCAAAGATTAGAGAGTGATTAAAGTAATGTAAATGCATGTAGTTGTTCACCTAGTGAGTAAATTCTTTTGAAAAAATAAGTAAAAATAATAATGCATTCAAACAACGCCATTCACTTTCGCTCATTACCTTTGTTTAACACATGTAACTATTATTTCTCATTGACTTGGATACATTATATTTACACATAGAAGTGGTTGCATAAAATTCAGACAGTGATTTTACGCAATCTGTCTAATAAAAATGTGAAGTCAGGTTGTAAAAACTTCATTTTACAAAATATGGAGTTTGTCAATCTTATTCTCCTCTAAGATGCTTCCCATTTGTAACAATATACATCCCCCTATTTAGATTCCTATTGTTCAAAATACTTTTAGAAGTCGGTGTCTTAAACTGTTTTCTCTAATCATCCTTTGTTAAAACTATGTTCACGAAACATTTCCAAATACTATTAATCAAGAATTATCTTTACAGTGAGTTGGGTACATGAAAAGACAAGAGAGAACATACTTTCGGTGTATTAATAAATGCAGGGGGTTGAGAGTCATTCTAGTTTCCTAATATACCTACTGTCTTCGTGTACTTCATTGAAACATTTGATCTGTTTGGAAAGAGCTGTTTCCCTCAATCCGCAATCTTCAAACACACTCTGGAATACCTCATTAATTTTCTGACATTTTAGTTATTTCCATGACTTAAAACCCAAAGAGTTCATTCCGCATATTTATTTGACAGGTGTTAAATGAAATTCAGTTATTGAACGACGGATATTCATCTGACAGTACTATGAGTAGGGGAGCCCAAAGGTTTAATTTTGCAATAACTCACATCAGCAGACCTTATAACTTGATATTGTATTTCCGTATGATCACTTTAAAGCTTCTATTATACCCGAATTTCCCACCTGGACAATTCAATGTTCAGATTATACACACTATTCAGAAACTATATACTAGTTTGGCAACCAAACTAAACTACACCTTGGAGCAATACTGGATTAAATAAATTGTGAGAATTGAAGTAGGCCCTAATAATTGAAAATTCAGTACCTGAACTATAGACACAAAAACAATTTAAAATGAATACTATATTCTCCTATATTTTTTCAGCTATTTTATTACTGGGATAACAAGTTATGAAACTAAGATAGAATTTCTATCCATGATCAGAAAAAATTACAATATGCCGAACAAAACGATAATTTACTTTTCTTTCACAGCAAGTACTTACTCTATCACTATTTCTTAACTTGGCATAAGCCGTTATCGGAGCATCAGCAAAAGAAGAAGCGGTTTTAAATATATTTTTAAATCCTGAAGCTGACCATTGGACTGAAAATCGTCTGATTTGGTTACACTTAACATAGTAACATCCTCTAGTTCGTGTAAATTTGAGTCAGTTATTAATTCTTCAGATGTTTCAGCTCCTTCGAGATCAGCCAAAAGTTCGTCAGCTAACGACATATTTTAAACAATTGATAAAACAAGAGATTGTGACGTAACCTGGAATTAAGTAAGACAGTAGCAAGAGTTAATGAAAACAATTCATATATGAGATTGAAATCAAGTTCAATAAAACCGCAATTATTACTATAAATGATGAAAATAAGTTACATTGTAAGCAGCTTTTACCACGTTAAGTAATTGCTTGAAGGTAAAATACATGTGGATTACCAGTGTATGATGAGACATATCCTTTAGGTTGCTGAAGTATGGTGAAAGTATAGAACTGAGTGCTGAAATGTGGCATAACTATTAAGTTCATACGATAAGTCGGTTAGTCAAACAAATGCCCTGATTTGGCCGAGAGTGGGGTGGGCCCGCCCTCCCTTTCGAAATGCTCTCACATGGCCACGCGTATACAGCCTTTGCCAGGAAAGTCCTATTCACTGTCTTCTCGTGCCATTACTGTTGTTTACGAAAATGAGAGGACGAAAAGCGAATGTCCGGCGCTTTAACCGGATTCCAAATCAATGGTGCACATGGGCTCCAAAATCCTGAGGGAACAAAGAGCATATGAACCAACTTTTGGTCACCGGCTACCATGGGACTGCATCTCCTCACGATGCTTCACTGCCTTGTGGGTTAGATCTTTAGGTCAAAGGCTCGGGGAGTGGCCCTCCAAGAAAACCACCTGCTTCTGTCTGGGCACCCAGGCAGTATTACAGCCCTCACACAAGTGTGGCGCATATATATTTGGTGCCCTCTTGTACCAATATTTATGTGTTCAAATAAATAAATAAATAAATTAGTCAAACAAATGAAATTTATCGACCAAGTTAGCTAAAACATGCATTTCATATAACTAGTGACTGCCTATCTTGATGTATGATGCTGGCTAAAAAAACAGTTGGAGGTTAAGTACAAACAGAAAAGGGTTGAACTGGTTTGTCATTTTAAGTCATGTTGAGAAGTGTAAACTTCCCGGTTGATGGATAACTATTGGGCACATAAACATAAGGCGCAGAGCACCTAGTTAAGAACATCCATTCACCAAATCACATTACTGATGAAGACAAGCCCGGACTAAGTGCTGAGATAGGCAAAAACGGCAGATCGCCCTTTAACCAATTTAGTTGGATATGGTAAATGGCAGGATGAAAACACCTTGTCATTGCATGACGGCAAACACAAACGGTGAATTTTCGCTTTTCATCTTTTGCAGAGAAGTGATCAAATGACAGTCAGATCATTTGCATGATTCTGTCCACCTGGATGTCGCAGAAGTGCAAGCTAGGTACAGTCGAATGGAATGTTCCAAGTTTTCTTCCGTCAACCTCTGTTTTATAGATGCTAGCATTAGCTCCGTAATATCGCCGCAATTCCTGTCTTATTTTATGACAAATTTGCGACGAACATTTCGTAAAATCACATGTATAACTATCGACTGCTGTTCCGTTTCACGACTAAAGTGACGAAAACGCTGCTCCACATTGACAATGCTGTAGCTGCAGTAACTTCCTACAGTATTATCCTATTTTTTTAAGTGAATGTCGTTTAAACCTCGCATTACCTATTTCCTTTCCTTGGTTTATGGTTGAAGATAACTTTACTGTCACTTAAAACGCTAATTCCCAACTTTTCAGCCGATTTAGATATTGTTGACATTTGCTTATGTAAAAATTGTTCATAAGTTGTTCTGATATAAATCACTATTTGATTCATGTCGAGCGCGCAGATAATTTGGCTGCCCTGGGGAATTTAGGGTGAGCTTCCCAAGAATTAAAGCAGTAACAAACTACTTCATCGCATTTTACGAAAAGCCGATCATTTTAAATGTTAATATTGTGGAAATTTAGTGTTACTAAGAGAAATAATAAACAAATCGGTGTTCATTTTGGGGAGCAGGAAAGTCAGTGTTAGTTCTGTAGAAAAGTACACAAATCTATGTCTCTTTACAAAAAGGGGGACATCGTAAGAAGGTAAGGGTGTTTATTTCGAAACGTTCCTGCTTAAGGGAAAACTTTGGGGAAAAGGTGCACTATTTACCCGGGCCTGTAGTTAAAGGTGGTGATTTGGTTCATCGTTGCCTACAATACTTACCATGAACTTTCTCGAGTATATTCTCAGAATTTCCCTTAAGTCCACCCTTATTTTCCTCCTTATTTATTTGGGATATGCAGGATTAGTTGTCTTCATCTAGGACTAGATGTGTTAGCATTTAGAAGGAAATAAAGAGTATAAAAAAATTGGTCCAGAAATTTTAAAACTCTGTGAACGAATGTTTTTTAGGATGGGATTCAAATCGCTTTTAGCGGATCGAAATATAATACGAAGTATAACCACAAGAGCAAGCAACTTACAGAATGTAACGCGACACTGGAATCTTCCTCTAAGTTATAAGTCAGCTTCAACTTTCAACTTTGCTTGGTAGAATTAGTCAACTTTTGTTCTATGGGATCCGGTATAGCATCTTGTGTCTAACCAGAATGTACTTCGTGTGTTATGGGAGGATACAGACTAACATGAGTGATAACGGTTGGAAAAGAGAGTATACTCAAAAGCGCCCACGATGGACTTACAGTTAATAATCAAAGCAATCAACAAACAATTCATATGGTATTCCGGATGGTTCTAGACTGAATAGAATAATCTTTCGCGTAGATGGCTTCCGTATCTAGTGGCCGTGGATCACATTATGGAACTATAAACTTAAAGGCGTAATAGTTTAGTTATCCTTTTCTGTGAGCTCCTTCTTGTCCTACAGCAAATAAAAGTGTGTTTAGTGCTGAGATGTACTAGTGATATATCCTCCCTTTAGTAGACGGAATGGTTCTGGAGTGATAAACTATCAGATTTTTAACCGATCCCAAATACCCTATGCGTAAACCGCTGGCTTGTCATGTTTTGTGATCCTCAGAACATTATCAGGGGGGATGAGCCGTGAAGACAAAAAATTTTCCAAAAGCAAGTAGCATAAAAATATCTAATATCGATATTTGGAGAGCTGGTTTACATGATATGCCACTAACTGAAGGTATTCATACTAGATCAAATTTAAAAAGCTACCTCGCGTTATTTGAATGTGCAGTGATATTCTCCTCGCAGAGCAAATTTAGTGTTTCTGATAGATTATTTGTAGAAATTATTGTCACAAAACTTCAACCAAAGTAATTTTTGCTAGACTTTTCCTCGTATCACATGTCAGGACTTGAGATGATTTGTTTACTGTCTTGGCAACGAAGATGCCACAGGTATTCGGAATTTGACAACGCTTTAACCAGTAACACCTAATATCAATCTTACCCACCAAGTGAAATCAAAAGACAGAAGCGAGGGGGTTTGAAGATATATTTGATAGGTTATCAATATATCGAGGATCGACTGATCTAATCTGGCTAGCGATTGTAGGGAATGTTGAGCACGGGGTTCCCACTCGTGATGTGGTGCGAATGCATGACAGAGCGCTTCCAGCTAAGTGAGTCCATTAAAACTAGTGTGGTCAGCGTCCACTGTTGAAGACTTACAGAGCTATTAACTTCGGGGATTTATTTACCTCTACAGATTACTCTCCCCCGGTAGGGTAGTGATGACCCCAAGACGTGGCCAGCCAGCAGTTTAAACCCAAAGAGATTGTCGTTAGTAAACACTCTTCTGATAGCTTGCTAGGTTTAACAGCGTCCTGTCATCCTTGCTTACTACAAGGGACCATGTGGTACAGCATAGTAGTAAAGAAACAAGGTACAGTGAAAATTTCGGTTCATCGTAATCTCCGTCGATCGTTTTCCGTCTTTTCCAGCCATCCTGGAAAAGAGAGAAGAATATATAAGTGCACGTAACGACACAAAGTGGGCAGAAAACGAAAATAAACTCATTCACATGCAACAGCGTAAAAACGATTTTTACGGAATAGCTTTTTGGTTATTTTTTAAGAAAAAATTAAATACACACATATTAGCAAAAAGAATTTTGTTTGTTTCTTTTGGGATAAATATATAAGTACAAGCATACAAGGGGAAATATATATGAAGCAAACTATTAACTGGTGTCTTACGTGCAATAATCTTCTAAATGTTCTGGATCCCTTACTTTCCTTCCAGAACGCGTTGTTTCGAGTCTATTTTCTGATACTGCCGAAGTATCAACGTGTATGTTGGCTGTCGGATGAGGCGTTGTGAGTGTAGGAGCCGTGTCTTTTGATTGTACCGATGGGAACTCGACGTAGATAGGAGTTCCTTCTAAATACTCTGCTTTGATGCGGTCGATGCTGATACCATCGTTGGTTCCGTTCTTATCGACCATGTATTACTTAGGTTCGCGTTGAAGAACTTTGAAGGGTCCCTCGTATGCTATTTCGACAGGTCGTCGATGTGAGTCCCGACGTGTGAAGACTTGTGTACTATATCATAAGTCAGGTTGAACGAAAACACCAGTTGATTGCAGTCGAGTTGAAACTGGTTTAACTGAACGCATTGCGTTCGTAAGCCCGCTTGTGTAAGAGGTTAGATCCATGTTCATTGAAGATGAAGGATTCACGAATTCTCCTGGAAGTCGAAGCGTCGTTCCATAAACTAGTTGAGCTGCAATGTATCCAGTGTCAGCTTTCAACGCGTTGCGAATACCTAGTCAGACGAGTGGAAGAGTGAAGAAGAGATGAAGAAAATGCCCCACATACACAAGGAGTTGCATTGATGCTGTCCAAACAAGCATAAAATACACTTATAGAATTGGAGTCTCATGAACCCAGGATCATCGAATCCCCCTTCAAAACAAAGAAAGAGGGCACTTGAATGAACATCATCCAATGCTATGCTCCTACCAACGACCACAATGAAGACGCTGAAGATCAATTCTACGATAAGCTGCAGTCAATCATCGAGAAGTGTCCAACAAAGGACCTGACCATTCTGATGGGAGATTTCAATGCCAAGGTTGGAACGGACAACACCAGATATGAAGACACCATGGGACGACATGGACTGGGAGAAAGAAACGAAAATGGTGAGAGCTTTGCAAGCCTATATGCCTTCAACAAACTGTTCATAGGCGGCACCATATTCCCACATAAACACATACACAAAACCACATGGACTTCACCGGATCATACTACACAAAACCAAATCAACCATATTTGCATCAACAAAAAGTTCAGGAGGACGATGGAAGACGTGAGAACCAAGAGAGGAGCTGACATAGCCTCAGATCATCAATTGCTGGTCGCCAAGATGAAATTGAAACTCAAGAAGCATTGCACAACGGGGCGGACAACATCACAGAATTTCAATACGGCCTTTCTTCAGGAAACTGACAAACTCAACAATTTCAAGATAGTCCTCAGCAACAAGTTCCAGGCCTTTCATGATCTACCCAATGGAGAAGGAACTACTATGGAGAGCAACTGGAAGGGGATCAAAGGGGCAATCACTTCAACATGTCATGAGGTTCTGGGCCACAAGAAGCACCATCACAAGGAACGGATCACTGTTGATACACTAGATAAGACTCAAGAACGCAGGAATCATTATCAGCCGAATAAGAGAAGAGAAATCCAAGGCACAAGCTGAATACGCAAAAGCAAACGAGCAGGCGAAGAAGAGCACCGAAACCGATAAACGTAAATATATGGAAGATTTAGCAACGACGGCGGAAAAGGCTGCAAGAGAAGGAAACATAAGACAACTGTATGACATAGCAAAGAAACTCTCTGGAAATCGCCGCATAGCAGAACGACCAGTGAAAAGCAAGGAAGGCGAGGTAATCACCAACATTGAAGAGCAACAACAGGTGGGCAGAACACTTCAAAGAACTCTTGAATCGACCAGCTCCACTGAACCCACCCAATATCGACGCAGCACCCATGGACCTCCCAATCGATGTTGGCCCACTCACAATTGAAGAAATCAGCATGGCTATCAGGTAAATCAAGAGTGTCAAAGCAGCAGGACCAAATAACATTCCAGCAGAGGCACTGAAAGCAGACGTAGCGGTAAGTGCAAGGATACTTCACATTCTCTTCAATAAGATTTGGGATGAGGAACAACTACCAACAGACAAGAAAGAAGGTCTTCTGGACAAAATACCGAAGGAAGGTTATCTCAGCAACTGTAATAACTACAGGGGCATCATATAATGTCATTCAGAAGAACGGTGAATGCTCCACGAACAGCCATCCAGCTCAGAGAACAAAATTCCATCGAAAGTTTTAGCATTCCCTGATCTTTATAGTTCGATTCGGAAATTTTTATTTTTATTCCTTGTATCACCTTTATGAGACTGAAAACATTTCCTCTATAAATTCAATAAATAACGTTACATCAGAAAAAACGTTTTTACTGATGGTCGGAGGTAGTCGGCAGGAAACTCTGGACCCGGGTTTCGTGCTAAATGGCACTCGTCAGGAAGATTTACCTGTAATCTTGAGGGAACTGATGTTCCCTGACGGATAGTGCACGCGGTGTCGAGTCACCTAGACTGGTGGGCAAATTGCGACTTGGTCGATAACATTTGATCTGCACATGATATTGATCACCACCCAGTGATCAATCAATTGTGATTACATCTCATTCCTAGAGGAGGTCGGTCGAGGCGCGAATAGCCTAGTGGTAACATCTCTGACTGTGAAGTTAAGTGACGCAGGATTAAGTCCGTCAGGGAGCACCAGTTCCCTTAAGATTACAGGTACACCTTGCTGACGAGTGCCATGTAGCACAAAACCCGGGTCCAGAGTTTCCTATCTATCACATCCAAACAGCATCTAATCTCAACATAGTGCACGCAGCGTCGAGTCACCTAGACTGATGGCCACATTGCAACCTGGTCGACAGTATTCGATCTGCACTAAGAAGGACTTGACACGCGTGACATTGATCACCACCCAGTGATCAATGAATTGTGAAAACCTATTACTGTTTATTTGATTAATGAAACAAACGTTACTGAATTTCTGAATATTAAGATGCAAACCTACTGGATGTAGATACTTAACACACACGCACACACACCTACACACTGATATACTCACACACATTATAGATATCCATACATTCACAATCATCATCACAACAACTACCGAATGTTCTAAAAATAAATGGAGCATATTTATCAGAGCTATTATGACCATTATTATTAATATGATTGTCGTTCGAGTTGATTTTTTTTCATTTTAAATCTGTTTACTAACTAAGCTGTAATATTAGTAACCAGCATTATTGAAATCCAATAGACAGTTTAGTCTATTTAAGTTGATGAAATATAAAGATTCATGTTGAGTATAGTAATATGGCTAAATGAATACACTGAAAGATTGCTGTAATTAGTTACACATATCTAGTTTGTTTACATTTGCAATGATTGGGTGGTAATTATTGATAATGATGAGTTATTATTATTATTATTATTATTAATATTAACGACAGTCTCTCACTGTGTTATATGCTGTAAAGAAGTGAATATATTCCAATGCATTTCATAATTATGCCTGAGCATAGTTAATATAACATCAAAAAGGAGAAGCTTTTGAAAGAATCATTGAATATTGAATCAACAGACAATCACCATAGTGATTAATGAAAACAGTATTATTCATGAATGAATGAGCAAATTAAATGTTAAAAAAGAACTGTTGTAATAAAAATTGATATAAAATAATAGAAGTATGTCAAATCTTGAAGTACCATTGTGATGATGATGATGATTATGATTAGTACTTGAAATTTGATTTGTATAACGTTGGATACCATCTCAATAGTTTTAAAGTTTTCTGTTCAATCTCCAATCGATTTATGAATCCAAACTGACTAAAGGTTCCTCAATAAAATGAAACAACCGTTTAGTGCTCCACGATTTTCAGTAGATCTCAGACTGATATTTAATACGCGACGAAGGTTTATAATTATATATATCCCACAGAAGTAGAGTTTTATATATATATTTTTGACACAATGTTCATGTCTGATAAGTTTAAATGGTACCTTGTTTTTTGGGAATGAGTAAAGTCTAAGTTATGTGTGACCTGTAATCTACTAGGCAACAGAATGTATAATTTAAGAGCTGTGTTTTTCTAATTTAAGTTATCGGTTATCAATCATGTAGTAAATGGTTGGAACACTTGTATATTTGCTTCCATTTATTGGTATTAGACTGTGAAATAAGTGTGTCCCGTTTATTTGATTCATGAAGCTATACGCGGTTTATAACTCCGCCTGGAGCACCTCTGAGGTTACTACTCAGTGATCAATTATTGCAAGCTACTGAATCCCGAGATTTAGTATTTTTGGCCCAAATATCCAGTCATAACCATTTTTGACTGTGGTACTAAATCACACGACGAATAGTATTTTTTCATATTACTTCAATATACATAGCTGACATGTATCAGTTAACACAAAATCGAGTTACAGGACTTCCTTTTGATTACCTTCAATAGCATAAAGCTATTCTAGATCTTTTCAATAGTATGAAATTAAATAACAGCGATTATAAAAGTCTCTCCCAACTGTTCAACAAGATATCAACAATGAATGGAATTTCCATGTTGAATTCCAGATACTATTCTGATGATGAATTTAAGGCTCATAAAAAAGTAAATATGATCTTGTTATAGTGTGGTGCGTGCTACTTATATTGATATAAGTAGTATATAACGTGAGTCAAAAGAGCGTAATGTCTGGCAGCAGAAGATGGAGAAGATCAAGAAAAGAAGAGCGAGAAAACAATGGAATTTGTAAGAAATCGCATGAACAATGAAATGCGAGACATTAGATATGATAGAATGATATTTTGCAAATTAACGATTTACTATATAGTTTTTCTATTTTACCAAGTAATTCTGTAATTTGTCCTAAATACAATTTGGTTGTCCTCAACCGTGTTCTTCTTCACTACATTTGGTGTCGCTGCCTCCACTAAGGATGAAGATTCCGTGGCCGAAGGAGTTTGAGGACGGAGATGTGCTGAGCTTCCTGAAGGAGTTTGAGGCCGTGGCGGAGCTGGTGGGAGTGAAGGAGCCGAAGGCGAAGTTGGTGGTGCTGGGGACGCTGCTGAGAGGCAGGGCGAAGGCTGTGTATGACAGCTTGGACGGTACTGGCGAGAAGACGACATGGGAGGCAGTCACGGAGCGGTTGGCGGCGGAGTTTGACAGCCCAGTGGACAGAGAGAACGCGCTGCAGAAGTTCCGGTTGGCGAGGTTGCCGGTCGATGGTGACCCACTGGTGCTGGCTGTGGAGCTTACCAGATTGTTACGCCGTGCACTGCCGAGTCTGGATGAGGAGTCGGAGGCACAGTTGTTGGCGTCACAGTTTATCGAGAGTGTGCCTGCCACCGTCTCCCAACAACTGAAACTGGTGAACGCAGCGCAACCGATGGATATCAGTGAACTGGCGAAGGTGACTCGTCAGCTGATGACGCGAACAGTAGCTCCAGTAGGGTGCGAAAAGCAGGAGATGAGTAATGTCGAGAAGAAGATTGAGGAGCTGGAGCGTGAGATTGCAGCAATACGAGTGAACAATAAAAGGAACGATAAATGTTACGCTTGTGGAGGGACAGGACATTGGAAGATAAACTGTCCAACAAGACGAAAACGCAGATATGTTAGACGTTACAACGATTGTTCTTTCTATCCTAGGAATCTGGGGATTGTTGCGTTAGTAGACAGAGGGGCAGTATATACGAGAGTGAACATAAATGAGCGAGATTTAGTTTGTCTGATCGATACAGGTGCAGCAGTATCGTTAATAGGCAAAGAGCAATGTAAGAGAATCAAGCCGTGTACATTAGCTGTCCACACGATAGGGGGCCATATGTTAGAGGTGTTTGGCGTATCTAACAGTATCGTAAAAGTGGGGGATGCTGAGATAAATTTTCCGTTCGTCGTAACCACAAGTTTATCGAGACCGATATTAGGAGCAGATTTCCTAAGAGAAGTAAAAGCGATAGTTGACTTAAGAAGCGGTAAGGTGGTCACGAAATATGGTTCATTGACAATACACGAAAGTAGCGAAGTTGCTGAAATAAGAGTTGCAGCGGATGTCTCGTCAAAGAAGCTAAACATTCACGAGTTATGCAAAAAGTATGCCAAACTATTCACTGGAGATGGGGAGCCGTATGGATATTGTGACAGAGTAAAGCACGAAATACCGATAAAGAACAGTCGAGTAAATATATTTGCAACACGTCGTGTCCCGGTGCATTTAGAGGCCGAGGTAAATCGTCAGGTCCAGGAAATGTTAAAAGAAGGTATAATTGAGGAAGCGGACAGTCCATATAGCTCGCCGGTACTCTTGGTAAAGAAACCAAATGGAAAGTATAGATTTTGTGTCGACTTCAGAGAATTGAATAATATAACAGACCTGAAGCCTTGTGCAATGCCAACAGTGGCGGAAACATTAGATCGGCTACAGAATGCCACGGTGTTTACAGTGCTGGATTTACGGTCAGGTTATTGGCAACTGCCTATAAAACAGAGTGATCGAAGCAAGACAGCGTTTACTGTACGTGATAAACAGTATCAATTTAAACGAATGCCGTTCGGGTTGGCGGGTGCACCGTTCACGTTCAGAAGATTAATGACACTACTGCTCAAGAATTTAGATAATGTCGAGGTATATGGCGACGATGTAGTTGTGTACAGTCAAACAGAAACAGATCACATCAAGCATGTGGAAGCGGTCTTAAAGCGAATTGACGAATTTGGACTTCGGATTAATAAGGACAAGTCGCAGATAGCGAGAAGTAGCGTCACATTGTTGGGACATAAAGTGGGAAATGGAGAAATAAAACCATTGCCGGAGAAAATTCTTACCATAAAAAATATTGCAGTACCTAATTCGAAAAGGAAGTTGAGACAGTTCCTGGGAAGAGCGGCGTTCTACAGTCGGTTTATCAAGAATTTCAACGAAATAGCAGCACCCTTATATAAGTTATTAAGCAGCACCAAGTTTACGTGGACTGAGACTGCCGAACAAACGTTCAACCGAATCAAAAACATGCTAGACGATCGCCAGATGACGCTCAGACTGCCTGAACCGGGAAGACTGTTTACAGTGGCCACAGACGCGAGTGATCATGGTATAGGTGCTGTGTTGAGTCAGGCTGATAGAGTGGTGGAATACGCGAGTCGCGTCCTCACACCTGCTGAACAGAAGTATTCAACCATCGAAAAGGAGTGTTTAGCGATCGTGTGGGCAGTGGAAAAATGGAGACCATACCTTTTAGGTAGACGATTTCACATTGAGACCGACCATAAACCCCTGCAGTGGTTGAAAACAGCAAGAGACCCCCGAGGGAAGTTGGCGCGATGGATGATACGCCTGCAAGAATACGATTTCAGTATCGGCCATGTTCCAGGAAAAGAAAACGTAATGGCAGATTACTTGTCAAGACCAGACATGGAAGCCGACCTGCCATTAACAGCATACGCGGTGAATAGTTTAGAGGGAGACCCATTAGAACTCGTCCGGCAGCAGAAAGCTGACCCTAACCTTCGAGAGGTAATCAGAGTGATAAAAGAGGGAGCAGACGTAGATAAACGAACAATGGACAAGGAGGTAATAACGCTGCTTCGGCAAAAGGACCGACTGAGAGTGAACTCATATGGAGTGCTGACCTGGCAGGACGATGATGAAAATTGGGTGGCGGTGATCCCGAAAGACTGGCGGCGCAAAGTGATACACGAGTGTCACCAGGTAGCACATACAGGCATCGCAAGAACGACGGACTTACTACGACAAAGTGCATACTGGCCGAGCATGAGAGAAGATGTGGCTGAATACGTGTTAACCTGCCAGCAGTGTCAGCTAATGAAAAGCGATCGATACACACAACCGCCATTACAGTCAATCCCAGTAACCGCAGTCGGTGATCTATGGTCGGTGGATGTGATGGGACCGTTTCCACAGACGGCGAGCGGTAACCAGTACCTGTTAGTGATGACGGAACATGCTACACGTTGGGTAGATGCCGTACCCATTGCAGACCAGCGGGCAAGGACAGTGACCGAGGTGGTAATCCGGCATATTGTAGCGTGTCACGGAATACCGAAGATGATATTAACTGACCAGGGTCCCTGTTTTGAAAGTGACGAGTTTAAAGCCCGTTTAAAGCAGTTTGGCATCAAGAGAATACGAACTACACCGTATCATCCTCAGACAAACGGGCTTACAGAGAGAAACAATCGGACGTTAAAGGAATGGTTAGCATCAAAAGGAGGAAATTGGGAGAAAGAGTTACCATTGATTTTGCTGGCACATCGTTCCTCCACACAAGGAACAACCAAGAAGTCACCTTTCTTGCTCATGTACGGCAGACAACCACGACTTCCAATGCATAATAAGACCTGGCCACAACAACAGAAGTGGACGACAACAAGGTTAAGAAAAGAGAGGAGAGAGGCAATAAGGAACGTGAAAAAGAAACAAATATCAGACACAAAGAAGGCAGAACAACAGAGGAGAACGTGGAAACCATTTGCAGTGGGGGACCTAGTAAAGTGTAGAGAACGAAAAAGTAACATAGCAGGGGGAGCAGGGTCGGGGAAGCTGGCCCCAAAATGGGAAGGACCGTATGTTATAACGGAGAGACGCGGCTCGGTCTACACTATTCGGAGAGAAGACAAGCAGAAGCGCGTAAATGCTAGTCAACTACAGAGATGGTTTCAAGATCATCATGGGTGTGAATCACGAAAAGCACCAAAGAACACAGCGGTACGGAGATCAGAAAGACTACGACAGCAACTTGTTAAAAGGGGGGACGAGTGTGGTGCGTGCTACTTATATTGATATAAGTAGTATATAACGTGAGTCAAAAGAGCGTAATGTCTGGCAGCAGAAGATGGAGAAGATCAAGAAAAGAAGAGCGAGAAAACAATGGAATTTGTAAGAAATCGCATGAACAATGAAATGCGAGACATTAGATATGATAGAATGATATTTTGCAAATTAACGATTTACTATATAGTTTTTCTATTTTACCAAGTAATTCTGTAATTTGTCCTAAATACAATTTGGTTGTCCTCAACCGTGTTCTTCTTCACTACAATAGTTCCTAATAATAATGGTACATTTCCAATACCCTGCACCTCTGTTAGTTTCGTAATTGAGTAATCATTTTCAACGATCTGTTTGTTACCAAGAATTTTATCTCCAATTCATTAAATTACAATTTGATAAGCTGAAGTTAGTTATGATGATGTTATAGTTTGTAAATTCGCTAATTTTAGATTTGACATGTAATAGAATTTAAGATGTACTTTTCATCCTTTGTGGAATTCATCATCTGGATGTGTCAGTATCTCAACAGTTGTGTCTTCAGTTGGACCTTAACCAAGAACCTATTACTACAGCTAATCTTCTAAGTTTGGTCAACCACCAAATCACCCTGTAAGCCATCGTGCCCGGAATTTAGGAAGAGAGTTGTTAATCATACTAGCAAAGTACAGACATTGGAGAACCAAATACGTAAGCCTTATGATGTAGAGTTTGTAGATGTCTATTCAAGTGATAAGTCAATATCAGTAGAAAACAAGGCGGCTATAAAAATTGTGAAAAGGGGCACCCCTTCGACAATGGTCATTTTGTAGTTTCTGTAGCATGGAAAAAGAATCCAAATATGAAAGTAGAGAATTATGAAGTAGCAAACAGTAGATTACATAGTTTGAGGCTTATGTTGTTGAAGGATGACAGTCTGCACATCAGGTATATCAAAAGTATTGAAAGTAATTTTACTAAGCGCTATGCGGAGAGGGTCCTTGAAATATATTTTCAGCCTAATTATCGCCCCCGATGGTATTTACCTCATAATGCAGTGCTAAACATGAAAAAACAAGAAGAATTTAGAGTGGTCCTTGATTGTTCTGCCAAGGTTTCAAGGGTTTCCCTAAATGATATGATTTATCAAGAACCCGATACCACTGCTGAGCCAATATGTATATTATTGAGTTTTCGCAAGGAAGCAGTTGCAATCTCTGCAGATTATGAGGAAATGTTCGTGCAAGCAAAGGTCAAAGAGCTGGACATCGCCAAGCGTAAAAGTATAATGATGGTTCAGAAAGAAGTGGATGGAGAATTACTTGGTGAATTTAGAAACAGCAGAAAGTAGTTAGTCATAATGATCTGAAGGGTTTATCATCGATAATGCTTGATAGGTTACTCTGTGTTGTAGGTCGACTAAGCTACTCAGATTTTCCCAATGCTTTTAGACATCCAGTAATTTTACCCAGTCGACACTTAGTGACGGAAGTGATAATTAGACATTGACATTAGGAACAAGGACATATAGGAAAGTCATTAGACAAAAGATATGGATGTGTATTTAGTTGTTTGCAGTATATATTGAACTGATGTATAGTTTGATTACAGATTCATTTATAATGGCCTTATTACGTTTTATTGAAAGAAGAAAACCTCCAGAGATTTACAGTGGGTCAAGCTTCGTGGGTGCATTCTCTCGACTAAACAGGATTGTGCAACAGTTCAATCAACAGAAGATAAATAATGAACTGTCAGCTAGGCAGGTTCATTGGCATTTTAACCCATCCTCATACAGCAACAGGGGTGGAGTTTGGGAAAGAGTGGTTACGTCTATACCCCGACTGTTATTGCTGATCACCAGAGAACAGACTTCAAGTGATCAGATAAAGCAGGTCTACTTGAAGCTTCGGATTAGTTTTTGTTGTTATTAATGTAGGTAGGTCGAGTAGGCGTACTGTTGTAAGTCTTACTCGTTCCTATAGTGTAATATGTTATATAATGAGCCATGACCGTAGGCATCGAGGTGGCTTGTGTGGTACGGAGGGATTTTGGGGGCCGGTGTAAGATCCGTTTTGAATGTTTCGTGTGTGTATGAAAATCCCTCCATGTATACACTTTCACTTAGTTCCCATTAATCCCCTTAGTTGTACATTGTTAGTTTTCTGATTACATTTGAATTGTTAATATTTGTGTTTTTTTATTATAGTTTTTATTTTTCTTACATCTTCACTAAATTTTTTTGTTTCTTCCCGAACTGCATCTATGTTGTTTTACTTGATACTTGTTCTTAGTGGCAGCCATATTGATTTGCTCCTCCTTTTGTGCGTGTTCTATCCAGTCAGGATAGAGTAGCGTTCATTTGTTGTGACTGGTAATTTTCCCCCATCTTTTATCAACTTCTTTATTTATTGTAACTTAGATTTAATTGACTGAACAATCGTTGATTGAATAGCCGGGTGGTAATATTTGTTTAGGTAACGACATACATTTAAATTTACGATGAATTATAGAACCGCCATTTACCCGATTACTTGTTTTGATTTTGACGGACAAGGACGCGTGTCTAACTTACCCGGACGGCTATTCAGCAGTCCAAACCGTAGTTTGGATTCTACAACCCAATTGTTATAATACATTTTGGGTTATGAACGTTTATATTATTTCCTATAACATATGGAACTCAAAAATCTTTCGACCAGTATCAAATTCACAATCTTCAATACGAATGTCAACACCTTTCTACTTTATGGAGCTGGAACACAGAGAACTACTACAACCATCATCATGAGGGTACAAGTATTTATAAACACTTGTCTGAATGTGTAAAGTAATGCCATCCTTTTGAAGTCGTTCGAAAACAATATCCAGATGCTGGAGATGGGATTATCTATCCGGACTTGCTATCAAGCAGTCATCAATATAGGCATGCACGAAGTTGAGACCTCGAAAAAATGTCATCTATGAACCTTTCAATCGCCGGTAGGCATCAGTTAGACGCCAATCGTTGCTGTCCTTTTTATGGCTGTTTTACGGTCGAATGATTCCTAACTCTACCGTGTGATCAAACTCGTTTCTGGATAGCCTATGCTCTTCTGGGGCCAGTCGGCACGCTTTAGAGAATACGGTAGGTCCCGTAGTCGTGATATGATGTACAACACTGCTGGTTACACACAGTAATTTCGGTAGAGGTTGGTATATTCCAGAGTACTTCTCGGTAAATGGTTGATAGAATGGTTCTGTCGTGTGTCTAACTGTGACGGGAGATAATCAGCAACCGGTAAAAGAAGTTACGCAAAAAGATAAATTAGTATTTCCGTCTAATAGAGTGCGCTTGCGAGTATCGATGAGTAGATTGTGGTGTTTTGTCAGGTGTATACCAATGATTGACATAGAAATATCTGCAACGACAAAAATCCAGTGACTGGGTTTACGTAAACCCACATTAAGGTGAACGTACCTTTTGCCATGCGTAGCGATAGGCTTTCCGTTTGCTGCCTGTAAGTTTAAAACCGATTTGTGAAGCCGGTCGTTCGAATTCGTTGAGAGAACGCTAACTTCTGCAAAGTAGCGAACTTTCGTCATCACATCTGTGACGTGTAACAGACGGCTATGTTCGCCGGCTACGGTTGCCGTTAATGCGTGCCGGCTCGGAAGTTTCCCGAGTCGTTTTTCGTGTCGGTCGGTTTGGAGTTGGGAGAATTGCAGGGTTTTCTGCAATTTCTGGAAAACTTTCCATACTGGTTATGATGCCAGCACTAGTCGGGGTTATCCGTCTTTAGTTGTCTAGAGACAGATCACCTATGTTAAGTGCTTCCTCGCGGGGTATGTGAACGTTTACGGTCGTTACGAAACCTGAGATAACATGTGAGCGCATTACATAGTTCTGGGTCGTTTGAGGTTTTTCTTTGACTGAAAAATCCTCGGCATTAGAAGATTTCCTGATTTGTAGGTTGCGGTCGGCAGATGCAACCAGCACGTCTACGGCGTTGTTTTGAAACCAGACCAGTACAGCTTGCACCTGTTGAGGAAGCTTGGATAAGAAAAGTTGTTTGAATAGGCCATGACTGAAGGTTTTTAGGCCAATAACCTCTTTCATTCTTTGCAACATGTTTATGGCAGAACCGTATTGCGGGTCAATGTTATTAAGGAGCTGGTCTAAGCTTTGTCTATCGGTTAGGTCTCTGCGTTTAAGGGTAGAACGTTCTAGTGTTTCATAATGTTCAGAAACATCACTAGTAAACATACTAGGTGTTACGTACCTGATGAATTCGCGCGGTAGTGTCTTGACAACTACGAGAAATTGTGCATGTGTGTCATTCACGCCGTGCTCGTAGAAGTCGGCCTCTGAATAACAGAATCAGGCTTTGGTGTTGTCTGGCCAGAAGGGCATTAGTTGGAACGAAGGTGGGGACATAGTCTCTAACTTAAGTACCTTGGGTTTCTGTTCCGTCATGGTGAAACATCAAATACGAAAATGAACGAGTGAAATGAATATATAAATATCCGAAACCACGGAGAAAATATCACAATATATAGAAATTAAAATAATATATAAAATCCAAAAAATGAACGGACTCATAGTTTGCAGTTTGGTGTACCAGATCTCGTCGGGCTCACCGATGAAGATGCTACAGGTATTCGGAGTTTGACAACGCTTTAACCAGTAACACCTAATATCAATCTTACCCACCAAGTGAAATCAAAAGACAGAAGCGAGGGGGTTTGAAGATATATTTGATAGGTTATCAATATATCGAGGATCGACTGATCTAATCTGGCTAGCGATTGTAGGGAATGTTGAGCACGGGGTTCCTACTCGTGATGTGGTGCGAATGCATGACAGAGCGCTTCCAGCTAAGTGAGTCCATTAAAACTAGTGTGGTCAGCGTCCACTGTTGAAGACTTACAGAGCTATTAACTTCGGGGATTTATTTACCTCTACAGATTACTCTCCCCCGGTAGGGTAGTGATGACCCCAAGACGTGGCCAGCCAGCAGTTTAAACCCAAAGAGATTGTCGTTAGTAAACACTCTTCTGATAGCTTGCTAGGTTTAACAGCGTCCTGTCATCCTTGCTTACTACAAGGGACCATGTGGTACAGCATAGTAGTAAAGAAACAAGGTACAGTGAAAATTTCGGTTCATCGTAATCTCCGTCGATCGTTTTCCGTCTTTTCCAGCCATCCTGGAAAAGAGAGAAGAATATATAAGTGCACGTAACGACACAAAGTGGGCAGAAAACGAAAATAAACTCATTCACATGCAACAGCGTAAAAACGATTTTTACGGAATAGCTTTTTGGTTATTTTTTAAGAAAAAATTAAATACACACATATTAGCAAAAAGAATTTTGTTTGTTTCTTTTGGGTATCAGCCATATCAGTGAATATTTTCAAGGCAAAGCTGGACCTTCACTGGATGGCAATCTGTCAGGATTAACACATGTTCATCAGCCTTCTATCTTTAATACTTAAGACTGATTCTGTTGCCTTGGAGGCAAATTTGTTTTCGTTCAAGGTCAAGGATGGATGGACTTCCTAGGCTGCCGGTTAATAGTTTGCCTATGAAAAAGTCTGAGTTCGTGCCTGATCTACAGCCCTTGAAAAGGGTATATTAAAATTTCCCTGATTCATCAATATTTTAGTACATCGAAGTGCAATATCAACAATCTTCTAGTCTCTTCGAGAAGGAATTTAATAGTTTTCTTAACTTACGAAAAGTATGATGAAGTTTTTACATATTGTCTTGTACTAGTGTGCCTGCGAACCTTCTGTTGATTACACTGGGCTTTCTCAATTGAAAAGATATTATGCTCAACTGCAGCTACTCAAAGGCAGGTTTCATTTTTCCGCCGCAATGTGTACAGATGTGACGTGGAAATGGTAATTAGTTATTTGAATGCTTATTTTGCACAGGCAAGATATTTTTTCTGATTGTCTCTTGGAGTCTTCGGATATTCGTTTAGAAGAAGCATCTGTAATGTATAACATCGCCGCCCTTCATTCTATTTTGGGTGTCAAAGAGAGGAGAGCGGATGCAGATGTAAGTTTCTTTTTACTGCTTGACTTCCTGGTTTCTTATGGTGTATCCAGAGACCTTAAGATCTGGTAGTTATATGTACTGATACGTCTGGTTTTCTGTGATATTTGTGGTTAAAGATCGTAAGACTTCGGTGCGTATAGACAGATTAAAAGTTTTATTTTAACTGACCCCTATCTTTGAAGATGTACACAGACTAAATAAAGAAAATTTAAGTGGAAAAGTAGGCCTGCCCTCCAAATCTTTTCCAAACCTCTGATTAACGCCTAATTGTCCGTGGAAGCAGAATTTCAAGACTTAACTACCCATAAGACGAGGAGACATACCTAGAATCATATGTAGCTAGCTGACGATTATACAGTGCCAAATCTGTGCAATATGGGGCCGAACTACTAAAACAAGACAATCAGATCTAAAAACAGGTGGGTACACAGTACTTGACTCAACTTTTTTGCAGTCTCAAACAGACATTAGTGAAAGTTAAGGATAGGTTACCAAAGGAAGAACAGCAAAATATTGTGTATGAAATCAACCGTCGTGATTGTAATCCAGCTTATGTGGGAGAAAAATCCAGACGATTGAATGTAACGTTAAAGGAGCACAAACAGTGTTTGAAAAATGTTCCCAAATCCTCGGTTGACTTAAGGAAACTTGAGAATAAATCTGCGATAGCGTTACATGCGTTAGAAACAGGACACAAGATTAATTTTGGAGGGACCAAAATATTTCAGAAAGGTTTTAACATTCATAAAGAAAGATTGACACAAGAAGCGCTGTATATATGGGCGAACAAGAACAGCCTAAACCGAAAGGGTGGTATTTAACTAGCGACTACCTGGAAAATATTTGTTGACAAGTAATTTGGACCCTTTCTTTATTCAACCTGTTTTGTTCACATTCATCGTTATTTTAACTGGAATTGATGTGAGTTATTTGAGCAATACAATTATGTATTTGATAATTCTTAAGTTTGATATGCTCATCGATGATTTAGAAACAATTTTTCAACCTTGAACTTGCACTTTTATTTATTTGTTTCATATAAAACATATTAACACCGAATAATAATTAATGACTTGATCTTACAAATGCACACATACATACACACATACAATTCGTTTTTAATTATTTATTTCTTCGTCGTAAACTTTTCACATGATTACCATGTAACTGACTCATGTTATCCTATTTTACGAAACTCAACATCCAAATATGATCAAATTAACACAGTATGGATTTGATTGTTAAAAAGCTTTATATTTCTTTGATGATTTTGATTATTACCCTAAAGAAGTCCAGACAAGTTAGCTGGACGAAACGTTGGAATTATTTAAATGCCAATCGCTGAGATTATTTTAAATAATTTCACACAATAATGTAATCTCAAACAGCGTTTTGGTTCGCATGACAACCTCTGACCTCGCGTATTTGTTAACTTAAATGAGTTGCATTCATTTGTTTTCATTTTGAAACCATATGGCCGGAATTATTGTAATGTATTTTAATTAAGTATAAAGTTATCTCTAATACAACACACTAGTTTTAAGGCCACCGATACCACGTCCGCTTAAAGTATGCCCAACGACCGACTGCCTCGACGTGCAATGTTCAGTGGTATAGGAGTAGGTTGGAAGAAAGCTAGGGGCGGCCAAACCAAAACATGGCACAAGTCCATGAAGTCACTGACAAGTGGACTGAGTCATGTTGGTAGGTGTAGACTACCTGGTTGCGGACGGCGAGATGATAGCAACCGATGGTTAGAGACCTTGAATGACATGGCTCAAAATCGTTTGCAATGGTGCAGGTGCATCCACTCTTTGTGTTCTCCCAAATTCTAATCTTCTGAATTATTTATGTCCTTTTTTTCCTCTTCCCAAATTTATTTCACTGGATTATACTCTTTAAATAACATCTTCAGAACCTAATCTTTCCGATTACTGCTTATACTCTTACTACCTCTACCACTACGGGATTTGAATTGACAATTGTTTCTCTGTGCCAATGTGGTATGGCGATTCGAACTGATGTACGTACATACAAAGTTCTACGTTGTTACTGACTGACTCGCTTAAAGTGGTTCTTTGTCGCTGCTGAGATCGTGAAAATAAGGGCTTTCGAATTTGGTTTCATTTAAGTCCTTTTTAATGTGAAATATATTGTCATTGTGACAGGCATCACGTTGATGAATAACGTTCAACTTACAAACTAATTACTACCTGTTCAGTGTTGATGCGGATTCAGATTTGTTTGTTGAGTTACTGTATTTCCGTGATTCTCGATTCTCCACAAGATCTTTCAAGTCTGTACAATTAATTCGATGGTATACAATAGTACAAGGTTTTTCATGATGATTCTTATAGCGTGACTTTCGTAACCAATGGTTGGAGACTCTTGATGACATGGCCCAGAATCGATCACAATGGCGTCGGTGTATACACTCCCTGTCTTCCCTTAAACTAAGAGATTAAAATCACTTCATACCTTTCTTTCTACGAACTAATTCTTCCTTCCTATACTATATCCTTATTGCAACCTTTGACCTAACCACTCCTATGAATCCGGTGTTCATCTTGTTGTGCTAATGAGGTATGGCAACCTGGACCGATGCACATATGTGCCTGGTCCTACGTTGTAGCTGACTGACTGACTGACTGACGCCTTCTTGTAGACATCTTTATTCCCATGATAGGTAGTTGGAAAGTTGGATGATTGGACCAGTGCGTTATAATCATGTCTTTTATGTTGGTTTAATCCAGTTGTTCACGTTAAAACAAATAAGATGTAACTCAGATATTTGTTAATATATTTGAGAATAGGCTTCAACCGTTAGTTGTAAAAGCATTTTTTATTTTACTCGAAAATCATAGTCTCACGTTTTGATCTATGGTAAGTTATCTTTGTCTTTGTGTTTCAGAGTATGAAAATTGCTTGCACTCATTTTCAGTGCGCCTCTTGGGCTCTAAATACATTGGTCGAGCGTCATCTACCTGTATCAGGTGCAACCGATTTGACCAGTGAGCTCATGCTACTCTTCGGGTCCTTGATGCTAGTGAGTTGTTTTCGGACATTGTTTTTGTGCTTTTAACCTCATTAAAGTTCAGCAGTAATAAAAAAGGGTTCACTTTACTGTTTATAAAGTTCATAGTAATCAATCGATAGCGGTTCTGGATATAACTAAACTTCATTGTATGAATTTCTGGAGATCAGCAATTTTTCTTAGAACTACAAATCTCTTTACTATTAAGTGTTACTATCAAGCTATGAAGACTGAGAGGCTTTTTCATCAACTAACCACGAAGTTTCATACGTAGGGTTAAGATTTCATATCAAATAAGTAACGCCACTTCCTCATGACAAAGAAAATGTGGAACTGTACATTTAAATAAATAATTTCGTTTTCGCTTACTAATGAAAATGAATTGATGATTACACTGGGCCAATTATTTAAACTGTTACTGAAATTAACTGAAACACCGCTGGTATATGGTTTAAATATTGTTACACCATAAACATATGTTCAATAGTTAAAGGGAAATTTGATATTTACCGTCACAGTGTAGGGGGAAATAAGAATGAACATATTCCACCCACTAATCTATTTCGATCAACATCACTTCATAGTTCGCAAACACTATTGTTCCGCTCTTCTATACACTTTCCCTATATAAGATTAAGGTTGATGTATTTAGACATCTGCTTTTTTAACAACCAGATAGCACACCCAAAAGCTTCACCTTCAAACATCTAAAAAATAAAAGTAATTGTGAGGTACTTGAAAACTAGTTGCCTTCATAATCTATTAATTACACTCGTATATGGTTGCCACGCTAAATTATTAATTTATATTTCGACCAAAATTTAGCAATTTGAAACTGGTTTTCCGGACTGTTTAACCGAACTCATAATTCAAGCTCTCACTTGTCTTTCCGAACAACATAATTTTTTTTATCGTAACTGAGTTGAAATATAATTCTTATGAACATCACATACTTAATTTCTACAAACGTGGGTATGTGACTTCGTTATTCAAGTAATTTGTTTTTGAGTTGAATAAATATTTTATTAATGATTCCATTTCACCATAATGATTTGCAGGCACAAGCTCAAGAATGTGTTGTAGAAAAGTCTATACTGGATAACAGGCCGGCTAATGTGACTGCTAAATTATCTCAGTACATTATGGAGGTTTACGAAAACATTGGTGCCCAGCTGTTAGGGTTTGAGTCCAATGACAAATTGGTCCTCCCAAAATATTCCAAAGTATGTGTTCTTTTCAAGTTATTACCATGCCTTCTTTTTTTAAAGTAACTCTGTAATTGAGAATCTATATATACTTAAACAGACTTGTCCCAACCGTTCTTGCTACCTTGACAGGGTGGTCGGGCTTGCCTATCGTGATGAACTAATCGAGCTATACTAGCTGCATCAATCACCCCTAAAAATACACACCTCGCCTTATCCCACAGATATCCGTCTCCAGCCGCAAGATCTCAACAAGTACGGAGCTAACACGAAAATTACTCATAAAAGGGTCGTGTGTGACCGACTTTAAACAGTTGTCCCTTTGGCACTGCGGTCACGCTCTCAGATCACTAAGACCACCTCTAATCCAATTTCTTTTCCAAGTACCTCTAGAAGAACCCTTCCACGGTGTGGGTAACCGGGAGGTGATAACTACCCTCATACCTCTAACAGCATTCAAGACTGGCTAAACAGACTTGCTATGTGAAAATAGTATAGTTTGTTGATAGTTTACTCATCATCAGTGCGAATTCAAAGTAGTAAAAAATAGAATCTTTTAAGGTATTCAAAAAATTCCATCCTATCCAGTTGATTCTGTTCTTTCTGGAATAATCGAACTTACCTCGCCAGATTTTAAAATATTGGATAGGTCTATTCCAAATAGTACTGTTTATTAACATAACAACATAAACAAATGAATTGCGAAGTGTCAAGTCCTCATGCACATCTAACAGTACTGGTACGTTTTTATGAGATCCGACTATTGTGTTTGTCTCTGTTCGACTCTAGATATCTTCTTATTTACTTTCGCTGCTATTTCAGGTGACCTCTTTCGTTAATAATTCGGCTACTGAACACGAGCACATTGAAGGACACAAAAGTAGTTAAATTTTATGAAATGAATCCACCAGCTTCCCCGTCAATTTCTGTCCAATGATCGATGGGTCATTACCAATCAACTAATCATTCTTCTAGAAATTAGAAAGCCATTAGGTAACAAACTCAAACCACTCTATTTATCTTGCTTTGAACAGTTGGTTTGTGTCACTAATATTCACACAAGTATGACTGACAATTGAGCACATCAACGTAATTTCAGCTACTGACCTGTATTACCAGCTTTTCGGTACAGTTGACTTGCACTAATCGATCATTAGGTGGTGACATATCTTCTTTGTTTCTACTGGAGGCCTGGTCACAACATGTAGAATTCGACTACTTCTGAGGACTAAGCAACTTAACATTGGTTACCAATAAGTAATTCATGACTAAATGTCCCGGTTCTGCAGGACGTCAGTTTCAACCCGGATAGCTCACTGTTAATATCTCACTGTGAAATTAGGTGGTGTGGGTTCGAATCCTACATGGGGCACTATTTCCAATAGCATAAAATGTAGGTCCTGACTTTCTTTCTGATTACTTCCAAACTCCTAATGTATGATTATATATCACTGAACTCTATTTATTTGTTGTATAAGTCTTGTGATATCTGGTAACAATATCACATAAAGTTATTTTTGCATAATAAGTAAGACAAAAATCACACTTTATCACATGGTGTTCATAGTTTAGTTAGTGGAGTGTC
This sequence comes from Schistosoma mattheei, assembly GCA_944470405.2. NCBI lineage: Eukaryota > Metazoa > Platyhelminthes > Trematoda > Strigeidida > Schistosomatidae > Schistosoma > Schistosoma mattheei. The sequence goes on along the minus strand of OX103947.1, from coordinate 88,971,329 downwards.
TATGTTGGATTTAGATTCCTTTTTTGAATTCTTTTTTCTCTACAGGAATGGCGTCGTCGGTGTCAAATAAAGACTAATTTTTATTCATCGTTAACGGCTTATTATGCCGGTATAAATGAAGAAGAAAATAAAGTTTATGGCAAAGCTATAGCTTGGTTTCAACTTGCTAATAATCATATGGAAGATTGTAAGACCAATGCGAAAAACTTCAAAGAATCAGATAATTTATCTATGATGGCTTCAGGTGGCACCTATCGTGCCAGTGCCATTTATGCTGGAGAAGTGATCTCTAATAAGTAAGTATGAATTCCATGCATTCAGAATATAATCTTACTATAAATAAATCATTAGTAAACGAAGTAGATGTAGCCCGACCGTTGTTGCTACCTTGACGTGGTGGTCGGGCTTGCCTATCGTGATGAAGCAACCGAGCTATACTGGCTGGAACAACCGTTCCTCAAGGTCCTACCATGTCAGACAGGTCGGTTGAAGAGCGGTAAGACTAAAAGCAACAAACCCAAGGTCCGAAGGCGAAGTCGTACTGCTGACTGTACAGAGGTGTGACAGCAGTAAGGTGTTTCCTTCAGACAACCAGCATGACAGCGATGCTGCCTTCCCACAAGGAGGGGTGGGGTTAGAAAAGGTCGACCCTTTTTTTTAAAAAAACGCCTTATCCCACGGATATCCGTCTCCGGCGGTAAGGTCTCAATAAGTACGGAGCTAACACAAAAATTACCCATAACAAGGTCGTGTGTGACCGACCTCAAGCAGTTGTCCCTTGGGCACTGCGGTCACGCTCTCAGTCACTAAGACCACCTCTAATCCAATTTCCTTTTCAGGTACCTCCAGAACAACCCTTCCACGGTGTGGGCAACCGGGAAGTGATAACCGCCCTCATACTTCTAACAGCACTCAAGTCCACTGTATTCATAATCAACCTCCTCTTCAATTCCTATTATTCCTCCTACATCGACTTTCAACTCTGTATTTCCTCTCTCGGCTTCCACCTCAAGTGTCACCGTAGCCAACGATTCTAGTGCGCAAAACACTGTCCCAGGTCTACTGAAACCTCGCTCCAAACTACACATTGGAGCCTTCAACGTACGCACCCTATGTCAAATCGGTCAGCAGGCTTCCTTGGCTAAAACCCTAGAGTCTCTTTCCATTGATGTATGCTGTGTCTCCGAAACACGCATACAGGATTCCAGTGTGGTCATTCACTTGACCTCACCTCGGCAAGACGGAGAGCCAACGAGATACACCCTTCGTGTGTCCGGTGACCCGATGGCAAGTTCTCGTGGACTGGCAGGTGTAGGCATAGCACTAAGCATAAGGGCCGAACAAGCACTGCTAGAGTGGATCCCCGTCAACAGTCGTCTATGTGCTGTTCGGCTGAACGGCTACGTAAGAACTCGGAAGGATAGGGACACACGTCGTTGCCTTTTTGTCGTTTCTGCCTACGCTCCCACTGACTGCAGCTCAGATGAAGTGAAAGATGAATTTTACAGAAAGCTATCCGAACTTCTTCAGAAAGCTAAACGCTCAGACATAGTACTCGTAGCAGGTGATTTTAATGCTCAGATAGGCAGTTTAAACCAAACAGAAAGGCATTTAGGTGGATATTTTAGTATTCCGACACAGCGAACAGATAATGGTGATCGTCTGCTGCAGCTATGCTCAGACAATCGTTTATTTTTAGCAAACACAAATTTTAAGCATAAGGAGAGACATCGTCTAACATGGCGACCCCCTACACCAAACCAACGATGGACTCAAATAGACCATATTGCCATCAGTCATCGTTGGAGAGGGTCGGTAGAAGATTGTCGTTCATTCTGGAGCACCTGCTTGGACTCCGACCATGCCCTAATACGGGCACGCATCTGCTTGCGCCTCACTGGACGCAAAAAAGCCACATTAAAAAGACCCATTAGAACTGAGTTGAGTAACGAGAAAACCAAAAGTAGGTTCCAGGAACAACTGAGGTCACACTTAGGTAGTTGTGAAGACGAGGCTGACCCAGATGTTGCTTGGAAGGACATACAAGCAGCTGTGGAAACAGCAGTGACATCTGTTAGTGACTTAAACCACAGAGTTACAAGGAACCAGTGGATTTCTTCAAGGTCTGTCACACTGATGGATTCTCGCAAACTCGTCCCATCAGGTTCTGAACATGATGAAGAGCGTAAACAAATCAGATCTAGGTTAAGAAAAAGTCTAAGGAACGACCGTGAGCAGTGGTGGGTAACGAAAGCAAAAGAGATGGAAAAGGCGGCGACTATAGGGAACACAAGACAGCTTTACAGACTAATAAAAGAAACTGGAATTAATAAGTCAAGTGTAAGTGAGATTATTTCGGAAAAAGATGATACTCTCATCTGCTCCCAGTCCAGACGTTTAGAACGATGGGCGGAACATTTTAGAGAACAGTTCAGCTGGCCTTCAGCTACTCTACAACTACCCTCCATTCCCAGACAAAGTGAATGGAACATTGAAGTAGGTCCCCCAACTCTTGCTGAAGTTGAGAAGGCTATAGTTAATCTGAAACGAGGAAGGGCAGCTGGTCCAGATGGACTGGCTCCAGAAGTCTTTAAGGATGGTGGTCCAATTTTAGCGACTAGGTTGACTAATATTTTGGCTAAAATCTGGGAGTTAGACGTTATCCCATCTGACTGGTCGCAATCACTTATCGTCCCAATATATAAGAAAGGGTCAAAATCATCCTGTGACAACCACAGAGGGATTAGTTTAACAAACATAGTATCTAAAATACTGGCCTCGATAATTATCAAACGCCTAACTAAGACTCGTGAACTACAAACACGAGAGAACCAAGCTGGCTTTAGACCTGGTCGTGGCTGCATCGACCACATATTCACCATTCGTCAGGTTCTAGAACACAGGCATACCTATCGGCGTCCGACGATGGTGGTCTTTCTTGACTTAAAAGCAGCATTTGACTCTGTAGACCGCGAGACTCTGTGGCAGTGTCTGTCATTGAAAGGCGTACCTCAGAAGTACATAAACCTTGTGAAGGCTCTTTACTCGAACACTACTAGTCGAGTCAGGGCTTATGGCGAACTGTCATCTACTTTTGCAACCTCAAGTGGTGTCCGTCAAGGCTGCCCACTTTCTCCATTTTTGTTTAACTTCATCATAGACCTATTGATGGAAATAACACTCTCGTCGACTGAATTCTCGGGTATTGATCTCCTTCCAGGAGGTCCACTTATCGACTTAGAATATGCAGATGACATAGTCCTGTTTGGTGAAGACGCTGACAAAATGCAGAGTCTTCTGGTAGCACTAAGCAACAATGCCAGAATGTTTGGGATGCGCTTCTCTCCCTCTAAATGCAAGTTGTTGCTTCAGGACTGGTCTGCGTCAACACCTGAACTAAGGATAGGGAGTGAAGTAGTCGAACGAGTTGACAACTTCACTTATCTTGGAAGTCTGATCAGCCCTAATGGGTTGGTGTCTGACGAAATCTCAGCACGGATTCGTAAAGCTCGTTTGGCTTTTGCCAACTTACGTCACCTTTGGCGGAGGCGAGATATCCGTCTATCAATAAAAGGACGAGTATACTGCGCGGCTGTCCGTTCTGTTTTAATTTACGGCAGCGAAACATGGCCCTTAAGAGTAGAAGACACCCGTAAGCTACTAGTATTTGACCACAGATGCCTTAGAAATATTGCTGGCATCTGCTGGGATCACCGGGTAAGTAATAGTGAGGTTAGACGCAGGGTATTAGGGAATGATGGTAAATCAGTTGATGAGGTTATGAATCTTCATCGACTGAGATGGTTGGGCCACGTATTACGTATGCCTGAACACCGATTACCACGACGTGCAATGCTAACCGGTGTAGGGGATGGTTGGAAGAAAGTTAGGGGCGGCCAAACCAAAACGTGGCATCAGTGCCTGAAGTCACTAACTTCTAGTCTGAGCCATGTTGGTAGATGCAGACTACTTGGTTGGGGTCCGCGTGACTTTCGTAACCAATGGTTGGAGACCCTTGGTGACATGGCTCAGAATCGATCACAATGGCGTCGGTGTATACACTCTCTGTCTTCTCTTAAACTAAGAGATTAAGATCACTTCACATCTTTCTTTCTACGAACTAATTCTTTCTTCCTATACTATATCCTTATTGCAATCTTTCTCCTATATATTACCACCTTTGACCTAACCACTCCTATGAATCCGGTGTTCATCTTGCTGTGCTAATGAGGTATGGCAACCTGGGCCGATGCATACATGTGCCTGGTCCTACGTTGTAGCTGACTGACTGACTGACTGAAGTAGATGTAGGTAAAAAGAACGGAGAATTCTGCAAGACAATATACCATATTGCTAAGCTCTGAAGGTGTCCAAAACAACAATAAAAGCTTTGTAATTAAACAACCTAACTCTCAATACACATCATCAAAATCATCCACTTCAATTGAACTTATTCTCCACCCCATAAAGTACCTTTTACACAAAAATTCATCCTGAATGTTTTATATCTTCAAAGAAACCTTCGAAATATATCCTATTATATACTAAAATGTGTAATATTATTGTTTAATTTCTCATCCATCTTTTTTGTGTGTGTATGTATGTTCTTCACTTTTCTTGGAATTCTTATGATTTTTGTGTCAGAGGTTCCGATTTTACTATTATTTTGGGTAGTCAGATAATTTATCTTCTACAGCACAGGAAATTTATACAAATCCTTATTTGGGGTGGTGTCATGGTGTTTAGAGAATTTTAATTCTTATTAATATATTTCACGTTCGAATCCTTCATCTAACTTGGTTTATACAACCTTGTGTAGAAGTGGGTGGGAAGAAAACTGACCAAACCAAGACGCCAGTCCATAAAGTTATTCGTTGTTGCTCTGAGCCATATGAGACTATATTTGGGCTTCCTGGCTTACGTCATCTAGTTAGTCGTAATCTATGACCGTGATGTTGGTAACAGTAACAGTTTTCATTCAACCGCTTGTCCGAAATTGGTTAAGTCAACTTGTACTAAGTTGCATTGATTAACCTTTATTATGAACGACGTAATTCGGATGATAGTCTTCATCACGGACTATTGAAATTAAGTGGAGAGACCAATATGTTTTCGTTACAATGATAGCCCTAACAAAACTTTGACACAAGAATACAGCAGCTCAGTTCTCTTCTAGCCTAGCTAGTACTAATGATAACCTTGTTAAGATGTATTTGATAGAGACCAAAAGGAGATTAATTTACACTCAAGTTTGTTCATTTATATACCGATGAAAAAACCTGGTAGCATCGGACAGCTGTTTCGTCATATATTGGAACTCCTCAATAGTAATTCGTTTATCCGCTTATGTAATTTTTATTTTATTTTCAGGTTAACAAGTTCTACAAAAGACAACGATTTTATATATCATGAGTTGATTCCAAAAATTGAGTCCCTTGAACAGACTAAAGGTATGCGTCTTTGTTGATGCTTTCAGAGATTTAATTTGGCGATTGTCATCAGTTTTTATGTTTTCAGTATTCTATTTATTAAACTTTTATTTTTTACCGAGACTACATTTCAGTAGTATAGGCTGTACTGTAAACCGACATGTCTTGGTGATTCCAAGCTTGTGACTCCCAGTCGTTTAGTAGCGGCATATTCTAACCTCGATATCGGTCTAGTCCGATGTAGATCAACCGTGTAGGATGTGATTCATTTACTGACCAGTGTCAGTGGAAGATGGTTGCTCATTATCACGAATTGACTGAAGTTAAACATATAAACTATTATATGCGGACTTAGTAATTTAGAAGTTAAGGGCTTACAGCGAAACTTGAAGGTCCTGGATTCGATTCCGGGTGGAATTGTAGTTCTGAACGTTTAGGCCACCTATTCTCCAACTTTGCAATTATTCCAACAAATCTCTCTGTTTTAGATTTGTTTGGACCGAGTAATTACGCATCCTAACTGTATATACTCATGGGATATTATGAAAGACCAACCTATTTTAATACTAATTATTAAAATTTCAAACTCTTCCCAAAAAGAGAGATGAATGTATTAGAATTCATACATTTGTTATCTGATAGATAAATATATATTTGTGGCAACTGGACTTTAGCTGTTGAATATTAGTGAGAGTTACTGGCTGTTAACGTATAGTTTTAACACTATCACAACGTTAATGTATTTCTGGGGGGAATTCATTGCGATAATTCGCAATCAATACTGGGAATTCCTAACTGTAACAGGATCTATAGCGATGAATAAAGCTATTATTATTGTTAACTATTGATGAGTCTCATACTAGGACGAAATAACTACCCTAGGTTTCCTAGTTTTCAGCAATAGTCTAGGATAAGTTCATGATATAAAGTACAATATGGAGCTATTCTAGTTTTTATAATTAATTAATTTCGTAATGTAACTCGATAAACAAGCACATATTCTTGTAATTGGCTTTGATTTACAGTTTGTTTTGGTGAATAATGATGGTAACCTGGTGTTCTGATAAAAGAATTTGAAGTGGACTTTCGAACCACGCAACTCGTCGGTTGGAAGTTGACTGTTTTAAGACAAGTAAATTAAACAACTCTACAACTCAAGTCTTATTTAATAGGTGTAGTCAGTCAGTAAGCTACAACGTAGGACCAGGCGCATATATGCATCGGTCGAAGTTGACACACCTCATTAGCACAACAAGATGAACACCGAATTCATAGGAGCAGTTGCTTCAATGGGAATGACTTATAAAAGAAAGATTGTGTATAAGGATATAATACAGGAAGAAAGAATTATTTCGTAGAAAGAAAGGTATAAAGTAATTTTAATCTCACAGTTCAAGGGATGACAGAGAGTGTATATACCTACGCCATTGTGATCGATTCTGAACCATGTCACACATTCTCCATCCATTGGTTACGATGGTAACGCGGACCCCAACCAAGTAGTTTACGTTTACCAACATGGCTCAGACTAGAAGTTAGTGACTTTATGGACTGATGTCACTCTGTCAAACAGTAAGTATACTGCGTACCCTGTACTGGATGCCAAATATGACCTCTGAAAATATTTACACACTATCAGGTTGTAAGGTTGAGGTATCGAGGGTACATATATGTAGTATGGTTAAATTGTTGTCAGAAAATAATCATAAATATCATTCTTATCGTGTATTTCTAGACCATATTCAGTCTGTCTCAGATAGTGCTGTTTTCTTGAGAGGTAGAGATTAATGACCCTCTTTCTGGTTTTTGGTTGACGTTGGACTTTAAGTTACAGCATGCTTCTTTTTTTCCCAACTGATTTTAGGAGTATGTATTGTCAAAGGCGTCCCATTCGACCACAATGATACCGAAGTCAGAGGTCCAGATATTTTCCATCGACTTATACCAATGAATGTGTTAGAGTCAGCTTCCATATATAGGTTAGTGTTTTGGAAAAACCATGTTTGCATTTTCTATTCTTACCATTTGATCGAACTTTTTTAGTGAACCTTTGTTTTGAGAATTAGATTACTTTCAGTTCCAAACCCTAGTCAACCAGTTTCAGTTCGAGAAACCGGTTAGCATCTGTAACCCTTCTAAAAGTGTAGCTTAACGTCGACAACTGATTCCCTGAACTTGATAATGATGATAACCTTCAAGATGAGATGGGATTCTTACATTATCACGTTCATAGTTCCTTGCTAATAAATGAACTGTTTTGATAAATTAACTTGAGCACGCTTCTTCTCAGTTTCATTTTATGCTTCGTAGAATATTGATATAGTTATCTAGTGTGTATGGATTATTTGATCAACACTTCTTTGCTTTTTTATTTAAGGGTATGTTTATCATTTTTGGTCGTGCAACAATGTACTATCCTTTATCCCTGTAGATGTTACACTATATCAACTTGATCATCATTATTGTGTAGATAGAGTGAAAATACAATAATTCTATGGAGAAAGCTTTACTGCGAAAAGTCAACTAATAATTTTTATAATTTATGTATATTTATTGGTTCCCATGTTGACAACAATATCTATAGGCGATAATCTTATTTAGATGAATAATTCATCGTATTCAGATAAAGTGCATCTAATCCTACTGTATGATTTTTGAAATTCACTTATTATTCTGTCGGGCTTCACACAGTATGTCTTTTTTCTCTTACAAACTGAAATCAATTTAAGAATTATTCTTGCTCCATTGCCTTGTGGATCAGACCTTTAGGTCGAAGGCTCCGATTGTGGCCCCCTAAGAAAACCATCTGCTTCGGTTTGGGCACCCGGACAGTATCCCAGCCCTTACACAAATCGAATGATTTATGCGGCGCATATCTATTTGATGCCTCCTTGTACCAATGTTTATGTGTTTATAGAAATAAATAAAATAGTTGTTATTTATAAGTCTTCAACTATATAAGTACCTAGAACTCCCTTTACACGAGACCGAATCTTTGTTGAACAGTTTTTGTATTATTAGTGCACTGATTCTAAGCATATTTTCCTTTGCATAATTGTACAGTGCTTGTTTATCTGCCATAATACTAGAATTCTCCTATAATTTATAACTATTGTTATTATTGCCATTATTGTTATTATTATTGTTATCAGTGAAATGAAGGCATCACTTTTGCGTACTTTAACTGGTGAAGTTGATACAAAAGAAGATGAGTTAGAGTAAGTGGAATGTTATTATTTATTTATTTGTTTAAATATGTTATTTATTTAATTGTGTACTACTGTAATTACAACGGATCGATTAAAAAAAGATAGTTTGGTGAAAGTAATACCAAAACTTCCTCTCCCCTAGCTCAATATGTTCTTCTACTACCTACTATACTTCGTTAAACTAATGTAGCAAAACGTATATTTCAGAGCGCAAATAATCAAGCCTTTACTAGTTCGCTAAAATTAAATTATACTGAGTTTTATCAATTCTAGCTATTCCGTTGTGCATTTGGTTACTGAAAAAAGCGCCTCATATAGTAGTTTAATAAGATTTTTGTGAAAATATGGAGCAAAGCTCCTCATAAAACTTAAGGTTATAACTTTCCATAAATTTGAAATGTGTGCTCTGTTTTGTTCAGAAAGAGTACTGAAAATAATATCACGAAACAATCTTTATTGGATTTGACTTTAAATCATATCAGATATTGTCTTAAACCATTCAGTCACACATGATCACTCGGAAACCATTTAGAATAGTCGAAATCTATCAACAGATATCTGTTAAAATCAGCTATTCTTTATACTAACACACAGTCAGTCAGTTACAACGTAGGACTAGGCACATACATGCATCGGTCCAAGTTGAAACACACTAACACACAGTACCAGTTATTAAATTAATTCCTAGAGTATTGACAAAACTGATACAACAAGAAAGCTGAGAATTTCTCACAAAATTGTATCTGTTCAAGTTTTTACATTACGCAATTGCAAAAATTATGAATCAGAATAATTATGAAGGGGGGAGGTTCTTCTGGAGGTACCTGAAAAGGAAATTGGATTAAAGGTGGTCTTAGTGAACTGAGAGCGTGACCGCAGTGCCCAAGGGACAACTGCTTGAGGTCGGTCACACACGACCTTGTTATGGGTAATTTTTGTGTTAGCTCCGTACTTATTGAGACCTTACCGCCGGAGACGGATATCCGTTGGATAAGGCGAGGGTCGATCTTTTCTAACCCCACCCCTGGTTGTGGGAAGGCAGCATCGCTGTCATGCTGGTTGTCTGAAGGAAACACCATACTACCGTCATACCTCTGTACAATCAGCAGTACGACTTCGCCTTCGGACCTTGGGTTTGTTGCTTTTAGTCTTACCGCTCTTCAACCGACTTTCCTGACGTGGTTGGACATTGAGGAACAGTTGTTCCAGTCAGTATAGCTCGGTTGCTTCATCACTATAGGCAAGCCCGACCACCACGTCAAGGTAGCAACAACGGTCGGGATAATTATGAAAATATTATGACGATCAAGAAGAAACCTATGAGTTGATCATTTTATGAAAATAGGTATCCCTTAATAAAAATAAAATGTTCATGTTACAGAAAATAACGCATTGTAAAAGTTGATCAATCTCTTTCGTCATAGTCATTGAATTGTGTTATCTATAAAGTTTTAGATTGAAACTGATTTCTAGTTTCATAATGCCTCTATTTATAAGATTTAATAGCGCTCATTTCTTATTTCACATTAGCGATCACAAATCAGTACAATTAACTTTCATAAGAACTATGTAGATTAATATCCTGTTTCCTTTGAGAATATATATGCCATAGGCAGCGCAGAACCTGAAACGTGCATCGATTCAAGTTGCCATACCACATTGGCACAGTGAGATTAAATTATTCAAAAATAGATCCTACAGTAACATAAATAGTGAGAAGGATTAGTCATAATAGATTTTAAAAAAGGCATCAAGCGACTCCGATACTCAGGTTCTAACGGAAAACAAAAAATGAGTACATTTAAACCATTTCAGACGATTCTTAACCATGTCACACAAAGTCATCAACCTCTAACCACGGTTATCGAACGGACTCCAATTGAGTAATTTGAACCTGCCAATATGGTTCAGTTTGAATGTCAATAACTTTATGGCCTGATGTCATGTTTTGGTTTGACCGCCCATAGCTTTCTCCCAGATAACATCGCTCGTCGAGGTAGGTGGTAATTTTGCACGCGTAACACTTACGTAGTTAAAATATTTATTTTCAGTTAGTGAGTAAAAAGTCAATGCCGAGTAGATGGTGGTGAGTCAGTTTAACAAATAGTAATAATCTCCACAACCCCTATACTAGTAAAATAGTAATCACCTAGTTGTATAATGTTTTGAAAATTAAGATGAAAACTAAGGTGAATTTTCATAATCGGTTAATTATTACAAATAGTGACATAGTTAAAATTAGATGTAAATATCAATGTTTTTTTTCCCATATATGAACGGGCGTAGTGAAGATTTAGATATGATCAATAAACAGGTTACGTCAAAAAAACCCCGAATACTCCTGTATTTTGACCAACATTTTTTTCTGTTATACTTCGTTTCTCAGTAAATTTTTATCTACGCTGTATTTGGATTCAACAAAGATGTTATCACCAGATCCACCTTTCCCTCAATCACTTTACAATCTATTCGCTCGTATGGATGCTGTAGATAGAGATCCTAGTGGTGAATTGTCGAAACAATTAAAAAGTTAGTTTTTCTATAAAATCAACTTGTTAATATATATATATATATATATATATATAGAGGTATGAGGACAGTTATCACTTCCCGGTTTCTTACATCATGGAAGGATACTCTTCCTTGAGGTCTATAGAAGAAAGTAATTTGGGTGACCTACGAGCATGACCGCAATGCCATGGCGATAACTGTTTGGAAACCTTTTTGCGTATTGTTTTTAATGCATTAGCTTCGTAGTCCGAAAGCTCTTACCTCCGGCAAAAGAAATCTCTCGGTCAATTTGATGTACGCTATTTTTAGTGCTAATGTTTTCTAACTCTACTTTTTGGTTGTGAGAAGGCAGCATCACTATATATGCTGATTATCTTTGAAAAACACTTTACTGCCATTACGCCTTTGTACAGTTGGCTGTACGACTTCATTCTCAAACCCTGAGTTCACTACTTCTAGTTTTTCTGCCCCCTAACCAACCCGCCAGGTGTGATAGGACGTAAAACATAGAATGTTCCAGCCAATGCAGTTGCATTGGGTCATCACGATAGGCAAATTCGATCACTATGTCTAGGTTCCATCTATAGTCACACTTATATTTTAATATCTTTAAAAACCAATGGTTAACACATTTGACTCTCAACTACCTGTCTGAAGCTTCTAAATCGTCCTCTCCTACTTCAGTTTATATAGGTACTGATGGATTATCGTAAACTCATCCCATCAGGCTCTGAACACGATGATGAGCGAAAGCGAATTGGATCTGGGTTAAGCAAACGTCTAAGGAACGACCGTGAGCAGTGGTGGGCAACGAAAGCAAAAGAGATGGAAAAGACGATGTCTGTATGTAACACCAGACAGCTTTTCAGAATCAAAAGAAACTGGAACTAAAAAGTCAAGTGTAAGTGAGATTATTTCGGAAAAAGACGACGCTCTTATCTGCTCCCAGCCCAGACGTTTAAAATGGTGGGCGGAACACTTTAATGAGCAGTTCAGTTGGCCTTCAGCTACTCTACAACTACCCACCATTCCCAAACAGTTTGAATGGAACATTGAAGTAGGTCCCCAACTCTAGCTGAAGTTTAAAAGGCTATAGCTAATCTGAAACGAGGAAGGGCAGCTGGTCCAAATGGACTGGCTCCAGAAGTCTTTAAGGATGGTGGTCCAATTTTAGCGACTAGGTTGACTAATATTTTGGCTAAAATCTGGGAGGTAGACGTTATCCCATCTAACTGGTCGCAATCACTTATCGTCCCAATATATAAGAAAGGGTCAAAATCATCCTGTGACAACCATAGAGGGATTAGTTTAACAAACATAGTATCTAAAATACTGGCCTCGATAATTATCAAACGCCTAACCAAGACTCGTGAACTGCAAACACGAGAGAATCAAGCTGGCTTCAGACCTAGTCGTGGCTGCATCGACCACATATTCACCATTCGTCAGGTTCTAGAACATAGACATACTTATCGGCGTCCGACAATGGTAGTATTTCTTGACTTGAAAGCCGCGAGATTCTGTGGCAGTGTCTGTCATTGAAAGGCGTACATCAGAAGTACATAGACCTTGTGAAGGCTCTTTACTCGAACACTACCAGTCGAGTCAGAGCTTATGGCGAACTGTCATCTGCTTTTGCAACCTCAAGTGGTGTCCGTCAAGGCTGTCCACTTTCTCCATTTTTGTTTAACTTCATCATAGACTTATTGATGGAAATAACATTCTCGTCTACTGAATTCTCAGGTATTGATCTCCTATCAGGAGGTCCACTTATCGACTTAGAATACGCGGATGACATAGTCCTGTTTGGTGAAGACGCTGATAAAATGCAGTCTTTTGGTAGCACTAAGCAACAATGCCAGAATGTTTGGAATGCGCTTCTCTCCCTCTAAATGCGAGTTGTTGCTTCAGGACTGGTCTGCGTCAACACCTGAACTAAGGATAGGGAGTGAAGTAGTCGAACGAGTTGACTACTTCACTTATCTTGGAAGTCTGACCAGCCGTAATGGGTTGGTGTCTAACGAAATCTCAGCACGGATTCGAAAAGCTCGCTTGGCTTTTGCCAACTTACGTGACCTATGGCGAAACGTGGCCAATAAGAGTAGAAGATACTCGTCAGCTACTAATATTTGACCACAGATGTCTTAGAAATATTGCTGGGATCACCGGGTAAGTAATATTCAAGTTAGACGCATGGTATTAGGGAATGATGGTAAATCAGTTGATAAGGTTGTGAATGTTCATCGACTGAGATGGTTGGACCACGTGTTGCGTATGCCTGAATACCGATTACCACGACGCGCAATGCTGTCTAGTGTTGAGTATGGTTGGAAGTAAGTTAGTGGCGGCCAAACCAAAACATGGCATCGGTGCTTGAAGTCTCTAACTTCTGAGTACCTATCCGGACTCTGACCATGCCTTGGTCTGCGCCAATCTTACCTTACTTTTCAGTGGACAACGAAGTGACCGCCACCAACGGATTGATGTTAGCAAGCTGGTTGCAACTTCTGTTGCAAGTAAGTATCGAACCGAGCTAGCCTCTAGGCTAGCTACCACTCCACCGAAAAGTATAGATGAGCATTGGTTGCAATTGCATGACGCCATGAAAATGGCGGGAACAGTCAGTTGTGGGTTTGCGAAACGTCCCGCTTATAAGCACTGGGTTTCTTCTGGTTCCTTACAACTCATTGAAGCCCGTCGGTCTACTCCGGGTGACCGTGAGTTTGACCATAAACGAAGGATGTTACGTAAGGAAATTGGGCAAAGCTTGCGTAAGGACCGAGAAGCCTGGTGGTCGATGCGTGCTAATGAGCTGGAAGCAGCAGCTGCATCTGGTAACTACCGGAAGCTCTTCCAACTCATCCGAGCCACTGGCAGCAAGAAGTCTGGTGTGAGTGAAACAATCTGCGAGGATGATGGGATGCCAATCACTAACATCCATCGACGTCTTGGACGATGGGCAGAATTTTTCGAAGGGCAGTTCAACTGGCCTGCTGCTCCGGCAACATCGGTCAGACTGTCCTGCCCTCCATGGCCGGTGACGACTGATCCACCAAATGAGGAGGAAGTCCGCAAGGAACTCCAACTCTTGAAGCGTTACAAATCACCTGGCCCAGATGACTTACCTCCGGCTCTTTTTAAAGATGGTGGTGACTTTTTGACTAAGGAATTGACGACGTTGTTTACAAAGGTTTGGGAACTAGAGAGTGTACCAACGTCATGGAATGAGTCGATAGTTGTCCCTATCTTTAAAAAGGGTTCACGTCGTTCCTGTAACAACTATCGGGGGATAAGTCTACTTCCGATTGCGTCCAAGCTATTGGCTTCCGTCATACTTCGTAGGTTGTTCAAAACCCGAGAAAGATTGACTCGCGAGGAGCAGGCTGGGTTTCGTTCTGGTCGAGGATGTATTGATCATATCTTCACCCTCCGCCAAATGTTAGAACACCGCCATACTTATCAAAGGCCAACAATCGTAGTGTTTCTTGACATCAGGGCTGCCTTCGATTCGTTGGACAGGACTGTTCTCTGGGATTGTCTATTGAAGAAGGGTGTGCCTGAGAAGTTTATTAACATCCTAAAAGCCCTATATAAAAACACCTCAGGCAGAGTGAGGGCATACAACCACCTCTCTCCATTGTTCCATTCGAGCAGTGGGGTTAGGCAGGGTTGCCCAATCTCACCATTCCTCTTCAACTTTGCCATCGATGACATTCTGGAAACAGCTCTGATGAATGTAAGTAATGGTGGTGTGGATCTGTTGCCTGGAGAAAGACTTCTCGACCTTGAGTATGCGGACGATATTGTCTTACTGTGCGATAATGCCCAAGGCATGCAATCCGCACTTAATCAGTTGGCAATCAGTGTCCGTAGGTATGGTATGTGCTTTGCACCTTCGAAGTGCAAAGTACTTCTACAAGACTGGCAGGATTCTAATCCTGTACTCACCCTGGATGGTGAGCAGATAGACGTAGTCGAGAAGTTCGTGTATCTGGGTAGCTGCATAAGTGCTGGTGGGGGTGTGAGTGATGAGATCAATGCACGAATAGTGAAAGCCAGAGCGGCTTATGCCAATCTGGGCCACCTTTGGCGCCTTCGTGATGTTAGTCTGGCTGTAAAAGGTCGGATCTACAACGCGTCGGTGAGAGCAGTTTTGCTCTATGCTTGTGAAACCTGGCCTCTCCGAGTTGAGGACGTTAGACGACTCTCTGTGTTCGATCATCGCTGTCTCCGAAGGATTGCTGACATTCAGTGGCAACACCATGTCAGTAATGCAGAGGTTCGGCATCGTGTGTTCGGGCACAGAGATGATAACCAATTGGTGTCACCATCTTGAAACACCGACTTCGGTGGCTTGGACATGTTCTCCGAATGTCGTCCCAGAGAATTCCACGTCGTGCATTATTTGCCGACTCTGGGACTGGTTGGAAGAAGCGGAGAGGTGGTCAGTGCATGACATGGTGTCGTGGCATGAAAGAAAGCTGCAAAGGACTGGCTTGTGTTGGTCCTTCACGACTCCCTGGTTGGGGTCCGAGAGATGGTGCTACACAGTGGCTAGAGACGTTATCAGATATGGCTCAGAATAGAAGCCAGTGGCGATCCTGCTTTTACTTTCTTCATAAAAAGTGGTTGTGTCTCCCTTACCTGAAAGATTTCTTCTGATTGTACCTTTCCGTTCCCTCATTATTACTATGATTATTACTACATTACCTTACACCAATCTCTTCGTTATTGTTACTTTTTTTCACGCTCCTTATCTTTTTCTTTCTTTCTCTTCAAATTCTCATTGTTTTGTGTGGCGCATATATATTGGCGCTCTCTTGTACCAATATTTATGTGTTCAAATAAATAAATAATAAATAGTCTGAGCCACGTTGGTAGATGCAGATTACTTGGTTGGAGTCCGCGTGACTATCGTAACCAATGTTTGGAGATTGTGGGTGACATGGCTCAGAATCGATCACAATGGCGTAGATGTATACACTCTCTGTCTTTCCTTAAAATAAGAGACTAAAATCACTTCATATCTTTCTTTCTAGTAACTAATTCTTTCTTCCTGTACTATATCCTTATAAGCAATCTTTCTTTTATATATTACCACCATTGAATTAACTACATCTATGAATTTGGTGTTCATCTTGTTAATGAGGTATGACAACTTAGACCTATGCATATATGTGTCTGGCCCTTCGTTGTAACTGACTGACTCAGTTTATATAGTCGTGTGAAAGTGGTATCGCTAGTCCTCACACAAATTAGTAAAGCTCAAACAAAATGTTATATAAATGCGTACTTAGTAAATGATGTAAAATGTCCATTGTATTAAGTACTAGTTCAAGTAAGTTTCACACATTTATCTAGTGTTATTACTTCTCTGTGACTTACATCTTACAAATGATACCTTTCAAATTACTGTCTTTTTCATTAGTAAAATCACTCAACTTACATTATCTTTTCAGACCTAACTAATACTCTAATTCAGCCAATAAGTTTGCTTATATATATATATATATATATATATATATATATATATATAAGGAGTTGTAATAATCTTATGAGCTTGCTGAAGAAATACACGAACTAACTCTTCAAAGTCAACAATGGTTGTCCGTGAGTTTCTAGCTCCGAATTCATTCACCGTGTTAGATCATTTTTTTTACGAATGTCTTCTACATCTAAAATTCACATTTTACAACTATAAAATAAAACAGAACGAACTGCCCCAAAGTAACTTCTACCTCGTTCGGTTCGGTGTTCCACATTACGCGCACAATTGTAAATTATCTAAAAATATTGAGTTTAAGATTCCCTTTTTTCATTGATTCCATCTGGATTTTTAGAAAATAATCGGTTTTTTAGACAAACTACATCCTGGTTATACTGACTTCCATACTGTTGGTTCGGATTTGCAAAAAAAGGTTTTATTTGTCTGCAGTTGTCATCCTCTTGCTTAATGTAACCAGAACATATAACGTCATTTCATTTTATTTTTGTGTGGGCTGTGATACTGCCCGGGTGCTCAAAGCGAACCAGATGGTTTTCTTAGGGGGCAACACCTGGAGCCTTTGACCTAAAGATCTGACCCACAAGGTAGTGGAGCGTCGTGAGGAGATGCAGTCTCATGGAAGCCGGTGACCAACAATTGGTCCATACGCCATTTTGTTCCTTCAGGATACTGGAGCCCATATGGGCCATTGGTTTGGAATGAGGGTTTTCCAACTCCCCTAGGTGGACTCACCGTGTCCACCAGCCCGGTTCAAGCGCCGGACATTCGCTTTTCGTCCTCTCAATTCCGTAGACAACATCCGTGGTGCGAGAAGGCAGTGAGTAGAACTTCCGTGACAGAGGCTGTATGCGCGTGGCCGTGTGAAAGCATTTTGAGAGGGAGGGCGGGCCCTCCCCACTCTCAGCCATACCAGAGCATTTGGGGACAGAACATATAACAAAGTATAAGAATATTTTATCTGTGGACATTTAAATGCATAAATGTGAATATCATCAATTTTATGATTATATTGAATTCATATATTTGGATTTTTTTTGTACAGGCTTGGTAAACCTAAGTGTTGATGGCGATAGTGAATTTGAAAATCTATCTCTTAAAATGAAAGATGTGGAAGAATTTTTCAATATACTAGTCGTAAGTTTTTTGCCTTCTATTAGATCAATACAAAATGGTGATATAATGTACGCTTATGCTAGTTTAGTCACTGTGAACTTATCTATCTCGAAAGATGATGTCTGGTATGGGAATAAGTTAGGAGAAAATAATGGGCGGTCAAAGCAGAACATGGCATCAAGCCATAAAGTTATTGACATTCAAACTGAGTAATATTGGTAGGCTCAAATTACTCAATTGGAGTCCGTTCGATAACCGTGGTTAGAGGTTGATGACTTTGTGTGACATGGTTAAGAATCGTCTGAAATGGTTTAAATGTACTCATTTTTTTGTTTTCCGTTAGAACCTGAGTATCGAAGTCGCTTTATACCTTTTTTAATCTATTATGCCTAATCCATTTTACTAATTATGCTACTCTATGATCTATTTTTGAATAATTTAATCTCGTTGTGCTAATGTGATGTGATAGTATGTTTAAAGAGCTAAGGTTGAATAAATTAAGATCTGACACCGGTACATGAATTTTGTTAGTAGATATATATTATCTAGCTAACTTTCATACGATTATTGGTTCCAATTGTTCGAGTTGTACGATAGCGTTGTGTTTGTCATAATGTCAAAGTTGTTTTCAATCTTTGTTTTTTATCAGATCTTGAATTTCAATACTATTTTCTATTTTCGATTCTGTGAATTAGTTCATCCTTCTCGAATCATATTATTTATATTAAACTTTTTCTACTAACTTGGACAGTGTTACTACTACTGCTTCAGTTTGGCCACCCGAGCAGTATCCCAGACCTCACACAAATTGAATGATTTATATGTCGCATATCTGTTTGGTACCTTCTTGTTCCAATGTTTATGTGTTTAAATAATAATAGTATTAATAATTATTTATTCGTTTATTTTAACACATAGATATTTGTACAAGGAGGCACTAAATACATATGCGCCACACAAATCTCATTCGATATGTGTGAGGGCTGTGATACTGTCCGGGTGCCCAAACCGAATCAGGTGGTCTTCTTAGAGGGCTACACTCCGAGCCTTTAACCTAAAGGTCTAACCCATAAGGCAGTGGAGCATCACAAGGAGATCCAGTCCCATGGTAGCCGGTGACCAACGATTGGTTCATACACCATTTGTTCCATCAGGATCCTGGAGCCCATGTGCACCATTGGTTCGGAATCCGGTTAAAGCGCTGGAAATTCGCTTTTCGTCCTCTCAATTCCGTAGACAACACCCGTGGTGCGAAAAAACAGTGAGTAGGACTTCCCCGGCAGAGGCTATATACGCGTGGCCATGTGAGAGCATTTGGAGAGGGAGAGCGGACTCCCCTACTCTCAGCCGTACCAGGGCATAATAATAATTATAATGCTACTGCCGCTCACTATTCTGACAATTCTCTGTATAATTTCATCTCATTGTGCTGATACAATGCGGTGTAGATTATCAGGTTCTCTCTCTCTCTCCGTGTAATTTATGACTTATCAACTAATCAAATTGAATTTGAGGACTGTTGTCCTTTGTTTTCTTTGTTTAGTTTTGTTATTACTGTCAGCAACTATTTTGGTTATCTCTTTATTATTATTATTATTATTATTATTATTATTATTATTATTATTATTATTTCGTCAGACAACTAAAGGAAGTGAGAAAACAAAAAATTTTAGTGTAATTGTTAAAAATTTTAAAGAGCGCTTTAAAAATCTTTCGGATGCTAATCAACAAGCAAAACAATCTAATATACAATTAAAAGAACTAATTACCAATCAATTAAAGTCATTTGATGATACATTAAAAATATCATTAGAAGAATTTATAAAGAAGTTACCATCTGTAAATGATCTAATTACTGGTAAGTAATAATAGTTTATCATTATGGATCATGTGTTCTGATTATTTCGATGTAATTCCTCCACTATGATCTTATCTTGTCTATTACAAATTAGTTTATTATTATTATTATTATTATTATTATTATTATTATTATTATTAGTAGTAGTAGTAGTAGTAGTAGTAGTAGTAATAGTAGTTTTCAAATGTTGTTGCAATGAATGGTATTTTTTCTAGCTTTTTAAAGTAAAGTGGATGTAGTAGAGTTCGAACATGCAATCAATTTTAGTCCTTATACGTCAACAGTGGAAAAATTCAACGAATTAAACTTTCATACGTTCCATAAATTCATTGGTTATCTGGATTCGGTACGTAAATCGATAATGCATTGAGCTTTTAAAGTGAAAAGTATTGAAGTAGAGTCTCAGTGTAAACATGAATACTGGGTCGTAGTTATATCCATCAGAAGAGTCAAAAAATAGGACGAAATGCGCGTACTCAATTGGATTGTTAATCACTATTAAATTTTGTTCAAAATATACAATCATTAGTGTTGAAAGTTGATTGTTCTAACCCCTAAATCAAATAGTCCTGATCTAATGTGTGATTAAAGCACTCATATTTCAACAAGTTGGTCCACATGTAAACTTCATTCAGTCTATTTTAGTTTAACAATTCAACTAGTATCATTGTCCATCATACAAACTATCTCTCAAAGCTGAATACTTAAACGTGTGCCTGATATTCGATATATATTGATCGAGTTAAACAATACATTCACTGTTTATAATGGGAAATACTTCATTCTGATATCAAATTTTTATAGTTAGATAAAGTTATGCAAGTAGCTTCACCTATTTTCTTGAATAATTTCTTATAATTAATAGCGTTTGTAAAAGAATTAATCCTTGATTGACAGATCGTTCCGACTAAATGATTGATCTATCTAATATAGTTGAGACAAGTATCAGTAATAATAATAATAGTAGCGTAAATAACTTTCAAAATTATTTAATTAGTGAACAACAATTAATTCATTTCTAAAGATTCATCGGTAATTTCAACATGATTTAGAATTCAGCCACACAACCATAACTAACTAACTAGAAGTGTATTATTGTAATTCATTATGAACAAAAGATAATCTATGTATTAATGAAAATACCATCTAAATAATGCTATTGATATTAATAGGATTTCCTAACTTCATTTTACTATTTCCAGAAGTTAAGTAAGTCTTATGTAGATATTCTTTATAGAATTAGTCTCAGAAATCCATAATAATAATAATAATAATAATAATAATAATAATAATAATAATAATAAAAGTTTCTATTCAGTCGGCAAGTTGAATATAAAATGGTGACTGCAGAAAAATAAATTTACTGATTGCTCTGTGCAAAAGGCGCACCAAATACATATGCGCCTTACGAATCATTCGATTTATGTGAGGTCTGAAATAATGTCCGGGTGCTTAAACCGAACCAGGTGGTTTTCTTAGGGGGCCACACCTAGAGCCTTCGACCTAAAGTCTGATCCACAAAGCAGTGGAGCAACGTCAGGAGATGAAGTCCCATAGTAGCTGGTGACCAATAATTGATTCATACAACTGAAGCCCATGTACACCATTGATTTGGAATAAGGGTTTTCCAACTCTCATAGGTGGACTCTTCGTGTCCACCAATGCGATGAAAGCGCCGGACATTCGCTTTTCGTCCTCTCAATTTGGTAAACAACACCTTCGCCACGAGAAGACAATGAGTAGGACTTCCTTGTCAGTAATTGTATGCACATGGCCATGTGCGAGCATTTTGACAGGAAGAGTTGACTCTCCTCACTGTTGGCCGTATTAAGACATTTGGAAGCATTGTTGTATTAGAATAACGGCGGTAATTTATCATAAATATTTGACTTGTCAGTTTAAACTAATAAATTTGTTTCCGTTTTATTTCATCAATAATCGTGATTGACAAAACATGTCGATCAATAAGCTATAATTCAGGACTTAATTATTTCAGCAAATTTTTGATGCGATTTATTCTCTGTGGGTTTCAAACAAATGGTTTGAATTATTTTTTTCTAGTTAGCGTTTTTTAACAAGGTCTTCTACGGGATGGGTCGCTAACCCCATACTCAATCCTCCTTTATCCGGGCTTGGGATCGGCAGTAGCCTCAGAGGGGCTCCAGGTGGAGATACAAGTGTTTATTAACAGTTGTCTACGCAAAATACTTCAGATCCGTTGGCCAGACACTAGTATCAACAACCTACTGTTGGAGAGAATAAACCAGATTCCAGCGGAGGAAAAAGTCAGGAAGAAGCGCTGCAAGTGGATAGGACACACATTGAGGAAAGCACTCAGCTATGTCACAAGGAAAGCCCTCACATGGAATCCTGAAGGCCAAAGAAGGAGGAGAGGAAGACCAAAGAACACATTACTTCGAGAAATGAAAACAGAAATGAGAAGAATGAACAAAAATTGAATAGAACTAGAAAAGAAGGCCCAGGACGGAGTGGGTTGGAAAATGCTGATCAGCGGCCTGTGGTCCATTTGGGAGCAACAGGTCTAAGTAAAAAAGTAAAAGGGTTTTAAATAAGATTTAATAAACTGATTTTCTTATAGTTAGAGAATTTTGTCAACAATGATATATGGATAAAATACCGCACTATTCACTTTTACAGATTCAACACTTAATAATATCTCGAAAGAATCTCAAAGATTATTTGATAAAGTCAATGAAATGCGTCAACAACGTATTGAATTAATTAATAAATTAAGAACTAATCTACATATAGATGATGTCGATAGTGATCTACTTATTATTTCCGATCAAGATAAACAAGATTTAAATAGTTGGTTTGAAAATCGTTTAAAAACAAAACATGATCATCTTGTTAATATTATTAAACAGAATTTAAAAGCACAAGAGAATATTCAATCAGCTTTAATTGATTTAAATGCTGAATTTGCACCAAAATGGACTGAATTATCAGAAATTCGAACAAAGTAAGCTTGATTAATGTAATTGTCTGTGTTAAATATTTGATCTTATGAAATTCCTTTTCTAAACATCTTCATTTCTCATCTGTATTGTTAGCTTGATGTATCAGTCAGTCTTGAGTGCTGTTAGAGGTATGAGGGCGGTTATCACTTCCTGGTTGCCCATACCGTGGAAGGGTTCTTCTAGAGGTACTTGAAAAGGAAATTGGATTAGATGTGGTCTTAGTGACCTGTGAGCGTGACCGCAGTGCCCAAGGGACAACTGCTTGAGGTCGGTCACACACGACCTTTTTGTGAGTAATTTTCTTGTTAGCTTCGTACTTGTTTAGACCTTACAGTCGAAGACGGATATCCGTGGGGTAAGGCGAGGTGTGTATTTTTAGGGTCGACGTTTTGTAACCCCACCCCTGGTTGTGGGAAGGCAGCATCGCTGTCATGCTGGTTGTCTGAAGGAAACACCTTACTGCTGTCACACCTCTGTACAATCAGCAGTACGACTTCGCCTTCGGACCTTGGGTTTGTTGCTTTTAGTCTTACCGGTCATCAACCGACCTGTCTAGTATGGTAGGATCTTGAGGAACGATTGATGCATCTAGTATAGCTCGATTAGTTCATCATGATAGACAAGCCCGACCACCACGTCAAGGTAGCAACAACGGTCGGGAGCTTGATGTATATTGTAAGTTGTAAATTTTTGCCTGGTCATAGCATTGAATTATTTTATTTAAAAATCTTAAGCAAAGTCTAATACAAATTGAATGAGAAAGTTTTTTTTTTCAATGAGTTTTTTCATCAATATTCTACACTTACGTATAAGTTTTGCAATTAATTGTCAAATTAATGACAAATGATTGATAATAAGTCATTTTAATAATATTTTCTGGTCAGTTAGTAGCGATGTCCCCAAATTCCCTGGTACAGTCGAGAGTGTGGGGAGAGTTAGCTGTCCCTCTCGAAATACTCTCAAGTGGTCACGTGCATACAACCACTGACAGGGAAGTCCTACTCACTGCCTCCTCGGGGTGGGGTTTTTGTTTAACAAAAATGAGAGGACGAAAAGCGAATATCCGGCGCTTTAACCGGGTTCGTGGACATGGAGAGTCCACCTAGGGGAGTTGGAAAACCCTTATTCTAAACCAATGGTGCACATGGGCTCCAGGGTCCTGAAGGAACAAGTAGCGTATGAATCAATTATTGGTCACCAGCTACTATGGGACTTCATCTCCTGACGTTGCTCGACTGCCTTGTGGATCAGACCTTTAGGTCAAAGGTTTCGGGTGTGGCACCCTAAGAAAACCATCTGGTCCGATTTGGGCACTCGGAAAGTATCCCAGCCCTCACATAAATCAAATGATTTGTGTGGCGTATATGTATTCGGTGCCTCCTTGTACCATTTTTATGTGTTTAAATAATATTAGTAATAATAATAACAAAACGTTTGGAAACTTGTAATCGAAACAAAGATGAAATTTCATAATCGTTTAATCAGCACAACTGGTTATGTTAAAAGAAGCGATGTTTTCTGGTGTGGGAATTGGTCGGAAAAAAGCTAGGTGCAACCGAAGCAAAACATGGAATCGGTTGATGAAGTCACTGACAATTGGACTTAGCTATGTTGATAGATATAAACTACCTGGCTGTGGTCCGCGTAATTATCGTAACCAATAGTTAGGAACTTTGAATGACATGGCTCAAAATTGTTTTCAATGGTTCAGGTGCATCCATTCTATGTCTTTCACCAAATTTCTCATAACTTTATTCGTTTTTGTTTCATTTTTTACTCAATTTTGATTCATTTAAACACAAAGATTAGTGCAAAGAGCACTAAATATTTATGCACCACACTTCGTCATTCGATTTATTCGAGGGCCGGAATACTTCTCGAGCTCCCAAATCGAAGCAATTGTTTTCTTAGGAGGCCACCTCCAGAGCCTCTTACCTAGAGGTCTTATCCACAAGTCAGTGGAGCAACGTAAGTAGATGCGGTTCCACGGTAGCTGGTGACCAACAATAGGTCTATACGCCATTTGTTCCATCACGATCCTGGAGTCCATGTGCACTATTAGTTTGAAATCAGGGTTTTCTAACTCCCCTAGGTCGACCACCAACCCGGTTAAGGCGCCGGACATTCGCTTTTCCGTCCTCTCAATTTCGTAAACAACACCCTCGTCATGAGAAGGCAGTGAGTAAAACTTCTATGTCAGTGGCTGTGTACTCGTGGCCATGTGAGAGTATTTCGAGGGAGAGCTAACTCGCCTCACCCTCGGCCGTACCAAGGCATTTGGAGACATTTTCTTTTCGAGTCGTATTTTTTATGCCTAATTTTCCCTATTACAGCTGATACTGTTACTACGTCTACTATTCTGGGATTTGGCCTGAAAACTTTATCTGTTTGTGCTAATGCGGTATAAGAACGTAAACCGATGTACATACTTACAGGTTCTACGTTGCGCCTGACTGACGTAAAAGTAAGAATAGCAATTGAAATGGGACAGAGATGTAAATATTTTGAATCATCTGTGAAATAAGTAATAAGTAATCAGTAAAACGTATACAAAGAAAATTAGGAGTTAAAATTTTTTTAACAAAATGGAGAAATGTTATTAGCTTTAAAATTATTTTTATTGTGCAGCAACTAAGTCGAGAAGATTAGAGTAAATTAAGAGGCTGTACAATGACCTTTTGCGTATATGTATCGCTCAATTTCGTGGATTAGTTGAAGTTAGACATTAACACCGTTGGATGCCGGCCGGCTCAGTGGTCTAGTGGTTAAGCGCTCGCTCACGAGACTGATAGGTCCAACGTGGCTCAGACTAGAAGTTAGTGACTTCAAGCACTGATACCATGTTTTGGTTTGGCCGCCACTAACTTTCTTCCAACCATCTTCAACACTAGACAGCATTGTGCGTCGTGGTAATCGGTATTCAGGCATACGCAACACGTGGTCCAACCATCTCAGTCAATGAACACTCACAACCTTATCAACTGATTTACCATCATTCCCTAATACCCTTTGTATAACCTCACTATTACTTACACGGTGATCCCATCAGGTATAAGCAATATTTGCATGAATCTGTGGTCAAATATTAGTAGCTTGCGAGTGTCTTCTACTCTTAAAGGCCATGTTTCGCTGCCGTAAATTAAAACAGAATGGACTGCCGCGTAGTATACTCTTCCTTTTATTGATAGACGGATATCTCGCCTTCGCCATTGGTGCATCCCTAACATCCTGGCATTGTTGCTTAGAGTGGCCAGAAGACTGCATTTTGTCAGCGTCTTCACCAAACAGGACTATGTCATCTGCGTATTCTAAGTCGATAAGTGGACCTCCTGATAGGAGATCAATGCCCGAAAATTCTCTTCAAAATCTAAGTTAAAAGAATTTTTCATAAGATAATCCGATTACTAATGTATATCATTTTTTATTACATTTTCATTTGTTATCGTTAGACGTTCTGAACAAATCGATAATATATTAGTAGCTGGTGAAGCCTTTGATGGCATTCTGTCTAAATCAAAACAAGGCATTGACTTCTATATTACATTAATCAATCAATTGAAAGATCTTGATAAAGAAGTTGATCAATTTATTGAAGATCTTAATAAACAGTTACGTTTATCAATGGATGAATTGTCAAAACCTATATCTAGTAAGTCATGTAACTTTCCTCTTCTTTTTGTTGATAGTTTTATATTTTCTTAACTGAAGAATTTCAGCACTATGCTTTTATCATTTTCCCGGATGTTTGAAACTCAAATAGCTGAATAGTAACGTCGGAGATTTTGAAACAATGATATGGGCTCAAACCCTGTAGGGAGCACCAGTTCCTTCAAGATTGTAGGTGTTATCCCTTAGTGATGAGTTAACTAACATGAAACTTGGGTTATGGAGCGTTTTTCCGCAATTACTTCTGACCATTAAGCATCTCTCTACATAGTGTACATGAAGTCAATTTACTTAGACTATTAGCTACATTGTAGCTTAATCGATAGAATTTCACCAGCACTAAAGTATCAAATAAACACAATATTAGTCGCTACTCAGTGAGGAATCAAATATAGATATTATCACCGTGTTTACTTTGAATTGTCTTCTATCTTATCTCCTAGCGCATATGTTAAACCAAATGCGACCGAGTTGTTGTGACCCAGGAAACCTATCCTATCGTACATTATTCAGATAACCAGTTTCTAACTAACCATGTTGAAGTATCTTTCATTATTATATTGTTACAGCTGTTCTCATTTTTTCCGAACATACTTAAAATATACCATACGCTAAACATTTAAGTTGATGAAGTATTTCATTGCTTAAAGCTGTCAAACAATGGTTTAGGTACTCCCATTCTGAACCTTTGTAATATGGCTTCAGAATATACTGTATGATTTTTGTTTTGAACAGGTATCTTTATATCTAAAAGCCTTATTCTTTAGATTGATTCCATATGTTCAACTTGATTTTGTTAACTTAATAGTCTCACAGTAGTTCATATTCGCTTTATTAGTCTTTTTTTGAAATGTAATGTAAATACCGATTTTTATCCTCAATTAAATAAACATTGAACAATATATTTTTCAATTTAATATACTTCTCCTTACTTTATACATAAAGATCTAACAATTGAAACTACATCTCGATTACCAACTGTGTCAACACCATCATTTCCAACTCTTGGCGACTATATGAAAGCAATGCGCCCAACCACAGTATCTACTCATCCTAATATGTATATGGGACCAATGGGATGGCCTGTGTCAACACTGACTTCAAGCCAACCAAATCAACAGTTAAATTTACCCCCAAATCCTGTTACTGCGTCTTCACAATTCCCTACAACTTCTATTTCACCGAATCATTCTGTAGTTAATTCATTTATTCCATCTGTGTCACCCGATGTTTACTATCAACAAACAAATGTTAGTCAACCTTTTCCATACTATCCTACTTCTCAGGTATGTAGAGTAATTATTTCCATGTGTCTGCTTTTTATTTAATTATAAAGTGATAGTCACAAGTTTGAAAGATACTTGGGCAACCCGTTAGTAGTACCATTAGTCTCAACATAATTGGCTAGTTTACAATCTAATATGTAGCCGTTTGTATTTTCTTTGCTCGTTTCAAATCAACCAGTCAAAAATTTGAGAAGGCCAATCATGTGCCTCAAATAATAAATCTTGATATGTAAGTAATTAGGAAATTTGTGGTATTAAACTAATAATTAAGCTTAATTTCTGAGCTGTAAAAGACATAGCAGCAGTTTATTGTTTAAATAAAGCTTATGATTAAGGCAACATAGAAATACTACAAACAAACTGTATAGTAATCACGTATCGTACATATATATATATATATATATATATATATATATATATATATGGCTTTGAAACTCGCATTTTAAGTTGTTGTTCTCAGTTGACGCAGGTTCCCAAACTTGGGAGCACTGGATAACTGTTTCGCCCTATTATGGAGCTCTTCAGCAGTGCACACGCATGACTCATCCAGACATCGACTCCAGAACCTTCAGGTCTCACGACAAATCGTTAACCGTTAAAACTACTACATCTATGGAGTTCACATTTTCTTAAAGTGAAACATTAGCAACTAATAGAATTAAATGGTCATCGCATTATATCGTAAATTGATTGGAATTGGGATGATGTACCGTTTTTACACTAATCTAGTGGTCCTAAAGTTTAGGTGTCCTCTATAAAATCCGAATGTTGTCATTCGACCTCTGACTGAGTCCTGGATTTGTATCTTCTAGGGGTCCGATATTAAGGTGCGATAAGTGTGAAGTCCTTCAAGTGTTTCGTTTTTATTTCGAGACTTTAATTCCTTCTATATTTCGACTTGTAATGGTTTTTCGTTTATTACTGACCATTAAGTGTATAAATTGATTTAATGTTTTTTTTTGTATACTCCGGTAACGATTTTTCAAGAGAAACTTAGGGTTAGTAATTAAAGTAGTAAGTCGCAGGGTTTGACGTCGCTCTATCTACTTCGGTTTGAGCATTTTACATTTTAAAGCTGACGGAATAAACGGTAAAACATAGATGTACTTTTATTTTGAAATTATTATAATAAAGCCGTAATTGTCATATGTATTGCTTTATTGTCTTAGCCACGTTTTAGAGGCCCTATGACATATACACCACTGTACAACTCTCAACAATTCCCAACAACTGGTGTTAACATTCAACCAACTGCTGTTCCGATGCCTGGTTCATCATATGCTGCAGGATTTCAAGTAAGTTTGGTTATATGAGACCTACTTTAAACACTATTTTTAGACAACCAATCCAATGCAAACCGCTGTTCATCCTTCACCCACTGTAACTTATGGCGCTCCTCAAGCTGCCAATATGGTAAATACTTTGGTACCTCCATGTCAACGACCCATTACTTCGCTTCCACAAACTACGAACATGTCTCCCTCACAACCAAATAATTTACCTGGTACATTTGAATCTAGATTTCTTCTGAATAATCCTCGAATTCCTGTTCTCTCGTCCACAACAACATCGTCACTGTCACAATTTCCTATACCTGTTAACAGTCGATTCTCACAGCCTAACAACTTTATTCAAACTTCCATTCGACCAACTAATCCTTTAGTTCCACCAAATTATTCATCAGCGAATTCTAACCAGTTTCCTCCTCAGTCTGTTTGGCCAAATCAATTAATCAATAATAATCTGACTTATCAAAATCCTCCTCAAAACTATTCAAAAACATTACCTACAGGAAATTTCGGCATGGTCGGTATCCAATATCCTCAATCTAATTTATCTTTTCCAAATACATTATCATATCAGAAACCAATACCTCATATAAATAATTCCCCTGTGAATTCTGGGCAAATTTCGATTGCATCACAACAATCCTATACGACTCTGCCTAATCACAACCAGGCCATACGTCCTGTTTCACAATGTAACACTAATGTAACAACACAGTCATTATTACCAACAAATGTAACTCAGACTCATCCAACTTCACAGTATACTGATAACAACAGTAATAATTCGACTGAACAAAAACCAAATCAAATTACGCCATTCAATTCAGTTCTGGATACCGATAATGATGCCTATTTATCATCTTCTAGGTTGAAATCAATGTCTCCTATTGAACCACAAGTTTTAACCAAAGTGAGTCTTTAATTTGTTTATTTTGATTGTGAATGGTTTATATCAATAAGTGAATAGGTTTAAACCATTACCTATTTGCTCATATTTTAAACAGTGAAGTAATTACGTACTGAGAAAACTAAGCATCAGTCATTTATACGAATATTCGCCAATATTAGAACGAATAGTTTGACATCAATCAATCAAATAGTTAGTTGATCTTCTGTTATTTTCTTTTTGTCCAGTCGTATTTTGTTATATATCAATCTCTTTTAATTATTATATTATTATCAGAAGGGGTTTTGTGGAGATTTTAGTAATTTCAATAGTTGGAATCATCAGTCAATTGACTGATAGGTCCTGGGTTCGGATCTCGCGAGGCGGGATCGTGAATGCGCACTGCTGAGGAGTCCCACAATAGGATGAAACGGCCGTCCAGCGCTTCCAGGTTTTCCATAGTGGTCTGGCTTCAATTGACCTATGATTTCAACTATTATATTATTGTTAAGGAATATATCAACTGAAAAGTATCCACTTTACTGCGAAAATACACGTAATTAATATGTCCGTTTGAATCTTGAGATTTCAGTGGTAGCGGTAGTAGCATTACGTAGTACAGATAACTAATCATTTTATGTTTTTTTAAAAGGATGATTTAGATGCGAAACTGAGAGAGGAACGTTTACGTGAGGCCTATTCAGGTAATCCGAATTCTCCGTCAATACCGTCCTCTACGTCAAATCTTATCAAATCGTTATCATCTTCATCACCATCCAATCCTACAAATGTCAATGAAAGTAAAAATCCCTCTTTAAATCCAGTCAAATCTGATTCATTTACGTCTTCAACTGTTACATCGAATCCCGTTAACTGTCAATCAGTTCTATCCAAATTTCCACCACCGGAACTATTATCTGATCCACTTGTATTAAATCGATTTATTGCATCTGCTGAATTACTTCTTACATGGCTGGAAAATCCCAATGAATTAATTTCTACCGGTGATAGCGATTGCCCGTTAACTTCTTTATCAAATCTTACTAATACTAATACTATAACTCGATTAAATAAAGCATGGCAAAAAGTACAAACACTTGCTAATGCTTTTACAACTTCTGTTTATTTCAATGGTAAACGACCAACACATGCAATTGCTCTTTGTTGTCCATCAAAAATCGTAATCAAGATTTTGTTCCTTACGATAATAATCGTGTTGTATTAAAATCATTAAAAAATGATTATATTAATGCAAGTCATATTGATTTTCAAAATAATTTAGGTATATGGTGTCCACGGTATATTATTACACAAGCTCCAATGATTAAAACAATGATCGATTTTTGGACAATGATACTTGAACAAAGCTGTGAAATTATAGTCACATTAATACCAACTCGTGTTAATCGTATTGTTAATTCATTTTATTCTTCTATTTCATCTGGTGAAGGAGCTTTTGGTGATGAGAATGATCCATTACGTATTCCAGCATATTTACCAGTTAATAAAACTGGTGCTAGATTGTTATTGCCTGGAAGTAATTTGGAAATACGACTACAATCAATTAAACAATCTTATATTGAAGGGAATGTAATATCACAAGATAATAGTGATAATAATAAGAATAATGATATTGACACGAATGATTCAAATCGTAATCTAACTTCTTCAACACAACATCATCCATGGACTGAACGAATTATTACTGTACAAGATTTAAATACAAAAATAACACGTAGTCTAGTTCATTTAACATATCACCATCAATTTCCATTGAATATTCCTTTATCCGATAATAAAAATAGTTCAATTAATGATCCAAATATTGTACAATTAGTTGCATTCATTAATCACGTACATAGTTATTATAAACAACAACGTAATTTAATTCGACCTATAGTAGTTGTTTGTGAATATGGTGCTGAATTAAGTGGAATATTTGTCACTGCATCAGTTGGTATATTACATGCAGATATGTTAGGTAGAATGAGTGATGTATTCACTATAGCTGGTTATCTATGTCAACAACGTCATGGTGTATTAAATAATTCATGTCAATTATATACTGCTGCTCGATTAATTGGTTATTCTGCTATCGAGACAGTAGCTAAAAAAGATGTTGTTATTGGTCCAAGACATCGATCATCATCAACAATAACAACGACCACAACACTGATAACAACAACAACAACAACAACGAATAATTCGAAAGCAAGTAACGCAATCACTAATTCAGCACAATTCAACATGACTAATTCATTGGATAATATTTTTTCAAAACAATCTTTAAAATTAGATGATTTAATCTCAGTAGTTGATAAATGGTCCGTGTCTAATAAATCTGAATTGATTACTTCTTCCAGTGTAGAAACTGAAGATAAGTTTACTAATTCTAATGTGGAAAATGATGATTCAAATCAAGCTACATTAAAGGTAAATGGTACTTAGTTATTTGTAAAAAAAAAAGTGTTTGATTAAGCAACTGTACAACTTCATGTCTAATTGAGCTTTCATTATAAGGTATTGTGGAGATTGTTCAATTTGGGGCTTCACATCGTTTACTGACTTTGGTTAAATAACTTTGAAAACTCAAAAAAACAACTCTGTACTGCTGTTTCTTTCCAGTTAGAGTTTTCAGCAGTGTGAATTAAATCATTTCGTGCGTGAGATAACTATCATGAACAACAATAGTCGGTGTTCACCCTGTATCTGAATGTGTTATGTCCCGATAAACATAATGAATGGTAACTATGGGATCCTTTATTAAATACTAAACTATTCATATTCATATTCCTCTTATTATAAACTTTATTTTGACCCATAAACTATTATTATACGTTTTACCATTCTTGAATTATGCCATGTCTATTAGTCGCTGCCTCCCACATTCTCAGCCACGTCTAGCTAATTCTTGTGCAAATGTTATTTTCTATTTTATGCTACGTTGTGGTCTGTTTGATTGGTATATAAACTCAGTATGTTTGAAATATAAGGATTCATATTGCAGGGGTTGAGACTGATGTTCTGGACTTAACTGACTGGGCTAGGCGGAAAGCAGGACCAATCAGGACTCTAGACTGCTCGCACGTGTTTTACGCGTCATTGGTCCGATCGATAATTCACTGCTCTCTAATCGGCGGTTTCGGGCTATAACAGAATGCCGTCTCAGTGGTCTAAAGGTTAAGCGTCCGCGCGTGATACTGAAGGCCATGCGTTCGAATTCCGCGAGCGGGATCGTGGATATGGCCGTCCAGAGCTTCCAGGTCTTCAATGGTGGTCTAACATCAATCGGTTCATAATCTCAATCAAAGAATTAATAACCTTCACAACCCTATGCTGATGGTATCTGAAATTGACTGAAGTTAGAAATGTTAACTGTTGAATTAGGTGATATGAAGGGGCTAATCTCTCACCGCGAGGATTGACGATCCTTGGTCTGATCCACAGTGAAATTAAGAATATTCATGGTTTAGGTGTCCTATACTATTACGTAATAGATGTTCAGTACATCTTGTTCTTCAAGTTATCTAACCAAAGTCAATCCATGTTATGAGGTATGTGTATTGTATGGATTGTTGACAATGAGTAGTATATAGATATTAAGGTGAAATGGTTTGGTTAATTTCAAAACGATATTTCGTCTATATCACTCATTTTTTATTATTTCATTATCTTCTATTTAATAGGATGAAATGCCTGTTAATGTTGAACAACAACAACAACAACAACAATCGACCAATGAGTTGAATGTAAATCCTTCAACTATTGTATCATTATCAGATAATCAGTCTAATTTATTATCACAATCCTCAGAAATCAATAAATCGACATATGAATCTAAACTACCTGAACATTTAGTAAATTTGAATAATTTAACTAAAAATTCTACAAATAACAAACGTTATACTCGTCAAGATTTTCAAGATCTTTCCAATTCTACAACAACTAATACTACTGAATTATATCATCATGAGATCGAGTTCAATTCAAATGATGATCCATTGAATAAACTAGATCCATTATGGAACTCGAAATTACTTGATCATTCAGTAAATTCTTAATACATTGATTCTTTTCTTTTCCCGAAATGAAAAAAAATTGATTTTCTTTTCTTTTTTTTGAACCTTTCTCTTTCATCTGTTTGTCTCATTTTGATTTTGTTCCATTGTATTATTATTATTATTATTTAAAGAGATGATTTATTTTTTAATCCATCTACATGCCTTTTTTCTATCAACTTTATAATAATATGTGAGATTATCAAGAAAATGCAGTTCTACAAAAGGGAAGTTTCATAATACAACAAGTTAACAACATTGGTCTTGAGTGCTGTTAGAGATATGAGGGCGGTTATCCCTTCCCGGTTGCCCATACCGTGGAAGGGTTCTTCTGGAGGTCCCTGAAAAGGAAATCGGATTAGGGGTGGTCTTAGTGACCTGAGAGCGTGACCGCAGTGCTCAAGAGACAACTGTTTGAGGTCGGTCACACACGACCTTTCTATGAGTAATTTTTGTGTTAGCTCCGTCCTTATTGAGACCTTACTGCCGGAGACGGATATCCGTGGGATAAGGCGAGGTGTGCATTTTTACGGTCGACCTTTTCTAATCCCACCCCTCCTTGTGGGAATGGCAGCATCACTGTTATACTGGTTGTCTGAAGGAAACACCTTACTGCTATCACACCTCTGTACAATCAGCATTATGACTTCGCCTTCATACCTTGGGTTTTTTGCTTGTCTGGTATGGTAGGATCATGAGGAATGATTGATGCAGCTAGTATTATAGCTCGATTAGTTCATCACGATAGGCAAGCACGACCACCACGTTAAGGTAGCAACAACGAACTACAAACTAATTCTTTCTTCCTGTACTATATCCTTATATGCAATCTTTTATATATTACCACCACTGAACTAACTACTTCTATAAATCCGGCGTTCGTCTTGCTGCGCTAATGAGGCATGGCAACTTGGACTAATGTATATATGTGCCTGGTCCTACGTTGTAGCTAACAGACTGACTGAGATTCACAACATTTTGCTTACCTTCTGATAGATTTGATGAAGAATTATTTATACACAATGTGATTCGCAATCAAAAAGGTATTAATGATTAGTAGTAGTCGTAGTGTAAAAAACTTGAGAATGCTGTTCTAAAGCTGATCAAATAAAGTCAATGACATTTTAAAGAATAATATGTTGATAAGAAACACTTAGCAGTTTTATGGAAGTAATTACACATTAATTAAGTATGATTTACCTTCATTGGAGGTTCATCGTTCTCAGGTGAATCCTTGTTTCGACTTCCTTGAAATTCACCAACGTGTAATTTACCCATATTCTATCAAAAAACAAGTAAACAAATCGCATTAAATTTGATTATCACAATTGTCTACCATTTCTTATTTAAAAGTCAGATCAATTTAAAGACTTCATTTCGATTTGAGAAACAATAAACCTACCATTATATGCAAAGATGAATAATGGCTAGCAATGGAATCAAGGACGTGCTTTTCGTCCTATTCGGGTCTCATCGGTTGGATGTACCTGCACCTCAGAGTTGATGTTCATAGCTGATGAGTCCCGAATAGGACAAAACGAACGTCAAACTGGATTCTACAGTTAGGCAATATCCATCTTTGCATATAATGCTTTTGAATTAAGGCTATATCGATGCAATACACAGTATGCACATATGCCAATAAGAGATTGATCAATTACAGTCCTAAACATCAATGGGAAGATATAAACCAAACAATACCAAGTGGATATGAACCTATCAGTTTGATGAATATCAAAAGAGCATTCATTAGTACTCTTAATTATTGTTTAAGAAATCATCATTTATACTGTGTTTGGTATGAGTCCATTGTAGTTCCTCTCTTTGTCACCGACACTTGTAGTTTACTGTTAAAATAATATTAGAGATTTTTTTACGGAAATCTAAATAATCCATCACTGTTCCATAGTTTTGTAGAGACGGTGAAACCATTCATTGAGAATTATTTATTTATTCAAACGCATAAATATTGGTATAATGAGGCACCAAATAGATATGCGCCACATAAACCATTCAGTTTATGTGAGGACTGGGATACTAGCCGGGTGCAAAAATCGAATCAGGTGGTTTTCTTAGGAGGCCACACCAGGAGTCCTTGATCTAGAAGGTTTAACCCACAAGGCAGTGGTGCAACGTCAGGAGATGAAGTCCCATGCTAGCTGGTAACCAATAATTGATTCACACGGCATTTTCTCCTTCAGTATCCTGAAGCTCATGTACGCCATTGATTTGGAATAAGGGTTTTCCAACTCCCTTAGGTGGACTGTCCATGTCCACCATCATCGAGAATATTCATGAATTAAAATGGTATCACATTGTTTTGAACATGAATTCGTCTGCAATAGTCAATCATTTTATATCATTCACTGTTACAAATAATCATTCGTTGTCAATCACCATAGTAACAATAACAGTAATAATAATATACTTTGAACTTATAACTAAATGATTACTAGATCTCGTGAAATTGAAGACTGTTCTTTTGCTCTGGTTTTATCAAACAGTTCACTACAGATTAAATTTCATTAAGTAGCTTTCAACTCACCAACAGATACATCTTGTTTTTCTAGTTTTACATTGTGAACCAAACTTGGTTAGATAACTATTGTGGTTTATCGATACTCTACAATAACTGGTAGTGTAGAGTTCGAATCTATGAACAATTGGTTAAATGATTTAGTGTCAAAATCACTGCTCTGGATTCATGCGTTTCACTTCACAACAAAATATACCCATTAAGATATATGTTCAGAGATTGATAAACCTACTAGTTAATTATCAACTTTCTTGATAAAGTCCATTTTTACCTCTTCCGTTACTCTCTTGAACTATTCTCACACTACACTAAGTTTATGACCTCTTATAAGGAAGTTCTACTGATCGGTTTCTGATAGAACGGTATTCAGATGAAAATGTTAGCTTGAACGCAGTTGTATGACCCTTAAGGTTGTTTCATGATAGCCTCCAGTTCACCTAGGACAATTAAAAACCCACATTTGTTAACAGCTGACCTTAGTACAGTGTAGTAGTGAATGGTGTTCGGAACTACTATGACTGACAGTTACCAATGACACAGAACCCCCTGATATCGAGCCAATAGCTTATTGACTTTACATTTGATCAAAATTTAGGAGAGTGGTTACTTGAAAAACTATCTACTTCAACTTGAGTGACTAGGTATTATCTCAGCTATTATAATCATGTGCATAAGTTTAACTAGGAAATATTGTATTACAATTTTTGCATAGCATCAAACGAAGTGAACAATTCATAATCGACAAAAGAAAATACAAAACAAAATTGGCGAGAAGTTTCTACAAACGACATCTAAACACACTATAATACTATCCACATTAAAGTATCCAGTGGGAAATTCAACCATCTATGTTGATCCTCCCATCCTCAAAGCGATGAGATATTCTTGTGGTATTCATATCCCACTCACATGTCCAATGAAGTCTTTCAGTTCACACATATTGCATCCACAATAATATAACTGTTCGCGGTGCCTCTTCAAGTGTCTACTGAGTGTGGACTTGAATTTACAATGGAATTTACTTAAAAGAATGCCAATAACTGATGGGAAATAACAAAATTGTCATGATCCATATGTCTACATCTTCGTCGATGTGAAACGCTGAACTATAGACTCTTCGCAATATCAATGTAGGCAAAACCATTATGTTGTATTTGATCTACAAACATTGTCCATTCCATCTCTGGTTTCATTCAATCAATATACAAGCCATATGACACTTTGAACATATACATATATTTCCACTTGAATTGTAATGCAATGCACACCTAACATGTGTCACATTGAAGTATGTTGATGTTGGAGCTCCTAGTTTTTCCTAGGACATTTGTCGACTGATGGATTCATAATCACTGTTAATTTCATTACCGTATTCATGAAATTTCCACTGACGATGATATTGTTAAGTTAAAGAATGCAAACAGTCAATTGTACAGTGATCATTTTGCACTTCTCATGTAGACATGTCTGATGAAGTGTAAACCGTTACCCGTTATTCTTGTGACCTCCTCAATTACACTATTCAAATTGTTACATTAAATGATACATCAAAGATAATAATCAACTGAGCTAAATAGTGATATTATATCTGTGTTGTTAAAAAGGAACTGATTTGAAATTGCACTTACTATTTAAATTCGACGGTAATATTCCTTGAAACATGGAACCTGATTCACACGCTTCAACATAAATTATTAACGATGTATAACGGTAAACAGGCGTTAGCGCGCGTGATCGAATACCGTTGGGGAGGATCATGCGTGCGGGACGATTGATATGAATTTCTGAGGAGTCACACACTGAGATGAAACTAACATCCAGTGCTTCCAAGTTTTCAGTGGTTGTCTAGCTTAGATCGACTGATTAGTTCAACCATTAAATTTACCACAATCTTTACAAATCCCTATTCTGAAAATGTTGTATTGATTGCATTATTACGATAATCAGATATTTACATCTTTCATGACCTTGTAAAATCCTATTATTATATAACATAAGTATTGATTATCACGTAAAGTTCCTCAACACTACTTACTTTAATTTGGTTGATTAGTATGTGTAGTGCTCATGCAAAATCCATTAAATTCATGCCATTTTACTCGTAAATCTATAGAGTTTTGAGACAACTAAATCAACTTCGTTGCATGTATCGATTTACTTAATCGAATGGTCACAATACAGTTTGATAGATTGATTCATTGATTGAGAGATAGAAGCTCATTAGTACGTGATATGGCAGATGAGTGTCACCTCTGAACGGATTAAATACCGATTAAACATATTGATTAATCTAACAAACAATTACAATAATGTAGTGTATGCCTGTCGACAGGTTTAATTAGTATGTTACACTAACCGGAAATGGAAAACCTGTCACCACAAATCCAGCAAGATTGGATTAAAGAGAATAGAAGAAAAATCGGAAGGAATTATTAACTGAAAGAATCATACAGAATTTGAAGGCAAGATTCAACCTGAATGGAATCGATCCAATCTAACCGTTTCAATTCTACACAACATGGAATCAAATTCACACGATTTACTACACAAGTGTTCATACAGACAGTGCTATACTGTGGAAATAAGACGATGAGTGCCAATCCATAGGAAATATATATTCTATGTTTCCTCTATGGAAGTTTGATAGTGTTGATTCTCAAGTAAGCACACTTCGGAAATCAACACTGATCTGTAAATAACTGTAGCAAAATTGCTATCCAATAACCAAACAGCACAGGTGAGAAATTTCTCACAACACACAAATAACAAAACATATTAGACTGAAGAATTTCATTGTTGGATGTACTGCATGTGAATTCATGAATGATTATGTGAGAGATCTCACCGTTTCTACAGTCCAGATTAACATAATAACCAACTCTGAAATGACTCGTAAATTCGGACTACTCCCAAATTATGTCTGACTCTAATTACTATTATCACGAATTGCAGTTTATACAACAAGAATTCAGATTCACACATCTGATTATAATCAATACCGACGAATCCCAATGGATATTGTGATACACATTACAAGGTTTATCACTGAGTAAGAGCTTCTTGTCAACTTTCCTCAACCATCTCACATCGAAGTATACTGGGATTGATATTGAGTTTATTCGTCTGGTGGCCACAATTCAACATCATCGATAGAATGCTTTGATCACTGAGAAGAAACAAACACGATATTGATCATTGTTGAAGAGAAACCAGTGTCAGTATCTTGTATGGATGATGTTCAATGGTTACTCTGTCTGGTGGGTGATAACCACTCTGACTGCGAGAATGTGCGATGTTTGTTCTCGTTCAATGGAGAATACCAGTTCCCTCAGTATTTGAGAATCATGTTGCTGATGAGTGAAAAGTAGTATGCAATCGAGTTCAAGCAGATCTCCTCACTGATCTCCTTTCACTATTCAATGTGTATTAAGCTTATTGATATCATTATTTATGTTAAGTAATACAAAAGTGGGACAATATAAACAACTCACCTTTTCAAAACTTTTCCACCAGCGCTTTTATCTCCTTTCAGAACTTTCAGAAAAGTTTCCGAGTTGACGTTCTAGGAATAAAAGAAAAACATAGGACAAACGTGGTAACTTTAACGATAAACATTATAAATTTGGTTATAATTGGGAATTGAATCAATTAACCTAAATATTGGAGGTTATATTATGTTTGTTTATTTATTTTTAAAAATCAATTATTCAAAAAAGACACGAAAAAACCGATTCACATGTTTGATGATGATGATGATGATGATTCCAATTAGTGGGTTCTTCTATCCGAAAATTTTGAATAAATAAATAGTGTTGGCCGTACTTATGTACAACACGAAATAAAATGCATTTGCAATTAATCAACATCTGATAGATGATCCTCTTAAATTTCATCATTCAACATTCTGATTCAACAAATACAAAATAATTCTCGTTTATTCCTAGAACGTCAACTCGGAAACTTTTCTAAAAGTTCTGAAAGGAGATAAAAGCGCTGGTGGAAAAGTTTTGAAAAGGTTAGTTGTTTATATTGTCCCACTTTTGTATTACTTAACATAAATAATGATATCAATAAGCTTAATACACATTGAATAGTGAAAGGAGATCAGTGAGGAGATCTGTTTGAACTCGATTG
Source organism: Schistosoma mattheei (assembly GCA_944470405.2). Classification (NCBI taxonomy): domain Eukaryota; kingdom Metazoa; phylum Platyhelminthes; class Trematoda; order Strigeidida; family Schistosomatidae; genus Schistosoma; species Schistosoma mattheei. Next base: position 88,930,867 of record OX103947.1, on the reverse strand, counting down.
CATACTACTTTTCACTCATCAGCAACATGATTCTTACATACTGAGTTATGTAGAATTGAAACTGTTAGATTGGATCGATTCCATTCAAGTTGAAACAAGCTTTGAAAATGATTATTAACAATAGAGGAATTTGAGCGTTGGCACTCTGTTGATGAGTATTAGTAGTCTAACACGAATTCTATGTTTACACGGTGATTTTAACATTGAAATGAATGACATACAGATACACAAGTATAAGAGGTATAGTATATCAGTCTCGAGATACTACATCATTTTCTGTAACGTTTCTATGACCACTTATTTCATTCACTTACATTTAGAATTAGACATATCAAGTTTATTTTATTCTATAATACCTCACATTTTGCCTTAAACACAATGATATTTTGCATTTTCTAAAATTTACATCACGTCATGTTCATTTGACTGATTCGATTCACGATACTCATCAGTGACTAACTTTAGATGTCATCCTGAGCAGTTTGTTGGTAACAGTGTCTTTCAACGTTTAGGTATGCTAGTAGCGAGACGGTCATTGACAATGACAACAAGCAATCCTCACACTGTATGTTATTTGTTGAGGCCAATTATAATGATCACTCGAATAAACTCGTTTGTATGAAGTTTGTACACTCACCATGAAGTCTGACGGCAACTGTATGTGAGAACTATTGGAATTTCCCATATAAAGATGAAATTTCTATGTTGGGCTCACTTGTTTAAAATTGCATTCTACTTGTTTCTGATCTATGGTTTTTGGATCATTCTTCAGTATTTGTTCATTATCTGCTTATAGTAGAAAAAAATGGTGATGTATTCATATACTTTGCTGACCACGATGCACTAGATTCAACTCATTTTCGTAATAAATAAGTATGTGTATATCAGTGTTTGTTGATGTTTCCAATTTTGAAAGCACACTTTTAAGAAAGAAAACAGTTAAACCTTGTAATGTAATGTAGATCATGACTCATTATGTTATTGACTGAGTCGCTTTCATTTAAGTATCAGTGCGAACTGCGTGAAACACTACATCGGACAAAGCGAACGCCCTCTTCATCTTCGCCTACATGAACATCAATTAGCAGTCGAACGCCATGATACTTCTTCACTTATATCAATACACGTGAACAACTGCCGACAGTTATTCGATTGGAAAAATGTGGGGATTTCGGATAGAGGCAATTCCAAAAACACCAGAGAATTTTTAGAAGCTTGGCAGTCAGGTCAATCAGCAATCAACAAGCACATTGAAACCGATCTAATTTATCAACCAATCAGGAAAGTTATGCACAAACACAGGAAGAAAAATCAAACCGATGGGTGACACAACCAAACAAAGAAGTAAACAATGACAAAGTTAAGGTCAACAAGAACCATTCAACATCGAGGTGTGCAGGATAAGCTGTGAACTACATATGAAGAAATTCGAACACTTCACATCTACCTGGAGTTTGTGTTGATGATGTCGTTGAGAAGAACGATGAAATCTCCACGACCAAACCATCCAGCTCAGAGAACAAAACTCCATCAAAACAATCCAACAGAGCTACAAATCCTCTCCACCATATCAGTGTGGAACAGCATACTCATAATTTCCACCAATTCTAACTGTTATGAAATATATCAAATCACGAGAATCACCAACTCCCTGTAAATTGAAACAGACCTATCACAACTTGTATCTGACCTTTTTTTATCAAATTATTTAAAAATATAAAATGTCTACTCAGTTTTTGTGAGTAGTATCACTGTTGAGTTTTGAATTAATCTTAAGCTACTAATTGTCTCTGCCATTTACAATTAACTCGAAATCATCATGTCCTGTATTATTCGGATTCTACTGATGAAACTCCATTATGATCAGCCAACTAAATGAAACGAACTAATATAAATTTTTCCTAAATGATACATGAATCAAACTGTTGGTAATGATCAAATCCTTCATTATACATTAGTAGGATCTCATTGATGAGTAACAATGAAACTAGGTGTTCGAAAATCTAAACTATACAAAATATTCCACATGAAGAAAGTTATAATAATGAATTTTTTGAACAAATAATGATTATGAGATGGTGGAGAATATTTGTCAGTCAGTCAGTCAGTCAGTCAGTAACAACGTAGAACTTCGTATGTACATACATCAGTTCGAGTTGACATACCACAATACCACACAGATATAATTGTTGATTCAAATCCCATAGTCGTAGAGGTAGTAAAAGTATTAGCAGTAATCGGGAAGATTAGGGTTTGGAGACGTTATTTAAAGAGTATAATCCAGTGAAATAAATTTGGAAAGAGGAAAAATGGGACATGAAGGATTCAGAAGATTAGAATTTGGGAGAACACAGAGAGTGGATGCACCTACGCCATTGCAAACGATTTTGAGCCATGTCATTCAGGGTCTCTAACCAACGGTTGCTGTCATCTCGCGGTCCCCAACCAGGTAGTCTACACCTACCAACATGACTCAGTTCACTTGTCAGTGACTTCATGGACTTGTGCCATGTTTTGTTTGGCCGCCCCTAGCTTTCTTCCAACCTACTCCTATACCACTGAACATAGCACGTCGAGGCAGTCGGTCGTTGGGCATACGTAACACGTGTCCAAGCCATCTCAACTGATGAAGTTTCACTACTTCATCAATTGATTTGCCATCCTTACCTAGTACCCGTTTCCTAACAACTGTGTTACTTACTCAATGGTCCCATGATATACGAGCAATGTTTCGAAGACACCTATGGTCGAATACTGGTAACCTACGGATATCCCCTACTCTTACTGGCCATGTTTCACTGCCATAAAGTAGGACGGAACGAACTGCCGTGCAGTAAACACGTCCTTTGATTGGTAGATGGATATCTCGGCTACTCTATTAGTGACGCAAGTTGGCAAAAGCTAGTCGAGCCTTCTGTATCGGTGCTGGGAGATTTGTAGCTCAGGTGAATGATTTTGATGAAATTTTGTTCTCTGAGTTGGTGGTTTGGTCGTGAAGCTTTATGGACAAACATAGGACTAAAAATCAAACCAATTGTAGATAAAACCAAAATAAAGAAGTAAACAGTGATAGGTTTAAGGTCAACAAGAACCAATCAACATCGAGGTCTACAAGACAAGCTATGAGCCATATATGGAAAAATTCTAACACTTCACATCTACCTGGATTTTGTGTTGGTGTTGTCGTTCAGACGAGCGATGAAAGCTCCACGACCAAGCCATTTCACTCCATCAAAATAGTGATTAGTTAGGTAATTGATTAGAAATCTACAATGAAGCTGTAGTCTGAATCATTTCATGATAAGACAAATTACATATGACTAAACTATTCAGCCTCAGTAAGGTGAGAAACGGTGTGGTTTCTAGCTCAACTGAATCCCAATTTTGTCTCAATGATTTTATCATATGTTGGGTTTCTACATCCCAGTTCGCGATAAAAGAAAACGTCTACTTTGAAACTGAACAATCATCAACAAGTGATCCGAATAAACAAAAAATACTTCATACGTATAGAAGATTTGTGGCGATTGTTAAATTTCATAGTTCACATGATGAACTCATCGTAGTTAGACAATCACTGAAAGTTGTAAGGCACCGGATAACTGTTTCAGTTCAGAATGAGACTCTTAAGCAGTGAGAATCCAAGATTCGACCAGCAGTCGAGACCGAAACCTTCAGGTCTGGCACGATCGTTTAACCTTTTGACCGATGAGTTGAAATCCAGTGTTTTATGAGTGTGGATCTTATCAATTTCATATTGAGCAATCATAGTCAGATAACAATGAATACAAACTTCCTTCAGTATTAATTTGTCAGTCACATAATGAAGACTAATCAGAAACTGTTGTGGAAGGGAGCACAAATCATAATGACTGGGAAAGGGAGCAGTGATTGTATGCACTAATAAAGCTGTGACCAAACGTGAAGCAACTGAATTTTAGGCTAATGTATGCAAGGTTGGTGATATGTTTTTTATCTACATAAGTTAGAGTTTCTTCAAGTTAGTGCCAAATGCTTTAGCTACATAGAATAAGTGTGATGTTGCAACTTTTGATCAATTACTCAGAACTTGATATCTAATTGAGAAAGCATCTTCAGTTCGGAACACGGCCCGGAGTCAGTGCCTCCGGCTTTAAACACTAACGAGTTATTTCCCTAACTACTGAATCTAGATGGTTACTGTTCATTGAACCACATTGTTACTACTGTCGTTGTGTTACACCGGTAATATATGTGACAAACACTACTGAATTAAGCAATATGCAACAGATGAAGCTTTCAAAGGCATATCACTCAGTTAGTTATATTAAAAAAATAACGTGTAATGAATATACATTAGTTTAAGATGGTATTTCAAAACATGATGAATAACAAAGAGACAGAAAAGCTTGTAGTAGGAATGAAAGTGGCATCGATTAAGCATTGTTAAAAAGGTTCGACGAAACAGGATCTAGTGGGAGAGTATTTGCGTTTGCGCAATTGCGAGCTATTTCACGTTACACAAAATGCATGTCAACCATACGTTGCCTATTTACAAAACAATCGGTTTATCTTGTTCTATATGTGTATATTTTGTTTTCAGGTTACACGTCCAGAAAACTAAACACGCCCTGAGATACTTACATAAGCATGAACATTATTCTCAATTCGTGATTAATACCGAATCCTGTGGATCAGTCAGTAAGTCAGCTACAACGTAAGACCAGGCACATATATGCATCGGTCCATGTTGCCATACCGCATTAGCACAGCAAGATGAACACCGGATTCATAGAAGTGGTTAGGTCAAAGGTGGTAATATATAGGAGAAAGATTGCAATAAGGATATAGTATAGGAAGAAAGAATTAGTTCGTAGAAAGAAAGATGTGAAGTGATCTTAATCTCTTAGTTTAAGGGAAGACAGAGAGTGTATACACCGACGCCATTGTGATCGATTCTGAGCCATGTCACCCACAATCTCCAACCATTGGTTACGAAAGTCACGCGGACCCCAAATGAGTAGTCTGCATCTACCAACATGGCTCAGACTAGAAGTTAGTGACTTCAGGCACTGATGCCACGTTTTGGTTTGGCCGCCCCTAACTTTCTTCCAACCATCCCGAACACCGGTTAGCACTGTGCGTTGTGGTAATCGGTATTCAGGCATTCGCGACACGTCGCTCAACCATCTGAGTCGATGAAGATTAACAACCTCATCAACTGATTTACCATCATTCCCTAATAACCTTTGCCTAATCTCACTATTACTTACCCGTTGATCCCATCAGTTACGAGCAATATTTCTAAGGCATCTGTGGATCAGGTTCCATATTTGAAGGAGTAAAGGTAACAAAGATTAAGTTGTTTCCTGAAATTATGTGGTTAATTTGATTGCTGACCATAGTGGAATTAAAAATCGATGGATATTCTTTTCACATTAACACTAACTGTCAAAGCAATTAAACTGAGATGATTTATGTGAAGTTATGAGCACATTTTAAAATGGTTTTTGGTCAAATGGAATAAAGACATCTAATAATGGCATTTCAAGGCACCCTCTTTAACGTAGGACATCAATTTGATACTTTAAAATCTCTTAAGGCGATTAGAAACAAACAAGTTGTAATATTCATTAATTTACTGGAACAAACATACACTCTCCTCAGTCATTAATGTTTCATTACTCTATGTTTTGGTATATTCTCATCAACATCATCTATTTGTGTGTAAAATTTGTTGTTCAGTCTTATTAAATCTATTGAAATTGTCACTCCATCATGATGATACATATTCACTTGTAATCTACTTCACACAAGATGTTATATAAGTTGATACACTGATGATCTCAGTCTTGACACATTGTTTTGCTGTGAACGGTTGTTAAAACTCGCTTATCTATAGAAGGTTATGAGTTGAATGATAGTGGCCGGTTCAAAGTATTTTAAAATAGCTACTACCCAACATATTCGAACTAGTGAGACTACCTTAAGTATCAATATCATGCATGAGAGAGTTCAATGAGTGATTATTATCTAGTCTAATGGCAAAGCAAGGACAGCATTCCTACAGTTGAAGAACATATGGAACTCAAAACAACTTTCAACCAATATCAAAGTCACAATCTTCAATACGAATGTCAAGGCAGTTCTACTGTACCGAGCTGAAATTTGGAGAACCACTACAACCATCATCAAGAAGGTACAAGTATTTATAAATAATTGTCTAGACAAGATACTCAACATTCACTGGCCGGATACCATCAGCAACACCATTCTGTGAATGAGAACAAACCAGCTTCCAGCTGAAGAAGAAATTAGGAAAAGACGATGGAAATGGATAGGACATACACTACGCAAATCGTGAAACTGCATCACGAGACAAGCCCTAACTTGTAATCCTGAAGGTAAGCGAAAAAGAGGAAGGCCAAAGAACACATCATGTCGGATAATAGAAGCAGATATGAAAAGGATGAATAACAACTGGAAAGAGGTGGGAAGGATTGCCCAGGACAGGTTTGGATGGAGAATGCTGGTGGTTTGCCTATGTTCCTTCACAAGGAGTAACAGGTGTAAGTAAGTTAGTAATGTTAGTATAATCTCGTTCAAGAGTCGTTTTATCGTATCATAATAATATGATGCAGAAATAGAAAAAAACTTATATTCTGTCATTATGTCCGAGTTATCAGACACTATTAAATGGTTTGATTCAACCATTCAATTATTTGAAAATTACACTTATTGTTGTTACTAACATTCAACATTGAAATAAGGCGGTTTGTAAGTCAAATGGTAGAATACATTTACTGCGTTCAATCGAAAATTAAGGATTGATAAAGTTGTCATCCTGTTACAATCGTTCTGTTTGCTTCTTCATAACTGATACCAGTCTAAATATCATATGATGCTTTACTCTTATTTAAGCAGAGATTCATCAATGGCTTACTGTGAAAAATAGAACTTCATCAACAGAGACAATAATCAGATTGTGTAATCCTGGTTGGTTGACATCTTTGTTCTGATAAGAATGTATCATGAATTGAATAATGAACTGTATCAACAAACACAATGAACTGATAATCTACCATATAAAGTTAGTGAGTAAAATCAATCAAAATAGATGTGTAGACAATGAGAAGACAACTGTCGGTAAAAGATGTCAAACAGAATTCAATGTCGACAGGATAACCTGTAAGTTAATTTTGAAGTATATGTATATCAATTACTAAGATCCTAAAGTTTATACTAAGCAAGCATCGGGAGCTTCAAGTTTCCTCACCACAAGTATTTTCATCACCCTATTTATGCCATAAATTGACAGATATTTATAATCTCATCATTATAATTTGATAAACTTATAATGAGGAACATATTCTTCTACTGCATGGAGCGGAAACTTGGAGAACTACCACAACCATTATCCAGAATATACAACTGTCTATTAATAGTTGTCTACGCAAAATACTTTGGATACGTTGGTCAGACACTATCAACAACAATCTACTATGGGAGAGAACAAATCAGATTGCGTTGGAGGAAGAAATCAGGAAGATGAGCTGGAAGTGGATAGGATACACAATGAGGAAAGCCCTGATATGGAGTCCTCAAAGCCAAAGGAGGAAAGGAAGACCTAGGAACACATTACACCAAGAAATGGTGACAGACATGAGAAAAATGAACAAAAACAGGATAGAACTAGAAAGGGAGGCCTATGACATAGTGGGTTGGAGAATGCTGGTCGGCAGCCTGTGCTCCACTGGGGGTAACAGGCGTGTGTAAGTACGTAAGTAAGTGGGTGAAAAGAAATGAATGTGTAATCTTAAACTGTCAAATTATAGCAAATTAAAGTTGTGAAGACTAGTTAAGAAATGTCCGTTTCTATGTTCCACTGGAAAATATTCGGTAATCAGAAAGAATTGGAAGGTTGTTTTATTGAAATTTGAAATTTGTTAGAAGTATGTAGTGTTGATCGAAGACAACAATGATCATAAAAGAGTTAGATCATATAGAAATAACCCAAAGTTTCACCTATATTCTATTTCTGAACAAGTGCAATCTTTATCTTATGTCATCAGATATAGAGTCTTGTTTTTAGTATGACTGACTATATGTGTCAAAGTTATTTATTAAGCGACTAGATCATCAACATTTGAATGGTTTTTCTCAAGGTACTATACAGATCGCAAGATTTGAGAATTATGGAGTTGATTTCATTTTAGACCATGGATTTGTATTACTGTGAAGCACAAAACTACCATAAAATAGAAATTTTTCGATAGTGGAAAGTTCTCATGTCAGGATCTCTGTTCTTGACGTAAGTCATCTTCAAGATATTACTTATTATTTTGAGGATAACTTGTCATTTCAGTGGTGTTAAGTTTTTATCAACTACAGTGAGCTGATTGAGAGACATTCATTTTGAACAGTATTATCAAGGCTCACATCAAATATAAGGAATATATATTATAGTCTTCTTAGCATTTGTAACCATAAGATGATATTCTTCTATATAAATCCTAATCGTTTTCAGTGAACGTATTTCACAATTGTAGATCTCCTGGATAAGAGAAAGTCATGCAATATGGAACACGTATACTGTTCTCATATGTTACTCTTTGGACAGTATGTACTCATTACTCAATCAGATATTTAATTCAAATTATTTGAATTTCGTAACAAGTCTAATAGTTTCAGTCAGCATCTATTAACTATTATTTCGCCCCCAAATGCCCTGGTACGGTAGAGAGTGGGGAGAGTCTGCTCTCCCTCTCGAAATGTTCTCACATGGCCACAAGTATATAGCCTCTGCCAGGGAAGTCCTACTCACTGCCTTCTCGTGGCATTACTGTTGTTTACGAAATTGAGAGGACGAAAAGCGAATGTCTGGCGCTTTAACCGGACCCAAAATCAATGGTGCACATGGGCTACAGTATCCTGATGGAACAAATGGCGTGTGAACCAATTGTTGGTCACCGGCTTCCATGGGACTGCATCTCCTTACGATGCTCCACTGCCTTGTGGATCAGACCTTAAGGTCAAAGTCTCGGGGAGTGGCCCCGTAGGAAAATCACTTGATTCGGCTTGGGCACCCAAGCAGTATCACAGCCCTCACACATATCGAATGAGATTTGTGTGGCGCATATGTAGTTGGTGCCTCCTTGTACGAATATCTATGTGTTAAAATAAAATAAAGAAAATTTCTTATTTCAATTAATTTTATATTCCGATCAATTGAAAGGTTTCTGAATATGAAGAATAATTCATACCTACCATGGTTATACACGTATGTAAAAAGACACTGTTTACCAAAACCAAAGTCCTTAACACTTTTAGAGATTTCAATAAGTACCGTAATTTGTTTCAATTCAAGTGGATTAAAGTTCATTGTTAAGTAAAGTTTAATGATACCTCCTTTTAATGTTTATATGTTTATAATTTCAAGTAAAGTATGATAGGCTTCAAGTTCAAAATTATCCAATCAGTATAGTGAACTAACTTATTATTTTTTATTTATTAAAACATATAAAATTTGGTACAAGAAGGCACCAAATACATATGCGCCACATGAATAATTCGATTTATGTGAGGGCTATAATACTGTCCGAGTGCCCAAACCGAAGTAGGTGGTTTTCTTGGGGGACGACACCCGGAGCCTTCCATCTAAAGCTCTAATCCACAAGGCAGTGGAGCAACGTCGGGAGATGTAGTTCAATGGTCTCCGGTGACCAACGATTGATTCACACTCCATTTTTCCCTTCAGAATCCTGGAGCTCATGTACACCATTGATTTCGAATCAGGGTTTTTCAACTCCCCTAGGTGGATTCTCCATGTCCACCAACTCGGTTCAAGCGCCGGACATTCGCTTTTCATCCTCTCAATTCCGTAGACAACACCCGTGATGCGAGAAAACAGTGATTAGAACTTCCCTAACTATTGTATTCTCCTTAACCGATCATGATATAGTGCGAAAAATGTTTTTAATTTTATTAATATAGGTTGATGAACTTATACGGAAGTTAAATTTCTGTTGTACCAATGATCGTTGTTAATTACAATTTCATTATATCTTTTCTCGTAGCTGTATATCATTCCCATTAAATCTGTCACGGCACAATTACCTGACCAACAAATTTTCAATTGGATTACGAATAATAAATAGTGAGGTATCAGTTTACTCATGAACATCTAGTGACTGCAACTCTCTCAATATATAGTCATATAGCACCATTATTATTATAATTATTATTATTGTTATTATCCTGTTGCGACTTTAGATTGTTCATCGGTGAACATCATCCAATACATTAGAGAACATAAATCGAGATAAATTACTTAACAAATGATGGTGAAGTATAAAATGTTTTATTCTTTTAATAGTAGATGGTTACTGTCAAGAAAAATTCAATTAAACATCTCAAATTGTCTGGAAACGAATCGTTTGAAAGACATTCAAATATATTTCTTTGGATTCTATAGGGATAAACTGAAGGAGTCAAACTAGATCATATTTCGTTGTATAATCAGATAAACTCTAAAAGTGTCTCATGAACAAGTGAGGAATATAAGTATGATTCGATGAATTATTAACAGAGCCAAGGCTACTATTCATTATGGAGTGGTTACAAATGTGTTACATAATGTAAGGTCTATGTATCAAAAAAAAATCTTTGCAAGATTATTTCATCTTGAAGAGAGCAATCACAACGATTAATGCACAATAATATGAATTCATTTGATTTTGTTAGGTCCTCATCAGCTGCTTATAACCTAAAATGTTTGAAATATCAAATTTATCACAGATATTGACATACTTATACATAAGAGGGTGATTAAGGATGAATACATGTGTATCATGATGTAGCAAAGATTCCGACAGAGTTAATGAGGTCATAAAATTTTGTCTCGCATAAATAGAGTTTGAGAGGGAAAGTTCCAGAATATTGAAATAGTAATTAGAACTCATGGAATTAAAAAAAAACACATTAGATGATTATGTAATCAACTAACCGAAAATAGATTAATGGTAATAAAGAAAGTTATGAATTGAAATCAGTCAGTTATGAATGGTGTAATTTATTTTTCAGAAAGAGTTGCAATAATGACGTAATAAATAAATAAATGGGAGCAAATTAATAGAAAGAGTGGGGGTTATTGTTACCAGGGTAAAGAAAGATTTATTACTGTCTCTTTTTGTATACATAGATCTGGTTTTAGACGTTTGATTGCTAATGTTTCAGCAAATTTCAGAAGGTTGGAGCTTGATTGTTTATTAATCACCTTGAAGGACTTCAGTGTATCGATTTCGTGTCCTGTGTCAAGGAGATGTCTTGCGATGGCAATGTTGAATGCTTTCAGTCCATTTTCGAAATATGTTCTTTGAATCGGATGTAGGCTCTCCTTTCTGTTATACCAATGTAACTGCTTTGACAGATACATGTAAATTTGTATACACAGTTGGTGGTAACATGTAAAGGATACCTGTCGACCTTTGATTGTGTCAAAGAACATGTTGTTTTGAACAGGACAATCAATTTAGCTGCAAGATAAGTTCTTATCAATTCAGTTTTTAGTTTCATATTGATTGACTTTGTGACATTATCACCTTTGAACCTGAGGTGAATAAGACTAGATTTTTTAATGACTGTAGTTTCTTTGAGTTTCTTATCTTTACATTTTCCATATTTCTCAATTAATTTCAGTGGGTATCCATTATTCCTTAAACACTTTTCAACATTCATAACTTCTTCTTCGAATGTATCGGCAGTAAATATTTTTTCTGTTCTGTCAAAGCGTTTTGACAAGTGCCATTTTTGTAATTGATTAGAGAAAAGCTATTGAAATTGAGATATCTATCAATTACAGTCTCCTACATTCACAGTCACCTTTGGCTAGATCTTGTACAAATGTTGGTTCCTATTTTGTGATGCAATGTGGTCCGTTTGGTTAGCACATAAACCCGGTATGTTTGAAATACATGATTCATATCACAGAGTCTGAGATTGATGTTCTGGACTTAACAGGCAGGGCTAGGCAGGAATTAGGACCTATAAAGACTCTAGATTGCTCGTACGTGTTTATACGTCATTGGTCCGGTCCATAAATCACTGTTCTCTAATTGGCGGTATCATTCCGTTATATATTAATAGGGCACAAGGCTACAAGTTATAACACTCTCAAAGTGTCTGATAAGTTGGCATGACATTAAAATATCATAACAATGACAACTGATAAGTAATTCACGTTGGTCATGGTCCAGTTGACAATGAATTCACAAAATATATGAGTAATGTTTAGTTACAAGATTTTCAATAAACCGTTTTCCTCAAACAGAACGGTTTCTCTATCTTTATATGTATATAACATTTATCTCACGGAACGGAAACTAGCCTACATCTTATGAGTCAGTCTTCTCAAGATTTTGAACAAGCCAGTAGTTAGAACACAATCCACCAAAAGTTGTAGAAACTATGTGGACTTTTAAAGATAGGAACAGATGTTGATCCTATTCACGAAGTTGAAATACTTTAATTGTCAGACTTGTTTGTTTATTTATTTAAACACATGGATATTGGTGCAAAGAGGCACCGAATGCATATGCGCCACACAAGTCACTTGATTCGTGTATGGGCTGTGATACTGCCCGGGTGCCCAAACCGAACCAGGTGATTTTCTCAGGGGACCACACAAGGAGCCATTGGCCTAAAGGTCTGATTCACAAGGTAGTGGAGCATCGTAAGGAGATGCAGTCTCATGGTAGCTGGTGAGCAATAATTGGTTCATATGCCATTTGTCCAACTCCGCCTGGAGCCCCTCCGGTGCTACTGCTGGTACCAAGCCCGAATAAAGGAGAAGAGTTGGGCATGGGGTTAGCGACTCCATCTCGTAGAAAAATAACTCACTAAAAAAACGCTAACCAGAAAACTTAATCAAACCATTTAAACTCCGCTCTGGGAGTTAGAAGGTCTTCATTTAGAAGAGTTATGACGCCTCATGATGAAAGCCGAATTCCTTCGGAAGTCGCGAGGCCGATGCCCCTTCTCAAAACCAGAGCAACCATTTATTTAGGTACATGGAATGCTCGTACAATATGGGAGACCGGGAGAGCCTTCCAAATTGCTGCAGAAATGAGGAGATACAACCTAGAGGTGCTTGGGATCAGTGAAACACATTGGACGCAAGTTGGACAACAACGACTAACTTCAGGAGAGCTTCTGTTATACTCCGGCCATGAAGAAGAAAATGACCCACATACACAAGGAGTTGCATTGATGCTGTCCAAACAAGCACAAAATGCACTTATAGGATGGGAATCTCATGGACCAAGGATCATCAAAGCCCCTTCAAAACAAAGAAAGAGGGTATTTCAATGAACATCATCCAATGCTATGCGCCTACCAACGACTACAATGAAGACGCTAAAGATCAATTCTACAATAGGCTGCAGTCAATCGTCGAGAAGTGCCCAACAAAGGACCTGACCATTCTGATGGGAGATTTCAACGCCAAGGTTGGAACGGACAACACTGGATATGAAGACATCATGGGACGACACGGACTGGGAGAAAGGAACGAAAATGGTGAGAGATTTGCAAACCTATGTGCCTATATATATGGTCATAGGCGGCACCATATTCCCACATAAACGCATACACAAAACCACATGGACTTCACCGGATCACATCACGCAAAACCAAATCGACCATATTTGCATCAACAAAACGTTCAGGAGGACTATAGAGGACGTGAGAACCAAGAGAGGAGCTGATATAGCATCAGATCATCACTTGCTGGTCGCCAAGATGAAATTGAAACTCAAGAAGCACTGGACAACGGGGCAACAATATCACAAAAGTTCAATACGGCCTTTCTTCAGGATACTAACAAACTCAACAAATTCAAGATAGTCCTCAGCAACAAGTTCCAGGCCTTTCATGATCTACTCAATGGAGAAGGAACTACTGTGGAGAGCAACTGGAAGGGGATCAAAGAGGCAATCACTTCAACATGTCATGAGGTCCTGGGCCACAAGAAGCACCATCACAAGGAATGGATCACTGTTGATACACTAGATAAGACTCAAGAACGCGGGAATCATTATCAGCCGAATAAGAGAAGAGAAATCCAAGGCACAAGCTGAATACGCAAAAGCAAACGAGCAAGCGAAGAAGAGCACCGAAACCGACAGACGTAAATATATGGAAGATTTAGCAACGACGGCGGAAAAGGCTGCAAGAGAAGGAAACATAAGACAACTGTATGACATAGCAAAGAAACTCTCTGGAAATCGCCGCAAACTAGAACGACCGATGAAAAGCAAGGAAGGCGAGGTAATCACCAACATTGAAGAGCAACAAAACAGGTGGGTAGAACACTTCAAAGAACTCTTGAATCGACTAGTCCCACTGAACCCACCCAATATCGAAGCAGTGCCCACGGACCTCCCAACATTCCAGCAGAGGCACTGAAAGCAGACGCAGCGGCAACTGCAAGGATACTCCACATTCTCTTCAATAAGATTTGGAATGAGGAAGAAGTACCAACAGACTGGAAAAAAGGACTTTTGGTCAAGATACCAAAGAAAGGCGATCTCAGCAACTGTGATAACTAGAGGGGAATCACTCTTCTCTCAATACCGGGAAAAGTCTTCAACAGGGCATTGTTAAACAGAATGAAGGACTGCGTAGACGCCCAACTTCGTGACCAACAGGCAGGATTCCGTAAGGATAGATCGTGTACAGACCAAATCGCAACTCTACGGATCATTGTGGAACAATCAATTGAATGGAATTCATCACTCTACATCAACTTCATTGACTACGAAAAAGCATTTGATAGTGTGGACAGAACAACACTATGGAAACTTCTTCGACACTACGGCGTGCCTCAGAAGATAGTCAATATCATACAGAGTTCATATGATGGATTAAACTGCAAAATTGTGCATGGAGGACAGTTGACAAACTCGTTCGAAGTGAAGACCGGTGTTAGGCAAGGTTGCTTACTCTCACCCTTTCTCTTTCTCCTGGTGATCGACTGGATCATGAAGACGTCAACATCTGAAGGGAAGCACGGGATACAATGGACATCTAGATGCAGTTGGACGATCTAGACTTCGCAGATGATCTGGCCCTTCTATCCCAAACGCAACAACAAATGCAGGAAAAGACGACCAGTGTGGCAGCAGCCTCAGCAGCAGTAGGTCTCAACATACACAAAGGGAAAAGCAGGATTCTCCGATACAACACAGCATGCACCAATCCAATCACAATTGACGGAGAAGATTTGGAAGATGTAAAAACCTTTACATATTTGGGCAGCATCATTGATGAACAGGGTGGATCTGATGCAGATGTGAAGGCGCGGATCGGCAAAGCAAGAGCAGCATATTTACAACTAAAGCACATCTGGAACTCAAAGCAACTGTCAACCAACACCAAAGTCAGGATTTTCAATACAAATGTCAAGACAGTTCTACTGTATGGGGCGGAAACCTGCAGAACTACGAAAGCCATCATCCAGAAGATACAGGTGTTTATTAACAGTTGTCTACGCAAAGTACTTCGGATCCGTTGACCAAACACTATCACAAACAACCTACTCTGGGAGAGAATAAACCAGATTACAGTGGAGGAAGAATTCGAGAAGAATCGCTGGAAGTGGATAGGACACAAATTGAGGAAATCACCTAACTGTGTCACAAGACAAGCCCTCACTTGGAATCCTGAAGTCGAAGGGAGGAGAGGAAGAGCAAAGAATATTTTCTGCCGAGAAATTAAGATAGATATGAGAAGAATGAACAAAAATTGAATAGATCTAGGAAGAAATTACCAGGACAAAGTGGGATGGAGAATGCTAGTCGGTGGCCTATGCTACATTGAGAGTAACAGGCGTAAGTGAGTAAGTAAGTAAGTAGTAAGTAAGTATGCCATTTGTTCCTTCGGGATGCTAAAGTCCATGTACACCAATAGTTTAGAATCAAGGTTTTTCAACTCCCCTAGTTGAACTCTCCATGTCCACCAACCCTTATAAGTGTTGGACATCCGCTTTCAATCCTCTCAATTTCATAAACAATACATCCGCAACGAGAAGGCATTGACTGGAACTTCTCTGTCAGTGGTTGTATTCACGTAATCATATAAGATCATTTCAAGAAGAAGAGTTCACTCTCTCCACTCTCTTCTGTACCAGAACATGAATGAAATCATAATTATTTCTTTATTCAAATGAATTATATAAAAATATCTTCAATAATAATAAAGTCTGAATGCTAAAAAGAAAACAAAAAAAAAACAGTTTTATACTTTAATCTTAATAATATTCAAGTTCATTTTATGGTTTTATTGTTACCATGTAAACAAAGAAAAGAAAAAAAAACTATTGTACATTGAACTTTTTATTATTCTGATAAACGTTTCAAGAGAGAAAAAAACACAAAGAAAAACGAAAAAAAAACAGAAAAAACAAACAAACCAAAAATACAAAAAATGATATGTATGGATGATATGACTACTTATATGGATCTAAAGTTCATTACGTGGGTTGAAATGTATCCATGTCATTTTACTATAAATATATAAATCATCTCTGAATAGATTCATCAAGCATCATTCAATAGAATGTTACGATTTTCTCTATTATTTATTCATTGTTTATTTATTGTATTCGTTCAATCAAGATTCAATTCAACAATTGAATATTTTGATGAAAATCTTAGTGATAAGAATAAATGGGCTATTTTAGTTGCTGGATCTAATGGTTTTTACAATTATAGACATCAAGTAAGTAAGGCATTATTGATTATAATAAGTAAACAATCATTGAATATAAGTAAACTTTATGATAGTTATAGTAACAATCCTATGATCAATTATCGATTATGATTCATTTTGATTGAAGCTATTTTGATTCACTTACTTAATAAATAATATTTTCAGAAGGGGTTTTGTGGAGATTATAGAACTCCCACTGATTGAAATCATGAGTCAATGGAAGCTAGACTACCATGAAAAACCTGGGAACATTGGACGGCCGTTTCGTCCTAGTATGGAACTCCTCAACAATGCACATCCACCATCCTGCAACCCGCGTGATTCGAACTCAGAAGTTATCAGTCTCGCGCCAGGCGCTTAACCAACTAGACCACTGAGCTGGCCACGATCCGACGGTGTTAATGTTTAACTTCAACCGATCCATTAAGTTGCGCCACCGTCCACCATTGTCTTCAGTGAGTTGATATCTCACAACAGACCTGGTTGAACTCCACTGGTAACGGCTTCTCACTAGAACTCCAGGAGTATCTCTTGAAGTCAGTCACTAGTGGCACATAATTATTATCAGAATGGGTTTTGTGAATATTTTTAGAAATTTCACTGGTTGAAATCTTGAGTCAATCGAGCTAGACCATCGAATATCATTAAGCGACTGGCTATTTTTGTAATTTTTTTTAACCCTTTAAAAAAGTTTTTCATCCCATTTTCCAATATTTTTCTCATCCCGTTTTGTCCAATTAAATGGCTAGTTTTAAATTCGTTATAATTGGTTATTTATGTCTTAAAATTTTTATAAAATGTCAGTATTTGTCGACAGAGCACATTACGGACAGTAGTAACGTGCAAAGCTCTGTCGTTTCCCACGTTGTCACAGTACCGATAACCTATTGTTGAGTACATTGTATCTCGTAGCGTTCCAATCTTTTGAAGCGTTGAAGAGCGCCATTAGAAATTATGAAAGAGCTACGTACTACCATTATGCGGTGAGAGATTCTCATTTCCATAGAGATCGAAAGCCGTATATTAAATTCGTATGTTAGAGAAATGGCCGTAAAACACCTAGCGGTTCTTCACAGCCTAGTAGACGAAGGAGGTAATTTGATTAGTGTTATTATAATTTTTCATAAAGGACTTTCGTGAACACTCAATGTCCTTCCTTCATCTTTTGTAAGTTACAAACTATCAAAATAACCTCGATATGGATGCAACATTAAGCAATGACGAAGAAGAAATTGTTTCGATTAACTCAGAGGAATTTACTGAACGAGACGACGACAATGACGAAGACGCGTATGACAACAGACTTTGTGATATTTGCAATCTCGCGCAACCGTCACTTGAAAGTGCTGATGGAAGTGCCTGGAAAGTTTGTACTCATGAATTATTGAAAGATTTTAAACTAGGTTTTTATTTAAATGAAATGGGCAGCCTATAACTCAATAAGATATTATGTAATTCATAGTACAAAAAAGATGGTAAAAATATACTACAATCAAATTTCTTCTACTTTAGTTTTTAGATGGTAGTTGGAGGTAGTCAACAGGAAACCCTGGACCCGGGTTTCGTGCTACTCGGCACTCGTCAGCAAGGTGTACCTGTAATCTTGAGGGAACTGGTGCTCCCTGGCATAGTGCCCGCAATGTCGAGTCACCTAGACTGGTGGCCACATTGCAACTTGATCGATAACATTCGATCTGCACTAATAAGGACTAGACAAGCATGAGATTGATCACCACCCAGTGATCAATCAATTGTGATTACATCTCAGTCCTACAGGAGGTTAGTCACGGCTCGGATAGCTCAGTGGTAGCGTCTCTGACTGTGAAGCTGGGTGACACGAGATCGAATCCGCCAGGGAGCACCAGTTCCCTCAAGATTACAGGTACACCTTGCTGACGAGTGCCAAGTAGCACGAAACCCGGGTCCAGGGTTTCCTGTTGACTACCTCCAACTACCATCTAAGTATCAATACATAGTGCCCGCAGTGTCGAGTCACCTAGACTGGTGGCCACATTGCAACATGATCGATAGCATTCGATCTGCACTAATAAGGACTAGACAAGCATGACATTGATCACCACCCAGTGATCAATCAATTGTGTCTACTTTAGTTTAAATATTTTTCAACTACCTAGATAAGATCAATTGAAGTGTGTTACGTTTCCAGTTCACTTGACTGTTTCATCAAACAGAATCGATTGATTACAAAGAAGGTAATCCATTCACTGAGATTCAAGAGCAGCTAAATAGATAAGTAGAACGCTTTGAAGAGCCTTTGAATAAATCAGCCTCAGTGAACTTGTTGGGCATCGGAGCAGCGTATACAGACCTACCTACAAATGATACAAAATTAGTAATAGAAGAAACCAGCAAGTTCATTAAGCAAATCAGAAATGGCAAGGCCGGGTAACCGGACAGTGTACCATTTGAAGGATTGAAGTCAGATATAGAAGTGGCTGCGAAGATGTGGACTTCAGAAAATTTAGGAGGAAGAACAAGTACTTACAGACTAGGAGTGGGGATGTTACAGAAAAGAGATTTTAAGTGTGAAAACTATAGAGCATAACACTAATATCAGCACCAGATAACGTTTCCAATGTGTTGCAAAACTGAATGAAAGATGCAGCAGATGACCAACGTTGAGATCAACAGGCTGCATTTCGTGAGTACGGTCGTATACATTCCAAATCGAGATACTACTGATCATTAGTGAGCAATCAGTTGGATCGAATTTACCACTATACCTTAACTCCATAGACTATGAGTATGCGTTTGACAATGTGGATACGATGACATTGTGAAATCTTTTTTCATACCACAGTGTACCTGAGAGGATGGACAGCTTGCATGCAACCAGACAATTTGGACTTCGTAGATGATCTAGTTTTTTTGTCTCATAAACTTCAACGAATGCAGATCAAGACAAGCAGTTTAGCAGTAGCCTTTACATCAGGAGGCCTCAGTTCACACAAGAGAAAAACCAAACACAACACGAAGAAGATAATCACATTTGGTGGAGATACTATGGAAGAGGTGGAAAATTTCACATACCTGAACAGCATCATCGGTGAACAAGGAGGATCTGATGCAGACGTAATAACAACGATTGCCAAATTAAGAGCGGCATTCCTACAGTTGAAGAACATATGGAACTCAAAACAACTGTCAACTAATATCAACGTCAGAATCTTCAATATGAACGTCAAGACAATTGTGTTATATGAAGCTGAAACTTGGAGAACTACAACAACCACCATCAAGAAGGTACAAGTATTTATGAACAGTTGTCTACATAAGATACTCAATGTCTGTTTGCCGGATACCATCAGTAACAGCTTTCTGTGATACAGAACAGATCAGCTTCCATCTGAAGCGGAATTAGGAAAACTCTTCAGGTGGTGAGTGGGATATACATAAGTAAGTAAACAACCAAACCAAAGTTTCTTCGGTAGTCGATACTCAATAATAAGGTATATACATATATACTTAAGTTGCTTATTAAATGATATTCTTTTTACAAATTTAGGCTGATGTCTGTCATGCTTACCATGTATTACGTTCGAAGGGTATAAAACCTGAACATATTATCACAATGATGTATGATGACATCGCTCATAATAAGATGTAAGTAATAAATAAATATTTTTGTAATGTATAAATTAGTATAGTTATTGACTAATTATTGAATAATTTGTATAGTATAACTTATAATGAAGTGAACTAACTGGCTAGAATCCACTTCCATTGTCAGTAATTAGTGCCTACTTACAACTGTTTACATTGCAGATAAGTTTTATTCCCAATGATTGGATAAATATATACTGAAACATAATGCATTGAATTCACTTACCCTTTGATACCCATATCAAGTCACTGACAAGTGGACTGAGCCATGTTGGTAAGTGTGGACTACCTGGTTGGGGACCGCGAGATGATAGCAACCGGTGGTTAGAGACCTTGAATGACATGGCTCAAAATCGTTTGCAATGGCGCAGGTGCATCCACTCTTTGTGTTCTCCAAAATTCTAATCTTCTGAATTCTTCACGTCCCTTTCCTTTTTCTCTTTCCAAATTTATTTCCTTGGATTATACTCTTTAAATAACATCTCCAAACCCTAATGTTTCCGATTACTGATTATACTTTTACTACCTCTACCACTACGGGATTTGAATCGACAAGTGCATCTCTGTGCTAATGTGGTGTGGCAAGTCGAACTGATGTACGTACGTACGAAGTTCTACGTTGTTACTGACTGCCTGATACCCAAACATTATTACAGGAAAATATTCAGGTCTCATGATGAACACGTTAAAGGGTCTGCGCTTCGTGATGAACATATTTTATACTTTGGATTTGGCACAGTTAGGTGGTACTTTGTTGAAAAAAGCACCTTATACATACTCTATTGATAATACCAACTTGTTCCTATTGCAAGATATGTAATGTGAAATTTATTTTTAAAAATGTATATATGTGAAATATGAAGAGTAATCTAAACACGTCACATCTGGCGATCCATTTTTAATCACTTGTATTTCCATCATTAGGTTACAGATCTTAAAATCTGTTTCATATACCAAATTGTAAATTGAATTCTTGAAAGAGTCCTTGAACGACGAAATCACACACACACATTAAACGGAATGAAAATATCCTGGTCAAAAAGTCGGAAGTTTCCATCTTTAATTCCTTGTGAGATCGTGAGATCGTGAGTGCATGAAAATTATTTAAGAGTTGGTAAATGGGTTAAAACATCTGTCCATCACTTTGTGACTTTCAATCATCCTCTATCTGACGCTATTCTGTTGTGAAACTTATCACTGAGATAATCTGTCCTTATGAAAATGAATAGATTTCAACTGAAGTGACACTCTGAATGTTTATATTCTCGAAAGTATCTAAATGCATCTCCAGTTAAATTTCTGTGCGAAATCTAAACAACTGACTTACACCTTGTAAGTAACATGGTATTAGTCGACTGAAAACCTATCTAAAGGCCTCAAAACAATCTTCACAATGTTAATTCATTTCAACTAGTACTTACACTATAACATGTTTGATAAAATGAAATCAAAATTTCAAACTGTAGACAAACATAACACTGGACACTGTTCAATTATTACTCAACTATAAGTTTATCATATTATACCAATGTGTTAAATTAAAATCGAATAAACTCAGGAAATAATTTTTGATGGAGTTTTGCTTTCTGAGCTGGATGGTTTGGTCGTGGAGCTTCCATCGTTCTTCTCAACGACATCATCAACACAAACTCCAGGTAGATGTAAAGTGTTCGAATTTCTCTCTATGTGGTTCACAACTTGTCCTGTACACCTCGATGTTGAATGGTTCTTGCTGACCTTTAATTTGTCATTGTTTACTTCTTTGTTTTGGTTGTGTCTCCCATTGATTTGATTTTTGTTCCTATGTTTTAAATCGGATCGATTTCAATGTGCCTGTTTATTGCTGACTGAGCTGAGTGCCAGGCTTCTAAAAATTCTCTGGTGTTTTTGGAATTTCCTCTGTCGAAGATTTCCACATTTTTCCAGTCGAATGAGTGTCCGCAGTTGTCCACGTGTATTGATATAAATGAAGAAGTATCATGGCGTTTGACTGCTAATTGATATTCATGTAGGCGAAGATGAAGGGGGCGTCCACTTTGTCCGATGTGATATTTTTGTCAGTCGGCACAATTTATTTTGTAGATGATGTTTGATTTGTCTTCCTTTGTTATTTTATCCTTTAGTTTGCATAGGACTAGTGATTTTATCGGTTTGTGTGCCACACCTATCCCGAAGAATTTCAGCAGTCTCATTACGGTTAAGAATTTGATCTATATGGGTCGATCTCTTACACACTTGACTTTCCAGTTTTCTTGTGTCGGTTCTAGTGATTAATATATGCAAGAACGGTAGTGTGTTGTTTGACTCGTGTTCCATTGTAAAGTTGATGTCACCATCCAGCTCAGAGACCAAAACTCCATTAAAATCATCCACCTGAGCTACAAATCTTCACCACCACAGGAAATAATCTTAAAAGTGTTCACCTAATATCTAGGACTAAATGAAGGTTATAAATTACTGTAAAGAATTCGAATGATGAATTACAGTTGATAGTTGCGGTTAGATATTAAATTTAGGGCTTTCACATCATGAACTGATATCAGCTTTATAATGCCAAAACTTTGTTTAGCCAAATAGATGAGTGAATTTCGCGCCAAAATCTGACACCTGTTATCTTAAATCTGATTGGTTCATTCATAACTTATAGTCTCGCCCATTTCATTCATATAAATTTATTAATTTAATGAAAGTTAGTTTATTCATGAGAATTAGGAAATGTTCTTTCTTTGAGTCTAATAAACTTTTTAATGAACGTAAAATCAATATCGATATCCATACAAACAATTGATATTTTGCGCTAAAGTATGGTGTGTGTTATGGATGTCAACAGATATAAGTAGTATGTATCACTAATAGAAAGTGAAATGCTTCAAGGCAAAAGGTTATGAAGATCGAAGAAAAGTGAAAGACAACAAAGAATGATTGCACAGATTGAAATTATCAGTCAATTGAGGTTAGATCACCATGGAGAACCTGGAAGCACTGGACGGCAGTTTCGTCCTAATATGGGACTCCTCAGCAGTGCGCATCCACGATCCCGCCCTCCGCGAGACTCATGATTTCAATCTGTGAAATTTCTAAAATCTTCACAAAACCCATTCTGACAAAGAATGATTGGTTTGAAAACGAAAGAATAATCAAGTTTCAGATAATTGATTGATATTTTGCAAATGAAGTACTTTCTGAATGGTTTTCTGATTTTACTAAGTGATTCTGTAATTCTGTGATTAAATACATTCTATTGTCCCCACTTGCGTTCTGGTTCACTACCGAAGTACTACCTCTTAATCTATTGTTGAAATCTATGATTCAGTTGTTGAAAATAATAACATATCTCAAGTGTTGATCTTTTCTTTCAATGGCAATCAACCCCTTTCTATGAAATAGATGTCTAATAAATATCACAACTAAACCATCCACCTAGCAACTGTACCAATGTCTGGTAATTTCCATCAATATGCATTTACATCATAATTTTAATTTGTGACTTATGTTTGAATGATTTTCATATCGTTTTGTATCAATCATTTAGGAATCCATTTCGTGGAAAAATTTTCAATGATTATAGCCATAGAGATTGGTATAAAGGAGTTGTGATCGATTATAAGGGTAAAGTAAGTAACTATGTTTACTTCATAGTTGATTTTAATTTTTGTATACATTGTTCAAATCCCATATTCCGATGAATCTGATCTCATCTAAAATAAACGCATTAAACAATAATAATATACATATATATATATATTCTGAAAATAATACTTAGAGAATTCACGCCAGTTTACAGGTATGGTCAATTCGATATAAATAGTAACATCATATATGCAAAGACGGATAGTGATTAGCAGTGGAATTCAGTTTGACGCAAGTTTCGTCCCATTTAGGACTCGTCAGCTGGATGCACCTGTATCTTGATGTTCACTCCGGGACTAGAACCCGGTGCCGTTCTCTTCAAATGCCATCGCGCTCTCCACTTACGTACTGAGTCTTGATAGCTACTTGCATATGCAAACGGTGAAGTTTAAATTCACTTGGTATTGTTTACTGGAATCTTCCATTGATATTTAGGACTGCAACTGATCAGTCTCTTATTGACATATGTGCATAGTGTGCGTATTACCTCAACATTGGCTATTAGGACTCAGTAGCTAAGTGGATAACGCGATGTTGTTTGAAGCGAACGGTACTGGGTTCGAGTCTCGGAGTGAACATCAACTCTGAGGCAATCCGCACAGTATGGACATATGCCAACATGAGACTGACCAATTACAGTCCTAAATAACAATGGGAACATACAAGTAAAACAATACGAAGCGAATTTATGTCAATCAGCTTTACCATAATGCATGCGTCATGTGACCCAGTGATATACTGTCCATGTTAGATGTTATTCAAATTAGTTAACTATGCTAGGGATAGTGTTAACGTAACTTGACAGCATGTAGGTGGTTTTACATATGGAATTCATCAATAAGAATGGCTAAACATTTAAAGTTCCTATAATTTCACTTGTGGAATATGATACACTTACAGGTGCTAGAACATTCAATGCATTTTCATAGGAGCAGTATGCATCAATGCAGCGAATAAAGAATGGGAGTGATTTTATCGTTACGGATAGATTGTGGTAGATTATTACAAAGTCTGGAAAATTTAGAGGTGAAGTAATTCATATAGAGAGATTATTTAGAATGGGTTTGTTTCACTGGTGACAAGGAGTTATAGATGTTGTGGTGAGAAGTTTCTGCATATTGAATTACTTGGTTGGTTGTAAAGGATAGTTTGTTAGATGCTGAAAACTATGAGCTGTGGAGTTACTTACTCCGCCTGTAGCTCTTCTAGAGTTATTGCCGGTCCCAAGCCCGGGTAAAGGAGGACGGTTTGGCATGGGGTTGGCAACCACATCCCGTAGAAAACTAAATCGCTAAAAAACACTAACCAGAAAAAATAATTCAAACCATTTAAACTCTGACGAGGGAGTTAGAAGGTCTTCATTTAGAAGAACTATGACGCCTCATGGTGAAAGCCGAGTTCCTTCGCAAGTCGCGAGGCCGATTCCCCTTCTAACAACCAGAGCAAACATTTTTGTAGATACTAGCAACAAACTAGATCTATAATCCAACCACATGGACGACACATTCATTAATGAAGTACGGAATACCAATAAAGGAGAACTCCCACACCGTCTCAATAGTATACAACTGACAATCACACTGGTGAGGATGTGTGACGATAAACTTAATTTTCCGGACATCTGATTAAGAAGACGGGTTGACGGATCGTTAAGTATAAGCGTGTATAGAAAGAGCTCTTCTTCTCTCCACTACACACGCTTCTACACTTGTATACCCATTTGCCACAGAAGAAAGCAGGTTAGATGTCTCACAAGCAGAGCAAAAAGATCTGCTCAGATGATATCATAAAGAAGGATTTGGAGTTTATTAATAGCATACTGATGGAGATTAGCTGTCCTGGAAATCTTTTAAAAATGTACATGTATGTGGGGAAAAAATAAGTTGAAGTCACTGACCACTGATAAGGAGAGTCTATTCTTAAAGTTAAGATTCGATTAGGAAGTGGCTAGTGATATTCTACCCAATAGATTAGGAGGGACGCTTAATTTGACATACTATGAAGCTAATTTTGCGTTGGTATTTACCAGTACACCAGTGATATCTACAGAAACAATGGAAAAGTTCCCAGGGTTTGCCACTTCATTATGCATCTACAAATTCAGCTGCTTCTGAGAAGATAGCCATAGGTATGGCGTACTACGAAGACTAATGATGATCTAGCTCAAAAGCATATTGTTTGTTTACGTATTGTTCTATTTTTTAGTCAACTAAATTTACTCCAGTTAGGATTATACAAATAGGTTTGTTCTTCTATCCGAAAATTTTGAATAAATAAACAGTGTTGGCCGTACTTATATACAACACGAAATAAAATGCATTTGCAATTAATCAACATCTGATAGATGATCCTCTTAAATTTCATCATTCAACATTCTGATTCAACAAATACAAAATAATTCTCGTTTATTCCTAGAACGTCAACTCGGAAACTTTTCTAAAAGTTCTGAAAGGAGATAAAAGCGCTGGTGGAAAAGTTTTGAGAAGGTTAGTTGTTTATATTGTCACACTTTTGTATTACTTAACATAAATGATGATATCAATAAGCTTAATACACATTGAATAGTGAAAGGAGATCAGTGAGGAGATCTGTTTGAACTCGATTGCATACTACTTTTCACTCATCAGCAACATGATTCTCAAATACTGAGGGAACTGGTATTCTCCATTGAACGAGAACAAACATCGCACATTCTCGCAGTCAGAGTGGTTATCACCCACCAGACAGAGTAACCATTGAACATCATCCATACAAGATACTGACACTGGTTTCTCTTCAACAATGATCAATATCGTGTTTGTTTCTTCTCAGTGATCAAAGCATTCTATCGATGATGTTGAATTGTGGCCACCAGACGAATAAACTCAATATCAATCCCAGTATACTTCGATGTGAGATGGTTGAGGAAAGTTGACAAGAAGCTCTTACTCAGTGATAAACCTTGTAATGTGTATCACAATATCCATTGGGATTCGTCGGTATTGATTATAATCAGATGTGTGAATCTGAATTCTTGTTGTATAAACTGCAATTCGTGATAATAGTAATTAGAGTCAGACATAATTTGGGAGTAGTCCGAATTTACGAGTCATTTCAGAGTTGGTTATTATGTCAATCTGGACTGTAGAAACGGTGAGATCTCTCACATAATCATTCATGAATTCACATGCAGTACATCCAACAATGAAATTCTTCAGTCTAATATGTTTTGTTATTTGTGTGTTGTGAGAAATTTCTCACCTGTGCTGTTTGGTTATTGGATAGCAATTTTGCTACAGTTATTTACAGATCAGTGTTGATTTCCGAAGTGTGCTTACTTGAGAATCAACACTATCAAACTTCCATAGAGGAAACATAGAATATATATTTCCTATGGATTGGCACTCATCGTCTTATTTCCACAGTATAGCACTGTCTGTATGAACATCTGTGTAGTAAATCGTGTGAATTTGATTCCATGTTGTGTAGAATTGAAACGGTTAGATTGGATCGATTCCATTCAGGTTGAATCTTGCCTTCATATTCTGTATGATTCTTTCAGTCAATAATTCCTTCCGATTTTTCTTCTATTCTCTTTAATCCAATCTTTCTGGATTTGTGGTGACAGGTTTTCCATTTCCGGCTAGTGTAACATACTAATTAAACCTGTCGACAGGCATACACTACAATATTGTAATTGTTTGTTAGATTAATCAATATGTTTAATCGGTATTTAATCCGTTCAGAGGTGACACTCATCTGCCATATCACGTACTAATGAGCTTCTATCTCTCAATCAATGAATCAATCTATCAAACTGTATTGTGACCATTCGATTAAGTAAATCGAAGTTGATTTAGTTGTCTCAAAACTCTATAGATTTACGAGTGAAATGGTCTGAACTTAATAGATTTAGCACGAGTATTAAAAATACTTATCAACCAAATTAAAGTAAATCGTGTTAAAGGGGATTGATTCCATTCAAGTTGAAACAGGCTTTGAAAATGATTGTTGACTGTAGAGGATTCTGAGTGTTGGCTCCCAGTTGATAAGTATTAGTACTTACATTCTTACGCTTGTTACTCCTCGTGAAGGAGCATAGGCAAACCACCAGCATTCTCCATCCAAACCTGTCCTGGGCAATCCTTCCCACCTCTTTCCAGTTGTTATTCATCCTTTTCATATCTGTTTCTATTATCCGACATGATGTGTTCTTTGGCCTTCCTCTTTTTCGCTTCCCTTCAGGATTACAAGTTAGGGCTTGCCTCGTGATGCAGTTTCACGATTTGCGTAGTGTATGTCCTATCCATTTCCATCGTCTTTTCCTAATTTCTTCTTCAGCTGGAAGCTGGTTTGTTCTCATTCACAGAATGGTGTTGCTGATGTTATCCGGCCAGTGAATTTTGAGTATCTTGTCTAGACAATTATTTATAAATACTTGTACCTTCTTGATGATGGTTGTAGTGGTTCTCCAAGTTTCAGCTCGGTACAGTAGAACTGCCTTGACATTCGTATTGAAGATTGTGACTTTGATATTGGTTGAAAGTTGTTTTGAGTTCCATATGTTCTTCAACTGTAGGAATGCGGCCCTTACTTTGGCAATCCTCGCCTTTACTTCTGCATCCATATCCTCCT
Organism: Schistosoma mattheei; assembly: GCA_944470405.2. Classification (NCBI taxonomy): domain Eukaryota; kingdom Metazoa; phylum Platyhelminthes; class Trematoda; order Strigeidida; family Schistosomatidae; genus Schistosoma; species Schistosoma mattheei. The sequence goes on along the minus strand of OX103947.1, from coordinate 88,902,253 downwards.
TATTCATCGATGATGCTCCCCAGGTATGTGAAGGATTCTACGTCTTCCAGATTTTTGCCATCAAGAGTGGTTGGATTGCTGTTCTCCGTGTTGTATTTGAGGACCTTGGTTTTTCCTTTGTGTATGTTGAGGCCTACTGATGCAGAGACTGCTGCTACACTGTCTGTGTTTATCTGAATTTGTTCGTGTGTATGAGATAGGAGGGCTAGGTGATCTGTGAAGTCTAAATCGTCCAATTGATTCTGAGCTGTCCATTGTATTCCGTGTTTGCCCTCAGATGTTGAGTTCTTCATAATCCAGTCGACCACCAGGAGAAAGAGGAAGGGAGAGAGTAGACAACCTTGTCTTACTCCGGTCCTTACTTGGAATGCATCTGTCAGTTGTCATCCATGCACGACTTTGCACTGTAGTCCGTCGTATGATTTCCCAATAATGTTGACAATCTTATCAGGAACTCAATAATGTCTCCTTCTTCAGTAGATCTTGTAAGGCTTGGAACCTGTTGTTGAGAGCTATCTTGCATTCATTGAGTTTGTCAGTATCTCTCAGGAATGCAGTATTGAAGCTTTGTAGTGCCGTTCGTCCAGTTGTACAGTTGTTCTTTAGCTTCAGTTTTAAATTGGCCTCAACTAGGTGATCTGAAGCTATGTCAGCTCTTTTCCCTTATGGTTCTCACATCTATTTTCCTTCAGAATTTTTTGTTGATGCAAATATGATCTATCTGGTTCTCTGTAGTGTGGTCCGGTGAGATCCATCTAGCCTTGTGTATACGCTTGTGTGGAAATATTGTGCCTCCTATGACTAATTTGTTGAATGCACACAAATTTGCAAATCTTTCTCCATTTTCGTTTCTTTCTCCCAGTCCATGTCGTCCCATAATATCTTCATATCCAGTGTTGTCTATTCCGACTTTGGCGTTTAGATATCCCATCAGAATGGTGAAGTGTTTTCTTGGGCACTTGTCTATGATTGATTGCAGCCTCTCATACAATTGATCGTTATTGTCATCGTTGTTATCATTGGTGGGTGCATAACACTGGATTATATTCGTTGTGATCCCCTTCTTCTTTGTTTTGAATGAGGCTTTGTTGATTCTGAATCCATGAGATCCCCATCCTACAAGTTCATTTCGTGCTACTTTGGACAGCATGAGAGTTACTCCCTGACTGTGTGGAGCATATTCCTCTTCGTGACTGGAGTACAGCAACAACTTTCCCGTATTTAGCCTTTGTTGTTCAGCTTGGGTTCAATGGGTTTCGCTGATTCTCAGTGCTGCCAAATTGTATCTCCTCATTTCCGTTGCTATTTGACTGGTCTTACCGGTCTCCCACATTGTCCGAACGTTCCATGTACCTATCAAATTGTTGCTCTGGTTGTTAGAAGGAGCATCAGCCTCGCGACTTGCGAAGGAACTCGGCTTTCACCATGAGGCGTCATAGTTCTTCTAAATGAAGACCTTCTAACTCCCTCGTCAGAGTTTAAATGGTTTGAATTATTTTTTCTGGTTAGTGTTTTTTAGCGATTTAGTTTTCTACGGGATGTGGTTGCCAACCCCATGCCAAACCGTCCTCCTTTACCCGGGCTTGGGACCAGCATTAACTCTAGAAGAGCTACAGGCCAAGGTAATGAGTATTAGTAGTCGAACACAATTTCTGTGTTTACATGATGTTATGCAACTTTGAAATGTATAAGGTACAGATACACTAGTATGAGTAGTGTCCCGAGATACTTCATCTTTCTCTGTAACGCTTCTACGACCACTTATTTGAAAATTATTTGTTGTCTTATCATGTATGTTATGCATAGTCTAACTGAATTTGTACACTGAAATCATTATCGATTTGCGAAGAATGTCAGTAGAGTGACGTGTGTAATGTGATTTAGTAGTATAAACCATTCATTTTTCATTCGAAATAAATTTATCAAGTTTGTTTTCATGTCTAAAATCATCATGTTGATGTAAGTCATTTATCCAGTAGTCAGTAATTTGAAACGACATCCCAACTGTTGTCAATCAAAGTGATCTTTATCGATTAACTGATCAGATTATTTGTTTATATTCTATTCACAGTGGGAAAAATGATGATGTATTCATATACTTTACTGATCATGGTGCACCGGGTCTAATTGCTTTTCCTGATGATGAAGTAAGTGTATATCAGTGTTCGTTAGCATCTATAATTCGGTAATTATATCTTTCATCACGTGGTTTTCGGACAACTTTGTGATATATGTTAGATCATGTCTCTTTATTTAATTGACTGGTAAGCCTTAACTTATGAAGTAGTATCGAACGATTTACTCACAGATGATACTGATTCCAACTGCAACAAAACATATTTCAAGTCACTAGATCCACCAACCTTTTGAACTAGTGTTTTACCTAATTCGTTGATAGTGTCCTAATGTATGTAGAAGAGAGTAAATGCTCGGTCACTTATACGGTAGATTATTTTCGTCAGATGATAGTGAGTCGACAGTCAGAATCACGGTTTGTTCCATCTTGGTTAGCGATCAGATGCACATAATCTGAAAGCTTCATTTGTCAATGCAGATTGTGAACAAAATGAACAAAGGAATGGAAAACAGCTAATAATTGCAGCAGTCAACAAATCTATCCAATTTATTAATCAATCGGGAAAATTATGCACAAACATAGGAACAAAAACCAAACCAATGGGAGACACAACCGAAACAAAGAAGTAAACAATGACAAATTAAAGGTCAACAAGAACCAATCAACATCGAGTTGTATAGGACAAGTTGTGAACCACATATAGAGAAATTAAAACACTTCACATCTACCTGGAGTTTGTGTTGATGATGTCGTTGAGAAGAACGATGAAATCTCCACGACCAAACCATCCAGCTCAGATAACAAAACTCCATCAACTTGGATTCTAAAATGTTCCGAATACTGATGTGTGGGCGAGAATGATCATGATTGGTTGTCTGCTTAGTCAGACATGTAGATAGTCTGACAGGTGTCAGATAAGTTACATATTCCCTTATTGTGAAACACTTGTTATTGATTGTTCATTGTTATGGATTGTGTTGGTTTTTGGCGTGCAAATATATTCACGTTGTAGTCAGGCTAATTACGTATTCTTGATCTGAGTTGTGTTGACGTCCTGTAGAATAGACACTGGGAGGGATCTAGTGTAGATATTCGTCTAAGGTAAATTAACGTCCCATACGTGTAAACGTGGAACCCAACCGTTATAACATGAGACGAAGTAAAACCAAGCGGTATAACAAATACATAATCAGTGACTTATGAATTCAGTTCAAACGAGATTGAAACTGTTATCTACCAGTAACATTGGATGGTAATGATAGTTGTATATGTAGGAAAATGTCGACCATTACCAAACTGATCCAGTGGTTGTCGAGACAATGGAATTCTCCACATCAAATATTATGCTGTCATAAACGGGTAGAACGAACCATAGGTTTTTTCATACTACCACATATACACTGTCAATAGTTGATGTATTCGTTCTTCTAATTTTACAGAATATAACTTTCATTCCTATTCATTAGAATTGTGGAGAAACGAATGGATGCAATCACTATTGTTTGGATCTTCATCACCGTTAATTAGGTTTGATATGTGTTGATTTTAGAAACTTAAGATCTTTGTCAACTTAGTCAAATACTTTCACAGTATGTGAATGATATTCACTTTAGAGTTATCAAGGATAATAATATATGTGTAAGAATGATTGAAAAGCGATTTATATAGGTCCTACTTAATTAATTCAAACTGAACTTCTGTTTATTTTGACTTAATGTTGCATAGTTTGTTGTTTAATATAACCATCCTAATGTCACGTATATTGGGGAAGAAATGTATTTACTGTCTGTTTATTTATTTAAACACATAAACATAGGTACAAGAGAGCACCAAGTAGATACGCGCCACATGAATCATTCAATTTATGTGAGGGCTGGGATACTGTGTGGGTGCCAAAAGTGAAACAGGTGGTTTTCTTAGGGGGCTACACTCTGAGTTTTCGACCTAAACGTCTGATCCACAAGGCAGTGGAGCAACGTCGGGAGATGCAGTCCCTTGGTAATCGATCGCCAACGATTGGTTCATACGCTATTTGTTCAATCAGGATCTCGGAGCCCATGTACACCGTTGGTTTGGAATCAGGGTTTTTTAACTCCCCTAGGTGAACTTTTCGTGTCCACCAAACCCGGATATTCGCTTTTCGTCCTCTCGATTCCGTAGACAACACTCATGGTGTGAGAAGTTAGTGAGTAGGACTTCTCTGACAGTGGTTATATGCATGTGGCCATGTGTGAGCATTTATATTGACTCTAAGTAACTTATTTATTTTCCCGTTCGTAGTTGATTGGAAAATCTTTGATAATCTGATTATTATGATTACTTGAAATGACATCAGATGATTCTATAAAACATATACAATCATAGTCATCGTCATATTGATACACTAGATTCACCCTTATTAGTTCCAGTTTTAGATACATATGTGATTTAAAAGGATAACTACTCAAATGGAGATGTTTAACTGTATTTAAGTTTCGATTAATAAAGTTTTAAATAAAGATATGATCAATGACTTCTCATACAACGGAACCATAATTGCTGTCTCCTAATAAAACTTCAGTTTCATCCAGTTAGTCGAGAATGACATGAAAATATACCCTGACTTAAGATCTACAGGAAGATGAAGAGTGAATGTATTTACTCCATTTTAAACGAGTCTGAGCCATGTCACTCAAAATGTAAGTCGGCTATGTGTCATATATTTATAACAGAATAATCAATTCATCTTATTTCCTATGTCTGTATATTTTTTTCAAGTTATATGCCACACGATTTATGGCAACGTTGAAATACCTTCATAGACACAAACGTTATTCAAAACTCGTGATTTATATTGAAGCGTGTGAATCAGGTTCCATGTTTCAAGGAATATTACCGTCGAATTTAAATAGTGAGTGCAATTTCAAATCAGTTCAGTTTTCACAATATAGATATAATGTCACTATTTAGCTCAGTTGATTATTATCTTTGATGTATCATTTAATGTAACAATTTGAATAGTGTAATTGAGGAGTTCACAAGAATAACGGGTAACGGTTTACACTTCATCAGACATGTCTACATGAGAAGTGCAAAATGATCACTGTACAATTGACTGTTTGCATTCTTTAACTTAACAATATCATCGTCAGTGGAAATTTCATGAATACGGTAATGAAATTAACAGTGATTATGACTTCATCAGTCGACAAATGTCCTAGGAAAAACTAGGAGCTCCAACATCAACATACTTTAATGTGACACATGTTAGGTGTGCATTGCATTACAATTCAAGTGGAAATATATGTATATGTTCAAAGTGTCATATGGCTTGTATATTGATTGAATGAAAACAGAGATGGAATGGACAATGTTTGTAGATCAAATACAACATAATGGTTTTGCCTACATTGATATTGCGAAGAGTCTATAGTTCAGCGTTTCACATCGACGAAGATGTAGACATATGGATCATGACAATTTTGTTATTTCCCATCAGTTATTGGCATTCTTTTAAGTAAATTCCATTGTAAATTCAAGTCCACACTCAGTAGACACTTGAAGAGGCACCGCGAACAGTTATATTATTGTGGATGCAATATGTGTGAACTGAAAGACTTCATTGGACATGTGAGTGGGATATGAATACCACAAGAATATCTCATCGCTTTGAGGATGGGAGGATCAACATAGATGGTTGAATTTCCCACTGGATACTTTAATGTGGATAGTATTATAGTGTGTTTAGATGTCGTTTGTAGAAACTTCTCGCCAATTTTGTTCTTTATTTTCTTTTGTCGATTATGAATTGTTCACTTCGTTTGATGCTATGCAAACCGTTTTGTAAGAACGTATTTTCAGCACTCAGTTCTGTGAAATATGGTTAGTCGTTTATGATTCACTGAGAAAGTCATGAAAGTAGGGTTGATTGTTGGGATAGAAAGAATTTTCAGAAGTGATGAATAAACTTGATCATGAACAATAGGGTCTCTAGTGTTGTTAGGAGCAACTCTGGGGTTAAATGTAGGGTACTAGTTAAGTATAGCAAATTGATTTATGGCGCAATGAATATTTCTCAATTGTGATGTTTAGGATACATATTACGTGTGTCCGTCCAACGACTACCTAGTCGCGCGGTGCTGCCTGTTGTAGGAGTAGGTTGGAAGAATGCTAGAGACAGTCAAATTAAGACATGACATCAGTCCATGAAAATACTGACCACTGAAATAAACTGAATAGGTGCGGATCTCTCGGTTAGGATTTGTGGTATTAGTGTGACCAATTTTTGTAGATTGTGTCACATGGCTCTGAATTGTTCGCGACCACACAACCGAACTCACATTTTTTCATCACTTAGAATTTGAATGTGCAACTTTACATTTCGAAGAATTGTTCATCTGATATCTTCTCGACTTTTTCCCTTTTACTTTACAGTTTACGCGACTACAGCTGCTAGTCCAACTGAATCTAGTTATGGTACATTTTGTGATGATCCAAATATAGCTGCTTGCCTGGCTGATTTGTACTCATACGATTGGATTGTTGACTCACAAACAGTATGTTCTATACAAATTTATACGTATATATATTTAACATACCTAATAAAATATCAAACCACTCTAGACATATAATCAAATATAAGAAAGCTTTGGATGTTTACCATTTCGGAATAGTCCTAAGTGATGCGAATCACGACTGAACCGCTCTCAGAACTATACCGCATACACTAATTAATAAATGAAAATTCACTAATGTTATCCTATTTAATAGTCGGTTTGAACTGATTACTTTTGAAGAAGCTCAATTTGATACAGGATACAAGCATGTGTAGTGACTGGTTTGTTGCACATGTTAAAATACAACACACTACAAGTCATAATTTCTTTAGATGAAATGACTAGTTTCGACTTTCAAAGCTCATGCTTTGATTTTTTATGCACACTTAGTCCTGTGTCTATTGGATACCATCGTTTAAACAATCACTTTTTGTTGTGTGATGACGGTGTTCGTAGAAAACACCTATTCAACTGTTTAGTTGATCCATATATTTTTATGGTGAATGGTATATGGTAGTGTGATGTCGAACAACGGCTGTAGACACATTGTAGACACAACATCAAAATAATGCCGGTTATGAGAGCGAAAAACAGCAGGTTTATATCCTAAACATACAAGTTTACTTAATTTTGGACAGACAATAATCCGTGAATCTCGGTAGCTAGAGCTGAGTTCGAACCCATACAGGAGATGATGGAAGACAAGGAGACAAACTACCAATACACATCTTTACAATAATCCATTTTCACTAAATTCTTTCACTTACTTATACATTAATCTCTTCATTGAATATACTTAATGTTTTTAATATTTCTCTCCATTTTGAAGCACCAACTGACACGCCGAACACTCGATCAACAGTATAGAGAGGTTAAACGTGAAACGAATCTTAGTCATGTTCAGAGATATGGTGATACGGTAAGAACTTACAAAATTCATCATATATGACACTCTCAATTTGATAATGACAGGCAATGTTACACTGCTAACTTGACAATCGAACAAATACTGATAAAAATTGTAATATATTGTCATGCACATACATGGGCTCCAGGATCCTGAAGGAAAAATGGAGTATGAACCAATTATTGGACACCAGGTAACATCGGACTGCATCTCCCTATGTTGTTCCACTGCCTTGTGGACCAGACATTTGGGGCGTAGCCCCATAAGAAGATCACCTGTTTTGATTTGGGTACCTGAGCAGTATCTCAGCCCACAAGTCGAATGATGTGTGTGGCGTATATCTGTTTGACGCCTCCTCGTACTAATACTTATTTTTAAATAAATAAAAAAATAAAAAATCCTCAATATTATTTTAACAGTAAACTACAAGTGTCGGTGACAAAGAGAGGAACTACAATGGACTCATACCAAACACAGTATAAATGATGATTTCTTAAACAATAATTAAGAGTACTAATGAATGCTCTTTTGATATTCATCAAACTGATAGGTTTATACTCACTTGGTATTGTTTGTTTGAATAGTCCCATTGATGTCTAGGATTGTAATTGATCAATCTCTTATTGGCATATGTGCATACTGTGTGTATTGCATCGATATAGCCTTAATTCACAAGCATTATATGCAAAGATGGATATTGGCTAGCTGTGGAATCCAGTTCGACGCTCGTTTCGTCCTATTTGGGATTCGTCAGCTGTGAACATCAACTCTGATATGCAGCTACATTCAACTGACGAGACCCGAATAGGACGAAAAGCACGTCTTGGATTCCGGTGTTAGTCACTATTTACCTTTGCATATATTGGTAGGTTTATTGTTTGTCAAATCGAAATGAAGTCTTTAAATTGATCTGATTTTTAAATAAGAAATGGTAGACAATTGTGATAATCAAATTTAATGCGATTTGTTTGCTTGTTTTTTGATAGAATATGGGTAAATTACACGTTAGTGAATTTCAAGGAAGTCGAAACAAGGATTCAATTGAGAATGATGAACCTCCAATGAAGGTAAATCATACTTAATTAATGTGTAATTACTTCCATAAAACTGCTAAGTGTTTATGATCAACTTATTGTAGGTGAACGGCTAACAAATTTGCTCACAAACTTCATGTTACACATGGATATCATTTACAGCTGAATAATGTCTTGATTATCAAATAGTGAAATTAATAGGGTTTTCCACTGAAAATTTCCATCCGATTTCTTTCAAATACTACTTGAGACACTCAACTGTTTGGAAAAAAATATGCTGCTGATGAACTGAGGGTAAGATCAATAGAATGCTCGTTTGAGTGGATGATGACGACACTAGAAAATGATTTTCACAAACAAGATATTAATTGAAAACAAACTCGGCTGTTAACCACAATACCGTATGTTTCAGTTAAGTGTCAGAATACAGAAAGACGATATCTGACCGACGGTTACGATGAATTAATATCTTATAGTGACCCTTAATCTGACTTCAGGTTGGTTGTGTAAATGTCTGTTATTGAAATATACATATCGCCAATTCTCTTATATAATCGACGTAAATCGCGAATAACGGAATTAAAAGAAGTCGAATACGAGGAAAGATTTCAAATACGTATATTTCATACAATCGTTGATCCAGACAAATGATCGGAGGAGCGAAAGAAAGTGAAGCGAAATGGTGCACAATGGAGGCGTGTGACCCAACTCCATTTAATCAAGTGTTGATCAATATTTATAGTCACACAAAAATAAGTTGCAGATATGTAATGAATAGGATATGAAGTGAACACATATACCCTCATCCAAAAACGGACAGTTGACAAGGTCACAATACGATTCAAGAAGAATGAATAAATTAGTCCGTCCAGAAGCTATAATAATAATACAATCTAGCAAAAACGCAGCACCATTGAAACATCGCTAATCAACATAATATGATCACGGAAAAATGAGTGAATGAATAATGTTCCTTTATCCAACTGTCGAACTCACAGTCAAATAAAGTCACCTAGACCATTCATCAGTTTGGAACAATGTTTCAAGTAGGAAAACTTTTGGCTACATTGATCAGCAGACTTGGTTGTATTTAATTCAGTCATTTCCTATCAACAAAATTGATGCCTCAAAATGTCAATGTTTTGTCAATCGAATTGAAGTTCCATAATTTAAACAAACACTAGATAAACATCTCTATGTTTTCGTTGTCATTTAGCCGAAGGATTTTGTCGCTTCACGTGATATTCCATTGCATACTCTACATCGTCAAATAATGATGACCAATAATGCAGAAGACAAAAACTTACTAATGGAAATTCTTGGTTTGAAACTGAAGGTGAGGCGTTCTTTCCCCCTGAGTTTTACTTATTTAACTCTGTTAATGTATCCAATTTTTTTCCACTTATTGTTACATGATTTTAGAGACTGGTTTTCAATATCTACAAAACCTATCACTATTACACATTTTATAGAGTTTCTCTCCTAGAATTAACACAATAGTCTGGACATAAATATTCAACTGTATAGACACTGCTGATTCTTCTTTTACATATATTGTCGTTCCAACGAATCGACCTCACTGAAAACGTTTGTGGTAATGGTACTATTTTTAAGTGATAGTGTCTTCCCGAAGTTGATTTTATTAATCAGTCTCTCATGACAAAATTGCATGCTCTACACACTGTCTCAATAATGCCATTTAGTCACAAGTGTTAATTAAGTTTGGAAGGACGATTAACAGTGGTATACAAGATGAACATGTTGTTTTAGTTCAGACTTGTCGGGTGCATTTACCCGCATTTCAGTGTTGATTCTTATGTACAAACCTGAACCAGGTATACTTCGGTAAACATACCCATCGTATTATCCACGAGGTACCTAGTCTAGATTTCTAATAGCTGGGGTAATGGGCATGAATTCAGTTTTTAAGTGCTTGTGTCTTCCCATTGTTAACAGTATTGTTTCTCATTTGTCAATAAACGAATTCATATCATTGTGTTAAGTACAGTGTTCCTGTCTGATTCGAATCCTTTTTCTTTGTAGAAAGCGTAAACTATATCTTGATAAGTTTAACAGACTGTTCAGTATTTCATTACGTAACCGTGTGATTTCAAAATTTGATTCATTGAATGTCCTGTAGCGGTAAATAAATCCCCGAAATCAATAGCTCTGTAAGTCTTCGACATTAGATGCTGACCACATTAGTTTTAATGGACTCACCTAGCTGAAGGCACTCAGTCATGCATTCGTACCAGATCACGAGTGAGAACGCCGTGCTCAACTTCTCCTGCAACCGCTAGCCAATTAGATCATTCATTTCTCGATATACTGATAGCCTATCAAATATATTTTCGAACCTCCTCGCTTCTGTCTTTTAACCTCACTGTATGGGTACGATTCATTTATAGAAGGTGTTGTTGGTTAAAGTGTTGTCACATTACAAATATCTGTGACATCTTCAGTTTCTTCAAAACTTTGATTATTATTACCAAATTTTACAGTAGTATGAGGTATACAAAGTGAATCAACCTAATGCAAGTCCAAAAAATAGCTTGATACATCCCATGGTACTATTCTAACATCTGATCAGTTCACCAGATTCAAAGTGCTTTTATGAATTCGCAAATAATACTTGATTGATGTTAATTACTCTTATGTGAATGATTTCACAGATATGTTACTGTTTTATTTATAAATGTGTAAAGCATAACATAACTATGCGTTTTTTAACATCCACTTATTTAATAATGAAACCAGAGATCTATACAGTAATAAATCTCGTCGTAAATCATTATCATTCTCTTCTCACTAATAAGATCAGCATAAAAAAGCCATTTAGGGTTGTTTAACTTCTCTTCATTTATTTTGCAGTATTTTTTTATCGCTGACGGATATTTCCATTCTAGGTCGACTGTAGAGATTGTTGAACTTCACTATTTACATCATGGACTGATCCTAATAAGATATGAAAAATATTATATGAAAAATCAGTGGTTTGATGGTGAAGAGCTCACACAGGGATGTTGTGATTACGAGTTCGACTCTCGATGGGGCCATCTTTCCACATTGTCGAGAAGTCCACATTAGAATGAAACAACTTTCCATTGCTTCTTTCTTTATAAAACAGCTATGTAAAAGAGATCCACCAGTGATGTGAACTAAAACAGTGAACATTCTGCCTTTACCTGTTTGACATTTACAAGATGCTAATATTGATTCGTTTGTTTCAAGTCAAAAGATTTTTAGGACAACTCATTCGTACCATTCACAAACTCTGCTCGTATATTATGTATACTTATCTATCTACCTTTTAACAGTCTTTTAATTTGATTTTTGACAGAGAAGAGATCTCATTGAAGATACCATGAAATTAATAGTGAAAGTAATGAATAATGAAAAAACACCTATTTCCAAGGCAACTATCGATCAAACGTTGGATTGTACAGAATCCGTCTATGAGCAATTCAAAAGTAAATGTTTCACACTGCAACAGGTAAATACTTTCATTTAAGTGGAACAATCTTCCAAACACATTACCTCTAATTATCTCACAAACTCACTTCAATATGTTGATAGACCCTTTATATTTTATTGAGAAGCGTACACTTTTATAAGTCGGTTGACATAATCATGAGTGCGTCACTTGTGATCTGCTATTTTAGCTTCACTCGAACTTTACCAGATGAGAGATCTTAAATGTTTAAACAATGTTGACAGAGAAACCTAAACTTCAGTCATTCTGTTAGTAATAAGTGTATAAAGAAGAGAACTAGCATGAAAATTAATTTTGATTTAAAATGATGTCAGCTTTACTCTATCATAAATACTCAATGATTCCAGGTCGGTTTGTTTGAAACGATGAGTTACTGAATATAGATTCTAAAGTGAAAACACAGCTGACAGAAATAATTAACAGAGGAGGAAGGAATTTGAGTTACATGTACGACAAAACGTTTGTTATTATCTATTTCATTTAGGTTGACAGCAGAAGTGATAAGATAATGAATTTTAATTGAGATTCCTCAAATACAGTTCTCCTGATCTGAGAACTGTTTGCTTCAGCGTACATAGATAACATATTTATGTTAAGCACTGAATGTGACAGGCTTCAGAGCTTGCAAAACATATAACTGAAGACTTCTGTGTCTGTAAAACGTAATATCGGTCTTGGTTAGACGACAAATAACCAACTGAATAAATAGATTGCAGATTTCACCCACATAATAAGCCACATCAACAGCGGTTTTCAATAAGACTTATTTGAATTAACAGTGCAGCCAAGAAAACAATGAAACAATTGTTAAAGGATTTATATATATGAAAAATAGTCACCAAGAGAACAATATGAAATATGGACGTAAAATAGAGAGAAAACTGATGTGAATGAGACAACTGTGAATAATAAATGAATACTTCCAGGATAGGTTTAGCAAAGTACCAATTGTTTCCAAACATACAGGAAAATATTGAACATCCGTAGGGCCAAAGTTCAAAACAACCTACTTATTCACCTTTGTACCACTAGGAATTCATGACCATCATGAACTATACGTTAAGCAACGAGTGGAGATTAATATTTGTTATTTGCTCTTATTGGATTGTTTAGTTTTACTTGTTTTGGCGTTCATTTTGACACATGTTTTGGCCAAGCCGCATTGGTGTACTTCATAACAACTGTGAATTTCATCATCTAACTTTAGTGATAATATACTCAGTATTTCCTGTTAGGATGTTCAGACTAAACACAACATATCTGATTGAAATTTAAAGAATCTTTTCTATTTGAAATGACTTCAGGCTCCAGAAGTTGGAGGACACTTGTCCACTCTTTACAACTATTGTGCAGAAGGTTATACAGCTGAAACGATCAATGAAGCAATCATAAAAATTTGCAATTAAATCAAGATTAAATTGTCAGTGTGATAAATTTTATCAATGTAAATTTTTAAATAAATGAATCTTTTCTCAAAAACCAGCCTTCAATCTCTTTAACTAACTATAAGGATGTTAAGCTGATTGAACTGGATCACACTCAACTCGAATTCATAAGAGACGACCTCGTGGTGATAGTTAATCTAGACTGACCAAAAATAATTCTTCAATCTGACCAATAGTCTTGTACAAAATGTGCAACTCAGTTGAACATTACATATAAGCGAACAATTGTTTTCAGTTAGATCGTCATCAGGCTTTACTCTAATATACATGAATATTGATACGAAAATATTAAACCAATCAAGGCAAAATGGGTCAATAATCACAATGAAATAGAATAAATCTCTGCACATAATAAGTAAAATGCAAGTTGATAGTAGGAAGACATTTGAACTGATAATAGTAAGAACAATAAAATACAATAACAAAACTCTTATCAATAGTTAAACGTTGGAAATAGAAGGTCAAACAAACATGGGTAAATAGACTTGGAATAGTAATCACAAAACATTAAAATCATTACGTAATAAGATGTGTGTAAATAATTAGATAGTGAAGAATACAAAGAGGCGGAAAATTTCAAACAAATAATGCATGTGGAACTAAGGTTAATGATAACAAAATAGAATAAAATAAATAATGATAATAATAAAATTTTAAAAAATATCGTTAGTTAAGTTATAACTGAACATGGGAGGCATAGGGGGGTCACGTATTTCATCTGTACACATAAATTGGGGTTATATGTACGAATTCCAATGGCTTCAGCTATATGTAGGAGGCGGGAACGAACTCCGTCGGGAAATGATGGAGGTATACGATAGATAAATCAAAATGATTTCGATCCATCTACAGCATGACCACTATCAATGAGATGTGCCAAGATAGAACTGCGAATATATTTTATCTGGCTTTTTATGTACCACGTTGGTAGATGTTCACTCATTCGTTGGTTAAGTTGCCTGGTAGTACGCCTATATAGCTATCTCCACAGGAGCAGCTGAATTTGTAGATGCACATAAAAGAGGCCAACTCAGATAACTTGTCCTTCGTTTGAGTAGACATCGCTGGTCGACAAGAGAAGGTCAACGCAAGATTGGCTGCGTAGAATGTCCTGGTGATTACTTTAGTTAACCTATATTTCAGAGTGTCACTAGCCACATCCCTGTTGAATTACACTTTCATGTATAAAGGTTTCTTACGAACAGTCGAAATCTCTGACTTCTTTATTATGTTATACATACAACTCATTTGAATCAAGGATTGATGAGAGTTATCTGCTCATCAATACCAACTGAAAACATAAATTCGTTAAAGCAGTTAAAATGTCATTGTAAGAAGGGTGTTTTATGTTCGATTCTATGGGCACATTTTAAAATAGTCTTTGGTTCAACGGAGTACAGACATATTACCTGGTTTCGCCACTTATATGCAAGCCCATGAATTCAGCTGGTCCTGTGGCGAAAGCTTTATTTGGCGTACTACTAGACAACTGAGCCAAAGAGTTGATGAACATAACCCTAGGAGAAGGTACTGTCAAGAAAATATGCAGCTCGGTTCTGTCATACTTGATCGATAGCGGTCATGCAGTAGACAGTAATAGGTCATTCAAGGTTAAGTCTCGAGTTAGCAATGAAACGAGGGGTTGCCCAACGATAGAGTATTGCGACCCCCCGTTTGTAAGTGTAAAGCAATCACACAAAACAAAATAGGTCCTTACGACTTAGAATCTCTAACATAAGAAGTTCTGTGGCGCCCTAACCAAAACACTCACTAGTGCCTGTGAATTTCAGTTCCCATCAAGGTGTTCAGTGAAAAACGCAGTAAATGTTCTAAAGAATTATGAAACACGTTTTTATGTAAAATTTTAATTTCCATAACGAGCATAACTCATTTTAAAATCCTGTTTACTATTTCATTCTTTATTATTCACCCTAGTGTCTTTATGGCGGTTGAGCCATATTCCGACGATCGAGTCAAAGTGGCTAATTAGGACTATTTTGAGAAACCTAGTAGCCGGGACTAAGAAGAAAGATAGGATATGGATGACTGTATTAATGAGATTTTAATTTAATATCTAAATATGATAAGAGTTAATTCAAATGAGGACGACTGACGTGAAGTTAACGAATAAACGCCACTTTTTCCTTGAGTCAGAGATATAATTGAATAAGGTTAGTTGAGAAAATAGTTCTACAAAATCCTGTAAAAGCCTGAACTTCCTTTTCACCAGACAAATCCATCCAATTTTGTTGTGAGCGATTTATGTTCGTAAATAATAGTGAATCGAGAACAACCGGCATAAAATTCAGTCTTAGTCCATATTGCTATCGACTTCTAGATAACGCAATCTGTGGTTAGTCAATTTCAAAGTGTACATCAAGATTTTCACCAGTGTGGGTTGTGATTTTACTTCACAAGATTTCTTTAGTATTCTCTGAGACACGAACTAGAAGAACAAACTCATACAGTCTTCGATTGTTAGATTCGTTAGCTATTAATTCGGTTAAAACAACCCTGTTTAAGTATGTAGGCACGAAAAAAATTTGACTGTAACGCTAATTATTCCATGATGACAGACTTTGTGACGGAACATTACATGTTTTTAAGTGAACTCACCCATTGTACGACGTTAAGCTAATCCAAAACTCTAGAGGACATTGGGTTGATATACTGTCACTAGATACGTTTACGACACTGAATACCAAGCCCTTTTTACCATAAGTCTTCAATGGCAGGTATGGTGACGAGTTTTTTAGTTAGGTAAAGCAACTTGTAACAGTGAATGTGACAATTTGAACCGAGCAGAATAAATGTTCATAAAAATACTTTGTCGACCCCTTCTCATTATTTCTTAGTGTGAAAGAGTCATTTATCCTAATAATTGCTTGTCAGACCTAGGTAGAGAGAATCTAAAGTATATTGAAGCCAGACTACAGGTTTATTCTGGTTTTGCACTGTGAAATAATTTCGTTGAGACTAATGCATTCTTTCTGAATCTCAACATGTGGAGGTTAAAAAATTCCTGGAGCAAATGCTTCTGTAAGTCCTCAATATTTAATGCTGACATCATTAATTCTAATGGACACGTCTAGCTGAGGGCGCCAGGTCACACATCCTCACAATATTACGAGTGCTATGCGTTTCCCTCAACCGTCAGCCAGCTTAGATTAAACGCTTGCCGACATATCGATAGTCTTTAAATATATTTTCGGACCTATTCATTTTTGACTCATGATGTGACTAGGTTGGCACACTTCGATTATAAAGGTGCAGCTGGTTGAGGCGATGTCAAGCGTCTTTAAACATTTCTTATCTTTGCTATTCCATCTCAAAGTAACAATCATATAACCATCATCCGTTTTTCCTTTCTTAGGTTGATCATCTTAAGTGGTATCCTAAAACATTTTATAAATTAAGAACAAGTCGCTTGGATGTACGGTTTTATTTTTTTATTGTTCTGTAGTTAGCATATTCTCATAAAAACAATTATCGATGCCTTCTCACGTTTATAAAGAGAGATTTCGTTTTCTTGGTACTATTGGTAGGATTGCTATAGTCCACTGAATCCTTTCTGGATAAGGCCGAATAACGGCTAAGAAATAGTGATATATGTATTCCTTCGAAACTCAGATAATGCTATGAAAATAATGTGAATTTTTCCCTGAAAATAACTCTCTGTCACTGATCAAAATAAAAACATTTGTATCTCAAGACGGATTTGTGGATCGGAACGAATATTTCAAACTTTTAGATCACTAATATATTCTCTGCTAGAACTGTATCGATGCAAATTGCTTGAACAATAATTAATGTTTTCTATTCGTGCCTCGTGAAATTTTGTTCCATTATCAAGAAGGCTATCACAACACGCACGCCTAATCCCAAGAGACAAGTATTTCTTCTATTCTATAAAGTTAAGTTTGGCATATTCGACACACTGCGCTTTTGACCTTGATAATGTTAACAAGGTGGCAATACAAAAATCTATTTATACAATGTCTGTTTATGCGCGCCGTTGCACTGCTTGTCTTTGTAGAGTCAAAAGCTCATCTTGTGATAGACGAAATGGCGTATCATTTATAGTTCATAGAAATGGAGATACATTCAACCCGGGGAGACGCGTTTTTATCAATCAGAGACTAGCTCTAACATGGAGCTCATTCATGGAACAGGTGAGGAAGCAGTTGGGACAGTATGTTCCTGCTATCCGTTGTATCGTATCACCAAATACGGGAACTAAGATAGAAAGCGTTGGCGACATAATGGAGAATCATAGGTACGTAGCAGTACCAAGGGGCGAACCTCTAAAACTGTTAGAGTAAGTCACAACTTTCACTAAAACATGCTTCATGATATCTATAAATGGATATTATTAATCATGTCAAATCGGCAGCGTGTGGTTGAATGCCACCTCTGCGTTTTATTATGTACGGTGTTTAAAAAACTTCAGCGAACTTCGTCTTAGAAATCTTAAGTTTAAATCGAGAAAGCTATGTAGTGAGTAATAGTTTTGGCAAATTTAAAAAAAACCGTCCTTACTAAAGTTTCATCATTTAATGCTAATAGGTTCGTCAAGATAAGACTACCAGCTTAATAACGCCATCAGTATTAAGTAATGAAACATCAGTAAAAATGGTTTGTTTAATTTTTTAACTCAATAGAAAGTGCCGATTTTCGATATTAAGTAATGTCAATTTCCAGTGTTTAGATTTTTAAAAGCGTTTACTTTGCAATTACTGTAATTTTAACATTCAGTCTTTAAATCTTTACTAGTGATGATCGGAGGTCTTCTAACCAGTATTAATCCATGCAGTTTGTAGCATCATAGAGGTCTAACCCCTCTTTGAACGTATCCAAATAAGGTGTTGATATTATGTGTTCTGGTGAAGAATTCTAGTAATTCACCATTCAGTGTGAAAAGGCGAACCCTAGATGTAAATGATTTGATCCCTTTTTTTGAACTTTTTTAGAATGTCCTTTTAGATGGGCAGTTCTAAATGAAAGGAAAAGATGAGACATATCAAGGTCATCATTCAGAATACCGTAAGCTAGTACTAGATTGCCTCATAACCCGCAGTGAGATAATGAAAATATGTTGAGGCATCTAAGTCTGTCTTCGTAAGATAGGCTAGAGTGGCCTTTTACAGTTTTAAACTCTCGCCGTTCAGCATTTTCTAGAACATCCAGCTTACACTTGAGACGAGGATTTCCTGCTTGAATCCTATTCTCCCAAAGAAATCTCACAAAATTCGGGTACAGTACTCCGAACGTTTCTTTATCTAAGTAGTGACATAACTTAAGAATAGCCGGTAAGACCCATAAGCCTTTGCAGTGCTAACCTTGCAGTTACTCGTTACTTATAATAACTCCGCGATCTTTGTAGTCCTTTGCTTTAGGTAACACAACTTCACACATTATGTAGTGATATGAACCGTTGCATTTATTCGTCCGAATCACCACATTCTTGCCAGAGTTAACTTTTAGTGACCTATTTGAGATTATTACCAAACCACTGCTGGCTTCGATTATATAACGTGAAACCAACTGAATTTCAATTCTTATTTTTGGCAATATTCGATCAGCTAGACCCATTTCGATTCACATTTTCTACTCTAGAATAATACTTTTGCTTTGAGTTCACCACACCATACCTTAAGTACAGTTTGAGTGAAACCGGAACTGCAGTTTCAAACATGCAGCTATTGTGGATTTTGCGCTCTTATGAAGATTCTGAAACCTAAAACAGTTGAATGTCTATGCCGATCTACGGGTTTTGGTCATAGATTACTATATGTTTCGGATTAATTTATAGTAACACTAGAGGAGGGTGATTTTAACATAATCAAAAGGTGTTCGTAGTCGGAACTTATCGACTTTTCAGCACTTTTCCACCTCATACATTCAGTAAGTACATACTAAACTATCAATCCGAAATGCCTAAATTATTCCATAATAGAACATCCTCATTGTTATTGTGACCGAAAACCTGCAGTCATCTAAACATACTAAAACAGAATATTGTCTTTAATGGGCTAGACTGGTCAAGAATATTTTTGGAAAATATTTACGACTTTTTTAAAGAAACTCGTTATCAAACGATTTGCTATCACCATTTAATTCGCCACTGATGTGTTAGTAATTCACTACTTGACCATCCTATCTACTTCAAGAATTCCTAGCTTTATCAGTGGTCACATACTTCGTTGAATATGTGACTGGAGCCCTTACAAACCACAATAGCTCGTGTAACCTTGTATCTATTTACAATCCAGTCACTTTCAGTGACGTTTCCTGTGCTGGGGCAAATATTTTATGTACCAGCCTCATTTGGCTACGATGACACTTTAATCTTGTTTATGAATTATGTGGTCTGCGAGCGACGCTTTGGTATGCTGTCGCATCAACCACATTCCATCACTACAAAAATCATTCTAGATTATACTAAACCAAATAATGATATACTCCCGTTTCGTAGATAAAAGAATGTCATTAATCAGGTCATCTGCGACCAATATTAAACGGGCTATACTGTTTGCAAAAATAAAAGTAGTAACAAACAAAGTATTTTTGCAAGACGATGCAAATAGGAGTAATATTAGATCAAGCATGAAGCAAACTAAAAAAATACTCTTCGAATCCAATTTTCATTGCTAACATCCTAGGAGGAATGAAAATATGAGCTTTATGAAATAGCAAAAATAACCCGAAAATATATCAGCCTTAAAATGTAACAGAACGTAACGGAATAATAGGTGATAAAGTATTGCGTTTATGTAAAGAAAACAATGAGTTATATGAAAACCAATTGGTTGTTGGATACACACAAGACGTCTACGATTTTTGATCAGATTTAAAATCATAACACAGTTAATCATCCCTGAACTAGAAGATGATTTGCTCAGTATAATTGTACCGATAGACGGTCTAAAGTATATTTTGCCTAAAATACGTGAAATTCTGACTCACTAACATGCTAAATTTCAGCCTTCAGTTCAGTTCTAATTGAGGTGAATCCAAATTTTATATATTTCTTTGAAGTTAAATCAATTTCATTATCTAATTTAGAAGAATGCCAGAAAAATGGTGCTCAGTATAGTAGTAATGAAGTTATTTTCGGCTAATGGAGGTTGAATATTTGATTACAGTTAAGAAAACTGCGTAACCATGCAATTTTATCTCTGAGCCTCATTTATTCAGGTAACATTTTTAAGCGTTTATAACTGGGATACAGTTTCTGCATATGGCAAAATGTATTACCTAGTAGCAACCAAGGCTCTGATAATGACGCGAACGATATAAAGTAATTTTACGATCCAATGATTTACTTTCAATCAGAAGGCTAACTAGTCAAATGGAATTTTATAAAAACGTCCTAATCATTGTCGTTGTGTTCTGGGCAAACTCCTTCAGTGACTCTTCTAGCGTTGAGCATGTGGTCAGCACCTCCATCTCATGGAATAACGTTTTCTGAGAATATACTAACCAGAATAAATAAGTTGAACTTCTTAAGCTCTGTCCTCCGAGTTAAAGGATCTTCGCCTAGAAGAATTGTGATACCTCGTGGTGAAAACCAATATTCTTCAAAAATCACGAAGCCAACACCCTTATCACAACCAGAGCAACAATTAATATATGTACATGGAATGTCCGGAAAATATGGGAGATCGGAAGAATCAGTGAAATAGTTACCAAAATGAAGGGATACAATTTGGCGTTACTCGGAATCGTGTAACCCATTGGATCCAAGCTGGACAGAAAATGATAGATTCGGGGGAGATGCTGCTGTACTCTGATTACGAAGAAGAAAATGCCCCGTACACTCAGGGAGTTGTTCTGATGCCGACGAAATCAGCACGTAAAGTACCTGTATGAAAGGAATCTCATGGATCCACGATCATCAATGCATCCTTTAAAACAAAGAACGGGGGAATCACGATCAATGTTATGCACCCGTCAATGATATTTATTTATTATTTATTTATTTAAACACATAAACATTGGCACAAGGAGGCGCCAAATAGATATGCACTGCACAAATCATTCGGTTTGTGTGAGGACTGGGATACTACCCAGGTGCCAAAACCGAAGCAGGTAGTTTTCTTAGGGGGCCACACAAGGCGGTGCAGAAACGTTAGGAGATGCAGTTCCATGACAGCCGGTGACCAACGATTGGTTCATACGCCATTTTTTCATTTAGGATTCTGGAGCTTATATGTACCATTGGTTTGGAATCAGGGTTTTCCTATTTCCCTATGTGAACCTTTTGTGTTCACCGACCCAGTTAAACCATTGGACATTTGCTCTTCGTCCTCTCAATTCCGTAGACAACACACGTGGTGCGAGAAGGTAGTGAGTAGGTCTTCTCTGGCAGTTGTTGTATATACGTGGCCATGTGAGAGCATTTCAAGATAAAAGGGGCTGACTCTCCCGATTCTCAGACGTACCACAGCATTTGGGGGCACCAATAACAGCAATGACGACGACAAAGAACAGTTTTGCCAGAGGCTAAAATCAATCATATCGAAGTGACCAGGAAACGACCTGAACATCCTCATGGGAGATCTAAACGCCCAAGTTGGGATGGACAACACCAGATATCAAGATATCATGGGACGATATAGACTAACTGGGAGAAAGGAACAAGAATGGTGACAGATTTGTAGATTTATGTTCACCCAACATAATCATAAGGAATGGATCTCTATAGAAACCCTGGACAATGTTCAAGAAAGGAAGAACAAGAAGACAACAATTAACAACAGTCGGGCAAGAACAAAGAAAGTCAAGACACAATTTGAATAAACAGGAGTAAACAGTCAAGTGAACAGGAGCATTAGAGCCGACAAGTAAAAATGCGTGAAAGACATAGCAACGACAGTAGGATATGCTGCGAGAGGAGTAACCACTAAACAACTATATGGCACAACGAAAACACTGGAAGGGAAATACAGGAAACCAGATAGACCAGTCAGCGACAAACAATGCAAGACATTCGTTGAATTTCAAGATCAGCGGAACAGATGGGTAGAACACTCTGAGGAACTCTTGAATAGACCAGCGTCATTGAATCCACTGGGTACCGAAGCAGCACACACAGACTTTCCAATAGCTGTCACTCCACCAACGATCGAAGAACTCAGAATAGCCGTCAGACAAATCAGTAGCGGGAAAGCAGCAGGACCTGACAACATACCAGCTGAAGCACTGAAGTCAGACACAGAAGTAACTGCAGAGATGCTCCACGTCCTGTTTAAGAAGATTTGGGAGGAAGGAAAAGCGCCACCGACAGACTGAAAGGAAGGCCAGCTCATCAAGATACCAAAGAAAGAAGATTTGAGTAAGTGTGAGAACTACAGAAGCATCACACTATTGTCAGCACCAGAAATGGTTTTCAAAACAATGTTGCTGAACCGGATAAATGACTCAGTAGACACCAAAAATCGAGGTCAAAAAACCGGAATCCGTGTTGATCGGTGGTGCACGAATCAAATTGTGGCACCACGAATCGTCAACATCATCCAGAATCCATACGACGGACTACAGTGTAAAGTCGTACATGGAGCACAGCTGATAGATGTATTCCAAGTGAGGACTGGAGTCAGACAAAGATGCTTACTGTCCTTATTCCTCTTTCTTGTGGTGGTCGAGTGAATTATGAAGACCTCGACATCTGAGGGAAAGCAGAGAATACAGTGGACGGCTCAGAACCAATTAGAATATTTGGACTTCGCAGATGACCCAGCTTCTCTATCCAGTACACACGAACAAATGAAGATGAAGACAACTAGTGTAGCAGCAGCCTCTGCATCGGTAGGACTCAACATACGAAAGGGAAAAACCGAGATCCTCAAATACAACACAGCGAACGCCAACTAAACCAATCACACTTGATGGTGAATCTCTGGAATGTGTGGGTAGCATAATCGATTGCCCCGATATAGCCTTAGGTCACAAGCATCAAAAGCAATGATGAATAGTGGCTAGCAGTGGAATCTAGGACACGCGTTACGTCCTCTACTGTTAGTCGCTATCCATCTTTGCCTATAATGCTTGTGACTTAAGGCCATATAGAGTCCATATGAACAGTATGTGCGTATGCCAATAAGAGACTGATAAGTTACAGTCCTAAACATCAATGGGAAGATTTAAGTAAACAATATCAAGTGAATTTAAAACTTCCCCCATTACACAAGCAAGTGAATATCAGGACTCAGTGGGTAAGTGGATAACGCGATGGTGTTTGAAGCGAACGGCACTACGTTCGAGTCCCAGAGTGAACATCAACACTGAGATGCAAGTACATCCATCTGACAAGTCCCAAATAGGATGAAACGCATGTCATGGATTCCACTGCTAGCAACTATCCATGTTTACAATGATTTGATTTAGAAAATTTATTTACATTTACCTTCATATGATTTTTTTCCCTAAAACTTGTTTTTTTTACAGTTATCAGAAAACTGATGAAAGGTCACGATATGCATCAAATCATCATACATCATCGGAATTATTCGAAAAGGTATAATCAACAAATTAGCATAATTCTTTTCTCCCTTTTTTAAATGATTTTTCTACAAGTGATTTTTTCATTACAACTAACTAACTATAAAACAAATCATATTACCATATGTCTTTGTTGCAGATTATTTACCATAAACTAATGCAGAATGAATACTTGAAATTACATCATAGTTAGATATGGATGTGTGACTTAGTGGCTAAAGAATTTGACATCCGACGAATTAAAGATCAATTCATATACTTTCCTATTCATTGCGATCTAGGAAGCTGGATCACATCACTTGTGACCCATAACCGTTCACTTCAATGTTTTCAAATATTGACTCTCTTGTACTTATGTGAAAGTACCTATGAACAGATACTTTTTTCTTGGTCAGAACAAAACATAACAAACTAGACTCATGGAATGTAAAATTTAGTAAGTATTAGTGGTACTTTATCATGGTAAGTAATACTTTATACAAGCAGCAACGGTAATTCCCCTCTATAAGTAAGCTGCTTTTATTCTTAGTATCGAAGTAGAAAAAACACTGACTATATAAAAGCTAGTAATTTTTAATATGAATGCAATTAAGTTATTGTCAAACATAATAAATGTTCTGCTACATAATTAATTGCTAATCACTAAGATGTTACAGTAAATCCAACTGGAGGTTAGAAGTAGTTAAGTGGAAACTATTCATAACTAAGGTTTCATGTTAGTTGATATATGTCAAAAATGTGTACTTATAATGCTGAAGGAAATGATTCTCCCCTTAG
Organism: Schistosoma mattheei; assembly: GCA_944470405.2. NCBI lineage: Eukaryota > Metazoa > Platyhelminthes > Trematoda > Strigeidida > Schistosomatidae > Schistosoma > Schistosoma mattheei. Next base: position 88,877,482 of record OX103947.1, on the reverse strand, counting down.
GATTCGGACTTTTGTCGCGTAACTTTACAGTTTAAAATGTTAATATTGAGAAATTCAGGTTTTGATTGACTTCCTGTAGGATTAAAATAGTTACAAGTGATTTTCCGGGAATTAGTGGTCAATGTCACATTCATCTAGTCCGTTAGTGCTAACCAAAATCTCTCGATCATAGTTAATGAGAGATATTTGTTAATAAACACCTCAAAAGTCTTTGCTTCAACACTCACCTAATATGCCGTGTCAAAATGTCATAACCTCTTGCTAAACTTGACAAAAATAAATTATGCCTAACGGTTCACCATATAAGTTAGTATTTAAGGTAAAGCTAAATAGATTCACTTTCTAATATCTTATATATAATAATTATGAGATGTTTCATCTCAAGAATAGTTTTAACTTTCGTATAGGTAGGGCTTCAAAAAACCGTTGTTAATCCTAGACAACCTGTATATAAAACCAAAAGGGTGCGAGTTAATATCAATCTCACAATTTATCATACCGGTCTATAATTTTCTACACACACACACATGTACGCTGGTCAGTATAATGTAATACAATACGGTCATGTACATGGATTTCTTCACTATATTACACATCTTACTAATAGTCGATTTAAGCTTTTACTTCAACACAAGGCTATTTGATTTACTTCTAAATGTTAGGATTATGTAAACAGGCGTTCAAAGATGCTTTTAGCAATTAAAGTCTCTTGTTGAGAATAACTTTACCAAATAATCAATAATGTTAACGTATAATACTTCATACTTATTATTCTTTAATTGTCAGTTTTTTAGGGGTTGTGGAGATTGTTTAATTTTTGATTGAAATCATGAACCGATTGTTGTTAGACCACCATTGAAAACCTGGAAGCACTGGATGGCCATTTTTGGTTCTATTGTGAGACTCCTCAGCAGTGCACATACACGATCCCGCTCACGGGATTCGAACACGGGGCCTTCAGTCTCGAGCTCGAACGCTTAACTTACTGGACCAGTGAGCCAACCGGTATCCAATAGTGTTGGTGTCTAACATCAACCAATCCACGTAATTGCGCTACCATCTTCCATTGTACTGAAATAGATACCTGTCTCTTCCCGACACGGATTAACTTCACTGGTCATTATCAGGAATTTAATTTCTTTTTAATTACAAAATCGAATTGTCTCAATTAAAGTATCTGGTGACAACTTGAAATCACTAGATAAATATTTACTATCAGTAATGCACCAACACAAACCCGTTAGATACAATACACGGAACATTTAATTCCCATGGCTAAATTGTTATTTTTAAATCATTGAGTTAAGCTTCCATTGCTTCTTTATGATAAGTCTTGTGGACTGAACACTATATTCGTCTCCTAAGCTATTCGGTAACCCCCAAGCTAGAACTATACAGCGACCTGAACACGAGAGAAAAGACTCAAAGTATGCGAGAAGTATTTTACTTGAAGGTTTATTTTAATACAGAAAATATAGGATTTTTATAATATTTTAAATGTCCTTGGGTTGCTAGAAGATTCTGGAATGCTACTAAACAAAGTAGCAGTGTAGCAGCCAACCAATCGGAGCCTCTGCATGAGACGATTCGCTTCCTTGATATTTTTGGCAAAACCTCCAAGTGAACGCTGATTGAATGAAACGCTTCTTAGTGTTTCCGGGTGCTTGCTTGTCTTTTGCAAGCAATTTTCTGGATCACCCCAATACTATTTCAATATCAGTCAACTTAATTTATACATAAAACTAGTTTTATAGTTAAACAAGGTTGAATTATATCACAATCAAAACATTAAAATTTAATTTTTTTTTCTGGTTAGCGTTTTTTCTTTTAACGAGTTAGTTTTCTACGGGATGGGATCGCTGACCCAATGCCCAACCCACCTTCTTTATCCTGGCCTGGGATCAGGCAGTAGCCCTAGAGAGGCTCCCGATGGAGTTTAAAATCTAATTACTGAACAATTATTGAGGCAAATGATGGTTTTAATTTATAGCCATGGTTTCAGTATATACCAAATTATCGATCAAATAATTAGATTGCATTATTTTCTTAGTGAAATCGAGTTTTAAAACAATGTTGACTGAAAGAACTATCAATGATACTGACTAGTTGGATTTAACTGATGAAAATTATAAGGTATTGAATAACTATTTTATTTTAATCTGCGATTTCCTATCGATACACACTTAAGGTTTCAATAAGAATTAAATCTGGGACATCTAGGTTCAGTGATTCACAATAACAATCCTTTCTTACAATAGTTATAGTTTATTTCTATTGGCAATACTAAGTCTATTCTAGATATAATGATATTTCATCAATCATTAGCTTTCACTTGAATTCAAGAGATTTACTTCGAACTTAATCATTAATGAATTTATCATAATCATTTATTGGATTGTGTGCAAAAATCGATTTAGTTTTAGTGAATTCTTTCTTTGTCATGAATAAGAATTATCTAATGTTTCAATTGGAACGATGATTTAATAGTTGAATTTATGAGTCGATTAAAGCTAGATCACCATGGAAACCTGAAAGTACTAGACGGCCGTTTTTTGTCCTATTGTGAGACTCCTCAGTAATGCATATCCATGATCCCGCCTCGCGTGATTCGAACTCAGGATCTATCGGATTATATTTATCATCTTTTATTTATTTAAAATCATCTAACAATTACAATATCAATATAATAATTCAATTCAATCATTTGTAAATCTCTTTCTTAAAATTAGCACACACAAAAAAAAGAAACTTGATTGTACTTTTCTATTCGTTAAATTATATCATAATTATCACCTGTGTTGAAAGAGAAACTGATCAGTTACTAATTGGTTAACATTAGTTTAATTAGTTTCTATATAGGAGTTTGGGTTGTTTTGGTTGTTTTTTTTTTGGTTTTTTTCGTAATATCCATTTGAGTTGGTTCTTTTTTTTTGCATTTTGACCTTATGAATTATTTTACAAAAGTGCATAAAAGCATAGATAATCTATACTTGGATTAATTTAGTACTCCGTAAGTAGATATTCAATTACATCTTCTATTATTGAACTTATCGAAATGAGTCCTAACTAACAAAACAAAAAGAATCAGTATAGGGTTGTGGAGATTATTAAGTTATTGATTGAGATCTTGAACTGATTGATGTTAGACCACAACCTCTGGAAACCTGGAAGCACTTGACGGCCATTTCGTCCTATTGCCGGACTTCTCAGCAGTGCACATACACGATCCCGCTTACGGACTTCGAACACAGGGCCTTCAGTCTCGAGCTCGAACGCTTAACTTACTGGACCAGTGAGCTAGCCGGTATCCACTAGTATTGGTGTCTAACATCAACCAATCCACGTAATTGCGCTACCATCTTCCATTGTACTGAGATAGATACCTGTCTCTACCCGACACGGAGTAGCTCCACTGGTCACGGCTTCTCACTAGAACTCCGAGAATTCCCTCACGAAGCTAGTCACTAGTGAACACATGATAGTTATTAGTATAGGGGTTGTGGAAATTGACTTTAGATGAATTTTGATTTATTGTAATCTTATATTAGAATAAAAGCTACTCAGTTGATAAAATTTCTGTATATTTGGATAAATTTTCCTCACGAGCTCTAAACAGATAAATAAATCAATGTATACAATATTCAAGATTAGATTTACACAATCTAACTGTTTACATAACATTTAAATACATGTAACAATGATTAGTATAAAGAAAGACACTGGTATGAATATTCGAAGAATCATTAGCTATAACTTAATTCTCATTATTTTCGTTAACTTCAATCAGTTTGATATATTTTTTTATTTAAATTTCTCTTCTTTTTTGCGTTTAGTATTGGAGAAAGCGTCATATACGATTAAAAAGCCAAGTTGGAAGATTATCCGATGGATTTCGTCGTAATGTCAAAGTTATATTGTAAGTTAATAAGGATGATATACATATACATATATGTATGTTTATATGTTATTGTGTAATATATCTTACAACTTTAAGGTCTTTTATGCGATTTACAATACGTTTTATATGTTATTAAGAATTATAAGTATCCCTTTTATTGAATTCACTTGGTATTGTTTACTTGGATCTTCTCATTGATGTTTAGGACTGAAATTAATCAGTCTCTTATTGGCATATATCCATACTGTGCGGATCGCCTCGATATTGCCTTAAGTCACAACCGATTCAAGCAAAGATGAATAGTGGCTAGTGGTGAAATCCAGGACACCCGTTTCGTCATATTTGGGACTTGTCAGATGGATGTATCTGCATCTTAGAGTTGACGGTCACTTCAGGACTCGAACGTAGTGCTGTTCGCTTCAAACACCATCGCATTATCCCCTTACCTACTTAGTCCTGATATTCACTTGCTTGTGCAATGGGGTGAAGTTATAAATTCACTTGATATTGTTTACTTAAATCTTCCCATTGATATTTAGGACTGCAATTGATCAGTCTCATGTTGGCATACGTGCATACTGTTCATATGGACTCGATATGGCCTTAAATCACAAGCATTCTAAGCAAAGATGAAAGAATAGTGACCCAGTCACCTAACACTTTAAAATTAAAAAACCACAAAGTTCACTTATTTTGTAAAAGTTCCAATATTAGAAAATTATAATATGAGTAATAAAGTTGACAATATGTAGTTAACCTTAATGAGGGTTTAACGTGTATTTATCTGTTAATTATAATAAGAATACTTACTTACTTACTTACTTACTTACTTACTTACTTACTTACTTACTTACTTACTTACTTACTTACTTACTTACTTACTTACTTACTTACTTACTTACTTACTTACTTACTTACTTACTTACTTACTTACTTACTTACTTACTTACTTACTTACTTACTTACTTACTTACTTACTTACTTACTTACTTACTTACTTACTTACTTACTTACTTACTTACTTACTTACTTACTTACTTACTTACTTACTTACTTACTTACTTACTTACTTACTTACTTACTTACTTACTTACTTACTTACTTACTTACTTACTTACTTACTTACTTACTTACTTACTTACTTACTTACTTACTTACTTACTTACTTACTTACTTACTTACTTACTTACTTACTTACTTACTTACTTACTTACTTACTTACTTACTTACTTACTTACTTACTTACTTACTTACTTACTTACTTACTTACTTACTTACTTACTTACTTACTTACTTACTTACTTACTTACTTACTTACTTACTTACTTACTTACTTACTTACTTACTTACTTACTTACTTACTTACTTACTTACTTACTTACTTACTTACTTACTTACTTACTTACTTACTTACTTACTTACTTACTTACTTACTTACTTACTTACTTACTTACTTACTTACTTACTTACTTACTTACTTACTTACTTACTTACTTACTTACTTACTTACTTACTTACTTACTTACTTACTTACTTACTTACTTACTTACTTACTTACTTACTTACTTACTTACTTACTTACTTACTTACTTACTTACTTACTTACTTACTTACTTACTTACTTACTTACTTACTTACTTACTTACTTACTTACTTACTTACTTACTTACTTACTTACTTACTTACTTACTTACTTACTTACTTACTTACTTACTTACTTACTTACTTACTTACTTACTTACTTACTTACTTACTTACTTACTTACTTACTTACTTACTTACTTACTTACTTACTTACTTACTTACTTACTTACTTACTTACTTACTTACTTACTTACTTACTTACTTACTTACTTACTTACTTACTTACTTACTTACTTACTTACTTACTTACTTACTTACTTACTTACTTACTTACTTACTTACTTACTTACTTACTTACTTACTTACTTACTTACTTACTTACTTACTTACTTACTTACTTACTTACTTACTTACTTACTTACTTACTTACTTACTTACTTACTTACTTACTTACTTACTTACTTACTTACTTACTTACTTACTTACTTACTTACTTACTTACTTACTTACTTACTTACTTACTTACTTACTTACTTACTTACTTACTTACTTACTTACTTACTTACTTACTTACTTACTTACTTACTTACTTACTTACTTACTTACTTACTTACTTACTTACTTACTTACTTACTTACTTACTTACTTACTTACTTACTTACTTACTTACTTACTTACTTACTTACTTACTTACTTACTTACTTACTTACTTACTTACTTACTTACTTACTTACTTACTTACTTACTTACTTACTTACTTACTTACTTACTTACTTACTTACTTACTTACTTACTTACTTACTTACTTACTTACTTACTTACTTACTTACTTACTTACTTACTTACTTACTTACTTACTTACTTACTTACTTACTTACTTACTTACTTACTTACTTACTTACTTACTTACTTACTTACTTACTTACTTACTTACTTACTTACTTACTTACTTACTTACTTACTTACTTACTTACTTACTTACTTACTTACTTACTTACTTACTTACTTACTTACTTACTTACTTACTTACTTACTTACTTACTTACTTACTTACTTACTTACTTACTTACTTACTTACTTACTTACTTACTTACTTACTTACTTACTTACTTACTTACTTACTTACTTACTTACTTACTTACTTACTTACTTACTTACTTACTTACTTACTTACTTACTTACTTACTTACTTACTTACTTACTTATGCTTGTTTACCGTCGTCTAGGAGCATAGGTCACCCACCAGCACTTTCCATCTAACCCTGTCTTGGGTAATCTTTTCCAATTGTTTCCAGTTGCTAATCATTTTTTTTATATCTGCTTTCGTTTCCCGACCCAGTGTGTTCTTCTCCTGACTGAACCACACATTCGTGTAGATACATCCATAATTACCGTTGTGTACGTTTAACAAAACACTATATGCATACGTAAATACATTTTTATTTTATTTTTCCAGTGTTTATCGTAATGGTGATACATTTACACCAGCTATACGTGTACATTTAAGACCTATACAAGCAATGGATTTCGAATTAATTATGCGTGCAATTGAAGATTGCGTTATTTTACCATATGGGAAAGCTGTTCGAAGGTAAATAAAAAATGGGGACTTTGTTTGATTATTGATATCAAACTTTATTTTATTTCTTATTTGATTTTAATATTAAACACTTTGCACAGATAAATTTGTGAAGAAAGAGGATGAGGCACAGAGAAAGAGGGAGAGAAGAGGAACAAACAATTAATTCATTTTATTCTCTCATTTAAATCCAGGTTTCGTTTTGTTTCCAATCATAGACGGGATTGAGTTGATGACATTCAATCTGAAAATGTTTGAAACTAGAATAGATCATTGATACAGCTTTTCTAGGTTTCCAGAAGTTATCATTATTTCTAATATCAGTGTATGTATGTAGAAAGCACAGATCTCCTCCCATCTGAATAAGACATTCGTATGTATGTATATTTTGAGTATATTACTTACTTACTTACTTAATCACTCCAGTTATCCCTAGTAGACCACTGACCACCGACTAGGATTCTCCAACCAACTCTGTCCTATGTTCTTCTTTCCAGTTGTTTCCAAGGATTATTCATTCCTATGATGTCTGCCTCCAATTACTGACCCAATATGTACATTAGTCTTCCTCTTTTACTTTGAGTGTATACTTACCAAATAAATCAATTTATTTTACAAAACTAATAACTGAAACTACTAACAATTATAGCTTTATTCAACCATGTAAATCTTATTACTGTAAGGAATGCCCAGTACTTATTATGGAATGTTACCATAAACGTTCCTTTAGAATTCACTAAAACTGTAATTATTCAGGAACTATATTTAATTTTCTTTGAATAGTTTATATCTATTAATTAACTTCAGTATCCAACATTTCAGTTGCTTTGGCAACTTTCCACATCTACCATATATTGAATGTCATACACATAGTTCCCTTTATCATTTTGAAAAGAGCAAGAACAAAGATTCTAGCAGAATAAAATGAATTCATTTTTATTTCGTAGGTTCTCGTCAGCTGCTTACAACCTATAGTATTTAAAAAGATAATAATTACATAATGGGTTTAAATTGCTTACATGAGAGGGTTTATATTGAAGAAATATTCGTAAAGTATGACATGGATGTAAATGAAATTAATAGGCTGAATATTGTAAATATTTACTTAATATGAAAGAATATTCTAGAGCATTAATTGTGACTACAGTTCAAAAGTGGGTTAGAAACAATTGATTACATAATGAATAAACATTGATAGGAATATAGTGAGTAGAGTTCAATTGAAAGATTATTAATTTTTTTAAAGATAGTTGGAAAAAATAAAATCAATGACGTAATAAATATAAAAGATAAAAACAAAATAAAAAATTTTAAGCTGCAGCGGAAGAATATTTGTCACCAAGGCAGGGAAAGATTAACAATCATCTCATTTTGAACACATAAATCAGATTTTTGGCGCCTGATAGCAACTGCTTCAGCAAACTTCAGAAGACTGGAGTTCGGCTGCTTACTAATAACCTTGAATGATTGTATATCGAATGCATGAATTTCACTTAGACCCCAACTGAAAACACTATATATCCGTTCCAACCTAATATAAGAGTCCTCAACATTTCATTTTTGTTTAATAGTTATACACACTAGTATGTAGTTTCTAAATGTTGGTAAGAACATGTATCTGTGTATATATCAGTAAGTTGCCTACATGAGACCATCATAGTCTATATTCACCCGAAGCAAGTAGTAATAGAGTAAAATAGGTATGTACCATTATAGTCAAGAATGCTAAACAAAGATTAATACCTCCATATTGCAAAAATGATAACTTAACAAATTCCCAAATAACATCAGTCTAATGAAGGTTTACAGATGACAGTCAGTTATAACAAAGCTAACAAAATTTCCAGTACTTAGGGATAAACCAACTCCCAAACTTTTTTCAAAAAATTTAGAAGTATCATATACTGTGATTTAATCAGATGACATTTTTTCCTTATTTGTCACATAATATTCAGTAAACGGAATACACCCATTTAGACATTACATTTTTATTTATTCAAACACATAAACATTCGTACAAGGAGGCACCAAACAGATATGTATCACATAAATCATTCAATTTATGTGAGAGCTGAGATACTGCCGAGTGCCCAAAGCGAAATAAGTAGTTTTCTTAGGAGTCACACCACGAGTCTTTGACCCAAAGCTCTAATCCACAAGGCAGTGGAGCAACGTTAGGAGATTCAGTCCCATGGTAGCCAGTAACTAACGATTGGTTCATACGCCATTTGTTCCCTCAGGGTACTAGAGCCAATGTGCACCATTGGTTTGGAATCAGGGCTTTCCAACTCCCCTAGGTGAACTCTCCGTGTCCACCAATCCAGTTAAAGCGTTGGATATTCACTTTTCGTCCTCTTAATTTCGCAAACAACACCCCTGGCACGAGACCACAGTAAGTAGGGCTTCTCTTGCAGTGGTTGTATGAACGTGGTCATGTGAGAGCATTCCGAGAGGAAGATTTGACTCTCCCCACTCTCGTCGGTACCATGGCATTTGGGGGCAAGACATTAAATAAGAAAAATTGGTTCAGTGAAGAGTTCTCTTTTGGTGAATTCACTTTCAAAACTATAAAATTTCAAATATATATACTTGTTTTTTTCAAGATGATAAGGACTACAATAATTACAATAATAATGATAATAAACTTCTGTTAGACATGGTGACAGTGAGGTAGCATAAACAAAGGTATTTAAAAAAATTTTTAATCATAAGCTTCTTCCTTTACAGTTATCTGCTTCACCTCCACCCTCTCTTTAAACCTTCTACACCCAACTGGTTTGTTTCTGTTTCTATGGTCCTCCTGATTATATTTTATCTCAATTTCAACATTTTATCTTATCATTCTGAGCCATCCTTTCCGAATGATAATTTCCCTATCTATCTTTTGATGAATATTTAAGCCATTAACAATTAAACAATTATTATTGTAATTATTAACATCTTGAAATGATAAGCCTATATATTTGAGATTGTACAGCTCTGAAAAGAGAATTCTTTGCTGAACCAATCTTTCATACATAATATTCAACTGAAAAATTAAATAAATAAAGTGATCATCTTTTAACTGATACACATCGAACATATTAAATCCTCATAGTGTTTTTAGTGGTGTACGGACAAAAGCAATAGATTGAACTTTTAAAATATAAGTGGGAAAGATTCAAACATCCAATACAAATGAATTACAACTTCACACCATTTCACAAGCTTGTGGCTATCTGGACTCAGTAGCTAAGCGAATAACGCGATGGTGTTTGGAGTGAAAAATACTAAATTCGAGTCCCTGGGTGAAAACCAACTCTGAGATACAGGTACATCCGGCTGATCTGTTCCAAATAAGACGCAACGTCCGTCCTAGATTCCACTGACAGCCACCATCTGTCTCTGCTTACGATGTGAACTTTTGCCAATATATTTATGCTACTTATAAGTAGCTAAGCGACTAGTTTACAATATATCGCCTGAACCACATAAAAGTTTGCTGGTCTATCAGCAAACATGGAATCAAGTTTGTTTCGCTTACATATATGTTCAAGAGTTTCAGTCGACAAAAATATATGCAAGATATTAATTATAAGATTACTCCTAATATAAGTTTATAGTGTATGTTTTAAATTGATTTGTAACGGAATTTCATGGAATTAAAATAGAGTTTAATAAACTTGTTATATTTCTGCCATTCATATAACTTGAAAGTTTAGACAAGCTTCCAAAAGCAACCAGTGAAAAAATTTGAGACAAAATCATGTACTTGGAATAAAATGTTCGCTAACTGTGTGTATTCAGATTTTCTAAATAAACATATTACTATCAACGTGAATAGCGGCTTACAGTATAATTCAAGACTATCGTTCCCGGCCATTTGGTACTCATCAGCTGGATGTGCTTGTATCTCAGTGTCAGTACTCAACTACAACTTAAAATCAGTGTCTTTTGCTTCAAGTGCCTCAGCCACTATCCACTTAACTGAAGAATACAGATAGCCACTTGCCTGTCCAACACATTATTGATTTTCGTTGTAGAAAAAATACATATATTTTGCTATTATATAGCTTTGAGAATGAATTCTCCGAATCAATTTTCCTTACTTTTATGCCCAAATGAATATGGTCCGTCTTTTAGATAAATTTAACATACTGAAACTTTATTGGTAATGGTTTACTTTTTCTCAATTTTGGTATTCAGAAATGTTTGTAATTCTAAGTGGATCACCCTGGCATAATCATTAAGTTACATTTTAATATAATTAGATCAAAGGTAATAGTGGAGCTTAGAGTACATATTCTGTTCTACTTAAGTTTTCCTAATAATGAAATATATTATTAATAAAACTGTGTGTTAATCGAAAACCAGAGTTATGTTAATCTGATATGATTGACAGTTAACTAAATCATAAGAACATCATTAACATAGAGATCTAGACAATATTTGCTTTCGTTTGCTTATTCTTCAATCAATTCATGTTTGTTTTTAGAAATCTAATTTGATTTCATTAAGAGAGGAGAAAATGGTAAATGGTTAGTATCTCACCTGTGTTTCTAAGGACATTTGATTAATGATTATAAACATGTTGAAAGAATAACATTCGCAATTGATTGATCACTGTCATATGTGTCAAGTCCTTCTTAGTTCAGATTGAATGCTATCGATCGATTTGCAATGTGACCACTAGTCTAGGTGGCTCGACATTGTGTACACTATGTTGAGATAAAATAGTAGTTTGAGGTAGTCAACAGGAAACCCTGGACCCGGGTTTCGTGTTATTTGCTATTCGTCAGCAAGTTGTACCTGTAATCTTGAGGGAACTGGTGCTTCCTGACGTATTCGATCCCGTGTTAACCAGCTTCACCGTTAGAGACGTTACCACTGGGCTATTTATTGAGTTTCTGTACTGCAATAATTCTATTAGAAACATGAATACAATTCATAAGGTGTACTTTTGTAATGATTCACTGGATTGTATACTATTCACATTTTGAAAGATTCAGCAAGTTGAGGAAAATTTCATTACAACATAGTGAAATCAATGTATCGAACAGAATTATTTCAATGAAACTTTAAATTTTAACTGCTGTCAAATCCTATTTCATTTGAATTCTATCTAGACAGATGGGTAACTTCACAACACTTCATTTAAAGTATCTAATGAGTGAATATTAAGTAAATATTATCTGTACTTGGTAACTAGATAATGAAAAGAATATCTTAACCAAAACATACTAAAGATGGGTAGTGACTAGCAGTGGAATCCATCACGAGCAATTCATACTACTTAGGGAGTCGTCAACTGGATGTACCTGCATCTCAGAATCGATGCTCACCCTAAGACTCGAACCCAGTATCGTTCACTTCAAACACCATCGCGTTATTCACTTAGCTACTCAGTCCCTACTGTCATTTGCCTGCCCAATGAGTTGAAGTTTAAATTCACATGGTATTGTTTACTTAAATCTTCCCATTGTTATTCAGGACTGAAATTGATCAGTCTTATTTTGGCATATGTGCATCCTGTATGAATTGCCTCAATATTGCCTTGATTTACAAGCATCATAATTAAAGATGTATAGTGGCTAACAATGGAATCCATGACGCTCATTTCGTCCTATTTGAGACCCATCAGCTGGATGTACCTGAATCTAAGAGTTGACGCGCACTTTGGGACTCGAACCCAGTGCCGTTCGCTTCAAACTCCATCACGTTATCCACTTATCCACAATATGAACATATGCCAATAAGAGACTGATCAATCGCAGTCCTAAACATCGATGGGAAGATTCAATTATATGCAGTCAATGGATAAATTCATTATTCAATTGATAACTAAATCGATTTACATTTTCTCTTAAATTTATAAATTTATACCTATTCTATTGAAAAGAACTATGAAATTAAAAGAAAAAAAGAAAAATATCTTCTTTCATTCGAATGACTAACCGTTGTCTTAGTTATTATTTTTCTTGTTACAAAATTCCATAAATGAATAGAATCATTTTCTCAACTTTCAGTAATAAAAACAAAAAGAAATAGACAATGTCTATTATATTGTAAGAATGTTGCTATGTGAACGTTGTGTTCTCCTTTTTCTCCCACTCACCCCTCTCTTTCTCTCTACTTTACTCGTTTTCTATTTTATGTCTATTTCATGGAGAACGAGTCGTCATTTTAAAGTTTTATATATGTACATAAGTGTGTTTATCAATTTATGACTAAATGTTAACGATAATCATATGATTTTGTGCTTTCTTTATCAATAAAACAGTTGAACTATTTTTGGTCTAATGTTCAATGGAAGCATTAATTTGTTTATATTTCTTTTAGTTCTAGTTCAAACAGTGATATTTTGAAGTTTCCATTGGTAAAGATCATGTTAGTTTAGAATGTTTAACATTGTAAACTGTCTACTAGTTATTAATTGTTGTACTGGAAATAATGGCACAGGATGCACATATGCCAACATCAGACTGATCAATTGCAATCCTAAATAACAATGGGAAGATAACAGTATACAAGTATAACTTCACCCTATTGTACAAGTAGATGGCTATCAAGACTCAGTAGCTAAGTGGATAACGCAATGGCGCTTGAAGTGAACGGTACTGGATTCGAGTGCCAGAGTGAACATCAACTCTGACATGTAGGTAAATACATCTGATGAGTCCCAAATTGTACGAAACGCTTGTCCTGGTTTCCACCACTAGCCACTATTCATCTTTGCTTGAATAGGTTGTGACTTAAAGCAATGTCGAGGCAATACGCACAGGATGCACATGCGCCAACATGAGACTAATCAATTGCAGTTCTTAATAACAATAGGAAGATACAATAAAACAACGCCAAGTGAATTGAAATTATTGGAATTTTATAATCTCTATATTATTGAAATTCATTAAAAGTTATCCATTCTCATTTGGTCAAGGTTTTACTTTGACAGATAAATACGTCTACATTAATTGTTTGGGGATGAGGTAGTATATACCGGCGAGAAATCCCTCAGTGACTTATATTTCACGCTTGTTAGCGCCCATCAGTAAGCTATACGTGAAATCCTAAAAGAACTCACTCAGTTTCCCTAAGCTATTCGAAGCAACATTGACTTGTGTAGAAACGATATATACATTGATTTTTTAAAGAGTAATTTCCAATGTCGTGTTTATCTAGTCCTTAATGCTGACTGAATTCTATCCATATAGTTCCAATGTAGCCATTAGTTCATGTAAGATAATATCTCTTGACCGTATGTTAATGTTAGGTGACTGAGGATATTCGATAGCAAATAGATTACTGATAATGTCTCATATTGTGTTGTAGAGTGAGTAGGGCTCAAATCACAAATGATAGTACCAGTTTACTCAATATTCTAATTCAACCTTAATGACTAATATCAGATACAATAAGGATTGGTTATTTCAGTATTTCTAACCGACTGACTACTCAATATCAAAATATAACCTATAGTAAAATTTAATCAATAGAATTCGGTAGGTAGCACAAAAGAAAACACATGATACTAATCACTACCCAATGATTAATTAAGATTGATTTTGATATTTTTAGAAGAGACCCTTTTGGGCTACTGCTGGTACCAAGCCCGAATAAAGGAGGAGGGTTGGGCATGGGGTTAGTGACCACATCCCGTAAAAAACTAACTTGCTAAAAAAACGCTAACCATTTAAACTCTGCTTTGGGAGTTAGAAGGTCTTCATTTAGAAGAGTTATTACGCCTCATGATGAAAGCCGAGTCCCTCCGGAAGTCAAGAGGCTGATTCTCCTTCTGACAACCAAAGCAACCATTTATTTAGATACATGGAATGCTCTTACAATATGGGAAACCGGGAGAGTTATCCAAATTGCTGCAGAAATGAGGAGATACAACCTAGAGGTGCTTGAGATCAGTGAGACACATTGGACGCAGGTTGGACAATAACGACTAGCTTCAGGGGAACTTCTGTTATGCTCCAGTTTATTTGAATTATAGGAAATTATAAACATTCAAACAAAACATTAATGGCTAATGAAATAAATTTTAATGAAGACTTCAGTATTAAACACAATAACCTTTGAATATCATTTAAGGCAACCAGTTTGCATGAATAAATGTTTCAATTATTAAAAATGAACATTCATTCTATGTTTATTCCTTTTGAATAAATGATCCAGGAGCAGCAAATAACTATGATAGATTCTATGCCTTTTTTTCCAAACTACTTCTATTCGATAAGACTAATATTCACCGCCGCCACACCCCCCTACCCCCCTCGTGTTCAAAAATAATAAACTAACAACTTCTTCACATAATAAACATTATTAGAATTAAAGTGTTTTTAGATTTCAGCCTATCATGTTTAAGGTTATTTAATCTTTAATTACTGTAAAATGTATTACATAGTTACTGTGTAACGTGATTTAATCAAATGATGTTTCCCGGGTTAATTTATACCAGACAGTAGTTCACTTAAGTAATCAACTTTTAATATATTAAATGTATATTCTGATAACAACTTATATTATCTTTATTTATTATTCTTATTTTCTAAAGCTGTATAAATTATGATATTAAGGTGTAATAATTAGCTTTTAGTGCACATTACTGCATTGCTTTCTGTTTGTCATTACATTTATACTACTCACAAGTAATCTTAATGATTTCACTTGAATCCATTTTCTTCCTTGAAATTAAGTTTACAAAATATCTGATAATTGTGTTTCGTTTAAGTTAAGATATTAAGAATATAGTTCATCTTTTGTAAGATATATACATATATTAATAGATGAGATCATGAATCAATTGAAGCTAGACCACCATGGAAAACCTGGAAGTACTGGATGATCTTTTCATCTTATTGTGAAATTTCTCTGTAGTGAGATTCTACGATCCCGCGTCACGAGATTCGAACTTAGGATCTATCAGCCTCGTGCGCAAACGTTTAGCCACTAAACCACTGAGTCGGCCGGTATCGAAGGGACAGTGTTAATTTCTCACTTCAACTCATCCACGAAACTGAGTGATACAGTGGTCTAGAGGTTAAGCGTTCGAGCGCGAGACTGGCACGTCCTGGTTTAGAATCTCGCTAGCCGGGATAGTGGATTCGCACTGTCAAGGGGTTCCGCAAAAGGATGAAACGGCCGTCTAGTACTTACAGGTTTTCTATGATGGTCTAGCTTCAATTGACTCATGATCTCAACTATTGAAAATACTATAATCTCCACAAAAACTTCGTCTGATATGCATATTTCACCTAAGTTGATTCTCAACACATTTTTTAAAAATTACTTATGCTAATTAAAATCATTTAGCTGGATTCCGTTTGAATTCTTATCAATGTTTTTTTTTACTATAGATGTTGAATGGTATAAATGAGTTTTGAGGGAAATATTAGTCATTATTAATTTGAGGTGATTCAGTATACACAAAACTAAACATAAATCGTCTCCAAGTTCTATACAAAGTTGAATTGGTTTAGTTTTGATTAAATGATATTTTATAAGGGAAACATTTACAAAGATCTTAGGTCATTCATATAACAATCTATTTGTGTTTAAGTCCTAGTTTTGTTTAAACTGATATATTTTCTTGATATTTTATTATAAAGATGAATAAGTGACAATGATATGTTCCCTTTTTTGACATTTCCAGATAAGTGGCAAGCGTTTTTACAATGCTAAAAGTTAGAAGCTTACTACATTCATCTGGCTTCAGTGTACTCAATAGATGGGTTTGAAATCTAAGTTTTTTTTATTGAGATCATGAACCGATTGATGTTAGACCACCACCTTTGGAAACCTGGAAGCACTGGACGGCCGTTTCGTCCTATTTCGAGACCCCTCAGCAGTGCGCATCCACGACCTTGCTCGCGGGATTCAAACCCAGGGCCTTCGGTCTCACGCGCGAACGCTTAACCAACTGGACCAGTGAGTC
This sequence comes from Schistosoma mattheei, assembly GCA_944470405.2. Classification (NCBI taxonomy): domain Eukaryota; kingdom Metazoa; phylum Platyhelminthes; class Trematoda; order Strigeidida; family Schistosomatidae; genus Schistosoma; species Schistosoma mattheei. The sequence continues at coordinate 88,860,505 of OX103947.1, read as the reverse complement.
AGCAGGCATCCAGTGGTGTTAATGTCTAACATCAACCAATCCACGAAATTGCGCGACCAACTTATGTTGTACTGAGGTAGATACCTGTCTCTACCTGACATGGATTAGCTCCACTGGTCACGGCTTCTCACTAGAACTCCGAGAATTCCCTCACAAAGCTAGTCACTAGTGAGCACTTGTTGTTTACTAGTATGGGGGTTGTGGAGATTATTAAGTTTTTGATTGAGATCATGAACTCATTCATGTTAGACCACCACCTTTGAAAACCTGGAATTTTGATGGAATGACTCATGTTCACATGGTTCTAAGTAAATAAATTTCTTTGAGATTTATTTACTCTTCTTTTTAATCATTAGGAACAATGTTTATGAGTTTACTTAGATAGAAATTGTTTTGCATTAGGAGAATAATTTATTAGCACACGTGAAAGTGACCGTTTCCGAGGGCTAATTCTTCTGCAGCACTGTTGAATATTAGTTAACTGGAGAACACTAACCTTAAGGTTGCCGGAAAAAAACGTTCTTCTGAAGGATATGATTCTATCATCTCAACACAATAAATACTTTAATTGTTTAATCAGTTAATAAAAGCTTGAAAAATCTAGAATATTCAATTATGACTGAATATTAATTTCTATCCATTTCACAAAAAACAACTGAAAATTCAAAAATCAATCCGATATGAAATTTATAGTTCTCTTTATTTAATTTACAATATTGGGAAAAAATAACAAGTCAAACAATTTCATTTATTCACATAATTGATGGAAAATAAACAAAGTTTTATATAAATAAAAAATTGGATGAATATCAGTGTAATTCATCAATGTAATTTAGCCTCCAAATTCCCTGGTACAGCTGAGGGTGAGAAGAGAGTTAGCTCTCTCTCTCTCCCTCTCGAAATGCTCTCACATTGTCACGTGCATACAACCACTGACAAGGAAGTCCTACTCACTGTCTTCTTGTGGCATTACTGTTGTTTACGAAATTGAGAGGACGAAAGTGAATATCCAGCGCTTTAACTAGGTTCGTGGACACGGAGTGTTCACCTAGGGGAGTTGTAAAACCCTCATTCCAAAATAATAGTGCACATGGACTCCAGGATCCTAAGGAAACAAGTGGCGTATGAACTAATTATTGGTCATCTCCTAACGTAAATTAGACTTTTAGGTCAAACACTCGGAGTGTGGTCCCCCCCCCAAAAAAAAACCACGTTCTTTCTTCTGAACACTCGGGCAGTATCACAGCCCACACACAGATCAAGTGACATATGTGACTCATATATATATTCGATACCCCTTTGTACCAATATTTATGTGTTCATATAAATAATAATAAGTGTAATTCATAATCGTGAATATAAACAATAGGATAATGTAAACTATTACAAACCATTCCTAATTATTCAAAATAACAGAATGTCTATGTAATATTTATCATTTCAAATCTTTATGTCAGTCATTTGAAAAAGTTTCATTAAATAATCTTCATATGAGATATAATTATCAAGTTCCTATCAAAACTTATATTAGTTAATTACCATTAGATCTTTTACACTTTTATATAATAAACAATTTAATACATCAATCAATATATCAGTCAATAATATAAAATATGATTAGATCCTTTCAGTAGTCTAACTAGTAACAACAACAACAACAAAGTTAGTTAATATTTCATTGAAATGATTGCCAAGATAGAACTGTGTATTGTTTTTATCTGGCATTTAATAAACCATGCTGGTAGATGTTTACTCATTCGTTAGTTAAGTTGCCTGGTAATGCTCCATAGGGGCAGTTAAATTTGTAAATACATATTGAGGAGGCCAACTCAGGTAATTTATCCTTCGTTTGAGTAGACATTGCTGATCGACTTGAAAAAGTCAGTGCAAAATTGACGGAGTAGGATGTCTTGCTGATTATTTTTGTTAAGTTATCTTTCAGAGTATCGGTAACCACATCCCTGTTGAATTGTAGTTTCACGTATAAAGGCTTCTTTCGAACAGTTAAAATCTCAGACTTCTTTTTTATGTTATACATGTACCTCTTAATGAACGCCGATCTCGGTCAATGAGTTGTTAATAAATTCCAGTTCCTGACAAAGTATCTACTGAACAGATTTTTTTGCTCTGCTAGTGAGACATCCAACTAAATTTCCCTTGTAACAGATAGCTATAAAACTACAGAAGTAAATATATTGGCAGGCAGAGGAACTTTTTCTGTACAAGCTTCTACTCAACGAGCCATCACTTCGCTTGCTTATTGTCTGTCAGTTAGTCAGTCAGCTACAATGTAAAATCAGGCACATATATGCATCAGTCCAAGTAGCCATACCTCATTAACACAACAACAAGATGAACATCAAGTTCATAAAAGTAGTTAATTTAGAGGTGGTAATATATAAAAGAAAGATTGCATATAAGGATACAGTACAGGAAGAAAGAATTAGTTCATAGAAAGAAAGATATGAAGCGATTTTAATCTCTTAGTTTAAGTGAAGACAGAAAGTGTATACACCTACGCCATTGGGCATCGATTCTGAGCCATGTCACCCACAATCTCCAACCATTGGTTACGATAGTCACGCGGACCCCAACCAAGTAGTGTGCATCTACCAAGATGGCTAAGATCAGAAGTTAGTGACTTCTATAACTGATGTCATGTTTTGGTTTGGCCACCCCTAACTTTCTCCCAGCCGTCTCGAACACTAGTCAGCGTTGTGCGTCGTGATAATCAGTGGTCATACCTTTAACGGCACTCAAGACCACTGTTGTTTAGTGTGACGTCAAGGGAATTCAGCTTTTTGTCACACTCACCTTCACCAGTGAAACTGATCGTTGGATGTACACTGTTGAGTTGTTCGAGGTGTTTTTCGCTGCAATTCAGTAATATATTTATTTGTCAAAACTACTTTTGTAGTTTAATGTCACAGACTGAATTCAGTCCAACAATTAGTGTAAACTAGGGATGTGTAGGCAAGAATGATAATGATTGGTTGTCTGCTTAGTCTAACATGCAGATAGTCTGACAGGTGTCAGATGAGTTTTATTTTCCCTTATCCTTATTATTATTATTGACTGTTCATTGTTGTTGGGTTGTGTCAGGTTTTGGTATGGAAATATATTTACGTTCTAGTCAGGCTAATCACATGTTCTTGATCTGAGTTGTGTTGACGTCCTGTAGAATAGACACTAAGAGGAAATCTAGTGTAGATAATCGTTTAAGGTAAATTAACGTCCCATACGTGTAAACGTAGAAAATCAACCGTTATAACAATTAGGAAACACTAGAAAACTAGATGTTTTCAACTAAGATAAGTTTGTTTAACAGTATGTATCAACTAGGGATCGGATCTACAACCTGAAATCTTGTCTATAAAAGCTACTTTGTTTAAAATAAATGATTTTTAAGAGAAATATAATTAATTGAACTATTCTCATTAAATCATTAAGCAACCTTATTTAACCATGAAAAATTCTTTTCAACAGATTCATAGATAATAATCAATTATAGATTAATGAATAGTTGGATAGATAAATAATGAAGATGGTAAATAGATAGATAAACAAAAAAATCAATCAATCGATTGAGGTTTACTATTACAGATTATTTGTTCACGGGTAAAACCGAAAGTTTTGGATTAGATTTTTGAGTACGAGATGGTGAATGCACACATTTTAGAATTTCGATAACTAAGATGAAACAATTGTTCACTAATTCCAAATTTTCAATAAAAGTCTAGCTAAGATACGTTTATGATTTCGACTGTGATAATACTGTCATCTCCACAGATGAATATTTTATATATAACACATCTAAATATTTATCTACTTTTTATCTATTCTGTGAAGAAGTAGCTTTAACTATGTGACAAAATATCAAAAATTTTTAGTTTTTCTACTTATCAAGATATTACATATATATTATTTTTGATAATATCTAGTATCATGTTTCGATTTTTGTCTATTTTCCTTCTCTTTTCCAACTAATTACTTACTTCACTTGTTGGAATCATGAGTCAATTGAAGCTAGACCACCATGGAAAACCTGGAAGCACTGGACAGCCGTTTCGTCCTAGTATAGGACTCTTCAGTACTAAGCAGTGCGCATCCACGATCCCGCCCCCCGCTCACTAGTGACTGAATTCAAGAGATACTCCTGGAGTTCTGGCGAAAAGCCGTTACTAGTGGAGTTCAACCAGGTTGGTTGTGAGATATCAACTCACTGAAGACCATGGTATACGGTGGTGCAACTTCATGGATTGTTTGAAGTTGGACATTAACACCATTGGATACCGGCTCAATGTTCTGCTTGGTTAAGCGCCTAGAGCGAAACTGATATGTCCTAGATGTGAATGTGGGATCGTGTATGCGCACTGCTGGGGAGTCCCATACTAGGACGAAATGGCGGTCCAGTGCTTCCAGGTTTTCCATGGTGGTCTAGATTCAATGGACTCATGATTTCAACCAGTGAAATATTTTTTTTAATTGGTTTGTTGGCATACTTCATTTTCTTCTCAGTATTCAATAACAAACGAGTGACAGTAATGTAAATAGTTCAATCGTAACAAGAAAAAAAGACAAATGAATGAATAAATACATACATCCATAGTTTAAATCACGAATTAATCTTAGCTAGATAACTATTGAGAACAAGGAAGCACTGGATATCTATTTTAGTTCTGGTATGGGATTCTTAAATATGGTATATCCAAACTCTCATTACACTGAGGTTGAACTCAGGACCTTCTATCTAGTATAGGGAAGCTTAACCACTGGAACAGTGGTTTAACTCCAACCAAGTCGTTATATCATGGATAACTGTTTCACACCGTCTGTTGAAAAGTCTTTCACTTGGACGAAACGGTTATTCAGTGCTTTCTTATTTTCAATGGTTTCACATGAAAGACCAGTTCGTGATGTAAAATATGAAAGTTCTGCAAACTCCACAAACCCTCTCCTTCTATAGTGAGAAAAATAAATATAAGATATCTCATTTAATCTAATAAATATTAAATAAAACAATAGGGAAAACATAAATCGAAGCCATATATTTAACTGTATTTACTATTACTTACTTACTTACTTACGCCTGTTACTCTCATTGAGGCATAGACCGCTGACCAATATTCTCCAACCCACTCTGTCCTGGGCTTTCTTTTGTAATTCCATCCAATTCTTGTTCATTTTTCTCATGCCTATCTTCATTTCTCAGAGTTATCTGTTCGTTGATCTTCCACCTCTCCTTTGGCCTTCAGGATTCCATGTGAGGGCTTGCCTTGTGAAACAGTTAGGTGATTTCCTCAATGTGTGTCCTATCCACTTCCAGCACTTCTTCCTAATTTCTTCCTCCGCTGGGATCTGGTTTGTTCTTTTCTATAGTAGGTTGTTTGTGATAGTGTTTGGTCAACGGATCCGAAGTATTTTGTGTAGACAACTGTTAATAAACACCTGAATCTTCTGGATGATGGCTTTCGTAGTTCTCCAAGTTTCCGCCCCATATAGTAGAACTGCTTTGACATTTGTATTGAAAATCCTGACTTTGGTGTTGGTTGACAGTTGCTTTGAGTTCCAGATGTTCCTCAGTTGTAAATATGCTGCTCTTGATTTGCCGATCCGCGCCTTCACATCTGCATCAGATCCACCATGTTCATCAATGATGCTGCCCAAATATGTAAAGGTTTTTACATCTTCCAAATCTTCTCCGTCAATTGTGACTGTATTGGTGCATGCTGTGTTGTATCGGAGAATCTTGCTTTTCCCTTTGTGTATATTGAGACCTACTGCTGCTGAGGCTGCTGCTACACTGATCGTCTTCTCCTGAATTTGTTGTTGAGTTTGCGATAGAAGGGCCAGATCATCTGCGAAGTCTAGATCGTCCAGCTGCATCTTAGCTGTCCACTGTATCCCGAGTCTCCCTTCAGATGTCAACGTCTTCATGGTCCAGTCGATCGTAGAGCTTTCATTATTTTTCTGAACGAGGTCATCAGCACAAACGTTTACGTGATAAAATCTCCACGACCAAACCATCCAGTTTAGAGAACAAAACTCCATCAAAATCATCCACTTGAGTTATAAATCTTCTCAATTCGTCTCGAAAATTTACTAACCTAAGAAACAAATCATCTCTAGGTTTAAACTCATTTAAACTTGAATCTAAACTAGTGATAATTTGATTATTTGAGTTTATTTTTAATAAAGTGATAATCACTTCATAAATTAATGGATTTTATATCCATCTTTTCATGGCAACAATAATAACTGATAATTCTATTTTTAAAATGATTAATATGATTAAGTCACAGGTTATAGGAGTGCAGTTGTGAGGGTGGGGGAGGGCGTAGTGGGAAAAATGTTGTTTATTAATACGTGGGCGGATGTATATAATAAATTTAGATCATAGTTGTTTGAATGTTATATAGAAATGATATAAATGTAATGGAATTAACGTCAAAGACAAGTCTAGACATGTACAATGTAGTCATATGCTCTAAAAATTAGATACAAAATATACTTTGAAAGGGGTAAATAAACGTTTTAAAAAAAGTAACAACTGTTTATCATGTAAAAAAAACTTTGTATTTTTTTTCCCCATATTGATATTCAGGATTATATATAGGGTCAGTCTCTATTACCATGTTTTTTTTTGTTGCATTTTAAGTGAATATGTTGATACTGCAATGAATAGAATGGTTTAGATTAACTTCTAGACTTTTGGCTATCATTAAAATCTAAGAGGTTTGTCTCACCCTACGTATACTTACTTACTTATGCCTGTTACTCCTCGTGGAGGAGCATAGACCACTCACCAGCATTCTCCATCCAACCCTGTCTCATCGGCAATCCTTTTCAGCTCTTTCCAATTGTTGTTTATCCTTTTTCATATCTGCTTCTATTTCTCGACGTAATATGTTCTTTGAACTTCCTCTTTTCCGCTTCCCTTCAGGATTACAAGTTAGGGCCTGCCTCGTGATGCAGTTTGATGAGTTGCGTAATGTATTTCCTATCCATTTCCATTGTCTTTTCCTAATTTCCTCTATAGCTGGAAGCTGGTTTGTTCTCATCCATAGAATGGTGTTGCTGATATTATCCGGCTAATGGATGTTGAGTATCTTGCTTAAACAACCATTTATAAATACTTGTACCTTCTTGATGATGGTTGTAGTAGTTCTCCAATTTTCTGCTCCGTACAGTAGAGCTGTGTTGACTTTCGTATTGAAGATTGTGACTTTGATATTGATTGACAGATAGTTATTTGAGTTCCATATATTCTTCAGTTGTAGGACATCCTACATATGGTTACATGTATATCTCGATGTTGATTATCAGAATTATGCAACACATTGAAAAATGATTCATCTCTATGGATTACCACTATTATTTTGCTAATTAAAGTTAATTCAAAATGAAATATATCATCAAACTAAATCATTTCCATACATCTTCAATCTATATTGATCTTATCTATAACTTCTAAATAGGATCATAATTTTCTCATAATTAACAAATGTTGTCAATGATCAAAATGTAGTTTTTCATGCTAATGAAAAAGAACAATATTAGTTTAATAAGTAGTTATTCTTTATATTTATGCAAATTTGAGTTAGATCACTCTATTTTTTTTTCTCTTTATCATCTTCGATAACGTATTCAATATGAAATAGAATAAAGAAAATGTATATTCGATTTTTTCTAGGTTACATATCTGCTTGCACACTGATTATAACCATTTTTTTATATCAGGGTATTTGATGAATAAACAGATAGATAGATTTCATTTTAATTTACTTATAACTGTTACCCTTCATGGAGGAATATAGATTGTTCAGCATCATTCTCTAGCCAATTATGTCCTAGACAATCCTTTCGTTTTCATATGTACTTCCGATTCTCGACACAGTGTGTTATTTAATCTTCCTCTTTTCTGTTTCTCTTCAGGATTCCGAATCAGCGCTTAATTCATGATGTAGTTTGATGATTTCCGTAATGTATATTCTATACACCCAACCTGTAGTTCTTCTAGGGTTATAACCAGTTTCAAGCCTACACAATGGAGGAGGGTAAAGCATAGGGTCAGCAACCTCATCCATTAGAAAGCAACTTTGCTAAAAATAAAACACTAATCAGAATGAATAAAATTCATTTTAACATTGTTCTTTGTTTATTTTATTTTATTTCTGACGATAAATACTTGGTTTTACTATCTTTTAGTTTATTATGCTGATAGGTAGATTTAAGATTATTACTTACTTACTTACTTCTGCCTGTTATTTCCAATGAAGCGTAAGTCGCCGACCAGCATTCTCCAACCTACTTTGTCCTTGGCCTTCCTTTCTAGTTCCATTCAATTTTTGTTCATTCTTCTTATGTCTGTCTCTATTTAATTGGATTTTCTCTTCTCTTTCGAATTTGAGGACTCCATGTGAGGCCTTGCCTTGTGAAACAGTTAGGTGATTTCCTCAATATATGTCCTATCCACTTCCAGCACATCTTCCTGATTGCTCACTCCACCGCAATCTGGTTTGTTCTCTCCCACAGTAGACTGTTGCTGAAAGTGTCTGACCAACGGATCAGAAGCATTTTGCGTAGACAACTGTTAATAAACAGTTGTATATTCTGATGGTGGTTGTGGTAGTTCTCCAAGTTTCCACCCCATATAGTAGAACTCTCCTGATATTTGTATTGAAAATTCTGACTTTGGTGTTGATTGACAGAGAGTTGTTTTGAGTTGCAGATGTTCTTGAGATGTAAATATGCTGTTCTTGCTTTTTCGATCCACGCCTTCACATCTGCATCAGATTCACCGTGTTGATCAATGATGCTGACCAAATATGTAAAGGTTTTTACATCTTCCAGAGCTTCTCCATTACTTAAGATTATAACGAAATATTATTCTGTTTGGTAATACCTTAATATGTTAAAATGGAGTGCATTCATCATTTGGATAATGTAATTTAACAATCTTAACCAACTATTTTGAACATGATTTAGACAGTTTGTGTGTGTGTGTGTTTTGTTTTATAATTACAACTCTCATTCTTACACTTTCATGAAATTCATCTTTCAACAATGTTATTGCAAAACAATTAGGAGACATATTTAACTTACTAAATAATTCAACATATATAATGTCTATAAAGATTTGTGAAATATTCTCTCTACTACTACTACTACTACTACTACGACTACGACTACGACTACGACTACGACTACGGCTACGACTACGACTACGGCTACTACGACGACTACTACTACTTCTATTACCAATACTACTACTAATAATAATAATACTAATACTATTATTATTATTGTAGTAATTTAATAATTGAATTCATGAGTCAGCTGAAGCTAGACTACCATGAAAACCTGGAAACAGTGGACGGCCGTTTCATCCTAACATGGAGCTCCTCAACAGTGCACATCCACGATCCCGGCTAGCGAGATTCGAACCCACGACCTATCCGGACTATCAGTTGTGAGATAGTAACTTACTGAGGACAATGGTGGATGGTGGTGCAATTTCGTGGATTAGATGAAGTTAGACATTAACACTGTCTGTTGGATGCCAGCCGGCTCAGTGGTCGAGTGGTTAAGCGTTCGCACACGAGACTGATATGTACTGAGTTCGAATCTCGCGAGGCGGGATCGCGGATGTGCACTACTGAGGAGTCCCGTAGTAGAACGAAACAGCCGTCCAGTGTTTCCAGGTTTTCCATGGTGATCTAGCTTCAATCGACTCATGAGTTCAATCATTAAATATACATATAAACATTTTTACACTGTTATAATGTGTTTTTATCAAGAAAATTTTCCTCAATTTCATTGTCAAAGTAGGTATTAGACTATGAAAAATAAATGAATAAACTACACTATTGATATTTTGTTGTTGTATAGATCAGACCATAGTATTTTTCTAGCATTCTATCATGTTAATGATTTAGTGTTTCCAGAAATACATAAGCCATGATGATATTGAGATGATGGTTGAATTCATTAGTCGATTTAAGCTAGGCTATCATTGAAAACCTGGAAGCAGTGAACTACTGTTTCGTCTAGGTTTTCAATAATGGTTTACCTTAAATGGACTCATGAATTCAACAAATAAATTATTACATTCTTTACAAACTCCTACTCCCATTCTGATAATGAGATAATGATTTATGGTTGAATATCGCCTACACTTATTTACATTTAAGAAAACGTTGAACTTAGAAACAAATAACATTTTCATTGGCTTTAATATGAAATATATGATCAGTAAAAACGTATTTAATCATTCTGTTTTGCAGTGTTTACTTACTTACTTACGCCTGTTACTCCCAATGGAGTATAGGCCGTTGACTAGTATTCTGCAGTGTTTAATTTACCTCAATGAATATTTTCATAGATATCATCAGATGTCATGTTACAATCGAACTTAGTTAACAAGAAGTATCAAAATTCTTTAGACTATTCATAGAAATTGGTGTTTATATCACAGACGTGATCCATATATATCGATTAATGTTAAATATTGGATGACAAACACCATGTTTATAGTCAATCACTGAATGTTTCTACTTACATTAATACAACGGGATAAATACAAAATATAGTTATGAACTAAATTCCTGAATATTTCAGTTTTGAATAAAGATAGTTAAAGATAATGATTACTAATTTAGAGGCAGTTTGTTTTACAATACCATTAGTTTGTTATGTAAAACAATGTACAAATGCAGTATCTTAATCAATATTCCAATAACAGACTAAGAATGTTCGGATGAACCAGTTCATCTATGCAAATTTATAAACTGTTCAAGAACTGAAATACTCTATGATCTGTTTAAATTTGACTTACTTTCATTATAGCACTCAGATTAGGCATTAGCATTATGTGATTTTTCTGAGCTAGACTTTTTAATTACGAGGCATTCATTGTCAACCTAAGCGATATTATCAGTCCACTTTTCATGTAGAAGTGAGGTTCTTATTTATTCCATAGACGGTGAATTGGTTTTATCCAATAGATTTACTGTCCTTATGGGTTTTGTTGCTTTCACTTGTTCTAGTTTACAAGTTAATTGATTACTACAGTTGACCACTGATGATAAAGTTGATTAACTTTTCTTATACAAGGTAGATAAGGAAGATCAATGTTGATATGTCTGTTAGTTGCTAGGTATTTAGAAATTCTCTAATATTCTTATAATCTTTCGAATCGAAATTTACATATTTTCTCGATCAGATTCATGTTAGTAGTTGAGTACATTTATCGATATTACTTAAGTTAACTTTTATAAAATAGTTTATGTTTAATTAAAGACTAATTTAATGACAATATTTTTGTAGAACGGAAATTACAAATAAGGTTGCATGAAATGAGTTCATTCTATTTTGTATGATCTAGATCTTACAAACATTCATTGATTTTATCAGATTCAGATTTGTGTAGTAAGGACAGAAGGCCTAAAACCTATGTTATTCCTTTCCTAGTATGCTTCTGTGAGTGTCCAGTCTTCTCTTGAAAGAGTTAACTGAAGGTGCTAACACCACTGCTTCGGGTAGCAGGTTCCAAGTATTGATGACTCGGTGTGAGAACCTGTATGCCACGGGTATTTTGTTCGTTCTTGGCTTTTCTACTAGCCTGTGTTATAAATCGCTTTTCTTACGGTTATGACCCAGCTATTCCTATTGCTTAGTATTCTCGGACACCGATTCACTCGACAAGTCCCCAAATCAGAACACGGTTGAACAGGAAAGAGATTATATTCCAAATAGCAAGTCAGAAGCACAATAGGGAAAAACGTCAGTATATTTATAGTTTTTTACATAAGAAGATTCCAGAGTATTCTCCAACTATCGACTAGTGCTGATTGGATAAGAATTAGCCAATCAGCGTGCACCAAAGCAATCATGCATTGAGCATGCTTTAATCTAGTCTATGTCCCGCTAACACCTCCCCTTTGAGCAGATTCGTAGGATCTGGTGCTAGGGTCCAACTGCAACCGAGTGACTGGCCTGTGCTTTCGATTAGTCCATCGTCTAGGCAATAGAGAAGTATCACTCTTTTCTTGCACAGAAACTGACGTGTCTATTCCCGGCGTTTTGATTTCAAAGGTGTCTAGCAGAACATCAAGAGGTAATCGATATTGAATCTTGTTGCTGGCTATCGAAGTTGCTTTCAATTGGTTAGCATGACGTACCCAAACTTCCGAGCCAACTGACACCTCGTAAACCACACTCCCCTTCTTTTTCACGATCCGACCAGCTGTCCATGTAGGATGTTTCCCACGATAGTCCATAGCAAGCACTTTTTGTCCCACCGTGAACAATCGTCTTTGTGCCCCATGATGTCGGTTAAACTGATTCTCCATCGATAGGTTTCGTTGGGGTTCAATAGCTGGCGTAGGACGGATGACATCGAAATGTGTTCGTATCTTTCTGCCAAGTAGAGCTTCTGCTGGAGAGACCCCGTTAATTGTCTGAGGGTTCGGTGTAGAGCGATAAATAAACAGGAACCTCTCTAAGATATCTTCAGTGGTCCCTTCCCCTTTGGATTTTTTTAGAGCATTTTTAAATGTACTCACAAAGCGTTCCACTTGGCCATTTGATTGGGGATGGAATGGAGGTGTTCGCAGGTGCTGGATTCCGTTCTGCCGACAAAATTGTGAGAAGATTCGGACGTAAACTGTGTTCCGTTGTCACTAACTATCAATTCCGGGATTCCAAAACGACTGAATAGTTGACGTAGTTTACTGACTGTGCAGCTTGCAGTCGGGTGTTCCATGAGAAAAATTTCTGGCCACTTGCTATATGCATCAACCACCAAAAGGTAAGTTTGTCCATGAAGTGGACCAGCAAAGTCCAAATGTATACGCTGCCACGGTAACTGTGGTATTGGCCATGATTGCAGCTCTGCTTTTCGCGGTGCTTTTGTTGCTAATGCACATTTGGTACACGAACGGGATAGCTGCTCCAGTTGGGTGTCTAAATGCGGCCAGTATACATAACTTCGTGCTAGTGCTTTCATGCGATTTATTCCAGGATGTCCTGCATGCAACTGTTCAAGCACTGCTGGTTGTAGCTTCTTGGGAATTATGACACGTTCGGCAAACAGCAGACAGTCATCGATGATTGAAAGAGAGAGTCTTCGCTGGTAAAACTGTTGAAGCTCTGTGGAACTGATTTTCGAGGGCCACCCTTCTAGGTGGAACTTTCTAACTTCTTGTAGTGTTGGGTCTCGAAGCGTTTCTTCCCTGACTTCATCTGACGACACTGGAGTGTTTCGAATGGCATCTGCCACTATACTTCGTATTTCTGGGTCTACTGCTGTGGAGGCAATGATTATATCCTCTGGTCCAGGATGTTGAACTCCAATTAATCGGGAGAGAGCGTCAGCTTGACCGATAGTATTTGTCGACTGATACTTGATATTAAAATCATAACTCAGGAGCATTGTTGCCCAGCGCTGTAGTCTATTAGCCGTATAGACAGGGATTCCTTTCTTAGAACCAAAGATTGCAATCAAAGGTTTGTGATCTGTCAGTAGAGTAAATGTACGACCATAGAGCATTTTATGAAATCTTTTGACTGCGAAAATGATTGCAAGAGCTTCCTTTTCAATTTGGCTGTAGTTTCGCTCGGCTGGAGTAAGTGATCTAGCAGCATGGGCAATTGTCTTTTCTGATTTATCCGGAAACACGTGAGATATCACTGCTCCAACTCCATGACTAGAGGCATCAGATGCAACAACAATTTCCAAGCTGGGATCGAAGTGCGTCAAAAGAATCTTTGAGCTGAGCATTGATTTGACTCTGTCAAAAGATGCTTGACATTCTGCTGACCACTGCCAAGGTTTATCTTTCGATAGTAATTCATTTAGGGGACCTCTCACTCGATGCATTTCAGGCAAGAATGTGCTGTAATGACTGATTAACCCCAAGAAGGATCTTAATGAAGAAACATCAGTTGGTGCAGGCATCTTCTGAATGGCTTCGATGTTGGCAGGGTCTGGTCGGCGACCGTTCTTATCTAAGATAAAACCAAGGTATTTGATCGAATGCATGAAGAAGATACATTTTTCCTCACGTAGTTGGAAACCATACTCCAACACTCGGTTAAGGACTTGGTGTAGTCGATCAGAAAGTTCACTACCAGTTGAACCCATAACTATGATATCATCTAGATAAGCTGCTGTACCAGGTATACCTGTTAGCATCGTATCCATTATTTGCTGAAAGATGGCGGGTGCGGTCTTGATGCCAAATGGTAGACGAGTGTATTGAAATAACCCTCGATGAGTGTTAATAGTCAGAAGCTCTCTACTATCTTCATCTACTTCCACTTGGAGATAAGCATCAGAGAAGTCTATTTTCGCAAAGCATGTCCCACCATTAAGCTTGGCAAACAGGTCTTCAGGAACTGGTAAGGGATATTGATATACATCTAATGCAGCATTTAAACCGGTCGAGAAATCGGCACATATGCGTATAGTCCCATTGGCCTTCTTAATCACTACGATCGGTGCGGCCCATGCAGAGTAGTTAACTGGTCGGATTACACCAGCCTGTTGCAAGCGATTAAGTTCCTGGTCGACTAGCTCAAGAGCAGCATATGGTACAGGACGTCTCGGGCGAAAAATAGGTATGGCATCTGGTTTTACTGGTAAATGCGCTTTCATCTTGGTACAGTGGCCAAGGCTATTCTGAAAAACAGAGGCAAACTTTCTTTTCAGTTTTTCTAGTAACCTTTCACCTGTCTTCTTTGGAAGTACTGGGCTGTCCAATGATGAACACGATACGTTACAGACACTGTTAATTGGTATATCCATTATTCCAAGTTTGTCTAACATATCTAGACCAAGAAGATCAAGGTTCGGCCGTTCTGTTAGGTAACATATTCCTGTACAGTTAGTTCCATTGAAGGAAAATTCACACTGTAATTCACCAACCAGTTTTAGCACACCACCTGATGCGTTTTTAGCCGTTTTCTTAGATGGCTTCATTGGCGGTTTACCCAGCAAGTTATACGTTTCTCTAGACACTAACGTGATATCTGATGCCGTGTCAATTTGAAGACGAGCTGATATGCCGTTTATCTGGATGGTAACATACTTTCTCCGAATGTCATAGTTTGTTTGAAAGGCAGCTACCAGAGAAAGAGATTTCGACTCGGCTGATTTCACATGTCGAGGACGTTTATGCTTCTTCTTAGGCTGAGACGTACGCTTCGGTGGACAATGACCTTCTTTATGTCCACGTTTGTTGCACGCCTGACATTTATGCTTCTTGAACGGACAGAATCGTGCATAATGCCAATCACCGCATAACCAGCATGCAGTCCTTGGTTTGTTACGAGTTGTTACCGGCTTCTGAACTTTTAACCTAGTAATAGTATTTACACTACCGCAGGTTAAATTAGGATTTACCTGTTCAATCAACTCGTTGTCGTGTCTGATGCTTTGTAGACGCTTACACTCATCTGTCAATGTTCTGAGTGTGACGTTTGGGTCTTGATCCAGTCGAGCCAAAAGTCTAGTCCTGATCTCAGCATCTTGTGGTGACTGAAGAGCTTTGATGAATATTAAGCATTTAAATTGGTCATCAGTCAACGAGCGTAACTTGAAACGTTCACATTCTCTGTTGACAATGTCTGCTAGAACACCATATTCATCAGCTTCGCGTTTCACCAAATTTAGACACCGATATCGAATACTAAACAACGAGGATGACTCGCCGAATATCTCTGACAACTGAAATACCGTCTCCTCGAAACTGAGCTCTCGAGGTAACTTTGGCAATATATGGTCAGCAAAACGTGCATGTTCGTTGCTTCCCAACTTACGTACCAACAATCGGGTCTTCCACGCATCGTCTTGATTACAGAATTCTGTTCTAAATGTATCTTCCCAACGTCTGAACCACGTGAGAAAAGTATTTCCATTTTCGGGATCATAGATGAATTCTGGGATGCTGCTAGCAACTGCATCACAAGACGAACTTGAAATAGCGTGTGAACTCGAGCTGTGGATGTTGAGCTGTTGAGTCAGAGTCTCCAACAACCGCATTTGTGCATCAAGTTGTGCTTGCTGTTGTTGTAGTATTCGGTTAAGCTGGTCATCTGATATAGGCATCTTGAATTTGTTTTCCTTTTTCCCCGTCGCCACTGTTATAAATCGCTTTTCTTACGGTTATGACCCAGCTATTCCTATTGCTTAGTATTCTCGGACACCGATTCACTCGACAAGTCCCCAAATCAGAACACGGTTGAACAGGAAAGAGATTATATTCCAAATAGCAAGTCAGAAGCACAATAGGGAAAAACGTCAGTATATTTATAGTTTTTTACATAAGAAGATTCCAGAGTATTCTCCAACTATCGACTAGTGCTGATTGGATAAGAATTAGCCAATCAGCGTGCACCAAAGCAATCATGCATTGAGCATGCTTTAATCTAGTCTATGTCCCGCTAACAGCCTGCTATGTCTTCTGAGATGTCCCGAACTAGTGGGAAGAAAAAGAAAGAATAAGTTAGGTCCAAAATCATTTCTCAGTATTATGTACATCAAAATAAGATCTCCCCTTAGTCAGTGATAGGACAGAGTAAAGAGGTCCAGCGTTTCAAGCCGCTCTTTGTATAGTAAACTCATATTTTTTTCGGTGTTTTTTCCACAAAAAAAAACATCTGTAAAAATAATCCATTTCAGTCGTGAGAAAAATGTTTTCATTATTTTCAACAATTATTCAAAACTCAGTGGTCTAGAGGTTAAGCGTTCACGTGCGAGGCTGATAGGTCCTGGGTTCAAATCTCGCGAGGCGGGATCGTGGACGAGCACTTCTGAGGAGTCCCACAATAGACCAAACGGTCATCCAGTGCTTCCAGATTTTCCATTTTGGTCTAGTTTCAATCGACTCATGATCTCACCTATTGAGATGATTACAATCTCCACAAAGACTCCCTCTCATATTATACAGAAATGGAATAATCATAAGAGATATTTATGCAATTAATTACATGAAATAAGTGAAAATTTTTATTACTAAAGTAAATTATAAAAACAAAAAAATCGATTCACCTCATAGTAACCATAACAATCGATCTGTAGTAATACCAATAATGATGATAATAAATAAAATACTTTCTCCATTACATAAATAGAAGATCATTTTGAGTAGTTCTCATCAAAAAAACTGAAATATTTTATGTATGTTTGTAGTGCCTTAGCTTTTTTCATCAATCACCTTGATAACCGTCATTATATAAATCCCATGGTATTTGAAATCAGAAAGCAACATGAAGCGGAAACTACAGTTTATTAGCGGATAGCATAGATAACAATGTTATAAGCACATCATATGAATTTGAATCAGAGAGACAAATATGTGTTGACGAGCAAATACAAAGGTAAATTTATCGAATAAAGATCAGCTAGACCAAATCAAAGGCTAATAATAGGATTCGAATACATATATACATGGGAAAGAGAATGATTCAACGATCGACATTTAAGCAATTAACATTTAAACCACAGAGAGATATATGCGTAGGCTGTCATGTAATCAAGCGTATAAGGTTTATACAGATATAATAGTGATCATAATAGATCAACGAAATAGACGAGTTGTTACTGTTCGAGTAAGTTAATAAAAAACGCCTTAACAAAAAAAAATGTAACCATCACTGAAATTGATTATAGTAGAGTTGCTATATTCACTTGGTATTATTTGACTTGTATCTTCCCATTAAGGTTTAAGACTGCAATTGATCAGTCTGTTATTGGCATATGTGTATGCTGTACTTATGTCTCGATATTGCCTTAATTCACAAGCTTTTTATAAGCAATGATGGATAGTGGCTAGCAGTGGAATCCAGTTTGACGCGCGTTTCGTCCTATTTCGGACTCGTCAGCTGGGTGTACCTGCATATGTTTCACATAAATATCCGAAAAAAAGGATCTTTCGGTAATCAATAAATTCATATAACCCCATAACAACCTGTTTAGATGAAGACAACTAATATATACGAAACTATGTATTTCTGTTACTATATTTTATCTCATTTCAATTAACGAGTATCTTAAAGTACATTTCCTTTATTATATTATCTAGAAAATATTTTTCTTTCATTGTCTACCTTGTAAACATCAGGTCATTTAGCACATTGACTTTATGTATCAGCGGGAAGTCTTATTTAATTTTAAATTTTTCTTAGTTGTCAATAATCAATCTTCACTCTTAAACAAACTATAAGTTTCTTTGTAGTTTACACCTTTTTCCATCTACAAAATTTTATCACTAAGTTAATTATTCAAGTGATAATTAAATGTGTTAATGGAGTTTTGTTCTCTGAGTTAGAGGGTTTGGTCGTGATGCTTTTATCAGTCTTCTGAACAATATCATCAGTACAAACTTCAAGTAGAATGTGTGTACAGTTGAAATATTCACTTTCATGATTAGTCAATAAAAATCAATATCATGTTTATCAAGTTCTCAGCAGTGAGCATCAATGATCCCTCAGGCAGGACTCAAGCCCAGGACTTTCGGTCTCGCATGCGAATTCTAGTGAGAAGTCGTGACTAGTGAAGCTAATTCGTGTCAGATAGAAACTGGTATCTACCTCAGACAATCGAAGATGATCACGCAGTTTTTGGTTTAGAGGATAAACATTAACGCGCGAAACCGATAGTCCTGTGCTCAAATCCCATATGCGGGATCGTGAATGCATGGGTGAAAATTATTTATTTCATATTTTCAAGATGGAAAGAATTCCTGAAAATGTGATTTTATAATGAAAAACATATAGAGCGTTTAACTTTCAATATATTGAATTATAAATTTGCTCCTCTCTCTTTACATTTTTAATTGTCATTATTAACAACATTACCTACTTACTTACTTGTGCCTGTTACTCCCAATGGCGCATAGGCCACCGACCAGTATTCTCCAACCCACTCTGTACTGGACCTTCCTTCGTAGTTCTATCTAATTGTTGTTCATTCTTTTCATGCCTGTCCTCATTTCTCGGCATAATATATTCTTTGGTTTTCCTCTTTTCATTTGTCTTTGAGGATTCCAATTAAGGGCTTGCCTTGTGTTGCAGTTAGGTGCTTTCCTCAATGTGTATTCTATTCACTCATTGAGTTATTAGCAACATTAATGAATCTATAAACTAATATTGTATACAGAAATCGATTATTACTAGTATAGGAGTTGTGGAGATTGTTAAGTTTTTGATTGAGATCATGAACCGATTGATGTTAGACAACCTTTGGAAACCAGGAAGCACTGGAAGGCCATTTCGTCCTATTGTGGGACTCCTCAGCAGTGCATTATCCACGATCCCGCTCGCGGGATCTCATTCAAAATCGATTATTAATATTCCCCATATTGATTAAATATTCAAGTGTTTTGTAGAATACATATAGGTATATATTAACTATAAAATAAACAAACGAGTTTTGTATTTTAAAAAAATTACAAAATTCAAACAGAATGTTTATTTATCCCAATGAATTAAAACAAATTCATTCAAAGAAACTTAAAGAGAATGGCAACAAAAGTAGCTAATTGGTTAAAAATAAATGTCACTTATTCAAAGAATCATACTTTATGAGTAATAACTGACGTTTACTTTAGTTCTGGATATATATATATCGTGAGATTAAATGGTGGTTGGAGGTAGTCGACAGGAAACCCTGGACCTGGGTTTCGTGCTACCTGGCACTCGTCAGCCAGGTGGGAACTGATGTTCCTTGACGGATCGGTAGCTTTCGATCTGCATTAATAAGGACTGACACACATGACACTAGTCACCATACAGTGATCAATCAATTGTGATATATATATATATATATATATATATATATATTGTAAATGGATTGAATTTTGGAAAAGTGAACTGTTCACAATGAACCTCATTTAGTAAGTTGAATAGTAAGTTAATTGTAATAAGATTTGAATATCTTTTATATCCTTAGATTATCAAGGGTTTCAGAATTAAAGTTAATCTGTCTTCAATACTGATTAACTTTAAGAAAGAATTTTTCTGAGTTCTAGTAAGAATTTTTGACTAATGAATTTCAATCATACTGGAAGTGAATTCCATATTGATGGTGACAATTGAAATAATTACAAAAAATATCATGAAAATGCCAAAAAAACTTCTGTTGAAATGTACTATGAATATGTACGTTCATTTTAACAATGAATTTTATAGACAAGTAGATGGAATAGTAATGGGATCGCCTCTAGGTTTGATTCATGATAATATTTGTTTTGATCAAACTAGAAAATAGATCGTTAAAAGATATCCTAAGTAAGATGACACACTAATCGTATGTGACGAAAATATCGGAAAAGAAAAAATGTTGGACTTTTTCAATAACGCCCTCAAATGCCCTGGTACGGCCAAGAGTGGGAAAAGTCCGCTCTCCCTCTCGAAATGCTCTCATATGGTCATGTGCATACAACCACTGACATGGAAGTCCTACTCACTGTCTTCTCATGGCACTACTGTTGTTTACGAAACTGAGAGGACGAAAAGCGAATATTCGATGCTTTAACCGGGTTGGTGGACATGGAGAGTCCACCTCGAGGAGTTGGAAAACCCTGATTGCAAACCAATCCTCCACATAGTCACCGGCTACCATGGAACTGAATCTCCTTACGATGCCCCACTATCTTGGGGATCACACCTTCAGGTCGAAGGCTCCGGGTGTGGTCCTCTAAGAAAACCACGTGCTTTGGTTTGAGCACCCGAGCAGTATCACAGCCCTCACACAAATCAAATGAGATCTGTGTGGCGCATATGTATTTGGTGCCTCCTTGTACTAATATCTATGTGCTAAAGTAAAATAAAAAAGCTATTAAATTCACTAGCGAGGAGGAAAAAGACAATAGTATAGCTTTCCTTGATGTTCTAATTTATAGAAGGACAAATGGTCCCATAAAAACGAAATATATTTCGATAGAATACATGGACGGGTCAGTATACCTATTTCCAAAGCTTCACACCTCTTTAATAGAAAATAAATCTGGTTAAATATCCCATTAGCAGCGGCTTCAGCAGCAGTAGGTCACAACGAACACAAAGACGAAAGCAAGATTCCCGATACAGCACAACATGCAACAATCGAATCACACTTCACGTAGAAGTTTCGGAAGATGTAAAAAACGTTATATATCTGGGCAGCATCATTGATGAACACGGTGAATCTGATGCAGATGTAAAGGCGCGGATCGAAAAAGCAAGAACAGCATATTTACAACTCAAGAACATCTGCAACTCAAAACAACTGTCTGTCAATCAACACCAAGGTCAGAATTTTCAATACAAATGTCAAGATGGTTCTACTGTATGAGGTGGAAACTTGGAGAATTACCACAACCATCATCCAGAATATACAACTGTTTATTAACAGTTGTCTACGCAAAATATTTCAGATACGTTGGTCAGACACTTTCAGCAACAGTCTACTGTGGGAGAGAACAAACCAGATTGCGGTGGAGTGAGCAATCAGGAAGATGTGCTGGAAGTGGATAGGACATATATTGAGGAAATCACCTAACTGTTTCACAAGGCAAACCCTCACATGGAATCCTCAAGGCCAAAGGAGAGATGGAAGATCAAAGAACAGATAACTCCGAGAAATGGAGACAGACATGAGAAAAATGAACAAAAATTGGATAGAACTAGAATGGAAGGCCGGGTAAAGAGTGGGTCGGAGAATGCTGGTCGGCGATCTATGGTTCATTGGAAGTAACAGGCATAACTAAGTAAGTAAATAAATTTCTCGGCCATATAATCAAGTTATTATGTTCTGAAGATAGTGTAGATAGCGAAATAGATTTATTTAAAATCACATTACGAAATAATGGCTATCCAGATAATTTCGTCCGAAAATTTCTAGTGGAAGGCATCCAGAAAAGGAGAAATTGTGACTCAGTCAGTAAAAAGACCTATATCTGAGACTGAACTTTATTGGGGAAATAGCGGGTGATGTTTTAACACTTCAACTGAAAAGACCTGTGAAAATACGTTTCACGCTGCCAAGCTATATATTATTTTCTCATATAAACCAGTACTTACATAACAAATCGAGGATAGGTTACCTAAGATGGGCTACTCCATGTGCGTATACCAATTCAACTGCTCATGTGGAGCTAGTTGCACAGGCCGTACTCAGAAAGCTTTATCCTTGAGTGTTGGTGAACATGTACGAGCATGGTTGGGAAAAGGAGCCACTAAACCGATCAACAGCACTATCCTTTCTCACATGGTAGATAGTGAACATTATATCAAAATAGAGGAAACTTTCTCTGTTTTATATTCAGTTCCAAAATATCTACCTCGAGGAGCTAGGTTACGGTTACTCTACATAGCCGAAGCCATCTGGATCAACTCCAGAAAACCAAACTTATGTACCCAGAAAAGGTATATCCAGCCTCTATATTTACCTTGGCCTACAACTGGATCGCCGGATACTTAGACTGAATATTATAAACCTCTGACCCCCTTTCCGTTTTTTTATTACATCTATCTCAATCTTCATATCTATCATTCTCAATCAAAATGAATTCTTTTTTATCGTAATTACCTTGATAACACCTCTTTGATTACATAGTATATTCACACAACAATTTTACAATTATTAGAAGGGATTTTTGTGAATATTATATTCCATGGTGGTCTAGCTTCAGTTGACCCATGATCTAAACTATTGAAATTACTATAATATCCACAAAAACCCCTACTGATAGTAATCAGCATATGATCACTAGTGACTGACTTCAAGAAGTATTTCATGGAGTTCTAATGAGAGGCAGTGACCAATGGATTTCAACTGGGTCTCTTGTGAGATAGTAACTCACTGATGACAATAGTGAATGTGACACTCAATTTCGTGGACTAGTTGAAGTTAAATATTCACACGGTTGGATGCCGGCCGGCTCACTGGTCTAGAGGTTAAGTGTTCGCGCGCGAGACCTATATGTCCTGGTTCCTGTTTATCATACAGTATATTTGCTAGATAAGGTGTTGTAGAGTTTTCATACCTTTGTTTGCGTGCATAGACTATGATGTATTGATGTCTTGTTTTACCAGAAGATATATAAGGTAAAAGATATGAATGAAATAGATGGTTAGTATCTGATAAGATAACAGTTGCCAAGTGTTTGTAAGATTTTAAACGTCTGTCCACCACAACCACATTATTAATAACCTTGAAAGATTCACCACACACCTTGCTAACTGCCTTCAGCACTCACCGCAATATAGTAACGTCTTTTCTCAAAAGCCCGAGAAAGAATAATAAAGGACAGTAAAAAATAATAGGTAATATGCAAGAATTGAAAAATTGTAAGAGTAAATGTCAAGTAACCCCAGAAGCACTCAACATTTCCATGTAGTAAGTCAGATGAAAAACTTTCTTCCATAACAATAAAACATGAGAAGACCAAGAGAGTTCAGAACGATTGCTTACACTGAGATAAATGACTTTTGACACTGCAGAAAAAAAGAGAAAAGAACAGCTTCTTACGACAGTAGAGACACTGAACACTTTCCTCCTAACACAGTATACTGTTCTCCTCCAGAGAGGTAGGAACACAGCCAGTTGGTTATCCATCTGTCAGTGTTGACGCTGACTAACTTGTTTGGTGAAAGTTGTCTTAGGATATAGTCAACGGCAGAAGCATAGTTCAGAAAACGTGTCAGACATACTTCTTACCCTTTTCCAAGCTGAATACTATTTTATGATGCAGAACAACAGCACCATCTAATGTGCTTCTTTTGCATTTGTAGGCAAACTATTACGAATCAATGTGCTCTTTTAGTGCAGGTTGAAGTGGATAAGCCATTACGCTTCACTCAGTGGTTTAAAGATGAAACTACTTGCAACAAACCTGAAGGTCTTGTGACTGATTCCTGTTGAAATAGTGGATATGCACTGCTGAAACTAATACTAGGGTGAAACAACTATCCAGTGTTTCCAGATTTTCAATTGTCGTTTAAATAATGATAATCTGTGATCCAGAAGTTATATTTCAATAATCTTCAAAACAATCTATAATGGTTAATTATTAGTTTGATTTTGAACACAACTATAACTGTGTAATTCACCACTGATAATTCAATAAATTATGGTATTTCACTAAAACTACCACAAATAACAAAGAAAATAATTTAATAGTTGAATTCATGAGTCAATTGATGTTAGACCACCATGGAACACCTTGAAGCACTGGACGACCGTTCCGTTCTATTGTGGGACTCCTCAGCAATGTGCTTCCACGATCCCCCATCGCCAGGTCCGAACCTAGGAATAATCTGTCTCGAGCACAAACGCCTAAACTATTGACCACTGACTTGACATCCAAAGGTGTTATGTCTAACTTCAACCAGTTCACGAAATTGCACCATCGTCCACCATTGCCTTCAGTGAGTTATTATCTCACAACAGACCTGGTTGAACTCTACTGGTAACAGTTTTCCATAATGGTCCAGCTTCAATTGAATCATGAATTCACCTAATAAATTACTACAATCTCCACAAACCCCCCCCCTTCTGATAAAATTAATAGTTATTCATTTGATTGACTTGAATGTAACAGTAATACGTTTTCGTAATGACATCACAATTGATTCTTTCTATAAGATTTGAGCTTGAATTATCTTGTATTACAATAAATCATATTAACACTAATCTCAGTCAGTCAGCTACAACGCAGTACCAGGCACATATATTAATCAGTCCAAGTAGCCACACCTCATTAACACAACAACAAGATGAACACCGGATTCATAAAAGTAGTTAATTCAGAGGTGGTAATATATAAAAGAAAGATTGCATATGAGGATATAGTACAGGAAGAAAGAATTAGTTCATAGAAAGAAAGATATGAAGCGATTATAATCTCATAGTTTAAGGGAAGATAGAGAGTGTATACACCTACGCAATTGTGATCGAATCTGAGACATGTCACCAAGAGTCTCCAACCATTGGTTACGACCTTAACCAAGTAGTCTGCATCTACCAACATGGCTCAGACTAGAAGTTCGTGATTTCATGGACTGATGCCACGTTTTGTTTTGGCCGCCCCCTAACTTTCTTCCAACCATCTCCAACACCGGTTAGCATTGCACGTCGTGGTAATCTGTGTTCAAGCATACGTAACACGTGGCCCAACCACCTCAGTCGATGAAGATTCACAACCTCAATAACTGACTTACCGTCATTCCCTAATACCCTGCGTCCAACCTCACTATTACTTACCCAGTGATCCTGGCAGATGCGAGAAAAGTTTATTAGATATCTGTGATCAACTACTAGTAACTTACGAATATCTTCTACTCTTAAAGACCACGTTTCGCTGGCGTAAAAAAACAGGACAAACTGCTGCGCAGTACTGATAGACGGATATCTGACCTTCGCCATAGGTGACGTAAGTTGGAAAAAGCTAAACGAGCTTTTCGAATCCGTGCTGAGATTTCCTCAGACACCAACGCATTAGGGCTGATCAGACTTCCAAGATAAGTGAAGTTGTCAACGCGTTTGACTACTTCACTCCCTATCCTTAGTTCAGTTCTATTCAAACCATGATTGACATATTGTATAGTTAGTTATATAATGTTTCCATTATAATAATTAAATCAGCTTAGTTAACATTATTGACTAGGTAAACATGACTTTGTTTAATATCCAATGATGATTCAAAATGTAATTTAATTTGAAATTTACTATTTATCATTGTCTTCTTAAATGTTCCTCTTTTCCGAAATAAACAACAACATTATAAATCCATTCAATTAAATAATTTATTGAGTAATAGCGTGTAGTTTAGGAACAGAATAATCCATATAGAGACAGTAGGCAACTGAGGTTTACTTTCTATATTTTCACTAGATAAAAAAACATGATCTTTCGTTCATCCACCCCCTTATCATCATCATCATCACCACCACCATCACTGTTGCATTTCCGATTTTTACATACGTGCATAACCATGGTAGGTAAAAGAATGATTTATCTTGTTAATGAATTTTTTCTTCAAATTTAGAAATCTTTCATTTGATCAAAATATAAAATTAATTGAAATGAGAAATTTTATTTATTTATTTATTTTAACATATAGATATCGGTACAAGGAGGCACCAAATACATATGCACCACACAAATCTCATTCGATATGTGTGAGGGCTGTGATACTACCCGGGTGCCCAAGCCGAATCAAGTGATTTTCCTACGGGGCCACTCCCCGAGCCTTTGACCTTAAGGTCTGATCCACAAGGCAGTGGAGCATCGTAAGGAGATGCAGTCCCATGGAAGCCGGTGATCAACAATTGGTTCACACGCCATTTGTTCCATCAGGATACTGTAGCCCCTGTGCACCATTGATTTGGGGTCCGGTTAAAGCGCCAGACATTCGCTTTTCGTCCTCTCAATTTCGTAAACAACAGTAATGCCACGAGAAGGCAGTGAGTAGGACTTCCCTGGCAGAGGCTATATACTTGTGGCCATGTGAGAACATTTCGAGAGGGAGAGCAGACTCTCCCCACTCTTGGCCGTACCAGGGCATTTGGGGGCGAAATAATAGTTAATAGATGCTGACTGAAACTATTAGACTTGTTACGAAATTCAAATAATTTGAATTAAATATCTGATTGAGTAATGAGTACATACTGTCCAAAGAGTAACATATGAGAACAGTATACGTGTTCCATATTGCATGACTTTCTCTTATCCAGGGGATCTACAATTGTGAAATACGTTCACTGAAAACGATTAGGATTTATATAGAAGAATATCATCTTATGGTTACAAATGCTAAGAAGACTATAATATATATTCCTTATATTTGATGTGAGCCTTGATAATACTGTTCAAAATGAATGTCTCTCAATTAGCTCACTGTAGTTGATAAAAACTTAACATCATTGAAATGACTAGTTATCCTCAAAATAATAAGTAATATCTTGAAGATGACTTACGTCAAGAACAGAGATCCTGACATGAGAACTTTCCACTATCGAAAACTTTCTATTTTATGATAGTTTTGTGCTTCACAGTAATACAAATCCATGGTCTAAAATGAAATCAACTCCATAATTCTCAAATCTTGCGATCTGTATAGTACCTTGAGAAAAACCATTCAAATGTTGATGATTTAGTCGCTTAATAAATAACTTTGACACATATAGTCAGTCATACTAAAAACAAGACTCTATATCTGATGACATAAGATAAAGATTGCACTTGTTCAGAAATAGAATAGAGGTGAAACTTTAGGTTATTTCTATATGATCTAACTCTTTTATGATCATCGTTGTCTTCGATCAACACTACATACTTCTAACAAATTTCAAATTTGAATAAAACAACCTTCCAATTCTTTCTGATTACCGAATATTTTCCAGTGGAACATAGAAACGGACATTTCTTAACTAGTCTTCACAACTTTAATTTGCTATAATTTGACAGTTTAAGATTACACATTCATTTCTTTCCACCCACTTACTTACGTACTTACACACGCCTGTTACTCCCAGTGGAGCACAGGCTGCCGACTAGCATTCTCCAGCCTACTATGTCATGGGCATCCCTTTCTAGTTCTATCCTGTTTTTGTTCATTCTTCTCATGTCTGTCTCCATTTCTTGGTGTAATGTGTTCCCAGGTCTGCCTTTCCTCATTTGGCTTTGAGAACTCCATGTGAGGGCTTGCCTCAATGTGCATCCTATCCACTTCCAGAACTTTTTCCTGATTTCTTTCTCCGCTGAGATCTGATTTGTTCTCTCTCATAGTACATTGTTGCTGATAGTGTCTGACTAACGGATCCAAAGTATTTTGAGTAGACAACTGTTAATAAACACTTATATCTTCTGGATGATGGTTGTGGTAGTTCTCCAAGTTTCCACCCCATATAGTAGAACTGTCTTGACATTTGTATTGAAAATTCTGACCTTGGTGTTGATTGACAGACAGTTGTTTTGAGTTGCAAATGTTCTTGAGTTGTAAATATGCTGTTCTTCCTTTTTCGATCCGCACCTTTACATCTGCATCAGATTCACCGTGTTCATCAATGATGCTGCCCATATATGTAAAGGTTTCACATCTTTCGAAGCTTCTTCGTCAAGTGTGATTTGATTAATGCATGTTGTGCCGTATCTTGCTTTTCCTTTTTTTCGCTGATAAACTATATATATATATATATATATATATATATATATGGGGTTGCTAACCCATGCCCAACCCTCCCCCGTTATCTGAGCTTGGGACCGGCAGTAGCTCCAGAGGGGTTCCAGGTGGAGGTTAGAAAAATTTAATAATATTGAAGTAATTCTAGGTATCTCTATTAATTGTTTTTAACTACATCGTACAACATTTTATGAAATAACACATTTTCTTCAGTTCATTGTTAAAATGGTTTGTTTTTTTGTTAAACTCTCCTAACGGAAATAGATTCTTGGATGTAATATAAACCTAGCGTGATATAATAATGATGGAACATCTAACAATTTAGTTTGTAAATTACAATAATATTTACACAAAACTGAAAGTGAACTATTTTTAAGACAGACATTTTTTTTTAAAAAAAAGTTAGTTTTACTCTACGTTTCCAGGATGAATTTAAATGAACAAGAAGTTTCTGATGAACTTTTGTTCTCTGAGCTGGATGTTTTGGTCATCGAGTTTTCATCGTTCTTCTGAACGACATCATCAGCACAAACTTCAGATAGAAGTGAAGTGTTCGAATTTCTCCATATGTGTTTCACAGCTTCTCCACCATCTCTGAACAAGAAGTATCATATATGGACGTGGAATAGATTTCAAAATTTTCAAGAGTTGATTAGTGACTAGTAGTAGTAATAGAGTTCAAGACACGCATTTCATTCTATTTATAACTTTTCATCTGGATGTAATTTCATCCTTCTTTTGAGATTTGAATACAATACACTTTATATGCGGTATGGGTTGGACGGATAACCATCAAACAATTCCAATTAAATAGTTTTGATTTAATGACAATATCAAAATTTTAAAAAAAAAGATTAATCGACTGTAGATTTTAACAAGAGTTGTAAGATTTAAATGCTTACCAACAATAAAATAATAGCAGCGAGTAGTAGAGTTCAACCGGATCTGTTGTCAGATAGCAACTCACTGATAACAATGATGAATGTGTCACTCAATTTCGTGGATTAGTTGAAGTTAAACATTAACACCATTGGATGACTGCTCAGTGGTCTAGTGATTAAACGTTCGCGCACGAGATTGATAAGTCCTTTGTTCGAATCTCGTGAGGCGGGATCATGTATGCGCACTGCTGAGGTGTCCTACAAAAGAATGAAATGACCGTCTAGTGCTTTCAGGTTTCCTAGCTTCTATTGACTCATGATCTCAACTATTGAAATTACTATAATATTCACAAAAACCCTTCTGATTTGAAAAAAATAATAAGTTATGAAATCTTTCTAGTTTTATGTGCTGTGAAAAGTAAATGTATGGAGTTAAAATAAACACGAGTTTTTTTTTCAATCAATCTAAGCATTTGAATAGAGTTATTTCAAATAAGAAGTGACAAAAGATCGAACGGTAAACGTTCCAGTTTGAAATAGAACTTCATTAATCTTTTAAAGATGATATTCATTGTAGATTGTCTTCATGTAAAACTTTAATGAAAACCATGAAATACTAGACATTTGTTAGTTTCTTACAATGGAACTTCTCAATAATTTTCACTAACGACTCATTCAAGGATCGAACTCATGAAATAAAGTTCTTCTTTGCAACCATTTTCTATTTTGATAGGTACACTCAAAGACTTGTTTGAAATGAACAGTTTTTTCAACTTCTTTGTTCTTGATCTTCAATCAAGAGCGATTTGATTACGAATCCTAGAATCTTGTTAATCGTTTAACATTTCCTTTGTGAATACATTTGGAAGATTATCAATCAGGTCAAATACATTCAAGTCCATTTATCTCCAAAAATTTACATTATTGATGTTTAACTAATAATTTTAACCATTTTTTAAGACCTACAAAACTATGTCTCCCACTTAATCCAAAAATTTTTAGTTCTTTATAATTTAATCAAAGTTAAAAGTATAATGTTAGTTGCTTATTCGACAGATAATTCCCATTTAAACATTAAAATCACAAGGGGGTTTGTGGAGATTGTAGTAATTTCAATAGTTGAGATCATGAGTCAACGGAAGCTAGACCACCATGCAAAACCTGGAAGCACTGGACGGCTGCTTTGTCCTAGTATGGAACTCCTCAGCAGTTCATATCCAAGACTCCGCCTCATGGGATTTGGACCCAGGACTGCTGAAGAGTCCCACAATAGGATGAAACGACCGTTCAATGATTCCAGGTTTTGTATGGTGGTCTAGCTTCAATTGACTCATGATTTCAACTATTAAACATTAAAAATTAAAAAAACGAAGTTCAGCTAAGGGATCTGTTTTCAACGAATTTATTATCAAGCTTTACAATCGTATATAGATATGAAAAAATTCTTTTGTTAAAGTATTAATTCTATGAGGAAATGTGAATAAAGAGTAACCAAGATGACGTAATAAAAAAGATTATAATACTAGGTTACGTAATATGAATAATAACAATACATTTAGTGAATGTAATTAGATGATTAAAATGTTTTTGCTTATTTACAACTTTTGTCAGTTGCTATGAGAGTTAACGATTACTATGATCATTCGCATCCTAAATGAAACATTTATTATTTATTATTATTATTTATTTATTATTATCATTAGCTTTATTCAATATTATATTTTTGGTACAATATAGAATTCTCAGCGTAAAGTATTTCAACAAGTTTCCGTTCCTTTCTTCTTGGCCGGTCCTGGCGATAAATATTGAGTGATCGCCAGTTAGATGTTAGCAGTTCACTAAATGAACATCTGAATAATGTGCATTCTTTTCGTTGTATATTGCCAGCAACCACATTGGTTCTTATTGAGTTGTTTGTAACTTTGACAACGAAAGGTTGCACACTTTTCAGAAACGTAGCAGAATAGGTTATGCGATTAATAAACATAATGATATATTAAAACAAACAATACTAGATAACTTGATGAAATATCTAGATGGCAGGAACAGGTAGACGAGATGATCAAGCAGGCCGCCCTACTACTACTCATGAATCCAATCTTTAGGTCAACTCAATATTTGTTCATTACAAATAGATAATTAAGACTGATTCTGCAAAGTATATTTATTAAAGAAAACAGAATCATTCGTTTCAGACAAATTCATTACGATAAATTAACGATTTAACATTTATTGTAACGTGTTCAACAATGTATGATCTTATTTGCAAAGATTTATTCTTCCCTATTGTTGACATTCAACAGTTCAAATAAATGATCTTAATTAGTATATCTGCATATTGAGTAGATTGTTTAAATTTTGTCATTTAGTCACATAGAAAACACATTGACATGTGTCAATGAATGGAAAACATTGACCTTAACAAATAAGTTACTAATTTATATTGTCCATCAACTTATATAAGTTAATTTGATCTAAATAGATATTAAGTGAACTTCATAAGAAGCATTTTTATGACAAAATAATGACAGGAATCAATCAATGAAAGTAAATTCACTAAACATTTACTACTCAAATAAACATAAAGTAGAAAAAGAAAAAAAAATAACATTCCTACACAAATGCATTCACAAAACTACATAGTTCTCATCACATTACATTGCACAGAAACAATCATATTTGCAACATTAAAAAAATTAGAAGATCAACGAAAGATATAATAACCAGGAGAGCAGCTGACATAGCTTCAGATCATCATCTACCTGATGGTTGTCAAAACGAAACTGAAGCTAAAGAAACATTGGACTGCTGGGAAAATAGGAGTACAAAGGTTCAATACAGCCTTTCTTCGACATACTGACAAATTCAAAGAATTCACGATAACTCTCAACAACAGGTTCCAAGCCTTACAGGATCTACTGAAGGAAGAAGAAACAACTATGGAGGACAACTGGAAAGGTATCAAAGAAGCATTAACTTCAAAGTGTCAAGAGGTTCTGGGCTTCAAGAAGCATCATCATAAGGAATAGATCTCTAGAGAAACACTGGACAGGATCAAAGAAAATTAGAACAAGAAGACAGCAATTAGCAACAGTCGAATAAGAGCAGAGAAAGTTAAGGTAAAATCTGCGTACACAGAAGCAAACAGGCAAATGAAGAAGAG
Source organism: Schistosoma mattheei (assembly GCA_944470405.2). Classification (NCBI taxonomy): domain Eukaryota; kingdom Metazoa; phylum Platyhelminthes; class Trematoda; order Strigeidida; family Schistosomatidae; genus Schistosoma; species Schistosoma mattheei. The sequence goes on along the minus strand of OX103947.1, from coordinate 88,828,292 downwards.
CATTAGAGACGACAAGCAGAAATATGTAGAAGAACTAGCAACGACAGCGAAAAAAAACTGCAAGAGAAGGAAATACGAGATATCTATATGATATAATGAAGAAACTGGTAGGGAAAAACAATGCGAGCCATTCACTGAATTTCAAGATCAGCGGAACAGATGGGTAGAACACCCTGAGGAACTCTTGAATAAACCAGTCCCATTAAATCCACTGGGTAGCGAAGCAGCACACACAAACTTTTCAATAGCTGTCACTCCACCAACGATCGAAGAAATCACAATAGATGTCAGACAACTCAAGACCGGGAAAGCAGCAGAACCTGACAACATACCAGCTGAAGCACTAAAGTCAGACATAGAAGTAACTGCAAAGATGCCCCATGTTGTGTTTAAGAAGATTTAGGAGGAAGAACAAGTGCCACCGACAGACTGGAAGGAAGGTTAGCTCACGAAGATACCAAAGAAAGGAGATCTGAGCGAATGTGTGAACTACAGAAAATTCACACTACTATCGGTACCAGGAAACGTTTTCAATTGAGTGTTGATGAACCGGATAAAAGGCGCAGTAAACGGAAAATATCGACGTCAACAGACCGAATTCCGTGTGGATATATATAAATTTAATAAGACGGAAACTTATGATGAATTTTCTAGATTCTGACTAGTATCAAAATCTAGGAGATATGTCTTGTTCCATTTGAGATCAATCACATGCTTCAATAATCACTAACAATGTTTTCATTTCGAAAAGAGCAAGAACAAAGGTTCTAGCAGAATAGAATAAATCCATCTTATTTTGTTGGTTCTCGTCAGCTGCTTACAACTTGTAATATTTAAAAGTCATCTTCATAAATTTCGTTACAGTTAGGAATTCTGTGCATCAGTTGTACAATATAGCGGGACATTTCTCTTCAACATACATTCAAATTGTAATTATTCAGAAATTCAAAAGTTAATAAATATTTGTTCAATAGTTCAATATTTTTCACTTATTTTAAACGGTATATGAATTGCAACATATTTGTCACTTGTTATATTTAAAGAGTTAAGAAGAAGGAAATTATTCCAACAAATAACGTATTTTGATATTCACACACAACCACACATCGCCTGTTACTCCCCGTGAAGGAGCATAGGTCACCCACTAGTACTCACCATCCAACCCTGTTCTGGGCAATCCTTTCCACCTCTTTCCAGTTGTTATTCACCCTTTTCATATCTGCTTCTATGTCCCGACGTAATGTGTTCAATGGACTTCCTCTTTTCCACTTCCCTTCTGGATTCCAAGTTATGACTTATATCGTGATGTAGTTTGATGGCTTCCGTAATCTATGTCCTATCCACTTCCAACGTCTCTTCTTGATTTCCTCTTCAATTGGAAGCTGGTTTGTTCTCTCTCACAGTAGGCTGTCACTGGTGGTATCTGCCCAATGAATGTTGAGTATCTTGTGTAGACAACTATTTATAAATATTTGTACCTTCTCGATGGTGGTTGTTGTAGTTCTCCAAGTTTCTGCTCCGTACAGTAGGACTACCTTGACATTCGTATTGAAGATCCTCACTTTGATATTGGTTGACAGACATTTATTTTGCGTTCCATATGTTCTTCAATTGCAGGAATGCAGCCCTGACTTTGCTAATTCTCGCCTTTACATCTGCATCTGATCCTCCTTGTTCATCGATGATGCTTCTCAGGTATGTGAAAGATTCTACATCTTCCAGAGTTTTGCCATCAAGAGTGATTGGATCGCTGTTCTCTGTGTTGTATTTGAGGACCTTGGTTTTCCCCTTGTGTATGTTGAGGCCTACGGATGCAGAGACTACTGCTACACTGGCTGTCTTTATCTGCATTTTTTCGTGTATATTTGATAGGAGGACTAGGTCATCTGCGTATTTTGATTTTAGATTTCTAATATTCATAATTTAGGTTTGAATAATTTTTTTTCCGGTTAGCGTTTTTTTAGCAAGTTAGTTTTCTACGGGATGGGGACGCTAACCCCATGCCCAACCCTCCTCCTTTATCCGGGCTTGGGACGGGCAGTAGCCCTCGGAGGGACTCCAGGAGGAGTTAATATTCATAATTACCATATGTTTTAATCATTTCATAATACTGAATTAGTATAACATCTACAATTCATAATTATTTAGTTCAAACAAATCTTAATCAAGAAATTTTTGTTATAATATTTACACAATTGAAGAATAGTTAGTCGACACATTGAAATCCACAACTTGGAGGGCAGTCGAACTTAAGCTTTTTAAAATCTCTTTAAAAAGCTTCAAGCTTTTAAACCAGTCAGTTTAGATTTACTGATTTATATTGTTTCACTTTAGTTGATTCACATTATTAGGCAATACATCTATATATATATATACATATATTGTGTACGTGTATGTGATATATTTCCATCAATTGTTTATTTTTAGCATGAATGTACTTTTCATGGCAACAATGTATGTTCTGTCTGCATTCCTCTCTTATTATAGTAATAATAATAATTATTATTATTATTATTATTATTCTATTATTTATAATAATTATAAGAAACATTTTATTGCAAAATATTCTTTCATTTAAGGTTAAATGTAATAATAACATGAAGACTTATGAAGAAAACTTTCTACATTATCATTTATCTGATTTGAATATTGTACTAATTTGTGTGAATAAGTGGCCTATATGTTTGCTTGATATTTTCTTTTTGTTTAATCATGAATATAGATAGATGGATAGTTAGATGAGTGTATCCATATGGGTTTTTTTCTCTCTATAATAAATACTCCTGTGTTTTTGTATTCACTGTAAAAACAAAACAAAAAAAAATTTTTTTTGTTATCTCCTATACGCGTAGGTGTATATTGTTGCCAAGAGATTAAGCTTTAATTTGATTGGCTCAAGATGTTGAAGGTCATGGAAATAACTTACACACACGCACACACATGTATATATATATATTTATAGATGGTTTTTTATCCCAAATAAATTAAAAATTGATTGACGTAGATTGGTGTAGATCATCAATTGGAACACTTGAATCATTTACAAAAGTTAAAACAGAGAAATACATATCTTATATATACACCACAGTGTAATATTAAACCACAAACTGTCTGCATACAAATACTCATATTATTATTATTCATTAATATTAACATTAATTAATATCAATTATCCTATTATCTAATAATAACAATAGTAACTATGTAAGTAATGTGTTTCATTTTGTTTTGATAAGCATATATATATATATATATATATATATATATATATATATATATATATATATATATCAGTAGTTTAAATCATGATTCAACGGAAGCTAGACCACCATAGAAAACTTGGAAGCCACTGGACGGCCGTTTAGTCGTAGCATGGAACTCCTGGAGTTCTAGTAAGAAGTGATCAGTAAAGTTCAATCTGTTCAGTTGTGAGATAGTAACTCATTGATGACAATGATGGATGTGTCACTCAATTTTGTGGTTTAGTTGAAATTAAACATTAACACCGTTGGATGACTGCTCAGTGGTTTAGTGGTTAAATACAAGCGCGCGAGATTGATATGTCCTGGGTTCGAATCTTTCAATGCGGAATTGTGGATGCGCACTGTTGAGGAATCCCAAAATAGGACAAATCGGTCGTCCAGTGTTTTCAGGTTTTCCATGCTAGTCTAGCTTCAATTAACTTATGCCTTCAACTCTTAAGATTACTATAATATCCTCGAAACCCTTTCTGATATATATAAAGGAGGAATGAATCGAATGAAGAAATTTCTTTTCAATTAGTTTTTCATCATTGTTCTACATTAATATCATTTACAATAATGAAATAATATTCATCGACTAGATACGTTACGTTATAATTTTATAATGACATATCGATTATAAATTAACATTGAGTAATTCGAAGAAAGTGGATTCATAATGATCAAAGTAATTATTCGAAAATCAAGTAGTTGCTATGTTGCCATAGTAGTTATGTAAGAATCAAGAGACAAATGTTAAAAAATAAGTAAAACACACACACAAAAATTCGTTTCATCTTTATTTACCAATGTTATAATGAGAATATTCACTTCAAATTGATATTTGATTCATTTTATGATGTAACACTTATATTTGACCTTTTTGTGAGTATACATTTATAGAAACAAGTACTGAATCGTTTCAGATTTGTTTTACACTTTAATAGTTTAGCTAAATGATCATAATTATTTTCTTTATTACTATATGCTTAAAAGTACTTAGTTACTAATTGCATTGAAATATTGAATACATTTTAGTGTTCATGTGTGTCAAATCCTTATTTAGTGCAGATCGAATACTATCGACGATGTTGCAATGTGGCCATCAGTCTAGGTGACTCGACACTGAGTGTTACTATATTAATATTATATCCCTTCAAATATACAAAATAAATGATATATATATATATATATATATATATATATATATATATATATATATATATATATATATAAGAAAATATTTGAAATCTTATTTATCAAGGAAATATGTTGATTTCATACATATATAGTTCCCTTTATTATCTTAAAGTGAGCAAGAACAAAGATTGATGCAGAATAATAAATGAATTCATTTGATTTCGTCGGGTTCTCATCAACTGCTTACAATCTAAAATATTTGAAAATCAATTTTATTACACTTATTGACATATTTATACATAAGAGGGTGATTAAGGATGAATATATGTGTATCACGATGTAGCGAAGATTCCCATACAATTCAATAAGGTTATAAAAATTTTGTTTGAAATAAACAATGTTTGAGAGGGAAATTTTCAAAACATTGAAATAGTGGTAACATTATACACCCCCACCCTTTTAATCTATTACGTCATGCATTATTTCAACTCTTTCTGAAGTTTAAATTACATCATTGATATTTTTCATTAATTCCTAATTGATCTTCCTTTATTACCATGATTCTATTTTCAGTTACTTGATTACATAATCATCTAATGTTTGTTAACTCCATGAGTTCTAATCACTATTTCAATGTTTTGGAACTTTCCTTCTCAAACTTTATTTATCCGAAATAAACAATTTCTTATGACCATATTGAACTCTATTGAAATCTTCACTACATCATGATACATTTTTGATCACTCGATTATGTATAAGTATGTCAATGATAAAGCAGTTGATGAGAACCGAATGAAATCAAATGAATTCATTTATTATTCTGCATCAATCTTTATTCTTGCTCTCTTTAAAATATACTGGTAGTTACAATTTATCTGGGCTAAAATACATCTGTACATGTTTAAATTACTTTTTTTTAAAAAAATAAAAAAACACAACTTGAAAACATGAGTTTTGCAACCATTTTTTTCCCATATCAACAAAGATGACAATATCTAGGCAATATGCACAGAATGCACATATGTCAATAAGAGACTGATCAATTTCAATCCTAAACATTAATAGGAAGATTTAAGTGAACAATAATACCAAGTGTATTTATTTTTCCATAGTTTATTACACAATATAAATGAGCATATGCTGAGATTTAGAATTGTGTAAAAGTATACAACTTTGGGAATGTTGTATTTTTTTTATGTTAAGCTCTATCATCATTTCTTTAAATCATTAATTGATTGATAATAGATCTTATGATCGAATGAATAATAATAATTAATTGATTTTGATTAAGACAATGAACAAAATTGATCAACATTAGATTGACAACAGAGATTAAATTTTTGATTGAGATCATGAATCGATTGACCTTAAACCATCATTGAAAACATGGAAGCATTAGACGACCGTTTCGTCATATTTTGAATCTAAAATCAATCGGTTCGTGATCTAAATCAAAAACTTAATTACCTACGCAACCCTGCACTGATAATAATAATAATAATATAAACCCATGAATGAAATATGTCAATGATGATAAGCACTTGCATCATGTCGAACAACTACAATGCATTCAACTACTTATATAACAAAAAAAAAACAGATATATAGATTGGTACATAGAAATTATCACGTTTTTTACTAACATTCATTCTCTTTTCTAATCGAGTGTGATTGGGTTTGATTTATAAACCAGTTTCCTTTTTAATTTACCTCTACAATAAATAAAATAGCTACATATAAGTTGATTGAAAAAGACTATTCTTTTTTATGGGCAAGAATGTTCTAAGAATATGACATTTTGGTAGAGTATCATTTTCTGAGTAGTGAGATTTTCTCGGGAAGTTTTCAACATTTTTCTGGACAAAATCATCAACACAAAACTTTAAATAGAAGTAAGCTATCTGGATTGTCGTTTCACCTATGAATGACAATCTCTTCTGTTGACCTTGATCTTGATTGTTTATTTGTTTAGTTAACATCATATTTAACCACACTGTGGACCTAATAGTTTTCTATAGTTGATTGACTAAGTGATTGGGGGAACAGAAAACAACAAACACTTCCATTTGTGTTACAACTCTTCTCCACCATAATAATGAATATATCTTGACCACTAGGAAGCTATGTATGTGAACGGGTAAATCGGAAATCATATCAACTTCAGGACCCCAAAATAACATCAATTTAACATAGTATGTTGGCAGAAAAATCAACAACATCCTCTGTATTCTAAATACGGTGTCACAATATCACAACAATGCCAGCCTGTTTAAAATATGTTTATCCCCCTCTAAATGCAACTCATTGCTTCAGGAATGACCGGTGTCAATACAGCGCAGTAATTCGTTCTGTTCTACCTTACGGCTGCAAAACGTGGTCATTAAAAGTAGACGTAGGTTACTAGTATTTGATCACATATATCTAATAAATTTTGCTCGCATCTGCTGGGACCATCGGGTAAGTAGTAATGAGGTTAGACGCAGGGTATTAGGAATTGACGGTAAATCATTTGATGAGGTTGCGAATATTCAGATGTCCAGGTGTCACGTATACCTGAACAACGATTTCCACGACACACAATGCTGACTAGTGTTGGGGATGATTGGAAGAAAGTTAAGGCGCGGCCAAAACAAAATTGGCATCAGTCCATGAAATCACGAACTTCTAGTCTGAGCCATGTTGGTAGATGCAGACTACTTGATTGGGGTCCGCATGATTGTCGTGATCAATGGTTGGAGACTCTTGGTGACATTGCACAGAAACGATCACAATGGTGTAGGTGTATACACTAACTGTCTTCCCTTAAACTAAGAGATTAAAATCGGTTCATATCTTTCTTTCTATGAACTAATTCTTTCTTCCTGTACTATATCTTCATATGCAATCTTTCTTTTATACATTTCTATCATGTAAGTGACTCCCTTTATGAATTCGATGTTCATTTTATTGTGCTAATGAGGTATAGAGCAATGTAAACTGATGCATATATGTGCCTAGTCTTACGTTTTAACCGACTGGCTAAAAAGTTATAACTGAATTACTGATCAGAATTACCATTTCATGATATTCTTCTATATAAATTCAATCATTTTAATTCTGATAATCATAAAATGAATAAGTTTTAAACATTTACAGTTAGAAAATCAATTTCATTATTCCAAATGAATCCATAACTATATTACATCTATACATAATAGATCATTTATTAATTCTCTTTTAATCCACACTAATTCTTTACTTTGTTATTCTTTATTAAACATTATTAACAGCTGATACCAGCATTATAAATGCTTAATTATGTATAAGACATAATATATATTCATAATGATTGGTATACAGTAACATTCTAACAAGTATTTGCATTATGTAGAATTCCCTAGTAACTATGCATAAAACGATTGATCACCTACCTCTTTCAATCTATATTTATCGGGAGATAAAAACACAAAATAAAACAAAACAAGAAAGTTATCTACACCGACAAACACTTTTTAAACATGATGTTTATCAAATACTTCTTTATGTGCATATATATATATATATATATATATATATATATATATATATATATAGTTTTGGATAATGTATATACCAACATATGTAACAATCGTTTCATAATCCACCATCTCATTAATGTCCTTTCTAATTATCTCTCAGTAACACTTATTATCATTGACATAAAATGCATTGTTTTATAGTCATGGAGAACACAGTTGAGGGCAACCGATATTTAGTACATTACAGAGTTACTTGGTAAAATACTATAATACCTCATTTGTAAAATGTTCAATAATTGTATTGGACTTCATTGTTCTTACATTTCTATACCAATTGCTTTCTATTCCCGTTCTTCCATTCTTGATCTTCTCTAATCTTCTGCTGCCAGATATTACATTCCTGAATCGTATTACATACTACTTATGTCAATATAAGTAGCACGCACCACAGTTTCACTTCTTTTATAACATTGAATTAAGAATAATTCCATAACTATTTCTTTTTCTTCTATTCTGAACTATTATTTTCATTTTGACTTCATAAATAGTTTTGTTTTATTTACTGACTACTACTATTAGTAATTTAACCAAATCTCTACCTTCATGAAACTCCGCCTGCAGCTCTTGTAGAGTTACTGCCGGTCCTAAGCCCTGGTAAAGGAAGAGGGTTGGGCATGAACATAGCGAACCTATCCCGTAGAAAACTAACTCGCTAAAAAACGCTAACCATCTACCTCCATGATCACGAAAATATCATTTACTGAAAGAGTTAAATTTATTAGTTAATAACTGGTTGGAAAACGGATCAATATTGAAACTACTGGGATTAGTCTTGAAGAATTACTTATGAAATGTAAAATAAACGTTGATTTTATGTTTAATAACATACATGATAGATAAATTGATGGGATGGTGAAGCATACACTTGTAGGTTCCATCCTTCCAGAAAAAACTACAACACCGATCTCTCATAGATGTTATTGTCAAGATTGACTTCTTTTACCATAATTTCGATGATACTTTCACTACTATTAATTAGAATAGTGAAAAAGACGAACTCTGAAAGTAATTCAACAATATACAATCACTAATCACATTTCACACAAGTCTTGTTAAACAGGAAACAAAGTGGTTCCATCAGTAGAACTGTGTGTATAGGGAAAGTTCTTCATCAAACAAATATACACATTCCTTCAGCTCTCAATTCATTCATTCTTAGAGAAACCTAGTTAGATGTATTGCAAATACAGTTAGGAAGATATGCTCAGACGACACTATAAACTACGAACTAAAACTCATTTGTGGTATATTGATTCAAATCGATTATCCACAAATTTCTCTGAAGAAACATTCTTGTAGAATGAACAGGAAAATAGCGACATGGATGGTCATTAAGAAACCTCTCTTCCTGAAGCTACAATTCAACGGAGATATCGCCTGAAGGAAACGTCAAATGAGGCTAACCTTTCTCTATCGTCCTTCAACCGACCTACCTATGTTGATTCGTTAACTGAAGGATAAGTAACGTGATTTGGCGACATACATGAACTGCTCCTATGAAGAAAGCCATATTACATGTACAATCAGATAACTGAGACAACGAGTTAATGAACACCTCCATTTGTGGTTAGGAAAGAGTATCTTCTAAACAATACACAACTCTGTCCTATCACACTTGATTCATGTCGTTCATGTGGCAGAGAGATTTAGGTCATTTAGAGTGATTTGCCTTATTCCTACTAGTCCTCTTTAGCCACTTCTTACTTGTCTCTTACACATGACACAAACTATAGGAATTTGAGTTAACAATCCAAATGTTTGCATTCATAAGAAATTTGTGACACGTTTGTCTGTTGATTGACCAAACTAACCCCTAATCAATCAATCATTTTATTTATTACTTTTCACCATTCTCTACGTTCGTTTATTCTTCTTCACAATCCACTTCTCGAATATACATTTCACTGTCCAATTATCTGAACACTTCTCATTACGTAATCTGATCACTTTCACTGAATGTTAACTCAGTTTCGATTTTCCAAGTTGTTCACCTACTTTTTACTTTAGTGAAACATGAATTCAAGTGTTTATCACAGACTCATTAACTGCCTTGATTAGTTTAACATTTTCTTATCTGCTTATAAATTGTATTGTATATTGGGGTAAATTTTGATGAGGATCTGATTGAAAGCAATACTGTTCGCTTACTTATATTGTTCTAATTTGACTAGACTGCTTTTTTTTCTATCCCACTTTGGACTAAGCAAGGTGACATATATTAGTGATAAGTAGTGAACTAAAGTGTAGTATACAACAAACAAATAACATAATTATAGATATCCCAATGAATAGAAAAATTAGATTTTCTGACGTTTTATGCTTCAGTGTAAGCCACTTCTTCAGAGTTACTTATTCACTTACTAACCCTGACTTTTTTAGATGATCGTATGTGTGTTAATTGCTTACCCTATTCATCATTCTTATTCTGAATCTCTGTCTGAATAAACAAATGCCTGAAATAAATTCCTCCAACGCCAATTGTATTCGGCTTCTTATTACCGCCATCATACAACTGGGGTTAGCTAAGGTAATATACGGAGCTAAATGTAAAGTTATATTCATAACATATTCGTACGTTCAACCAAATTGCAGTCAGATCAGCCAGAACCACATGCTGTCGTCTAATATGTCAATAATTAGGAGAATTTGTTAGTCATTCTTACACCAATGACCCTAACATGTAATTCTTGGCTATTATATCAATTTAGTAATTGAATTCGTTAGTCAATTAAGGCTAGACCACCACGAAAAACACAGTAGCACTAGACGACCGTTTCATCCCAGTATGAGACCCTTCAGAAGTGCTCATTCACAATCCTGCCCCGCGAGATTCGAACCCAGGATCTATCAGCCACGCGCGCGAGCGCTTAACCACTAGACCACTGAGCCGGCCAGCATCTAACGGCGTTAATGTCTACCTTCAACCAACATTATCAATTGTGATCGTTTGTTTTTGGACTTGTACATTTCTCATTTTTCATTTCCGTAATATTAATCATTTTGTTTTGAACGATATTTTCTTTGGATAGCTTTCATTAAGGTTGATATTGTTTTACTTCATGCATTCGTGTCAATAAATTACCAATTTCTATACTGACTGAACTTAACACCTTTAAAAATATGATAGCTTAGGCTAATGAACATTTATTCTTAAGTTGTTTATAACCTCAAAGTTGACTAAGTTATTCACTGAAATACATTCAAAATCTAAAATGAATTAAATAACTACTTTATAACATAAGTATTTACTGTTGATGAATTTGATAACAAGACAAAACAGCTTACCAATACCGGTGAGACTACAAATTATGGACGACGTTTGAGGAACGCTAAAGTGACCTTGAGGGTGTACACCTAATAACCAGGACCAAATGAGGGTAATAAACCAGTGTGATGAATTAGAATTATAACTTACAGTTGATGATTGAGATTAAGAATTAGGCTTAGGGTTTTCATCACGAACTGACATCAACTATGATGTCAAGACTTTATTTAACCAAAATGGATGCGTGAATTTCGCATCAAAATTCAAGATCTGTTATCTTATAGTATCGGTTATTATGTTAAGCCCATATACCTTATTCTAGCTTTCGGACAGGCCAATCTATTCATTCTACACTAGTCCCATTTTGACCTTGTTAATTATTCGCTTATCAATCTTGACTGTTTTAATATGGGTGTATTATGTGTGTTCCCTTCTTATCCTATTCATTACATATCTGTAACTTATTTTTGTGTAACTATAACTATTGATTAACGCTTGGTTAAAGGGAAATTGGCTTACCTGCCTTCTCCACTGAGCATTGTTTCGCTTTGCTCTATTCCATTCACTTTATATACAAAATATATGTATTCAAAGTCCACTCTCATTGTTTGACTCATTTAATTCCTTTATTGACTGACACGTTTTAAGTCGATGATTATATACGAGGATAGGCGATATATACATATCGGCATCAATTATTCAATAACAATCATTCATATGATCTAATTGGAGTCAAATCTCGGGCCACTAAAGTAGTGTGCCGTTTCGACAACATCGTCCGATCTAAACGACAACTAAAATCTTATACCTGATTGGTTCGTTCATAAACTATAATCTCAATAGATTCTTTAAATAAGATCAATCTGTAATGAATAAAACCAACAAATTACACATTAATCCTCATAAATCTCTATCAGTTAATTTCGAATAACAAAAATTAACTTTATTTAAATTTATACTACTAATATCATAATAATTAGTAGTAATAAGAATGAGTATTCCTATGGAAACTCTATTTACTATTCTCTTTTTTTATAAATAAATAAATCGAAAGAAATTAGTAGTATATTTATTAAAACTAAAAAAAATAAATAAACTAATCCATTCATTTCATTAGAAGTTTTTTTTCTTTTCTTTTTTCTTCTTTTAATTTTGTTTCTCTCTTTTTTCTCCCTTTTTTTTTTTGAAAATCTTGATTCTTTGAATAAATCATTCATCTTATAAAAATTGATCCATCTCCTCTCCTTAATACTTTGAATTCATATAGAGAATAGTATAATATTAACTAAGTGTTAGTTATATTAGTAATAAGCAACTTGTATGTATGTTCATGATGAATGTATTACTAATAATATATACTACTTAAATATAAACTATTCAGTAGATAATTTCTTTTCTTTTCTTTTCCTTTGTTTATATCTCATTTCAAATCCATCATGATTATGAAATATCTTTGAATAATAATAATAACAATGAAAGGCAGAAAAAGATCATTTCTATGTTGTCCACTAATAATGTTTATGCATTTTATTTATAAATAAGAACCCTCCCCCCCCAAAAAAAGGAAAGAAACCTAAGAAAATCGGTGAGACTATAATTTATGGACGATCTTTGAGGAACACTAAAGTGACTTTGAGAGTGTCTACCTACTTATTAGGGCTAAATGAGGGTTATAAAGCAGTTTGAAGAATAAGGATTATGATTTATAGTTGATGGTAAGGGTTAGGATTTAGATTTAAGGTTGTTTTTTTTTAATCACGAATTGACGTCAACTATAATGACAAAACTTTATTTAGCCAAATGGCTGAATGAATTTTATGCCGAAATTCAAAACCTGTTATTGTAAATCTGATTGATTCGTCTATAAATTATAGTCTGGCCTGTTATATCCTAGTGAAGATTAAGTGACGAGTAACTTCTGCTGAGACCTATTAATTGACTAATATTATCTATACATTCTTATGATATAACTATTCAATAATTAGATTATGTATATTTATATTCCTCTTATGATAAGCTTTATTTTGACCTCTATATTATTATTGTACGATTTACGGTTCTTAAGTTAGGCTCAGTTTATTGACTACTGCCTCCCATGTTCACAGTCACTTTTTGGCTTTATTGTGTACAAATGTTATTTCCTATTTTATGGTGCGTTGCGGTCTGTTTGATTGATATATAAACCCCAGTATGTGTGAAACAAATTATTCGATTCGATTCGCATAGCGGAAGCTGGTATTGGTGTTCTGGACTCAAGTGGACGAGCTAAGCGGACATAGGATCAATAAGAACGCTAGACTGCCCATACCGGTCGAACGTCATCGGTTTGGCACAGCGTTGAGATTGTATAAGTCGTATTTTGATTGATGGATAAACCACGTGATAGAAAGCTGGATATAAAGTCATAACATCACCAGAAAATCTTTCGATTATTTGATTGATTTTTCCTTGACATAATTGTTACGATTGGGTTACTGTGCTTTATTAGAAGTTGGTTTTGAAATTTTTTCATTGTTTATCTTATAAAATAAAGTTATATATAGATTCCAGCCAATAATGAATTTAAATTTATTTCTCATTTAATGAAGAGGGATTCACAATTGATTGATTACTGATTGGTGATCATTGCCATGTATGTCAAGTCTTTTCTAGTGTAGATCGAATCCTATAGACCGAATTGTAATATGGCTACTAGTTTAGGTGACTCGACATTGCGTGCACTATGTTGAGATAAGATGGTGAAAAACATGGACTACCTCCAACCACACTAGCACAGAGATGCAGTTTTCGATTCAAATCCCGTAGTGGTAGAGGTAATAAGAGTATAAGCAGTAATCGGGAAGATTAGGGTTTGGAGATGTTATTTAAAGAGTATAATCCAGTGAAATAAATTTGGAAAGAGTAAAAGAAAACGGATATCAAGAAGTTAGAAGACTAGAATTTGGGAAAACACAAAGAATGTATGCACCTGAGCCATTATGAACGATTTTGAGTCATGTCATTCAGGGTCTCTAACCATCAGTTGCTATCATCTCGCAGTCCCCAACCAGGTAATCTACACCTACCAACATGACTCACTCAGTCCACTTGAAGTTTCACTATTTCATCAATTGATTTGCCATCCTTACCTAGTACCCATTTCCTAACAACTGCATTACTTACTCGATGGTCCCAGGATATACGAGCAATGCTTCGAAGACACCTATGATTAAATACTAGTAACCCACGGATATCCTCTACTCTTACCGGCCATGTTTCACAGTCATAAAGTAGGATGGAACGAATTGCTGTGCAGTAAACCCGTCCTTTGGTTGATAGACAGATCAGCATAGTGATAACTAATCAAAAAGTATTTCATAAACATTAATCTAAATAGATTTCTATGATTTCTATCCATTGAATTGTTATTGTTATTGTATATTTATTTTAAAGATGACTTAATCGACTGAACTTTAAGAAGAATAAAATTAGATTTAAAAAAGTAAAGTACAATTGAATTGATTTCATTTCATTGTACTTCATTTGATAAGCTTTACTTATATTCATATTAGATACTATTAAACATGAAAGAAAGTTATCAAAGAAAATGTTCATTAAATCACCTTTATTTTTTCAAAAATATTTTTATTTTGATCAATTTTGTTGTTATTATTGTCCAAGAGGATAATAAGGATGAGGACGATGATGATGATGATGATGAGGAGGAGGATCATGATGTTTATGTACAGATTGATATTAAGTTAGAATATTGTTTTATGTGTTTACTTTCTTATTTGTTTTCTTCTTCTTTTTTCTTTCTTTCTTTTTCTTTTTTCTTTTGTATAAATGTGTAAGTAATATGTATTGATGATTAGATCTAGTTGAATCATTGAAATTCAAGTTATCCATTGTATCAATGAATGACATTGTAAAAGGATTATAGGTGATTTGAAAAAAACAAACAATTTTCTCTTCAGTTATTAAGTTCATTGCTTTAATATGATTTATGAAAACTGAATATTTTAAATAATTGAATTCTACAAGACATAGTCAAATGATGATATTTTCAATGATAAAGCTAAATTTTAATGGAATTTTGTGTTTTTGAACTGAATGGTTTAGTTATGGAGCTATCTGAAGTTTGTGCTGATGATGTCGGTCAGATGAATGATGAAAGCTCCACGACTAAATTATCCAGCTCCAAGAACAAAACTTCATTAAAATCATCCACTTGAACTACAAATCTTCTTCACCATTTCATAAAGCTAAATCTTATTGTTTAGATACTATAAAAAGTATCAGTTTTGTTTTATACTTATAATTATCCTTGACAACTTTAGACTGTTTCTAAATAATAAAAAGTCATTAATGAGAACATAGGATTTCTTGATAAAATATGTGAATCATACATTGAATAGTTCATTTGCAAATTGTAGCTTGGGAAGAATGAATAGATTGATCCGTTCACAGGCTAGAATAACCTTTGTGGACTCGATATTGTACCAACCCTTACTAGCTAATTGCGCTTAGATAAGCTCAGCTCCACATAATGGACTGACTTCAGTTAGACAATCACTGAAATTCAGAAAGTATTGCACAGTTATTTCGTGTTAATATGAAACTATTTAGTAGTAGTAGTAGTGTGTATCCTCGACTCCACCAGTGGTCCAACAGAGGATCTTCAGCCTTCGTGACGATCAAGTGACAGTTAGAACAATAATTAATATTTCTATTTCCAATCAACTCACAGTATTACGCTACCATCACTGATTTTCACTGAGATACTTTTCTGCGTAACACCTTCTATATAACCATGTTACTACTGCTTATTGTCAGTTTGTGTTGTTTCTCAGTAACGGTTTATGTCTGGGTACATATCAATAAGTTGGTTTTGAAAACAATTGTCAGTCTGATATTACCTCACGATCAGTATTGTTTACATAATCTTGAAGACCATAGAGCATACACTCGTCATCAAAATGTGAAACTGTGCTACTCTAGTATACATATATGTTGCTGTGATAATTTCCAAATAATTTGTTAATGCATCAATAGTGTAAGTGTGTAATGAATGACAGAACATGTAGAGACAGCCAATGTATTGAAATGAACAATCTCTTGGTAGAATATGAGAATCAGACATCAAATAATTCATTTGCACACCTCCATCATTTGTCCTACATAATCTGTATGATTCTTTCTATTTGCCATTATTCTGTTTAACTTGATCTACATAGCCCTTATTTGCCATGGGTTCTACATCTAATTGGTGTTACATACTACTTGTGTCTGTTAATATAACTAGTTTACACCACAGTAGTTCTTTAGTTTCAATCTATTAAGAGGATCAATTTTTATGAAATATCAATTGTATTTTGTACATTATTGTCAAATTTCAATTTGTCTACAAGAATCCAATAACATTTCATCACTTATATATTCCACCTTTAAGTTAAAGCTCCCTTCACGTTGTTTCAACCTTCTATCAGACACATTTTAATGCAGCATCTTAGAAATATTGCTCATATTTGCTGGGATCACCCGGTAAGGAATAGTGAGGTTACATTCAATGCATTAAAGAGTAATGGTAAACGAGTTGGTGAGGTTGTGAATCTTCACTAACTGAGATGTTTGCACTACGTGTCACGTATACCTGAACACCGATTACCACGACACACATTGCCGGTTAGTATTGGGGTTGGTTGGGAGAAAGTTAGGGGCTGCCAAACCAAAACGTGGCATCAGTGCTTGAAGTCAGTAACTTCTAGTCTGAGCCATGTTGGTAGATGTAAACTACTTGGTTGGAGCCCTCGCGACTATCATTACCAATTTTTGAAGACTGTGGGTAACATGACTTAGAACCGATCACAATGACATGGGTGTATATACTCCTTTGTCTTCCCTCAAACCGTAAGACTGAAATTGCTTTTTATTGTTTTCTTTCCACGAACTGATTCTTTCTTCCTGTATTATATCCTTAAACGTAATCTTCCTTTTATACATTTCTATCATGAAAGTGACTACTTCTATGAATCTGGTGTTCATCATGTTGTGCTAATGTAGTGTGACAACGTGAACTGCTGCATATATATGTGCCTGTTCTTACATTGTACCTGACTGACTAACTGATTAATTGATTATGTAACAAAACTAATAATATTTCATAAGTTTAGGGGTTGTGGAGATTGTTAAGTTTACTGATTGAAATCATAAGTCAATTGAAGCTAGACCACCACCTCGCACCCCGCAGGATCATGTATGCGCACTGTCACTGAGGAGTTCCATACTAGGACGAAACGGCCGTCCAGTGCTTCCAGGTTTTCCACAGTGTTCTAGCTTCAATTAACTCATGATTTTAATCAATATTTCACAAATTGTATTACTTTTCTTGATTCAGTTATTTATAATCTATTATTATTAATGTAATGAAATCCAAATAAAGCTTATTTTATACCTTTTTCTTCTTATCAATTTTCTTTTCATTGACCCATTACTTTTATTTTTTCTTTTAAAAAATAAAACTTCTCGTCTTCTTTTTTTCATTCTTCTCATCAGTTTATTTTGCTTTTCTTTTTCTTTTCTTTTTTTTAATGGTTGTCACACTGATATTCCTCTTCATTTATTATTTCTATTTTCTATTAAAAATAATGAAAAAAATAATAATTCACTATTTAGGTCATAGAGTTGCTTGCTCGCTTGCTTGCTCGTTTGTTTGTTTTTCTCTACTTTATCGAGTTTTGCTTCCCTCTCTCTCTCTCTCGAAATTAATAATTTTAAATAAAAATCTAAATTGTTGTTGTTGCTGTCGTTGTTGTTGTTGTTGTTGTTGTTAGGTTGATCATTATTTTAGTTCACACAATTCATACATATACTACTCATAATCATCATCATTAGTTTAGTAAAAAGAGAGGGGGGATAAAGGAAGAATTGAGACAATGTACAAAAGATAAAGTAAGGGCGTCATGGAGATATAAAGAGTGGAGGGGGAGGGGATTTTTTTTTTGAAAATGTTTAATTCAAAACAAACAACAAAAAAAACACATCGTTTACAATATTGACAAACAATTTTATAAGTGGTTTCATGTTTACAAGTTTTGATCTTCTCATTTGTTAATATTATTCCTATTTAAATGAATGATCTGTTTATGACATTGAAGCTAGAACTTATTAGAGAACGGGCATCTTTCGTGTCCATGTGCAACTTGTCATTTGTATACAGTTACGAAATCACAAAAAATCAAATAAGAAAAATCATACCTCATTAATAAACGCATACTCAATTGTATAGAAGTTTCGGAAAACACTAAGAAATCTTATCAAATGCTAGGAATTATTATAGAGGAATTAAATCAAAGAAAACAGTTTTTTTAAGCAAATTAAGTGTTTCATTGAAAAGCAAAGACCGTTGTGATGATACTCAAATCTGAAACCAACCTTTTATCTTGACAATAATATGAAAGATGTGGAGTTTCTTGTTCTTTCCGATTGATGATTTTCTTTTATCAGAAGGGATTTTTTTGGAGATTTTAGTAGTTTCAATAGTTGGAATCATGAATCAGTTGAGGCTAGACAACGACGGAAAAACTGGAAGCACTGGACTGACTTGAAGCGGTATTTCCTAGAGTTCTAGTGAGAAGCCGTGTTCAGTGAAGTTCAACCAAATCTGTTGTGAGATAGTAACTCACTGAAGACATTGGTGGATGTGTCGCTCAATTACGTGTATTAGTTGAAGTTAGACATTAACACCGTTGGATACCGGCTTAGTGATTTAATGGTTAAGCGCTCGCGAGCGAAACTTCAATGTCCTGGGTTCGGACCTCGCAGGGGGAGGCAGGATCGTGGATGCCCACTGTTCAGGAGACCCATACTAAGACGAAACGGCCGTCTAGTGCTTCCAGATTTCTTTTACTCTGAATAGTTTTTATATAACAGAATTTGTAATCTGTTCCATCAAACACTTGAGTCTGAAATGAAAATCGCTTAAAATTATATAACTTCGAGGGAGCTGAACATTCTAATTTTTACAAAATTCCAAAGGTACATTGAACAATATAAACGGCTAAAAGCAAATGTATTATCATAACTGTTGAGCACTATGAAGGGATTAATATCGATGTTTCTCAAATTTTGTAACATAATAATCTAATGACATCATCTTGAGTATGTATTATCCAAGCTACGTATAACTTTACAACAAATAAAATACCCATAATTTTCTGAGTGAATTAAAGTTTCTTCCTTACAATAAACTACTGACTAGACACTGTTAAGCTACTCATGAATTTAAGAACAACAACAAAGTAGGCGTATACAATTCTTTATCCGATTATCAATAACCTTAATTTAAAATTTATCACATCAGTCATAATTCCTTTTAACCTTCAAATGCCCTGGTACGGTCAACGGTGAGGAGAGTCAACTCTCCCTCTCGAAACGCTCTCATATGGCCACGTGCATACAACCACTGACAGGAAAGTCCTACTCACTACCTTCTCACGGCTGGAGTGTAGTTTACGATATTGAGATGACGAAAAGTGAATGTATGGCGCTTTAACCCGGTTGGTAGATACGGACAAACCACCTAGGAGAGTTGGAAAACCCTGACTCCAAACCAATGGTGTACATGGGCTCCAGGATCCTGAAGGAATAAATAGCATATGAACCAATTGTTGGTCACCAGCTACCATGGGACTGCATCTACTGACGTTTGTGAATTAGATCCTTAGGTTGAAGATCTGGGGCGAGGGTAGCCTTCTAAGGCAACCCTAGCTTCGCTTTTGGCATGCGGATAGTTTCATAATCCACACACATTTATCAAGTCACTTGTATAGCACATATGTATTCGGTACCCCTTTATACCAGCATTTATGTGTTCAAATAAAATAAATATATAAATAATGACAAACAGTTTAATAATACATTAATTACACAAACAATAAGGATTAATATAATTTGCCTGGATCAATGATTGTACGAAATATACGTATTCAAAAATGCATTGTCGTATTTGACTTATTTAATTTCGTTATTCACTATCGTGAGTTAAACCAATAATATTATACGAGGATTGATGATATGTATATTATCAATAACAATCAATCATATGATGTAACTGGAAGCAGACCCTAGGTCACTAAAGTGGTGATCCCATCGACAACATCATCCGATCTAATTGACGTCAAAATGAAAGGTCATAAACGTTCCTCATCCTGCTGACTATGAATTGGTGGAAAATGGAATTTTTGACGTCTGGTGACTTACCATAGATTGCAAGTTTAGATAATGTATGAGTTTGAGGAAATTGCTGGATTTCATTAAATTCATATATCTATCTGAGTTAAACGACTACTGAAAACCTGGATGCGCTGGACGGTTATTTTATCCAAGTATTGGACTCCTTAGCTGTGTCCATCGACGACACCACACATGGGGATGCAATCCACTATCTTCGAACTGGTGTGAGAAGGTTTAGCCTTCAGACTACCGAACCAGAATCCAACAGTGTTCATGATTTCAGTGAATTCCAACAATTTCCACGACTTAAAATTGAAAAATGATCATATGCTCACTAGTGACTGGCTTTGAGAGGTGATTCTTGAAGTTCTAGTGCGAAGCCATGACTAGTGGAGTCCAACTATGTCGGTTAAAGACAATGGAAGATAATCGCACAGTATCGTGGATTGATTGAACTTAGACATTAACACCGTCGGATACTGGTTCAATAGTCTTAAGGTTAAGCATTCATAAACCAGTTCAAAGATACGGGATTCGATCTCCATGTAATGTCGTCAACAGACACTGCTGATGAGTCTATTACTCAGTCGAAACAATCGTCCACTATATCCAGTTGTTTTTTTTTCTCAATAGTTGTCTAATTGAAATCAGTTCATGATTTTAATCCAGTTCAAATGACTTCTTTCTTTTTAAACATATCCTATAATAGGCTAATAATAACTTATTTGATATAAAAAGAAATATTCTCTATTGAATCATTAAATTTCAAACACTTTCTATACGAGCCTACAAAGCGTTATATTCTGTTTTGGTTGTTCGTTTGTTGTTGCTAGAAAGGTTACCAACTTGTTTCATTTTCTTTTCTCTTTTTTCTTCTTCTTCTTCTTCATTGTATCTATGTAGGTCAATTCTGTCAGCTTAGTAATTTATTTATTTATATAATGAATTAATGAATATAATCAGTAATATTACTATTATTAACCTTAAATTTCTTTTTTTCTTTTCTTTATTTCATAAATAAATAAACTACAATAATTGTAAATGAAACATTCATCCCTTTTTTGAGAATCAGTATTAGAAGTTATCTAATTCAATTCTATTAATATTAGAAAATATCAGCAATATTATTATTATTATTATTATTATTATTATTATTATTATTATTATTCATCTTTATAGTTAACTAATTCATAAATGACTAAAACTATGAAAAGTAATTCTTAGAGCGATGAGTTATAACTGTATTTTTGGAAGTTGGGTGACATGGGATCGAATCTGCCAGGGAGCACTAGTTCCCTCAAAGATTACAGGTACACCTTGTTGACGAGTGCCAAGTAGCTTGAAACTCGGGTCCAGGGTTTTCTGTTGACTACCTCTAACCACTATCTATTAGAAGTATATTTGAAATACAAACTATTGTATTGTAACTAGTTTCAAGAGGCATTTCATGGAGTTCTAGGGAAAAACAGTGATCAGTGGTGTTTAACCAGATCTGTTGTGAGATCGTAACTGATGATAATGATGGACATTAACACTTTCCATTGAATGCCGACTGGCTCAGTGGTCTAGTGGTTAAGCGTTCGCGCACGGAATTGATAGGTCCTGTGTTCGAATCTCGCGAGGGGGGTCGTCATCATGGATGCTCACTGCTGAGTACTCCTATAATAGAACGAAACGGCCGTCTAGTACTTTCAGGTTCTCCATAGTGGTCTAACTTCAGTTGACTCATGATCTCAACTATTAAAATTACTATAATATCCACAAAACCCCTTCTGATCTTATTGTATCATAACTGAGGTTTAAAGGCTTAAATTCCATTCCTTGGATGTTTATAATTTCATATTACTGAAAAATGCTAAACTGAAACAAAGCAACTAGCCATTGCTTCATTCATCATGCTTTTCTCTCTGTCTCTCTTTCTTTTTGCACTAATAAGAACTAAATCATGAATAAAGTTAATTATTGATTCAATATATTCAGTTTTTAAGTGTCCATCAACGAAGGGCGTAAGTAAGTAAGTAAGTAAGTTTTTTTAAGTGGTGGTCATTGAATAAAAAGATATATATATATATACTTCAAGAAAACGCTATGTGTAATACTTATGAACCATTTAACTAAATAATAAAAAATAATGATGTTAATTAACTCGAATTTCAATTTTAACTAATCTTATTTAAATAATTGTCCATTACTTACTACTATTGAAATTATTGTATACTGATTATTTATATCGGTATACAGGTTGCTAGGGGCATTGACCTCTTGATCTGTAATGGAAAAGAAAATTATCGATCTTTTTTTTAATGTTATACATATCACTGTAATAATCATGAATAAATATAATTCATTTAGAATTAATGTATTTGCTAAGCAACTCAAAAGATACCGTATGCACAATTGTCTATTGAATGATCTATGATGTTTGTTTGTTTTGTTGTGTGTATGTGTATATGTATGTTTAATTAAATTGGGTGTGTTGTATATTCATAAGGTTTATGAATTAAGTATTAAGGTCTTATTTAGTTGACCTATTCATCCTTTTATACTTTTGTTGTTGTTGTTGTTGTTGCTGTTGTTGTTGTTGTTGTTGTAAATTAACCTGTGAAAACTCAAAAGTTAATTTGCATTTCTTATTGGACTAGTATTATTATGATTAATAATAGTACGAGTTACATTATTTTTATTATTATTACTTACTTACTCCTGTTACCCACAATGGAGCATAGGTCACCGACCAGCATTCTCCAACCCACTCTGTCCTAGACCTTCCTTTCTAGTTCTGTCGAATTGTTGTTCATTCTTCTCATGTCTATCTCCTCTTATCCTTTCGCCTTGGGGATTTCAAGTGAGGGTATATCTTGTGACACAGTCAGATGCTTTCCTCAATGTATGTCCTATCCACTTCTAGCGCTTCTTCCTTATCATTATAAGGTTGTCTTATTGTTTATTTTAACATTTTAAAGGCAAACAAATTATCCCTTGAATGTTGATAATGTTAGTCACTAATTTAGTTTTGTCCATCGAACTTTTAATATTTTGGTGTTGGTTTTTTCTATTTAAAAAATTTCCCATATTGTGAATTATAACAACATATAGATCCTCAACATCTTAATGAAACAGATTACATAAATAAACCTGAAAATGGATAAATACACATTTATGGCCATTACATTGATGATACTTTTACTACTATTAATCAGAATAGTGAAAAAGAAAAACTGAAAGTAATTCAACAGTATACAATCACCAATCACATTTCACACAAGTCTTGTTAAACAGGAAACAAAGTGGTTCCATCAGTAGAACTGTGTGTATAGGGAAAGTTCTTCATCAAACAAATATACACATTCCTTCAGCTCTCAATTCATTCATTCTTAGAGAAACCTAGTTAGAAGTATTGCAAATACAGTTAGGAAGATATGCTCAGACGACACTATAAACTACGAACTAAAACTCATTTGTGGTATATTGATTCAAATCGATTATCCACAAATTTCTCTGAAGAAACATTCTTGTAGAATGAACAGGAAAATAGCGACATGGATGGTCATTAAGAAACCTCTCTTCCTGAAGCTACAATTCAACGGAGATATCGCCTGAAGGAAACGTCAAATGAGGCTAACCTTTCTCTATCGTCCTTCAACCGACCTACCTATGTTGATTCGTTAACTGAAGGATAAGTAACGTGATTTGGCGACATACATGAACTGCTCCTATGAAGAAAGCCATATTACATGTACAATCAGATAACTGAGACAACGAGTTAATGAACACCTCCATTTGTGGTTAGGAAAGAGTATCTTCAAAACAATACACAACTCTGTCCTATCACACTTGATTCATGTCGTTCATGTGGCAGATAGATTTAGGTCATTTAGAGTGATTTGCCTTATTCCTACTAGTCCTCTTTAGCCACTTCTTACTTGTCTCTTACACATGACACAAACTATAGGAATTTGAGTTAACAATCCAAATGTTTGCATTCATAAGCAATTTGTGACACGCTTGTCTGTTGATTGACTAAACTAGCCCCTAATCAATCAATCATTTTATTTATTACTTTTCACCATTCTCTACGTTCGTTTATTCTTCTTCACAATCCACTTCTCGAATATACATTTCACTGTCCAATTATCTGAACACTTCTCATTACGTAATCTGATCACTTTCACTGAATGTTAACTCAGTTTCGATTTTCCAGGTTGTTCACCTACTTTTTACTTTAGTGAAACATGAATTCAAGTGTTTATCACAGACTCACTAACTGCCTTGATTAGTTTAACATTTTCTTATCTGCTTATAAATTGTATTGTATATTGGGGTAAATTTTGATGAGGATCTGATTGAAAGCAATACTGTTCGCTTACATATGTTGTTCTGCTTTGGAGTTCCCTGAGTTAAATTGTATGATTGTGGAGCTTTTGTTGTCGTCTGACAAAGCATTATGAACGTTAAGTTTATATAGGATTGAGCATTTTGATTATTCCACAAGCATTGGGTCTGTTTTCCCTAGTTGCCTTGTTTTACATTTGTTATATTCGTTTATGTTTCTATACTATTGACTTCTGAATACATTTCAGCTTCAATATTTAGGCTAAGAGCATTCATGGTTCTAGTAATAATATATTCATTTACTGATAGTTTAGACTCATTGTTTATTGGCTAAATGAACTACCTGACTCCGCTTTATCTGGTAGGTCAGGCAAATGTAGAACCTACTACGCATTGGTTAAGATCTTAGCGGAATAAAGATATGCTCTAATATAGTCTTTTAAAAATCTTATTTACTTTCTTGATTACTTCTAACATTTATCATAGGTGAAAAACTGTTGACGTCTATTTATTAACGTAAAGTCTTATGATGGCTAGTTCAATAATGTAGTCTCCTCAGCCAGAATCAATACTTATTCGAGGTCTTGAATAAACTATCGAAATCCCAATGTTTTAATGTCATCATAGCCATTGCTGTTGCGATGTATGCTACTTATGTTAACAGACGTTAGCAGTATGTAACACCGATTGGAAGTGAAAACCCTGACAGCAGAAGACTATGATAGTCGACTTGAAGAAAACAGAAACGGAATTGTGACTTGAAAGAATCATATATGATGTAAAGAGCAAGTGACGGAAATTTGCAAACGAAGTATTCAGTGCATAATTCTCACATTTTACCAAGATATTGTGTAATTTTACATTAGAAATACATTGGTTGTCCCCACCTATACTCTCGTTCATTACACTGCGACTAGAAACATTGTCATCAGACCATTTGAGAAGAGCCCGAACATGTTTATTAATGTAGAGTGTCACCTCTTCTATATCTGGCGGTGTCGTCGCGGTTACGGATGCATCGACTTTGTCGAGTAGGCAGTCTTACCGCTTATGATTGACAATCGGGAGCCTCTGCTATTCCTCTGTATCACTGCGTATACTTTGAAACAGAAACCAGTGCAATCCTAACGACACTTAGTAGGAACATGAAAGATTAGGGCAATGAAGATTTACTCATCCCCAAAAAATTCATCCGAAAATCATATCTACATTAGATCAAAATACAGTTATTATTGTACTAATTTTTACACCTAATACCATAGGTAGAGGAACATACATAGATTTACTGTAAAACACACTCACTAAATCTATATCATATGAATCGATATAGGGGACATAATATGTTACACTGACCAATAGTTTACACATCATATGGAATATAGTTTACACATAATCAATACAAAAATGATTGACCTCTTCAAGTCACACTGCCTTAAAAGGAAAAAAAATGACTTGGTACAAAAAAAAACATTTACCTTAATAACATCATCTTTTTATCTCATCATATCAAGTTTAGACTGGGAGCAAATCTAGTTGTTAAGCTTCCTATAGATTGTCTCTAACTAACCGACATTAAATCAAAGGGAGATTCAATGTGAAATCATTTAAATTAACGACCACATTGCAACCTAATGACATATAACAATATGAATTGCATATATATACATGCATTCCATTCTTGTTGCATACACGTACTAACAGTATCAACCTATACTTCATAACCTATGTTACAACATAACTAGTATAAACTATGAGGATCAGGTAAATTTGAAGATATCTGTTAATCTCTAGGCATAAAATACAATGATAAGTAATCAAAATCTCCTCTATTGTATGTAGGTACATAGTGTCAAGTAAGTGTTAACAAATATAGAAAATTATTATCAAAATCTTGAAAATACCACAATTTCTGACGTATGAAACTAAAGTACTGGATTCGAGCCTTAATATTAATAGATGGTTACTCCTAAAATGGGTTCAATGAACATCTTGAATTCCACTATTAGCAGAAATCTAAACGTTTCACTCTAAAAGATCTAATTAAACTAGTTTATGTATATGATGATCTCTGCTGCTTACTACATCCTTACCACTAAAAACTGATCACTAAAACTCTAGTTTATTTTTTTTTAATTCCATTAATTACTCACTTATGCCTGTTATTCCTCATGGAGGAGCATAGGCCACCAACCAGCACTCTCTATTCAACCCTGTCCTGGACAATCCTTTCCACCTCTTTCCAATTGTTATTCATCCTTCTCATATCTGCTTCTATTTACCGACATAATGTGTTCTTTAGACTTCCTCTTTTCCGCTTCCCTTCAGGATTCCAAGTTGGCGCTTGCCTCGTAATGCCGTTTGGTGATTTCTGACTTTAATTCCATACACGACATACATATAAAACATAAGTTGCACATTCAAATCTGGAACTACTTATTCAAACGTTTAAGTCATCGCTCTTTTTTTTTCTAATTTTCATTTATCGCCATTCATTCTCCTATTTTAAATTGGTTCTACTTCATTAACTAAATCGGGTAACAGCGTATACTTATGCACTTACATGAAATGTTTACAATCTGTCTTGAATCAAATTACTCAAAAACTCATGAAATGTCACGATGGCAGTTCGTATATTTTCCTGTTTCTTATCTGTCATTTGGAGAAACAAGACGTGATTACTATAGAATTCATAGATTAAATATATTTGGCTAATGAAAAAGATATCACAAAACTGAGATCGATCATAAACAACTACGGATGAATATGAACAATAGACAGGATAATAGGGTTGGTAAAGCAAGAACATATGGAACTCAAAATAATTGTCTGTCAATCAATATCAAAGTCACAATCGTCAATACGAACGTCAACACAGTCCTACTGTACGGAGTCGAAACATGGAGGACTACTACAACCATCATCAAGAACGTACCAGTATTTATAAATAGTTGTCCATGCAAAATACTCAACATCCATTGGCCGGATACCATCAGTGACAGCCTACTGTGGTAGAGAATAAACCAGCTTCCAACTGAAGAGGAAATCAAGAAGAGACGTTAGAAGTGGATAGGACATACATTACGGAAACCACCAAATTGCATCACTAGGCAAGCCCTAACTCGGAATCCTGAAGGGAAGCGGGAAAGAGGAAGTCCAAAGGAAACATTACGTCGGAAAATCGCAGATATGAAAAGAATGGATAACAATTGGAAAGAGGTGGAAAGAATTGTCCAGGACAAGCTTGGATGAAGAATACTGGTGGGTGGCCTATACTCCTCCATGAAAAGTAACAGGCGTAATTGAATAAGTAATGAATGAATGAATAATAAATGATTACTGTTTAAAAACAATTTATACATATTTCTCGAATACTTACAAATTAAATGCCTATACAACAGGAATTTTAATTCGATTTCCCTCCCCCCCCCATTTCTTCTAAAAAAGATCCTTTACTATGATCAGATATATGGTATTCAAATAAATAAGGTTTTCTAGGATAGTAACATCATCTCTCAATTAATTACTATACATTTATTATCTGAAATGTAATCAATTTGATCTTCCTTTTTATTATTCGTTTTGTTCTTGTTTAAATCAATAAATTCATTTCACTAATAACTAATAATAATAATAATATTCTTAATAATAATAATAATAATCAGATTATATACACTTGGCGGTGAATTAGTTAAATCACCTGAAATGGTGAAAGATCATCATTTCTATGTTGCTGCAGGAAGTGAAACATATTTATCACGTGATTATGGACAACCATTACCTCGATTAATCACAGCAAGTAGAAAACCAACTCAGTAAGTTGTTATTTAATAATGTATAGTTGTATGTGTGTATGTTTGTGTGTTTAAGTTGTTTTCTCAATTTTAGAAATAATTTCGATGAGACTATAATTTATGAATGAACCAATTAGGTATAAGATTAAAGGTCTTGGATTTTGATGTGAAATGCACTCATCCATTATAACTGATGTCAGTTCTAACCTTAATCATCAACTGTAAATCATAATTCGAATTCCTCACACTGTTTTATAACCCTCATTTAGTCCTATTTATTAGGTGGATATTCTCAAGGTCAGTCTAGCGTCACTGAAAGGTCGTCCATAAATGATAGTCTCACCATATTTTTTTTAAAGTACTCATTTCATCATAGTCTAGATCACTTATCGAATTTTTTTTTCTTGTTAGCGTTTTTTTTAAGCGGGTTAGTTTTCTATGGGATGGGGTCGCTAACTCCATACCCAACCCTCCTCCTTTACCCAGGCTTGGGACCGGCGGAGTTCACTTATCGAATAGAAATATCTAAATAGCTAATTATTAAAATCTTTCTATCTAATATGAATACCATTAAAATACTTATTTTATTCAATAGTATAAATTGAGTATACTCATTTATATTTATAGTATAAGATAAATTTATTTAAAAGAATTCAAATTTAATTATCAATATCAAGCTAATTTTCACTTTTGATTGATATAACATACTACTGGTATCTATCGACATCAGTAGTATACATCATAGTAGTACAAATCAAGAAAACCCAATTAGAATAATAACAAGTTTGCCATTCAAAATCATTGGTCAATTATACGGTATAATTTTTTCTTTAATCATGATCTAAACACCCTGTAGGTTGTAAAGGTTCCAGATTCAATGCCTGATATGATGAGTAATGACTTAATCAATTGAAATCCTAATGATATGTTCATTTGTTAAGAGTAATTACATAGATGCTTCATTGTATAATACTATAAATATATGTGTTTATACAATAAGTTATTGAACTATTATTATTTAAGACAATTTAGTACAATCTATGCAAACCTGACAGTTAATCCTTATTGTTAAAAAAAAAACCCATATAAAATATGATGTATTCTTAAATCATTTCAATTTATTTTGGTAGTTAAATAAATCCTTACCACTAGTTTCCACACCTTTTTCTCTTTATGTTCAAGTTACTATGTGAATTCAGTCTGAAGTTAGCTATGACAAAATAATCGAATCAAGCATTGATTGTACAAGACATATCATAAACAGCCATTACTGATTGATTTTACTTTATGTAAACAGTCTATTTCATAATAATCACAGTGATTGAAATCTAAATAATCCCATATCATAATGACATATTAGTCCGTGATTTTTCACGGAATTAAACAAAATTATCCCCGATTAATCCCAGACCAATTTAAGTTTGACAGATTATGTCACTGGTTACTGATAATAAATTCAACATCGACCTCCTCTATCTTCATATACTATCGAAAGAGATCATCATGGTTACTTACTTACTTACTTACGCCTGTTACTCCTAATGGAGCATAGGCCGCTAACCAGTATTCTCCAACCCACTCTGTTCTGGGCCTTTTTTTCTAATTCCATCCAATTCTTGTTCATTTTTCTCATATCTATTTCCATTTCTCGGCATAATGTGTTCTTTGATCTTCCTCTTTTCCTTTGGCCTTAAGAATTCCATGTGAGGGATTGTCTTGTGACGCAGTTGGATGATTTCCTCAATGTGTGTCCTATCCACTTCCAGCGCTTCTTCGTAATTTATCCCTCCGCTGGGATCTGGTTTATTCTTTCCCACAGTTGGTTGTTGCTAATAGTGTCCGGTCAACGGATCAGAAGTTTTCTACATAGACAACTGTTTATTTATTTATTTCAACACATAGATATTGGTACAAGGAGGCACCAAATACATATGCGCCACACAAATCTCAGTCGATGTGTGAAGGCTGTGATACTGCCCGGGTGCCCAAACCGAAGCAGGTGGTTTTCTTAGGGGGCCACACCCCGAGCCTTTGACCTAAAGGTCTGACCCACAAAGCAGTGGAGCATCGTGTTGAGATGCAGTCCCATGGTAGCCGGTGACCAACAATTGGTTCATACGCCATTTGTTCCTTCAGGATTCTGGAGCCCATGTGCACCATTGGTTTGGAATCCAGTTAAAACGCCGGACATTCGCTTTTCGTCCTCTCATTTTCGTAAACAACAGTAACGGCACGAGAAGGCAGTGAGTAGGAATTCCCTGGCAGAGGCTATATACGCGTGGCCATGTGAGAGCATTTCGAGAGGGAGAGTGGACTCTCTCCACTCTTGGCCGTACCAGGGCATTTGGGGGCATAGACAACTGTTAATAAACACCTGTAATCATGGTTACTAGAACTTATTGATTAACAAAAATATAACCTAAAATTACAATGAATAAGAGACTAAATGATCTATGGTAATTGATCCAATGACAGAATAAATGATCTAATAGGATTTATGATATCATATAATCATGTAAATAAAATCTAAAGTAGACTCTTTTCTATCTTATTGATGAAAGAATCAAGATAATCATTGATCACTTAATTATTCTTTATCAATTTCACAAAATGTAAAAACTACATCCTCTTATCTAATCGAAATATTTAATGAGTTTGAATGAAATGCTCAACACTAAATTTTTCTGATCAGTAAAGGGTTATGAAAGTTATTCAGATCACGAATGGATTAATGTTAAACCATCATTGAAAACCTAGAATTACTAGATGGCCGTTTCGTCCTATTATGACACTTCTCAGCAATATACATCCATGATCTCACATACGGGAGTTGAACCCAAGACCTTCGGTCTCACGAGTGAACGCTTAGCATCTAGACCATTATATTGAAATCTAATTGTGTTAATTTATAACTTCAACTAATCCATTATATTTTTGATGGAAACCTATTTGTTCAATTTCAAGCATATTTCATCTTAATAATAAATTTCTGTTTTTCAATAAATTTTAATTAAAATAATAAACTATACAATAGTTTTCAACAGCTGAGATCATGGAAAACCTGAAAGCACTGAACGGCAATTTCGTCCTATTGTCGGACTCCTCAGTAGTGTACATCCATGACCCAGCCTTGTGAGATCCGGAACTAGGACCTATCAGCCTCGCACGTGAATTCTTAACCTCTAGACCACTGTATCGCTCAATTTCGTGGATTAGTTGAAGTTAAAAATTAACACTGTCCGTTGGATTTCGGCCGGCTCAGTGGTCTAATAGTTGAGCGTTCGTGCACGAGACCGACATGTCCCGGGTTCGAGTCCCGCAAACAGTATCGTGGATGCACACTGCTGAAAAGTTCTATACTAGGTTGGAACGGCCATCCAATACTTCCAAACTTTCCATAGTGATCTAAATTCAATTAACTCATGATTTCAACTATTGAAATTATCATGATATCCACAAAACACCCCTTATGATATTACAATAGTTTGTTCAAAATTTACTATCATCAACTAAACAGTAGACTTTTTTTCTACAATTTATTATTGTTGAAACCTTAATTTTTCATTACAAACAACAAAAAAAAAGTTTATCACATGGAATTATTATTCTCTGAATAGAGGAAAGTTCATAGATTCACGTGTATCAACCATAATATTTAAAAGGAAAAGAAAGAGAGAAAGAAAGAAAGAAAGAGGGAAAGGGAGAAAGGGGAAAAAAGAATGTTGTCTAAGATAAATTTAAAAAAAAACAATAAAGATG
The DNA here is from genome assembly GCA_944470405.2 of Schistosoma mattheei. Taxonomy (NCBI): domain Eukaryota; kingdom Metazoa; phylum Platyhelminthes; class Trematoda; order Strigeidida; family Schistosomatidae; genus Schistosoma; species Schistosoma mattheei. The sequence continues at coordinate 88,795,993 of OX103947.1, read as the reverse complement.
AAATAGGAATGATCAATATCATCATCATCATCATCACCATCATGATCATCATAATAATGATCATGTGTCTATAGTGAAATTATAATAAACAATAATAACCTGTACACATGTTTAACAAAGCCAATGAACAATCAAATAAACTTATTACTATTCCCTATTATATTTCAGCAAAAAGCGAATAGTATAACTGTATTGGGAAGTAATATTGTTGTGTATTGAATGAGATTATCAGTATGGACAATGAAATGTATTTAAACAATAAAATTTTCAAGAATCTTATAAGAAAATCTAAGAAACATTAATTGTCTTTAAATTTGATTATTCCTTCATCACAATTGATTGATCACTGGGTGGCGATCAATGTCATGCTTGTCCAGTCCTTATTAGTACAGACCGAATGCTATTGATCATGTTGCAATGTGGCCACTAGTCTAGGTGACTCGACACTGTGGGCACTTTATATTGAGATTAGATGGTGGTTGGAGGTAGTGACACAAGATCGAATCCGCCAGGTAGCACCAATTCCCTCAAGATTACAGGTACACCTTGCTGACGAGTACCAAGTAGCACGAAACCCGGGTCCAGGGTTTCCTGTCGACTACCTCTAACCACTATCTAATTATTCCTTCATTTCTATATTCATCATTCTTTGTTCTCCTTGATCTTCTTAACCTTTTTAACACTAAACATTTCACTTTCGATTCATGTGACATACTACTTATATCTATCGACATCAGTAGTATTACACCACAGTAGTACAGATTAAAATTTTGATGAATCTAACAGTACTTTAGATATGCCAACCATTTTTTTATTTATTTTGTATTTTAATCATCTACTACTCATGTTGCTTGTCATAGAAATAAACACTGAATTGTATTCTGGTTCACTTGAACATACGGGTAAATTATTATTAATGACTTGTAGTGAACAAGAACACCAGTGGGAACAATCGAATGTATTTGACTCGAAATTACAAGACTTTTCAATAAAATCTAACAATCATAAAGTAAATGCTTAATTTGCAAACTGTCCACCAATTGTCTTAAAATGCCTCAGACTTTATTGTCCTTGTAGTTTCATACAAATTGCATCCTGTCTCCATTCTTTACTGTTCGATACTCTTGTCTCTCTGTTGCCAGACCTTCTGTTCACGACTAATATCATATACTACTTATGTCAATATAAGTAACATACACTAGAGTATAATCTTTTGTTTATTTTAAGGTCATCTGAACTGAGCTTATATAAAATTTGTGAATAGAAAATTTAATAGTTGAAATCATGTGTCAACTAAGACTAGATCACAATGAAAAATCTGAAAGCACTAGACAGCCGTTTCATCCTAGTATGAAACTCCAGGATTCGAATCCCGTAAGTGGAATCATGCATATAGATTGCTGAGGAGTCCCACACTAGGACGATGGTCTAACATCAATCGATTCATGATGTTGAACAATCTCCACAAATTCATACTGAAATTAATCTACTTTTCATTATTTACTTATAAATTATCTTTTCATTTAGAATATTAACACTTTTATTCATTGTTCTAATTTCTTTTTTATAATCTATACAAATATACCAATGTTCAACAGTATATATTCCAATGTACATTTCATCAATGATATACCAGATGAATGTTATACACATAGAGGTCAACATCATTATTATCATGATTGAAGGATACAATATAATCCTTTTTTTTCGATGACTTTCTTTGTGTGTGTGTGTGTGCGTAAAGATTTATTTTTATACATTGAAACTATATATAATGTATGTTAATTAATTAGGTTCACATAGAGACAGAGAGAGAGAGGGGAGAGAAGTCCAACATGAGATAAACGATTTTGTATGTAAACAATAAGAATATTTGTGGTGTATCTATCAAATACCTGCTTAGTTTTCTTCTTTTTTTTAATTTATTAGTAGCAATTTTGTTGTGGCTCTCTTTGTATTTACTTTTATGAACAACAGTATCCAACACAGAATCTAATTATCTTGTGCTTGAATCGAAATCGCTTTATTATATATATATACATATTGCTGTACAAAATTGAACTAACTATATTTTAGTTTGCTGAATGCAAACAATCGATTTTATAATGAATAGGTTTCATTGTTTATACAAACTTCAAGGGGTAATGAACAATGTTTTTGATCATAATTTTACTTTACACATGTATGAATCTTTTTCTTTATTATCTGTATTGTGGACTGGTTTAAGTTAGACAGTAACACAGTTGGATTCAAGCGTAGTGGTCTAGAAGTTAAGCATTTTGTGCTAGACTTGAGTTCGAGTCCCGCGTATGGGATCATGAATGCGCACTGCTGAACAGTCGCATACTAGGACGAAACGACCAGTCAGTGCTTCCACGTTTCCAATAGTGGTCTAACATTGATCGGTTCATGATGTCAATTAAAACTTTTTCATTATTATTAGGTACTTAAAGATATTCTATACGAGGCAGCGAATAAACTAGCTTTCATATTAATTGATACTCGTCAATAAAACTTACTGGAAATCATGAGAGAACTGATACTCGTTATGAAATTCAAACTTATGTGATTCAGTTTCATAATCAAAGATGTTACCGACTAGTTATTCGAGCCACGACGGACATCCTGTAAGAATGATTTGGCTGATTACTGAATAGTAATCAAAATCATGTTTTTCTACTTTTTAATGCTAATCGATCAACACTAGGATTTAAACAAAAGTATATTCTGGAAATTATTATAAAATGCGCGTCAATTTACAGGCAACATCAGATTTATCCAAAGTGGATATAACATTAATGAAAAGTAGAGTCATGTTATTTGGATAGGAGTAATTCGTTAATTATTATTATTGTCACACAGATAATAATAATAATAATAATTTGATGTATGCGATCCAGTATTATGAACATTGAATAGTGTATGTCAGTCAGTCAGTCAGTCAGCTACAACGTAGGACCAGGCACATGTATGCATCGGTCCAGGTTGCCATACCTCATTAGCACAGCAAGATGAACACCGGATTCATAGGAGTGGTTAGGTCAAAGGTGGTAATATATAGGAGGAAGATTGCAATAAGGATATAGTATAGGAAGAAAGAATTAGTTAGTAGAAAGAAAGATATGAAGTGATCTTAATCTCTTAGTTTAAGAGAAGACAGAGAGTGTATACACCGACGCCATTGTGATCGATTCTGAGCCATGTCACCAAGGGTCTCCAACCATTGGTTACGAAAGTCACGCGGACCCCAACCAAGTAGTCTGCATCTACCAACATGGCTCAGACTAGAAGTTAGTGACTTCAGGCACTGATGCCACGTTTTGGTTTGGCCGCCCCTAACTTTCTTCCAACCATCCCCTACACCGGTTAGCATTGCACGTCGCGGTAATCGGTGTTCAGGCATACGTAATACGTGGCCCAACCATCTCAGTCGATGAAGATTCATAACCTCATCAACTGATTTACCACCATTCCCTAATACCCTGCGTCTAACCTCACTATTACTTACCCGGTGATCCCAGCAGATGCCAGCAATATTTCTATGTGCTTATATTATACTAATAAACTTTAGTAAAACACAGTTATAATCGAATCAATGACATAACACATGATAAGTTATTGTAAGATCTTCTTTCAATATACTTTTAGACTTATCAGTATATTATGACAATATCGGGAACAATATGGCGTAGTGAGTGATTAAGAACAAGCAAATAATTAACCATCTTTAACAAAGCTGCATACACTTATAAGGCGAATGATGCTTCATTTAATGTTTAAATCCATGTGTTTCAATCTTACAGTTAGAGATGAATCTATTTGAATCGATAATGATCACTAGTCATGATAAACAGTGCAATGATCATTGTTCTACACCAAGTTAATTATTCTTTGAATTAGTTTACTTATATGACATTATCAATTTGCAATAAAGTCATACATTAATAAAGTTTCTGAATATTTCACTTGATAGGATATGTCTCTTATTTACAATTGGTAACCTGTTGCATATATATATATATATATATATATATATATATATATATAACGATTTAGTTTTTTACAAGATGAGGTCGCTAACTCCATCCCCAACCCTCCTCCTTTATCCGGGCTTGAGACCAGCAGCAGTCCAAGGGGGGGCTCCAGACTAAGTTACACAAAACACTATTTTATCTTGTCTAAAATGTTGTTATTTTTATTGCTTAAGAAAGTTCATCCCCCTAGTTTGTATCGTTTTAATGAAATTTGCGTGCGTACTTTCTATGTTTTCTTCTATCATAATCACTCTCGTTAAAATGGTTTCTTTTTTATTATTTTGTTCTTTTTTGTTGTTGCTTACCTGATAGATTTATTTTGATAATTGACTGAATAACAATTTAGTTTTCTATTTGTCTCTTCATGAATCTTTTCAATGCTCCAATACGTTTGTTTGTTGTAGTTTTTGTTTTGTTTCAGTTTGACTAATCACAAGTTTAAATATTGAATGATCATTCAATTGTTCGATTGCTTTATTTCTTCTTCTTTAAAATATCTAATGGCAATTAAATATTGTCCTCTTCTTTTTGTTGTTGTTACCGTAGTAGTCATGCTTGTCCGGGTATTTTTATCTATGTCTAAAGTGTTTTGTTTTTCTAATCTATAAAAATAGAAACTATAAACAGAATATGTAAGTTATGTGTTTGTTTGTTTGATATGTTTTGATGAAACATATTTTCCTTTTAAACAAAATAGACTTATTTTAAATTCATTTGATATTGTTGTTTACTTTTCATTGATGTTTTGGGACTGTAATTGATCAGTCTCTTATTGACACATGGGTATACTGTGTGTATTGTCATGATAATGCCTTAATTCACAAGCATTCTAAGCAATGATGGATAGTGGTTAGCAATTGAATTCAGTTTGACGCGCGTTTCGTCCTATTTGGGGCTCATCAACAGGATGCACCTGCATCTCAGAGTTGATGTTCGCTCTGGGACTCGAACTCAGTACTGATCACTCCAAACACCACCGAGTTATCTACTTAGCTATTGAGTCACGATAATCAGTTGCTTGTGCAATGGGGTGAAGTTTAAATTGCACAAGGAAGTGGTTATAAGGACTCAGTAGATCAGTGGATAATGTGATGGCGTACTGGTTTCTAGTCTCGGAGTGAACATGAAGTTTGAGATGCAGGTACATCCAGTTGATGAGTCCCAAATAGGACGAAACCCGTGTCCTAGTATGGAACTTCTCAATAGTTTACGTTCATAACCACGCAACTAACAATCAAACGCTTAACCTCTACACTAATGAACTAGAATCCAATGGTGTACATATCTAAATCTATTCAATCAATCCACGCAATTGTTTGAGTATCTTTCATTGTCTTCAGTTGGTGGCTTCCTGATATCGGACATGATTTAACTTCAATTAATCAGATCATAATTCTCACTCATTGATCACATTATTGGATAAGTTTATTGTATTCTAATTTCCATTAAAATAAAACTTGAAACTATGACGTAGATTAGTATTCAATCATTAGTTAGTATAATACACCGGTCAAGTATTTCAAACTTACTCTTATCATAAGATAACAGATCATTTTGACAAAATATTCATCTAATTTATGTTACTGAATGTATTCTAATCAATTTTTAAAAAAAGTTCTCATTTAAGTGTTCACAAAACAAAATTAACTAGAATTACTGTTGGGATATTCAGGAAAATATCCCAAAAATTATCCTGTTAAGGCTAATGCTATCCTTGGACATGAAATGGTATCATCTTATTGGTCAATATTTGTTTAACGTGTCATTTTCCTACTGGCCATTATTGTACAATGTTATTTTCTATTTTATGGGACGTTGTGGTCTGCTTGAGTGGTATATAAACAAAGTATGTTTGAAATATAATGATTCATAACCCAGAGGCTGTGACTTGTGTTCTGGACTCAACTGGCTGGGTTAGATAGGGAAGCGAGACCAATCAGAACCCTAGGTCGTTCTACGTGTTTGTGCGTCTTTGGTCCGATCAATAATTCGCTACCCTTAATCAGCAGCATCTTTTTCACGTTATAACAATTACATTCATGTTTTTTAATGGAGTATTGTTCTCTGAGTTGAACGGTTTAGTCATGGAGTTTTCATTGTTCTTCTGAACGATATCATCAGCACAAACTTCGGGCATTCTGACTCCTAACTAACTAACTAGTATGTATATCTTATAACTAGAAACCATTGAAAATTAATCGAAAACGTTTCATTTTGATCATGTTATAACTTCAAAGTATTTAGTCATATTTAAGATGAAATATGAATTCTGTCTATTAAAAATAGTTGAAACTATTAGTCAATCGAAGCCAGATCACTATGGAAAACCTAGAAACACTGGACGGCCGTTTCGTCCTAATATGAGACTCTTCAGCGACGCTCATCCACGACCCCGCCCCCCCCCACGAGATTCGAACTCAGGACCTAACAATTTCGCGTGCGACTGCTTAACCACTAGACCACTGAGCCATTCAATGCTTCCAAGTTTTCCATGGTCATCTAGCTTCAATTGACTCATGATTTGAATTATTGAAATTACTAAAATCTCCACAAAACCCTTTCTGATTATAAAAAATAAACAAATCTTAGCCTCATCTTTACATTGACCTTAATCGATCATTGATGATTATTATTATTATTAATATCTCTTCTCTTTTCATAGAATTATTTGTTTATAATTCAATTCAGTTATTTACAGCGCTTATTTCAAATATCATTTTATTTAATCCATAATTAAATCTACTAATTAGTTCACTTCTTATACGTTTTAATCTAATCATCTCTATGACTTAATATTGTGATCTTTAATTTCTATTGACAGTTTATAGTTTTCCTATAGAGTAAAAACTTTACAAATACTTCTCTTTAATGAAGTGTATACTTTAAATCTATACAAGTACATCCAGTTGACGAGTCTGAAATAGAACGAAACGCGCGTCAAACTGGATTTCACTGTTAACCACTATTCATTTTCGCTTAAATAGCTTGTAACTTAAAGCTATATAGAGGCAATCTGTACATGAGACTGATCAATTGAAGTCCTAAATAACAATAGGAAGATACAAGTAAATTAATACCAAGTAAACTTTAAATCTATTGTTATGAAATCAGTTAGTTATGAATGGTGAAGCTTAGCTATAATTGAACTGAAACAGTTGTCATTGGACAATGGTCATATTATATCATGTATTGATTAAAATTATTAAAAAAAGAAACGTATAACGATTCAGGGGTCTAATGATTAAGTGCATAGTTTTATATCTGAAAATTTTACAGCTAATCTGTAATAGAATTGTTAGTGAGAACTATAATGGTTCACATGCTAAAACTAACGTGGTCTACTTGAATATCTGGGCTATCTGCTTCTACCATTCCAATATTTCAACAAGTTATCTGTTTTCTTGTTTGATTAAACACATCATTATGCTTATTAATCGTATAACCTATTTATCAAGTGTGTTTCAAAAAAAAAAAAACTGTACAACCTTTCATTGTAACAAATTAATAAAGTGCCCAATCAATAACATCGTAATTGTTGGCAATATGCACCGAAACGAATGTACATTGTTTGGTGTACTCGACTTTTAACATCTAACTATTGATCACTTAATGTTTATCGTCAGGATTCACTAAGAGATAACAAATAGGAACTTTTTACTTAGAATTATTCTATATTATACCAGAAATATAATACAGAATAAAGCTAATAATAATTCTAAATTATCTCTCTAACACAAAGAAAAAAAAACATTCAATTAGGTCAATAATTACATGTCAATTATCCAGTAACTCTTGTGATTCACTTGACAATAAATTATTTAAACATGAGGTTGACATTAATTGTTTTCTTCTTATATAATGAACAGAATATATTCAATCAATATATCATTATGTCAAAGAGTAAAGTTTGTTTTATATATTATATAACTTTATTTATCATTTCCTTGTTTTCAATTACTAGTTTTTTTACTACTAAATTAAGTAATAGTTGTTTTTTAATAATTGAATTCATGAGTTAATTAAAGTTAGATCACCATGGAAAACCTAGGAGCACTCAATAGATATTTCGTCCTATTATGGGACTCCTCAGCAGTGCGAATCGATCATCTTGCCTCACAAGATTCAAAGTCAGAACCTTATCGATCATATAAATAACATCACTAATTACTGATCATTATGATAAAAATACATAGAATCGATACATGAAGAAGTGAAGTATCTTAGCATTTCATCTAGATAAGTCAATCAATTTTAAATTCTGTTCACAACAGAACCCTGAATCATAATGATGAGTTATGGATGTTGTTCCAAAGATGTTTATTGCTTTATTTTTCAACAGAATTTACTTAATTCAAGGTCACGGTTTATTGATTTTTCATGTGGAACACAAAGGAATTTTAGCGCGCACACACACACGCATACATGCACACAACTGTATATGTATATACGAACAAATAGGAAGAGATAATATAAAAATAAATTATGGAATGAAATTTCCTGTAAGGTGTAGTTTATTGATTTTATTCATTTAGGTTACAAAATTTGCATTCGTCATGTTATCACAGAATGTGTGTAGCAAAAACATGTGATTACAAAATAATGTGTAAACATATCCATATTATAATTACACAAATAATAATAATAGTCCAAAATAATCCAAAAAATAGTAGAAACTCTAAAATATTCGAGCGTGATTCTATACATGTCGGTTTATGTGTGCATAGATGCGAGAGATATCTCTAGATTTTTAGGCCAATAATTTGAACTACTTAATAACAATTTAGTAGATCAATTATATTCATATATTTTTTGAATGTAATTGAATAATAACGTTAAGTGAAATAATAATAAGCCGTGACCAGTAGAGTTAATCCGTGTCGGGTAGAAACAGGTGTCTACCTCAGTACAGTGGGAGATGGCCTTGCGATTTCATATATTGGCTGAGGTTAGACATTAACAACATTGGATACCGGCTGGCTCAGTGGTCCAGTAGGTTGAGCGTTCGAGCGCGAGACTGAAGGCCCTGGGTTCGAATCCCGTGGGCGGGATCGTGGGTGCGCACTGCTGAGGAGTCCCACAATAGGACGGAACGGCTGTCCAGTGCTTCCAGGTTTCCAATGGTGGTCTAACATCAATCAGTTCATGATCTCAACCCCTAAACTGATAATAATAATAAGAAGAAGAAAGTTGGTGGAGCACGATCCACAATCTAATAACTCACAATTATTCAATAGATATGTTAATAGTTGAATTCACAAGTTGATTTGTGTTAGACTATGCTAGACTGCCGTTTTCAATAGTGGTCTAGCTTAGATCGATTCATGAATTTAATTACTAAAATCTCCACAAACCCCCATTTTGATAAAAATAGATAACTGTAAATATATCTCTAACGATATTTATTTCAGTACAATTAAGCAAGGAATTCACTATTTTAACCAAGTGAATTAAATAATTTGGTTAAAGTCAGTTATCAAGTGACATTTTCTAGGTTGTCATAATTAACTGAGTTAACTCTGGACAAAATTATATTCTGAGAGTACTAATTTAGTTCATAAATTCACATGATACAATCAGAGAAAAAATTGGTCTGAAAAACTACTGACAGTATTAATAGATTATATTTGAAAACAATATGATCAAATTCACTTGGTAGTGTTTACTTGAATCTTTCCATTGATGTTTAGGATCGCAATTGATCAGTTTCTTATTGGCATATGTGTGTAATATCTCGATATTGTCTTAATTCATAGGGATCCTAAGCAAAGATGAACACAGTAGCTAAGTGGATAACGAGATGGTGTTTGAAGTGAACGGTACTGCGTCCGAGTCTGAGAATCAGGTACATCCAGCTGACGAGTCCCAAAGTGGACGAAATTCGCGTCAAACTGGATCCCATCGCTAACCACTATCCATCTTTGTTTATAATGCTTGTGAATTAAGGCAATATCGAGGCAATCAGTAGAGTATGCACGTATGTCAATAAGACTGATCAATTGCAGTCTTAAACTTCAATGGGAAGATACAAGTCAAATAATACCAAGTGAATTTAAACTTCACTGCAATGTACAAGAAAGTGGCTATTATGATTCAATGGCTAAGTTTATAACGCGATGTTTATTGAAACAAACAGTACTGAATTCACTATTCATTTTTAAATTATATATAAGTTTAGTTCATTCAAAAGACTTTATCACTAATGTTTCATTTGATTTGGAATTCGCCGAGAGTACCGATCCTTATTTTCATTAAAAGATTTCCGCAAAACATTAACTTCCACATGTTCATTGTTCCTTTTTACTACATTTGTGTCATGCTTCAAATTAACCATTCTTTGACATTCTTCAGATACTGATATTAGAATCTTGTTCGATTCTCGCTAAACTCCGTGTTCTGATATCTGCATCTACTGCAGATTGTAAACCACAGACAAAAATAAGGCATTTAAACTGATATGACGACATTTCCTGTAAACGGAATCGCTCACATTCCCGGTTCCCGATACTTCCGTACGTCATATAATCGTCCTGTGGTCTTTTTGCAAGCTGGAAGCATTGGTATCTGGTGTGAAAAACTGATGATCGTTCACTAAATATACGTGTCAGGCGCTCTACTATTTCTCTGAAGGTTATGTCGGTTAGCTTCATTGGGAGGATAAAATTACAGAACATTTCATGTTCAGACACTCCGAGCTTGCGTAATAATAATCTGAGTTTCGAACCTTCGTCCCACTCTTTACAATCATTAATAAACAAATCCTCATGGCGTTTAAACCATGCCTCAAAGGTAATTCCACATTCTAGATCAAATCTAAATTCATTTATTGAATTCCCAATAGAATCCGGAGTCATATTGGAATTAGATACACTGGCCCTTGGGGATAGTGACATACTTTTGACCAATAATTCGACAAGAGAATTTTGCTGTTGCCATAAAGTTTTCAGATCATCGATTTTATTGTTATAAAATCCACTTTAACTGAATATATAGGCGTAGATCCGTTCTAACCGCCGTCGCCAATTGTTATAACTGGTGGTTTGTACCCTTCGTTCTTTGTTTTTACCCCGTCGCTAATTGTTACAACCTTCGGTTTTACTCCGTCTAATGTTATAAGCGTTGGGTTTCCACGTATGGGACGTTAATTTACCTTAGACGAATATCTACACTAGACTCCCTTCAACTGTCTATTCTTTCTACAGAACTTTAACACAACTCAGACGATAAAGAACACGTGATTAGCCTGACTAGAACGTAAATATATTTCCACATCGAAACGGACACAATCCAATAACGATGAACAATCAATAATAAGTGAGTCAAAATAATAATAAGGATAGAGGAATATATAACTCATCTGACACCTATGAAACTATCTACATGTTTGACTAAGCAGACAACCAATCATTATGATCGTCGCCCACACATCAGATAGTAACTCACTTAAGACAATAGTGGACGGTGGCGCATTTTCGTGGATTACTTAAAATTAGACATTAAGAAGTTAAGCGTTGGCGCACGAGCCTGATATGTTTTGGGGCGGTTCCATGGATGCTCGCTGCTGAGAAGTCCCATACTAGGATGAAATGGTCGTCCAGTACTTCTAGTTTTCCCATGGTGGTCTAGCTTCAGTCGACTCATGAATTCAATTATTAAAATGAATAAACATTATAAGTTAATGCGTTCAACAAACAAGATATATATATGAAAAACCCCTGTTTTGTTAACCGATAGTGTAAAGTGTTAATAGTGATCTCGCCTTACTTCTTATTAATTGTGTACGGGGTATAAATAATAATTAAAAAAAAAATACTAAGAAGTCATCTCCCAAGTTTGTTCAGTACAATTTTTCATACGTTTTCCATCAGTTATTTATTATTCTGTTAATATAGTTTTTTTTTTTCATTTTTCGTTTTTATAGAATATGTCATCAAGTCATTCGAATAGATCAACACCAATATCAAGAACACCTATCACCGTCACCAACACCAGCACCACCACCACCACCACAACAACAACAAAAACACCTCACTCTTATCAACATCCTAACTATTTAGATAAAGAATCATTGGCTGCAACTAAAATTCAAGCTGGTTATCGTGGTTATTGTACACGTAAAAAATATGGTAATTTATCATTGAATTCTTCTTCACCATCATCAAATTATAATGTAACATCCAGTAGACAATTATATACTACACATCAATCACCATTAAGAAATAATAATGATTTAGAGAATGCCGCCACACGAATACAAGCTAGTTATCGTGGTTATTTAACTAGAAAATCATTACGTGATGATAATATTACACAGAATATACACCAATTAAAAATATTTCTTATCATAATGATAAAATCAATAGAATTAATGGGAATAAAAATGGAGATAATGATGACGATGATGATGATGATGGAAAAGTGAAAGCAGTCACTAAAATTCAAGCTGGTTATCGTGGTTATAAAACAAGAAAATCATTAGCTCCATTATTACATTCTCAACAAAATTTATTATTATCAAATAAAGAAAATCAAAATTATTTAGAATATAAAAGTATCAATCAAGATAAACATAATAATAATAATAATCATCTACATGATTTAGATAATCCTGAATTAGCTGCCATTAAAATACAAGCAACCTATCGTGGTTATAGAACTAGACGACATTTACCTAAATAAATTAATTCAATTCAATGCATATTATATTATTAATGTGTATTTCATTATTCATTGAACAATCTCTCTTTTGGGATCATGAATATTCTTATGAATTCAAATCATTGATATTTTTAAATCTTAAACAATATTTGCATGCTTATTTGACTATCAGTTCGCTTCTTCTTCTTCTTTATCCTTTTTATGTATGTTTTACTATTACTATATTGCAAAACGAAGGATGACATTGTTATTTGACAATGGGATAAAATATTGTATACAATGGTTATTTCTTTTAACAATAATAATCATCATTTCACCCAATTAAACATCATATAGTACTGCATACTTCCATTAACAAAATAATCAACTTATTTATTTAGTTATTCATTTAATTGAAATATAATCAAAAGTCACAAAATGTTACGATAGTTTCATTCAGCTTGTAATAATGTTTCTTTCTTTCTTTTTTTTCTCTTTTTTTATATTTGGGAATTGTTGTTCTTGTTGTTTTATTTTGTTTTAATAAATACAATAATGATGATAATGTGAATAACCTCATAAATGTTTTAAATTAATTTCTCTTACTTAATTCAATCATAAATATTTATGTATTTAAATAAATGTAAGTAATAAAAGAAAAATGTAACTCATTATTTATACACAATTTAATGTACTTGAGATTGAGTTTGTGAAACAGAAATAAATGAAATAAGTATTGAAGTTCGGAATTATTGAAGTCTGATAAGAATTCTTTAATAAGACTGAATATTTCGTCTAGTCAGAATACTTGTAGAAAACATCAGTCAGTTAGTCAACTACACCAGACCGTTGTTGCTATCTCGACGTGGTCGTCGGGCTTGCCTATCGTGATGAAGCAATCGATCTATACTGACTGGAACAACTGTTCCTCAAGGTCCTACCATGTCAGACTGGTCGGTTGAAGAGCGGTAAGACTAAACGCAACAAACCCAAGGTCCGAAGGCGAAGCCCCACAGCTGACTGTACAGAGGTGTGACAGCAGTAAGGTGTTTCCTTCAGACAACCAGCACGACAACGATGCTGCCTTCCCACAAGGAGCGGTGTGGTTAGAAAAGGTCGACCCTGAAAGTGCACACCTCGCCTTATCCCACGGATATCCGTCTCCGGCGGTAAGGTCTCAACAAGTACGGAGCTAACACAAAAATTGCCCATAAAAAAGTCGTGTGTGACCGACCTCAAGCGGTTGTCCCTTGGGCACTGTGTTCACGCTCTCAAGTCACTAAGACCACCTCTAATCCAATTTCCTTTTCAGGTACCTCCAGAACAACCCTTCCACGTTTTGGGCAACCGGGAAGTGGGTATATCGGCACAGCGAACAGATAATGGTGATCGCCTGCTGCAGCTATGCTCAGACAATCGTTTATTTTTAGCAAACACAAATTTTAAACATAAGGAGAGATATGGTCTAACATGGAGACCCCCTACACCAAACCAACGATGGACTCAAATAGACCATATTGATATCAGTCATCGTTGGAGAGGGCCGGTACAAGATTGTCGCTCATTCTGGAGTACCTACTTGGACTCCGACCACGCCCTAATACGGGCACGCATCTGCTTGCGCCTCACTGGACGCAAAAAAAGCCACAGTAAAAAGACCCATTAAACTGAATTGAGTAGCGAGAAAACCAAAAATAGGTTCCAAGAACAACTGAGTTCACACTTAGGTAGTTCTGAAGACGAGGCTGACCCAGATGTTGCTTGGAAGGACATACAATCAGCTGTGGAAACAGCAGTGACATCTATTAGTGACTTAAACCACAGAGTTACAAGGAACCAGTGGATTTCCTCAAGGTCTATTGCACTGATGGATTCTCGTAAACTCATCCCATCAGGCTCTGAACACGATGAAGAGCGACAACAAATCAGATCTAGGTTAGGCAGAAGTCTAAGGAACGACCGTGAGCAGTGGTGGGCAACGAAAGCAAAAGAGATGGAAAAGGCGGCGACTATAGGGAACACAAGACAGCTCTACAGACTAACAAAAGAAACTGGAATTAATAAGCCAAGTGTAAGTCAGACTTTTTCGGAAAAAGACGACACCCTCATCTGCTTTCAGTCCAGACGTTTAAAACGATGGGCGGAACATTTCAGAGAACAGTTCAGCTGGCCTCCGCTACTCTACAACTACCCTCCATCCCCAGACAGTGTGAATGGAACATTGAAGTAGGTCACCCAACTCTAACAGAAGTTCAAAAGGGTATAGTTAATCTGAAACGTAGAAAAGTAGTTGGTCTAGAAGAATTGACTCCAGAGGTCTTTAAGGATGGTGGTCCAATTTTAGCGACTAGGTTGACTAATATTTTAGCTAAGATCTGGGAGTTAGACGTTATTCCATCTGACTGGTCGCAATCACTGATCGTCCCAATATATAAGAAAGGGTCAAAATTATCCTGTGACAACCATAGAGCGATTAGTTTAACTAATATAGCATCTAAAATACTAGTCTCAACAATTATCGGACGCTTAACTAAGACTCGTGAACTGCAAACACGTGAGAATCAAGCTGGCTTCCAACGGTGTTAATGTCCAACTTCAATCAATCCACAATCTTGTGCAACACTTCATACATTGCACGCGGTGAATAACTGTCTAAAACCCGAATTAAATCGACCTACACTGTTCACGGCTTCTAACCATAACTCTAGAAGTTATATCTTGTAGCTAGTCACTAGTGAGAACCTAATTATTATTAGTAAGGCATATTTATGGTAGTATTTTCACGGTTGAAATTACAAGCAGTCCAATACTAGGAAAAAACAGCTGTCAAATACTTTCACGTTTTCCATAGTGATCTAGTTAAGATCAGTTCGTGATTTTAACTGCAAAAGTATTTGACTATCAAATTACATATTATTAGTTTTGAACATATTCTAGTATATTTTTATTATCATCTATATCATAAACAACATGAACGTACAAATTATTTTTTGTATACCATATGTCAGATTTGCTTACGATTCATCTTGTACATTATCAAATCATTAAAATACACCTAAAGTTCAGTTGGTCTAAACCTCACAAACATACTTTCTACCATTTTAGCACAGTTGTATAACTTATCAAAAACAGTGTTTTTAATTCAATATATATAAGGTAGATTATTACTAACTGATAATGTGAATAATATGTTTGTTGAAAACTGGAAGTTAAGATAAAAAGTGTTATATAATCACATCTAAAAGTGGAACAAAACAATGTAAGAACTGTGCAAATACTTTAACCTAAAGGGAAATAGTTGGAAGAGAATATTATATAGTCGAATTGTACTATTTAATATGGTTAACTACATTTCATAGTTCATCGATTATGAGAATATCACGTTAATTCATTAGGGAGAATGAAAACACTTCAATAAAGAAAACTTTCTTCTTGACAATAACATTTTCAATAGTTGAAATCATGAGTCAATTGAATCTAGCCCAACATGGAAAACCTGGCAGCACTGGACGGGAGTTTCATTCCAGTATGGGACTCCTCAGCAGTGCGCATCCATGATCCTGCCCCCCGCGAGATTCGAATAAGTTTGACTATTTTTTAACCATTTTATAAAACTTCTCAGCGAGACTAATCCATGGACGAGCTAATCAGAAGCGTCTTATAGATTTCAAGGTTACGGTGCCAACTTCAGTGTTTAATGCTAACGTATGATGGGTTCACAACGAATTTTGTGCAAAACATGATAATTGAACGGCTATAAAAGATAAAACGGTGTGAGTATAATTTGTGAACGAATAAGTCAGGTATAAGATAATAGATTTCGGATTTTAACGCAAAAGCCTTTCATCCTTTTGGTTAAATAAACTCCTGGCGTTATAGCTAATGTGAGTTCGTGATGAAAACCACATATATAATTCCTAATTAAGTCAAACTATGACAACTATCGCGAAGTGGATAATAAAAGCACCAGTAACATTGGATGCAGTCAGGTACTACAATATATTCGGATGTTTGGAGAGCGTACAAATTCCTACATAGGCTTGGTTATGTGCATCGTCTCGTTATCCACAAGTAGCATTTTGTGTATTCAACAGCCGAAGTACATATAACCAATAGTGAAACTATGTGGTCCAGGCTGAAAGAGTTTTTGAGACTTTATCATGGCTCCAGAAGCCAACTATTCTGTAGTCATATGGATGATTTCCTCAACTGTATGCTTTATGACTTTGCAACCTCGGAACCTCTTTCTAAGCTTGACAAGTTTTTGAACCACGTAAAAGAAGTGTATCCACTTGATTTCTTTGGTTTTGTATAATGTATTTTTACTCTACACTGACTGTTCGCTGAATGGCTAATATCTCTGAAGATCACTTGAGATTCGTTAAAAGGTCGTCCATAAATTAGAGTTTCGCCAACTTTTCTACTTTACTATAGAAAATGACATGTAAGTAATTACCCATTAAAAAAATACGATTGTATTGCTTTAGAAATTGATATCGTCAAGAAGTTAAAGATTCGTGTAAATCTATTTCATAATAATCAATATATACTTTAGATTCATAGCATACAAGGATGTAAGGAAGACTAGTTCTATAATTGTACACAAGTGTACACTGATAGTCGTGTCAAAGCTCATGAAGAACTATTACATAAATGAAAAACATCTTCAGAATTTTCTCCTTCAAATAATTCTATCAAGATACACTCATTAAAATGAACTCCTTGATGACTAACAAATGTAGGAGATGTTCGTAGGCTTATAGCTGGCTTTAAAACATTGCTCAAGTATGTTATAAACACTAATTGAGCAATAACGGCTTAACAAAGGTTACTAGGTAACAATGGGAAGTCAGTTGATGAAACCGAGATGGTGAGATCATATATGTATATTCCATAACCACCTACTTCGACAAGAATAGTCTCTGATAGTTAGGGGTATTCAAATCAAGAAGCGATATCAGTCCATGAAGTCATTGAATGTTGAACTAAGTCATGTAGATGAGTGTAAACTACACTATTGTGGTTCACGAGATCATCATAAGCAATGGTTCGAGATCTTAATTGATATAGTATAGTATCCATTAGAATTTTTGTATTTGTTTAAGATTGAAAATTTCATAATTTTTAATGTCACTTCAATGACTAGCTTTTTACTACTATTATTACATTCACAATTCTAGAATATCGCTATGATTTGGCAACTGGAACCGATTAACACATAATATAGGCCAAATACTAAATTATATATAACTAATTGTTATTTGACTCACTGCATTATTTTGAGATTATGTACTCTATTGTATTAGGGGAAAAAAAATACGGAAAATGTAACATAATGACTGAAATAGTGTTATTCTCTATCCGAGGAAATAGTGTTTATATATATATATGTATATATGCATTATTTCTACATAATAATAAAAAAAAAACAAAATGAAGAGAGAATGGGTGTCGAAAATATTCAATTCACTGAGTATTGTTTTAAAACAATAAAATAATAATAATAATAATAGTATATAAATAAATAATAAAAAAAAAGCCTGAAGAGATCTAGACAGAGATAGATGTATGTATGGTTTATTGATAGACTGATTGATTTCCAACTTGTATTGATAATAGTAATGTGGGTCTCTCTCTCTGTGTGTGTGTTTGAGTACAAAAATTAAAACTAGAAAGGGAAGAGAGAGAAGATAATTCAAGCACATATAACGAACAACAATTAGGGAAAACAAACAAACAGAACAGAACAGAACACCTTTATAGAAAAACACATACTATGAGTAACAGACTATTTTTAATAATAAAAAAAAAGAGAAACAAAACAAATTACAACAAGTTTATATTTCATTGTCCATCCCTGCTTTAATTAATATTTGTAATGCATATATATATATATGAAATACTAACAATCACAAATTAGCCTGATAAGAGATAATGTACAATATATATATATATATATGTGGATACAAATTATAAAGAAAAATAAGTAGTGAATGCATAATATACCTTTTTTGTGTACTTTCAATTATATATGTAGACCAATCCAATTGAGTGTTAAACATATGTGATAAAGACACGAGAATTATAATGAAAAAGAAAACAATGAAGAGAAAATTTTAAACAGGAGAGATGGCGCTCTACTGTAACATGTACTTTAAATAGATGAATATAAGTTTTCTATAAAGTTAACAAAATAAAAGACGATGATGAAGGCGCATTTTCTAAAGATGATACATTTTCAGGGCTGTTATTATTATTACTATTACTACTACTATTACTGTTGCTTGTGAAATGCTCTTCGTGTAGACAAACAATGTCCTTTTTTTCTTTAAACGGTAATCAGGGTGGAAGAGATAGTGAAAAGGCGCAAAAAATAGAGCATTAAAAATATTCAGCGTGTATATATATATATATGCTAAATGAGAAGAAAACAATGGCAAAATAGGCTAACACCCTGACAATTGCATATATATATATATAAAAAGGATTACAAACACATTAATAGATAAATAAATAAATAAAGAAGAGGAACAAAAGTAACAAATAGATCTATTGTTTTAAATATACAAAAGATTTTTTATTAAAAAGCAAAAACAAAACAGAGATGAAATAGACTGATTATCAAGTTTGCAATTTTCAAATAATAATCATAATCATAGTTTCATTAATTAGAAAAATGACCAACAATATGATAAGCTGTGTACAAGTGAGAAAAAAATAAAAGAAATACACGAAAGAGTAGGCAGGTGATGATAATAATAACAATAATAATGATAGTGATAGACTGCAACAAGATAAACACCACAATGATAAACTCATATGTTCTTAAACACACCACATATACCCCTAGAAACAAGAAGAAACTCAAAAATTCTAGAATGAAAAACCAGATAAAAAAGAAACTTTACTTCCATCTAATTATATATATAGTTGAATCGGAAAACAAACGTCAAATTTGATTTATACGCATTTTTAAATATTTACCAGCACGTCTCTAACTCTGTGTGTGTGTGCGATAAAAGAAATTTTCGGTATTTACATTATATTAGCGTTGGATATATGTATTGTAGAACAACAACGACGCTGATACAAATACGATCAGAAACAAAGAAAGTGTTTACTGATTACACAAAATAAGAAATTTTAATCGATACAAAGATATCTCGATCAATAGATGATGACTAACAACAAAATTTATTTACCGATACACCCTAGTTATATATATATGCATAGAACACAGTAATCAAAATAATGTAAGCGCGAAATACAATTCAGTCATCATTGATGGGGTATGATTTTTTCTATTTCAGTTTTGAAAATTAAAAGAATAATGATGAAAAGGGGAATCATTCTCTGTCTTATTACATACCACGTTCATTGAAGAGAATAGCTTATATAATCGATAAGAATTAAAATTGTAATGAAAGAGAAGGAAAGAGAAATGTCTAGAGAAAATTATTGTTTTTAGTAGAAGAAGAAAAAGAAAAACAAACAACAACCAAATCGATCATTTTAATCATCTATTGGTCGATCAGATAGACAGACATGTAATCAGGCAAATAAAGGATAAATAGAGAAACAGACGAAAGATGACAATGAATAAGAGCAAAATAAATTTCATACACATTATGTATTACACCACTTCAAATGATAAAGAGAAAGAACAGTGTAAACTATTCTGATATAGAGAAAATTAAGGATTAAAGAAAACGCCAGTCAAAGAATTTTTGGCAGAAATCAACAAAGTGACAAAGAAGAGTAAACAACGAAAGATAAACAGACACATAAAAAAAATAAATAGGATTTATTGAAAGAGACAGAAACAAAGACGAGATTAGTAGATAGAAACAACCAGTGGAGGGAAAAAAAAAAGAGAAAATGAATGAATTAACACAACAAAGCATTTGAATATTCCTAACTGAACCAAAAAAACACAAAACTATTGAATTAATGAAAGAGAAGAGAGTGAGTTTTAGCCTTGAACAGTGGTATTTTTGTGTATTAAACCAAATATATTGTGATTACAAGATTGAGTTAATAAAATTCAGAATAAAGACACGAACACAAGATGTGTACACAAATTGGTGCCCAAACTGGGTCGTAACACTATAGATGACGGGATAAAGAAAAAAATTTTTTGAAAAAAGAGAGAAGATAAATAAGACCTGGTTATATGTGGTGTGGTGTATTTATTTATTTATTTATTTACTAGAACAGTGAATGAGATCAACCAACTAGCGAAGCAGCTGGAAAGAAAGCAAAATATCGCTATCACCTGGACAATAGAAGCAAACAATCTATGCAGTTTTGTAATGTACTATAAACACACAAAAAAAATCTTGTTATCAAAACACTTGTTTATGTATAACAGCAATTAGTAAATCTACTGAGTAATAATAATAAAATATGTCCTGAATATTTGTGTGTGTGAGAGAGAGAGAGAGAGTGGGTGTACAATTTGTATACTACTTAATAAATGTGTGTACATTGCAGAATAGAAAAAGTTGAAAAGATAATAACTAAGGCAACTTGATTTCACTGACAAAGAAGCAATTGACAAAGTATCAGCTGATATACACACAGACACACACGCAACCGATGCCATTTAAAATACAGGAACATAAAATATGTATACACATTTAATGTACGTAAATGTGAAAATATAATTACACTGATCATTCTCTTTAGTAATAGTAGTAGCAGTAGTATTCATATTACGAATCGTCTCTATCCAAATATTATATTTTAATTGTCAAGACAGTCAATGCACCTGAATACAACCGATATTACGCAATTAATAGAAAAACCTCACCAGAACGATTCTGTAATATCTTATTGGAAAACATAAAAACACCAGAGGAGAAGTAACAAACAGAGGCCTGCTAGATGAACGAGCATGGTTATTGATGTGGACAAGCACAATAAACATAGATGTCAAAAAAGAAAGAATAAAATAAAGTGTAAATGATGCGCAACTTGATATATTGCTTTCCCACACCATTCCATAACGACTTTTAATACAAAGAAGAAAAGAATGTTGATTATGAAAAATAATAATTAGAAGTAATATAAAAATGATTAGTTCTCTTACAGCTATTGAATATAATATAAATGAGAGGGAATATGATTTAGGAGGGAGTGAGGGAGTATACAAATAAAAAAATAATTAATTAATATGACAATTATGTATAATGTTTATATTTTCAAATGTAGAGGTTCTAATATTCAATTCGATAAAAGAAAATGAATAAAAATATGTGTGTGCATGCACAGTTGTTCTTATAATTATCGTTGTTGGTGTTTATTTCTTTCTCAAATAAAAAACACCAAACAACATACTGATGACACTACCTTGTAACAACGACAATAACTGCGGCACCAGAATTAGTAGTAGTAGTAGTAGTAGTCAAACATTGGTTTGTAGCATTCAATATTGAAGGGGACGACAACCTGGGCGATAATGATGTGGATAGTATAACATTACTACTATTCAACAAAGTCAATTGAGGTTGTTGTTTGATAGGGACTGGTGATGCATCCACAGTTAAACACTGCAATTCATTTGCTGTTGAATTATGACGATATTCTCGTTGTTGCTTAGCTGCAATCATAATCTCAACTAGTAAGAAAAAAACAAATGACACTATGGAAAGTAAATAAACTACAAGAACAGCGCAAAAATGATAGACTAAAATGAAATAATTCTCATAAAATGACTGTAAATCTGACATTACCACCATCATCTAAGGATTTCTTTAATTTAATGCCCCCAAATGTCCTGGTACGGCCGAGAGTGGGGAGAGAGTCAACTCTCCCTCTCGAAATGCTCTCACATGGCCACGTGCATACAACCACTGAGAAGGAAGCCCTACTCACCGTCTTCTAGTGGCAGGAGTGTTGTTTACGAAATCGAGAGGACGAAAATCGAATGTCCAGTGCTTTATCTGGGTTGGTGGTGTCTACGGAAAATCCACCTAAGGGAGTTGGAAAACCCCGATTACAAACCAATGGTGTATATGGGCTCCATGATCGTGAGGAAACAAAAGTCGTATGAACCAATTATCGATCACCGGTTAACATGGGACTGGATCTCCTAACGTTGTTTCACTGTCTTGTGGATTAGAGATTTAGGTCAAAGGCCCGAGTTGTGGCCCCCTAAGGAAACTATCTGCTTCGGTTTGGACACCCAGGCAGTACCCCAGCCCTCACATTAATCGATGACTTATGTGGCGCATATCTGTTTGGTGCCTCCTTGTATCAATTTCTATGTGTTTAAGTAAATAAATAATAATGTAAGTGATAACATTAGTAATTCATTTAGAGTGATTGGTGGTATACGGTAGGAAGACCTATATAACTTGCAGTGTTTCGTGTAGTCATCATAAAAAGTGGAACAGTGACAATAAAACATGAATGGATGGTCATACAGTTGAGATGGTTTACTTCTGTGGACTTTCCAAAAAGTTTTAAACATATAACAACAGAGATTATAGGAAGTGTTTTTCCTACGAATGGTAAATATATTCGCATAGGATATGATTGATACACTTTAACATTTCATGAAATTAACATATTTCTGACTTCAGATGATGGATTTCTTGAAGAAAAAAAGCAACTACATATGTATTGAAAACTCTTCGAAATGAATACAGTTTAAAATAGATTCAAACACAAATACATACACAAACAGACATTAACACTTACGATCGAATACATCATTGATTAGATCATCTGGTAATAAATTCTCTTCATTTTGTTGTTGATACTGATGTTTATAATTTGACTGTAACATCGATTCTAAATGAGGATCAATAATTGTAGTAACAGGAGTATCCTGAGATATATGATTAAAATTATAAGATATTGTTGATGAATTAGACATTGTTGATAGATTTCTGTGAGAAGTTGGATAACTTGAATTAGTATTGAAACAACAATCGAATGATCCACTCGTTGAATTTATTTCATAATAATGATTAACTAAAGTTTCCAATGAAGATGATGTGGAATACGCTGATTCTATCGATTGTTGAGATGCAGACAGCGGTGGTGGTGGTGGTGACTTAAGGTAACCAGATGTAGTACTGGAACTTGGGGAAGTATTCGCTGATACACTGATTGGTGATAAACTATTACACGGTGTTAAGGGATAAACAACATTTGAATGATTTATCATCAATGTATTATTATTACAATACGATGAATCATTTCGAGTGAAGTAATTAAATGTATCAATTTTATTATTATTGTTTAACTCGTTGGTTTTATGACTATTTGGAAAAACCTGAGAACGATAACTATGAGCTAAATGAGCTGATTGGGGATAAACAGTATTATTACACAAAGATATATTATCCAAGTTAGAATTGATTTTCTTTTGTTGTACATAAACAGCTTGAGGCAAAGACCATTCAAGACACTGAACTGAATTCATAGGATTTTCAGTATATGCGTTCTCATTATGTGCCATCAAACTACTAGATGGTACACTTGAAACATATGACAATGAGGAGGGGGAAGAGGTGGCGACCGGAGAGGATTGCTCAACTTCAGTTGAAGAACAAACTTGATAAGTATTAACTGGCAGAGAGTCATCGGAGAATTTGTTAGATACCTGAGAGTATTGAAAACTACTATGATCATTATCAGTAGTAGTAACAGGAACAACAGAACCATTTTGATGGATACCCTGACAATCGACTAACCCTTGATGTAGTTCAGTTTTAACTAAACAACTGTGAGGGGGAAGAAAAACAATAAAGAACAACATGTAAATTATTTGCTGAATAAATCATGTTATCTGCAAAAATGTACCGTACTTTTATAGAATCGAATTGATAATTAACAGTATTAATAACGATTTTTATGGTGAACCTACATTATACAGATCAACTTGAATAACTATGAATTAAGATGGCAAAGATCGAATCAACTAGGCTTGACAATAGTCAAGATTTAAACTTTTTTTCTCACTTAAAACGAGTAGTGATTCTAATAACAGATTTTAAAACTGATCAACTTTGATTCAAGCGACAATGAAGTATCGATTATCTTAATATAATAAGTATGGTCTAGAAATTGAGTGCCAAAACCCGTACAGAGTACACATATATGATGAGGAACAATCAAGTTCTCGTAGTCAATGATTGTATACCACCACCACATTAAAAAAAACAACAACTTCAAACTCAGTTACTAACTCGACCGTAGATAACTGTAAGGATTGATGAATGACAACCGTTGCGACAACTAAACCTTTGTATATTGGTACATTCCTACATATGTAGTGTTAGACATCAAAAAGATTAAACTTAATTTCTGTGTTCAAAAACTCACTATATTCCACCTTCATGAACATGCTTTTGTAATAATTAGTCCGTTTTCAATTACTAGTTGTGATGTCAAATTGTGTTATAGAGTACCTTCATTTCTTTTCTATACAATTTACCTATTTATTTGTCTATTTCACATTGAATGATTCACATGTATAAAATGGATGTATATGGCTAAACTTTTAGAATTCTGTATATATTTTGCACAAAAATAAATCAAGTTTTATTTTGTTGAACTAACTACACGATTTTAATATACAACATTTCAAATGAAATCAAATTAGAAAAACGACTGATTTACAGTACTGAATTCACTTGGATTAAGGGTAATTTAAATTAAGAGATCTACCTAATAAAAATAGATATTCCAATTAGTTAAACACAGTCTAGAACTAGGCATATCTAATGCAACAATTCAACTTATCACATCATATCAGTATATCCTGATGAAATTATTAAAATGATTATCACAAGTAGTGGAAGTAGTAAATTGTATCAAGGAAAATACCATAGTTTAAGTATATAAACAAAATGATTCAACAAGAAAAAGAAATTTATGAAATCAAAAAGACAAGACAATTTTCGCACTCAAGATCTAAGGAGAAACAAAAAGTGAATGGATATTTTTTTAAAAAAAAGTCATTGATGAAATTAATACAATAAAAGTACCCATTCTTATATTTAAATATTCAATATCCATTATAAAGTCAAGAACATTTATAAATACTTTCTTTATTTAAATTTGTCAAGGGAAATAACCGCACAAACTGAAGATATATCTATGCACTTAAAGTAACATAAAGTTTTATATACGTATATATCAGCACATACCTATTATTATTATTATTACTATTATCCACAAATGGAAAATGTTTTTGGTTAAGTAGAATTGAATCTTCCTTTGAAATTTTCTTTGGATTGTTTATAGATGATAAGTTACTCACTGCAGATGAATGAGAAGAATAAACTGGTAAAGCTGTTGAAGTTTTATGGGAGGACGATGATGATGATGATGATGATGGCAACGAACCAATACTACCTGATTGTAGCACAGCGGTCTGGGAATTATGAAACATTGCTGACGTTGACAATGGTGTAGTAGGAGTAATTGTTGTTGTTTTAGCTATCATTTGATGCCTAGCAGGTGGTTTTTGCATTTTCACTGTACTTCTATGATGCAATGTAGGGTAAACATGAGGGGTTTTATGTGCATTACTTAACTGATGATTATCAATTGTAGGGATTGAACAAGAAAGCTTGATAGGATGCAACGAAAAGTTAATCAGAAAAGAAGAGTATTATTATTATTAATATTATTATAAAGTAGGTAATCACTTTAGTAGAACAAACATAACCGATACACGTGTCAGATTCTATGTTGAATTTACTATTATTTTCAACTCGCTGATTGTAAGTAGCAGCATTATCCTAGTGTTGATATCTAAAATGAAACTCGAACAAAGTATTTATAACTACAAATGTTAGCAGTCACTTTACAGACATAAACTAAAGTGGAGACCAAGATGAACCACGGCGAGACTATAATTTATGGATGAACCAATCAGGTATAAGACAACAGGTCTCAGATTTTGACGCGAAATTCACTCATCCATTTGACTAAATAGCTAATGTCAGTTCGTGATGAAAACCCTAAATCTAATTCCTCACACTGGTTTATAACCATTATTTGATCTTACTTATTAGGTGAATACTTTCAAAGTCACTTTAGGGCCACTCAAAGACCGCCTATAAACTATAGTTTCAGCGACTCCATAAATACTAACTAGACTTCACTATCGATGAAGCGATGACGAACGCTTTTATTTTCTATAATAAATCTGGTATAATGCAAAAGTAAAATACAGAATATAATAAATATATTTTTGTTATATCTTAATGAGTAGGAAAATTGTATGTCTGACGTTTCGTGATTTAATGTAGGCCACTTATTCAGAGTAAATATATAACCAAAATTAATTTAACACAAGTTTAAATAACAGTTTCCTTTGTACTAATTAAACTTGTGTTAAATTAATTTTCGTTATACATTCACTCTGAATAAGTGGCTCACATTAAATCACGAAACGTCAGACATACAATTTTCCTACTCATCAAGCTATAACAAAAATATATTTACTATTAACTCTCTACCAAATGCTCAATTTATTTGAAACTATCAAGTTCAGCCATGGTATTGATACATACAGAATACAGAATGTTTCGTTTTCAAGTCGCATTTATTACAGAGTTGTCTCAACTAGAGTGATAATGATAACCAGAGAGTGCTGGACAATTGTTTCATCCTAATGACTACAAAATTCTTCTGTCTTTCTAATCAAAAGTTGTGACTAGTAAAGTTCAGAGATAATAATAATGCAAGAATTGCTATTAATAACATTGGATGATCGACACGCAATAGCACAAAATGATTTAAGTTGAAAGTGTAACACTGAGAATCGAATCATTAATTATGATGGTTACAAGTTTGTTTCAAGATTTGAAGATTTTGGTTCGATTAGTGGTTAGGGTGATCGGTGCATACCCCTGAAGGATAACCCCATTAAAGTAAAACTGTTCAATGCTACCAGTTTTTCAATTGAGCCTCAACTGAGATCAATCAAATGACGAATCCAAGCTAAAAATAAAACTAATCTCCATAAAACTCTTTCAATATAGGTGTTAGAATATATATATATATAAAAGAATTAAAGGAAACCCAGAGAACGTTTTTAATTTGCCCCCAAATGCCCTGGTATGGCCGAGGGAAGGGAGGGCCCGCCCTCCCTCTCGAAATACTCTCACACGGCCAAGCGTATACAGCCTCTGCCGCGGAAGTCCTACTCACTGCCTTCTCGTGGCACTACTGTTATTTACGAAAATGAGAGGACGAAAAGCGAATGTCCGGCGTCTTAACCGGATTCCAAACCAATGGTGCACATGGGCTCCAGTATCCTGAGGGAACAAATGGCGTATGAACCAATTGTTGGTCACCGGCTTCCATGGGGCTGCATCTCCTTACGATGCTCCACTGCCTTGTGGGTCAGACCTTAAGGTCAAAGGCTCGGAGTATGGTCCCCTAAGAAAACCACCTGCTTCGGTTTGTGCACCTGGGCAGTATCACAGCCCTTACAAATATCGAATGAGATTTGTGTGGCGCATATGTATTTGGTGCCCTCTTGTACCAATATTTATGTGTTGAAATAATAAAATAATAATAATAACGTTTTTAATTTAACGATATCACTTAAGTCGTACAATTATACTTATAGTGATTCAATAAATAAGTCATTTAAGAAATAAGACGAGGATTAATTAATTAAGTGTTTGAAAATTACAGGGGTCAGAACTAGACTGAATGATAAGATGAAGCCAAAATCTATGAGGGATAATTATCCATTTGATGAGTATGAGAAAAATGAATAGTATATTTAACAAATAACTAAGAAACTTAATCAACTACTGAAAAAAAGTAATAAAAAATTAATTATTAAGACTATAGGTAGAATGGAAGTTAAAGCGTGCCATTTTAACTTACTTGTACTTGTACATTAGGACCAACTTCTTTTAAAAATCGAGATAAATCCTCTGGACGATGATGTTGATAATAATGATAAAAATTAGCACCTCTAGATGTTGAACTGAATGAAGGTGAATTCGATGAAATCACTGTTGTAGCATTTAAATTCAATAAATTTGCATTCATATTTTGTGTACTAGTAGTATCTAATGATAAAGATTTCCTAATCATTGATTTATTCGGAATTACATGTAATAAATGATAAGTTGGATTATGATTATTATGACTAGCTGTTGTAGAAATGATAGTATTATTATTAGTAGGAGAAATGCTAAAAGAAGGTAAATTTTGTATACCATACATATTTTCATTGACAAAAAATGTATTCACTTGAGGATTCGAATCCGAGTTCGACATAGGGTTGCGATTAGTTGCTGATGAATTCAGTGAATACACAGCAACTTGATTATATAATTGATGTTGGATAAGGCGCTAATTGAGGAAGAAGGTTATAAAAGTAAAAGAGTATACACTATATTTAAAAAAAGTTGATGAAACATCAAAGAGACTATCATAAAAAGGTCTTTAATTGAGAGTTATAGTTGAAAACACCCACAATAAGACAGAATATTCAACTGCAGTCCCCAATGCTTTTAAAGATAAACTAATTAGGTCTATATTTTTATTGATTTACTAACAACAAATATATTACATTAACCTGTTCGACAGTTAACCTATCTTCACAAATTCAACAAGTTCCACCACTTACAAAACATCCCATTGAATTTACTAATTAATTAGTTTACAAAATCCAGTTTATGAAGACAGTGGTTACTAGATTGAGCTGTGTAAGTAGCTCCGGACAACCTAAGCGAGATCCACGAAGTAATCATGGTCAGTCAAGTTTTGAAAAAAAAACTTTCCCAATTAACTTATTCAGTAGATGAGTATGAACTATATTCCAAGTGTAAAGGTTATTGATACTAGCCGGTTGCCCATATCGAAGTGGATGGAAAGGGATTCGAACCAGAAGCTTACTGGCTAAAAGTCCAACACTCTAACCACTACTAAACAGAATCACACACAATGGCTTAGATGCATTCAGTATTTGTCTTCAATTTCCAACTATGTTACATTTTTAAACCAATAAATTCATAATTTCTCAATAAATATTATAAATGGATAATCTTTCCTACTGCCACTGCTAATAATGGTACTTTATTCTAATGTGACATTAAAATAACATTAATTTTGCTTACTCTTTCTTAGATGAAATCATGCAAGATAGTATGTTAACTTTTCCCTTTTAGACACAAATAGAAAGTATCTAATAATAAATAAATCAACTAACTAAGTAATGAACTCACTTTACGTTGTTCGGCTAATAGACGTTGATTATTCAATTGATTACGTTGACTTGCTGCAGCTTGTTGACTAGCTAATGCAGCAGCCACAGCAGCTCTATTCACAACATTCGTAATAGTAGTGGTAGTAGTAGCAATAACACCACTACTACTACTATTATTATTATTATTATTGCTGTTTCCACTATTATTACGTCGTAGTATATTATGCCCACTACCACTTGTCGTCTGAGGTGAATAACTTGACCATGTTGTACAAGTTGTAGTCATCAAATTAGTCATTGCTATTTATACAAATAAGAAAGAAAGAAATTATCTTAAATTTGTTAATTTCTAGAACCAAAAAAAAACAAAAACAATCATAGGATAAAAGGTAAATTTACAACAATAACAACAAAAAATCAATTTCTAGTCAACAAACGAAAAACTTCAACAGAATTAATGTACTTTATAAAAGATACCAAATAACTACTAGGAAAGAAAAAAAAAGAGAGAAATATTATACTATTTATCTCTATCTGTATACATAAATCAAAGTGCATAGTATTTAATTTAAATGACAATAACAATCAAACATTAAATTAGCATGAGATTTAAACAATTTCGAATAGTACAACTACTAAAAGTAAAATTAACATCAGACAATTTAACAAGTTTCATTGTGTTTTAGAACAAAAGCAACAGTCAGAACTATAATGAATTTATGTTGGGGTTATTATTATTATTATTATTATTATTATGCATAATTATTTCTTAGGACAATTAATAATAAGCTTAGAGCATTCAATTCTCAATGCACAAGTCAGTTTTGAACACTATCCCATCAATCTTTGTCTTTGGAAACAAATTTGTATCATTAGTCCTCCTTATGAATAGAGTAAAGGTTAAAGTTGAGTACATAAACCTGTGCTTGATAAATGAATAACTGACGGTACACACTGAGAAATTTGGAGATTCTAAAATTCTTATTTTCTCTGTCAACTAAGATAATTAATAAGCATTGCTACTGAATTTTCTGACTCTAGAGGTCAATAAAGGATTCACTATTAAATGTGTTTTATACAGTTTGATGATCTACTTTGAATTACATTTGATAATTTTGTCCATTGATATCGTAAGAATGTGAAATCTCAGTAGGCATTGCATGTCACTGAATCATGAAGATAAACGACCTTCTTGAATGTGATTTTACATAAGAATAAAGCAAATTATGTAATGGTAGATAATATGGAGAACCAATTAGAAGGACAATTGATGGTAATAAGAGGTGGCCTAAAACAGATGTGCATTCGATTGGCTAAGAAATGGGTCGATCTTCCAAGGATAGAGTGGTACATATACATTATAACAGTGAAATGACTACAGTAATATGTTGGCTCACCACTATTATAATTTGGATTTGAAATTTATATTAATTGTTTAACATTAGTATAAGATATAAAGCCAGATTCATAAACAAACGTTGAAAATAACCGAGATAACTTGCACAAAACTATAAACGTATTAACGAGTAAATAGTGCCCACCAGCACCACTGAAAAAAAACGTTTGTTTACAAGAAATGAAAAATACTTTTTGAAACCATAGCAAAGAGATTTGTAGCTCAAACTGAAGACGTTTAAATAGTAACAATATAATTATCAGCAGCAATTAACTCGATACCTTGCCCAAAGATCATGCCTAACAATCATATCTTAATGGATTGAAGAATGGATAAACTACAAGTTTATCACTTCGGGTCATCCTTGACACATTATGTTTATCTTTAGGCTTGTACTCATTTATTTATTTATTTGAACACAAATATTTGTACAAAGCGCCATCGAATACATATGCGCCACATAAGTCGTTTGATTTGTGTGTGGGTTGTGATACTGCTCGGGCCCCCAAAACGAAGCAGATGGTTTTCTTAGGGGGCCACAACTCGGGCCTTTGACCTAAATCTCTAATCCACAAGACAGTGAAACAACGTTAGGAGATCCAGTCCCATGTTAACCGGTGATCAATAATTGGTTCATATGACTTTTGTTTCCTCACGATCCTGGAGCCCATATACACCATTGGTTTGCATTCAGGGTTTTCCAACTCCCTTAGGTGGATTTTCCGTACACACCACCAACCCAGATAAAGCACTGGACATTCAATTTTCGTCTCTCGATTTCGTAAACAACACTCCTGCCACTAGAAGACGGTGAGTAGGGCTTCCTTCTCAGTGGTTGTATGCACGTGGCCATGTGAGAGCATTTCGAGAGGGAGAGTTGACTCTCTCCCCACTCTCGGACGTACTAGAACATTTGAGGGCATGTCTGTATTCTGAATGTATGTTATTTCATAAAAACGAGTCATTTTGGTTGGTGGTCTTGCTCTTAATTTTTAATAATTCAGGAGCTCAAGTCAATAATACGGTCCTCCATAACACAGCTAAATTCAATTCCAATGACTTTACTTCAGACAGTGTATTGCGTAGAAAGACAATAAACGTTTTGGACAGAATGTAAAGACTTACCTAGCCATAGCTACTGATATGACGTGGTGATCAAGCTAGCGCATCGAAATGACCTAAATGATCTATAATAACTGGGACGTTTGTTTTTTTGGGTTAAAACCATGATAATCTGAATAACTTAAAAGTGCCAAATTAGAATCAACGGCAAATCTGTACACATGACTGCACTGTGATATTTTTTGTAACCCGTTGATGACTCCAATTTGGATGAACGTATGAATATGTTGTGAACATAAATCTTCCATTTAACTCCATATATTACCTAAGCTAACCCCGTTTTTGTGATGGTGGTAATATAAGCTAAATAAGGGTTGCATTGTAGGAATTTATTCCAAACATTCGCTTATCTAGACAGACATTCAGAATAAGAAGCGGGAAAGCGAACAGAAGCGGATCGGAGAAGGTGAGTGAGTCAACTCAATTCGACCAAGAGTAACTCAACATTTATAATCAAACAAAAATAAGTTACAAGCACGTAATGAACAGGGTAAGCACTTAACACACATACGCTCATATAAAAACAGTATTAAAAAGAGAATAAGTGGCTTGAGAAGAATGTATAAACTAGTCTGTCCGGAAGCTAGAATAAATCATGTGGGTTCGACTTCGTACCAGACACTACAATGTGACGGGAGTAAAGGGTTTTCCTCAGATAACCACAATCTGTAGTGACGTTATCTTCTGACAACGAAAAGAGGAGTTTAGAACAGGTCGACTTCATAGAAACCTCAAACCTCATCTTATTACTACATGGACCTCGGGAGTAAGACCCTTGCGATATCGAGCTAAAACATAAAGAACCATTAATAAAAATGCCGTATGTGACCGGTCTCGATCAGTTGTTTCCTTTCTGTGGTTTGGTTTACTTATCAAGTACCTCAAGGTATATTTTCACAATGTGGGAAACTGGGATATAACAATTGTCTGCACACTTCTACAATCACTCCATGTTAACGATCAAAATATCCAACAAAAACTCCCTGGAAATGGTCAAAATATATAACATCTACAAAAATACAACAAATTACCTAGATCTGGCACTGGAGTAGTATGCTTCAATGACACCATTGTATCGTCTCGCGAAATTGAATAATCAGGAATATTACTGGATAATACAGAAGTACTACTATTATTATGACCATTGATTTTTACAGAATATCCAGGATATTCTGTTACAGTACCGTTGTTACTATCATTATTTGATGATGTGACTGGCAATTTTTCCGTAACTAGACCCTGTTGTAATTGTTCACAGATACGGGCAACAGCCTTAGCATCATTTTGCCAATTAACTTCATCTCGATGAACAAAATCACCATCAACACTAGCCATATTATTATCACCAGTATTATCGATTTGATGATCAGATATCGATGTGGATGAAGAGAATCTCGACCTTTTAGAACTGGGCGATTCACTTAGATATGGCAATGGATTATTATTACCAGCTTCTGTACTAGAAATAATAGAAGTATTGATCGTAGAAGTAGTAGTAACAGCAGTAGTAGCATCACATTGATTAGGATGACAATATTCAACATTTTTATTATTTCTTTCTAATTCATCTCGTCGTAATATCTCACATAAAATTTCCACTTCTTCTGATATCTCTTTCGATGAAGTGGATGGATGTCGTTTGGGTAAATCTAAAGATGAAGAACATGATGAACATGTATTGCGATTATTCTCTTCTATTAGAGCATCATTAGGATTAGTTATTGCTTCATGGATTAACTGTTGTAGATCATCATCATTCCATTCGACTGGAGCTATTGAATATGACGATGGTGGTGGTGGGAGTTGTTTTGATGGACAGTTGTCAGTAAGATCAGTAGCAGATAACCCTCCACAACAACAACCACTACTACTAGTAGTAGTAGAAGTACTAGCAAGTAATCTACTGGAAGATTGGTTGTCGTCGGCAATCGATGTGATTTGTAAGCTTTTAAAAATAGAAGGGAATCAAGTCCGAATTAGAATAGTATAGATAGGTTGAAATATCTTATGAAACAAGACACTTGTTTACCATACTAAAAATAATGAAAAGATTTTTTGATGATTTAAACACCTTAGTCCCTATATTTCGGTTGAAGCAATTGCTGTATAGTATCACAAGTTCTACCAATGAATCACATTATATCATAAATTATGGGGAATTTAGTTAATTAGATTGTGTTAGATCCGAGTAACTTCTAAGACATATTAATTGACTAATATTATCTATACATTCTTATGATATAACTATTCAATAATTAGATTATGTATATTTATATTCCTTTTATGATAAGCTTTATTTTGACCTATAACTTATTATTGTACGATTTACTGTTCTTAAGTTATGTTCAGTTTATTAACTACTGCCTCCCACGTCCACAGTCACTTTTTGGCTTTATTGTGTACAAATGTTATTTCCTATTTTATGGGCGTTGCGGTCTGTTTGCTTGATATATAAACCCAGTATGTGTGAAATAAATGATTCGATTCGATTCGCATATTGAGAGTTGGTATTGGTGTTCTGGACTCAAGTGGACGGGCTAGGCGGACGTAGAACCAATAAGGACGCTAGGTTGCCCATACCGGTCGAACGTCATTGGTTTGGCACAGTGCTAAGATTGTATAAGTCGTATTTTGATTGGTGGATAAATCACGTGACAGAAAGCCAGACATAAAGTCATAGCAGAATGCACCTAGCAACTTTACTGAATTACAAATCAATTATTATATAGTGTAGAAAGGAAATGGTTTTCTTTTCCCACTACTACAAAGATCTGGAAAATCACACATTTCTCACTACTATCAAGTTTCAGTCGCTCTGCATCCAATATATCTGCTTAATCATCCGTTAAACTATGAGATAATGAGGGAATAATAACCATAATAAGATGTTATCAGGATAGAATCTTGAATACTGAATGTTCTGATCAGGCTTAAATCAGAATACATTGATTGATCCTTTTTTAAATAATTAGCTCCCGCGAATTGATTGAGACATCTTATGTATGAATTCTAATACCCTTACTATAGGGTCTTCTATCGTGCAGGCTACTGAAAGATACATTGTTAGTTTTACATTTTGGTTTTGACTTGGAAAGAGTACAGGAAAGTATTGTGGTTCAGGAATACTAGACGGCAACAGAATAAAACTCATTTGTCTGGTCAGTCAGTCGGCTACAACGGAGGCACACATATGTATCGGTCCAAGTTGCCATACCTCATTAACACAGCACGATGAACACCCGATTCATAAAAGTAGTTAATTTAGAGCTGGTAATATAAAAAAGAAAGATTGCAATAAGGATATAGTATAGGGAGAGAGAGTTAGTTCGTTGAAAGAAAGATATGAAGTGATTTTAATCTCTTAGTTTAAAGGAAGACAGAGAGTGTATACACCGACGACATTGTGACCGATTCCGAGTCATGTCACCAAGGGTCTCCAACCATTGATTACGAAAGTCACGCGGACCCCAACCAAGTAGTCTGCATCTACCAACGTGGCCCAGACTAGAAGTTAGTGACTTCAAACATAGATGCTACGTTTGGATTTGGCCGCCTCTAACTTTCTTCCAACCATCCCCTACACTACTCAGCATTGCACGTCGTGGTAATCGGTGTTCGGGCATACGTAACACATGACCCAAACATCTCAGTCGATGAAGATTCACAACCTCATCAACTGATTTACCATCATTCCCTAATACCCTGCATCTAACCTCACTATGACTTACCCGATGATCTCAGCACATGCGAGCAATATTTCCAAGGCATCTGTGGTCTAAGTCTATGTACTCAGATATTTTTGATTATAAGAACTAGTGACGTATTATGTGGTTACCCCATTGAAAAATGAAGAAGGGTCTTCTTTTCCCCTTCAATTCTTTAATGATTTTAATAGGATCTTAGTTTTTTTACAATACTAAACTATGATATCTGCTTCTTCTGCTTTGATATGTTAAACTAGGTAAGTAAAAATTGATCAGTAATGAAGGCAAGACAAAATTGCACTGATTACAATCCAGTGACAGATTAGTGGAATCGACGCAGTCATATAGAACGCTACTTGAGATTCAAATAACTTCGTACCGTAACTGAATGTGGTAAGGATTCACATACAATGAGAAGCAATAGTTCTTCGCAAAACCGCAGATATGTTCTCCCACTATTAAAAATAATTTAGTGTGGATTAAAGTGCCCAGTTAAGATTGTCATTATGGTTAGGATTATTGATATTGAGCAACTACCTAAGAAAGGGCTTGCGCAATCAGTAGTCAGTCAATAAGAACCAAGGTAAAACCTGGAACGTATGTGTACTACTCCCAAGTTGCTATAACACAGTCAGATGAAATTATTAAGATGACTGCCATAGTATTAAAAGTAGTATAAATGGCGGATAGTGTGGAACCCAACCAGGTAATCTGGAATCAATCAATGTAAAAACTGGCACAAACGTACGTTCGTCCAAGTTACTATACCACATTAGCACGACAAGATGAAATTAACAAGGTGAATAGCGAAGAAATGGAAACAATGTAATAGCAACGATAGTGAGAAAGATTAGTCATTTTCTCTTTATAACCTATATGAACGATATCTCAAATTCCCTTGGCAATAGTACACCTTTTCTGTACGCGAATTTGTTTTGTACTCATGAGTATATTCATAAAAAAAATTGTGTCTATATAGCGCTCAACAAGCTTGTGTTTTTGGTGCGCAAAATGGAAATCGAAATTTATCTCTGTTAAATGTGGATGGATCTGCTTTCATAACCATTTTCTCAATTTTGATTACACCATAAAAAAGTATTATCTTGGTTTAATATAGTGGTTAAGCGTTCCGACATCCTAACAATCTAGACTTCTTAGGACATGTCTCAAACACAGACTTTGTTGTCTTGACGAATTTGAGTTGTTTACTGCGTAATCAATGTAACAATGACCAACGTATCTTAATGTACAAAGTATGTACACGACCGCTTCTACAATACTGCGCTTTCATTTTGAGTAGTGTTCGATTAAGGGGTGATCTTACGTTGGAATCTGTCTATCGATGCCTTACACTTCTTATTGTTGAGATTGATAATATTTAAATTACGAATTCAAACGTATTCAGAGCTAGGACTTGACCCTTTATACAAGAAGTAACTGGGAAAAATCTGATCTTTGACCCCAAAATACTGAATAAACTGTTTTACATCTGATCGCACACAGAAACAATTGTCGACTCAAATCACATAGTGGTAGAGATAGTAAGAGTATAAGCAATAATCTGAAAGATTAGGGTTGGAAGAAGTTATTTAAAGAGTATAATCCAGTGAAATAAATTTGGAAAGAGTAAAGAAAACGGATATCAAGAATTCAGAAGATTAGAATTTGGGAGAACACAGAGAGTGGATGCACCTGCGCCATTGCAAACGATTTTGAGCCATGTCATTCAGAGTCTCTAACCATCGGTTGCTATCATCTCGTGGTCCCCAACCAGGTAGTCTACACCTACCAACATGACTCACTCAGTCCACTTATCAGTGACTTCATGGATTTGTATCAGGTTTTGGTCTGGCCTCCCTAGCTTTCTCCCAACCTACTCCTATACCATAAAACATCATACGTCGGCACAGTCGGTGGTTCGGCATATGTAGCACATGTCCCGGCCATCTCAATTGATGAATTTTCACTACTTCGTCAATTGATTTGCCATCCTTACCTAGTACCCGTTTCCTAACAACTGTGTTACTTACTCGATGGACCCAGGATATACGACAATGTTTCGAAGACACCTATGATCGAATACTAGTAATTTACGAATATCCTCTACTCTCACCGGCCATGTTTCACTGCCATAAATTAGGATGGAACGAACTGCTGCACAGTAAACACGCCCTTTGGTTGATAGACGGATATCTCGCCTACTCCATAAATGACTCAAGTTGACAAGAGCTAGTCGAGCCCTCTGTATCCGTGCTCAGATTTTGTCACACACCAAACCACAATGAACGACCAACTTCGTAGGAATGCGAAATCCATCAGTTGAGTCGATATCGCGAGAAAATCGTTCTACAAAATTAGAGAACTTATCGCAAATGCAACCATGCTTCCACAATAGGACAACCAAGCACGCATTAGTATCACAGTAGATTCATCCGACTCGGCAATCAAAAGAGTCTTACTACAGTGGGTTAACGACACCTGGCAATCTTTAGCATTCTCTCCTAGATAGTTGCAAGAAAGTAAATCGAGGTACAGTACCTTCGATAGGGAACTCATAGCCATGGTATTATATTGTACAGCACTCTCGGCACTCTGTGGAAGGTTGAGAATTCACTCTCACTCCCCTTAGCTCGTCTTCAAAGAAGTACTGCTCTCGAGAATCTCGACAACTGGACTACATTTCGCAGTTTACTCTAGATATACAGCACATTTGTGGGGCTACAAATATAGTTACAGCTGCTTTGTCTCGCATAACTCCCTTAAACGGTTACCAAGGGATCGACCTTCTTAAGCTCGACCAGCTTCAAAAGAAGACATTGATCTTCAGTGTGAGTTATCCTCAACAACCCTTAAACTGCGCATTAAAAAGATGGGAACATAATCCAAACACTTTGACAGCTGGAGACCCACTTATCAATCTATTTACTATCTTTGCTTAATAGTGATCAGAAAAAGAAATATATAATTTAACACGTTTTTGATTCATGTTTTAAAATTGAAAACATTTTCTAGCTCAGATAGATTCGATACATCACGATGTTCATGTGACATAGATCGAAAATAATCAGTGTTGATTTTGATTTTTCCCACTTTTATAATTTTATTCATTTCACTTTAAATCGAATATTTTAATTTGTATTGAGTTGAATTATCAAACTATGAAACAACATGAATAAAATGGAAGAATATATGACATATAAACAATTAATACTCTGAGTACACTATATATGATGAGGATGATGATGATGATCATCATCATCATCATCATCATCATCATGAGAATTGAGTATACAACAGTGTTACAAACTAACTTACTTAATTTTAAAAGATGACATATCATCATTACTGCTTTCTTCTTTACATTTATTAATCGTGGACAAAGTATTACGATTAAATGATAAGTTTGAATAATTTTGAACATTAGCCACAGCATCTGATATTTCTTCTGGTTCCAATTGTGCATCTAATAATAACTGACATATACTAGATTGTCCAGGTATTAAATTACTGGTGGAATTATTCTCTGAATCTTTGCTTGTTTTTACAAGATATTTATCTTTACTTTCTAATTTAGATTTTACATTAGAACTAGGTGATAATGTTGACCAGGAAAATGTTGACAATGTATTTTCATCATTAGGTTGATGATCAGAAGAAGATGATATATGTTTACTGAAAGCAACATTATTTGAATTGATGAATAGGCCTATTATAGTAAATATAAGTAAAGTGAAATGTCATACAAGTACAAATATTGTGTTGTCAATAAACCAATATAATTCAATATAATGATTAAAATGTTAACCTTTCTAACTACTCAATAGAAATAATAGTAATCACTTAAAATCATTAATGTAGGATTAAGAATAACAACAACCATAGTAATATTCTATGACAAAAGTCAGTAAGAATGAAATGCTTAAAAATCTATCGACTCTGTTTAATATTGAATAGTTAGTTGACTATACATAATGTACAATCACAGACTGACTTTAACTAGACAACCATTGGAAAAAGTATGAAATAATTAAATAGTTAGCTGTCATTTAGGCTTAATTTATAATTTTGCA
Organism: Schistosoma mattheei; assembly: GCA_944470405.2. NCBI lineage: Eukaryota > Metazoa > Platyhelminthes > Trematoda > Strigeidida > Schistosomatidae > Schistosoma > Schistosoma mattheei. Next base: position 88,755,836 of record OX103947.1, on the reverse strand, counting down.
GCATATTGTTCATCAGGAATTGATTATCCGATATGTAATTAACACACTTTAGATAGACATTTTCAAATAAAATCATGAAAAGAAATAGAACGATACAATGAATTAGACAATTCAATTATCACAATGATGTGAATCATATAACAGTAATAAATACATTAAAAAATTTCAATGAATACCTTGATTTCTTGTACATTTTTCACTTGTTATCATAGAAGGTGGATTTGCCGAAAGACAATAGTCACTTTGTGAAATATTCGAACTGATTATTTTGTTTCTGTCATGTGAAGTTGTCATGTTACATTGAAGATTTTCATATCCATGTGTATTTGAAAAAGATTTAGTAGATTTACAATGATAATCATTTTGTCCAAATGAAGAAGTATATTTAGGAGAATCCACTGAAGAATACGATATTATATCGGAGACTAATGGAAAATCTTGCAAAAGAAGTTGTGTTAATGACGTGAAAGGTGGACTAGGAATTACATCTGAATTATGTTGAGCTTCAGATATACCAGAATTTTTTCTTGTACTAGGCGGAGGAACTTCCTCAAATTGTGAAGCATGTCGAGTTCGTTTATTACCGGGTGATATATGTGCACTGAATGGCGATGAAATTGATTGTGTAGTTGCAGGACCACTACGACATCGTTTACTAGTATTTGTCGTTGGTTGATTGTTGCACAGATTATCTAGAGAAACAGCGATTAATCGACATTCCGGTTGTCGATTGTTTAGTTGTCGTTGTACATTATTCATGTTAGATCCAGTGTTTGTAACTATGTTAGAAGTGTTTAAATCAGTTGTATCTGGAACAAATTGAGAGGTCACAGCTACAGAACGTGGTAATGTTGGAGAGGATAACTTCAGTAAATGCTAAAATAAATAAAAACATTCATGAAATACTTATTGAAGGTCCATTTACATATATGACTATAACACTATTGCCAACATAAAACAACACCATTTATCATTCTAAATTAATTTCCAAATAATATGTTTTAAATTTCATCAGTCTGTTCTATATTTGATTTCATCAAAATACAAAACGTTAAGTGTATGGTATAGAAATGCCGGCTAGACCTCACCAAATAGTCTGTTCTAAAATACAATTGTAGAATTTTTGCACTGAAAATGTAAAACAATTAACTGTTTAATTCTCATGTCTAAAATACTATTACAAGTAAAGATAAGCATACATACACCAACGCATATTGAGATGTGTATGGTAAAAAACTAAAGAGAAATGGACAAGTGAATCGTCCCAATATAATGGTTCTAATTGTCAAGAGTTCGTTGTCAGGACACTCGGTCTGATCCAGTCAGGGTCATGAGTGAGCAGTTGTCCAGTGCTCCTTAATCTTCGATAACATCCTAGATGAGATCAATCCATGGCGAATTAAAAATAAAACTAGTCTCCATCAAACTCTTTGAACTAAACTTTGACAGAATCAACGCGAGACAGAAATCAATTAATTTTACGAAAATACTCAATTGACAGATATTGGAAGTGGTAATGACTTACTCCTCCATCATAAGTATTTATATCTGTATGATGCCCAACAGAGTGATTCTTTGCTGGATGCAGTAAACGCTGTTAGTAACAAAAGAGAATAGAAATAAAAAGTAAATCAGAATTCAGTCAATAGTATATTTTAGGATAATAATAATAATTAAATTAGATCGATATTAGGAAAAGCGAAATAAGTTGTTTACACTGTATCCATTATAAGCTAAACCTACATTTCGCTCGCTCTCTCAGACACACTCATTTTCTTAATAAACTAACCAATAAAATGAGTACAGTTTGGCAAACAAGTAGTTAGAGTATAAGCAGTAATCGGGAAGATTAGGGTTTGGAGATGTTATTTAAAGAGTATAATCCAGTGAAATAAATTTGGAAAGAGGAAAAAAGGGGCATGAAGAATTTTGGGCATAACTGGCTGGGCTAGGCGGAGAGCAGGACCAATCAGGACTCTAAGCCGCTCACACGTGTATTATGTGTCATTGATCTGATCGATAAGTCACTGCACATTAATCGGCGGTCACAAGATATAACATAAGGATATACAAGTACTGATAGTTTATAAATAACATAGAGTTGTCGATGGTAAATATAAGGAAAAGTTACGGTATTATTTATTTTAAAAGATTTGTCAAGAAATTTAAAGTAACAAATAGAAGTTGATAATGTTTCACGTAGGACCAGGTACATATATGCACTGCTCCAAGTTATCATACCTCATTAGCACAATAAGATGAACAACAAATTCATAGAAGCAGTTACATCAATGGTAGCTTGGACCTATGCATTTATGTACCTAGTCGTACGTTGTAGATGACTGACTTAATGTTTCATGGTTTGTCTATAATTCTTTGACTTACATAATCGACAAATTCGATTATTGATAGAATACATACAAATAGCATAGAAATATGACAGACTTAAATAATATTATTAGTATCCTTCAGAAGTTTACAATAAGTCACGTGTGTATACTGGACTCAAATATGAACTCAGAATTTTATTATTTTGATATTTTGTTGAGACAAAGACTAAGAGGCATTTTCTATGCAAGAGCAACCGAGAATAATTGTACAAACTTTAAGGTCGAATTCTAGTCAAGAGAAATAGATAATAAGTTCATACTCTTTATCCACGAGACTTAAATGTGTATGCACGAGGACACAATTGATAATGAGTTTAATAAAATCCAACAAACATTTGAGGAAAATGGTACTCATACCAGGTTTAATGACAAGGAAGAACCTCAAGCTAAGGAAGGAAAAATATCCTACAGTGCCGAAGATATTCATGAATATTGAATTCAAAAGGAGATATGGTAGCAAAATTCTTGAAAAACCAACAGTCAAAGAAGACATTGAATACGGGTGAGCTTAGAATTATCTTCTACAATAAGTACCTGAGAATTTTTTTTTTGAATAATACTCACTGCGTTAGTCTTTCTCATTACGACTGAAACTTGTATTATTTCGAAAATTTTACTCTTCAGTTTGTTAAGTACATCTTATTTTCTTGATATGATATAGCAACTAGAATTGATTCATATTTGTGTCATGCTATACATTGATTATGACTAACTGAATTATTTGATCAAAAGTGACAACACACAATCACTTCATCAACACAATTTTAAACATTATTGATAAGACACGTATACATAAGTTTCTTTTTAATCCTGTTTATATTTATCAAGTGGATAGATGGCTATAAGGTCACTCTTGCATATATAATTCTCCCGTGACAGTTATTTAATACCATTCTGAATAATTATTAACATTACGTAACTAATAATCCATACTAGAAAACGTGTGATAAATTCGTTATTGACACAATACTTCCCATCTTACTATGAACTATTATATATAAAATATTATCTTTACTATTATTATTATTATTATTATTATTATTATTATAAATACGATTGTACAATTTCAACAGTATATGATACTAATCACAAAGGAATAATTTCTTCGTTGAACTGTCACTTTTTTTTCTCTTTGCTCAATGACTCAAAAGATTACTTACACAGTTTTAAGATTGAAAAAAATTCTATATTAAAAAAAGAATAAAAACTTTTCAATGAAAGAAATTTTCTTTTTGACAATATTATTTTCTGAAACTGTACAATTTTATTTCTAGGTAGGTTTTTTTTACAGGTAGTAATCTATCGTAAGGTAGGGGGATGTCGAAAAATTATCTAACATAGTAAGGTTATTTATACTGTATTATACATGGAACATGATAGATGTCAGTCATGTCAGCTACAACGTAGGACCAGGTACATATATGCATCGGTCCAAGTTGTCATACCTCATTAACACAACAAGATGAACACCGGATTCATAAAAGTAGTTAATTCAGAGGTGGTAATATATAAAAGAAAGATTGCAATAAGGATGTAGAACAGGAAGAAAGAATTAGTTCGTTGAAAGAAAGATATGAAGCGATTTTAATCTCTTAGTTTAAGAGAAGACAGAGAGTGTATACACCGACGCCATTGTGATCGATTCTGAGCCATGTCACCAAGAGTCTCCAGCTATTGGTTAAGATTGTCACGCGAGCCCCAACCAAGTGGTCTGCATCTACCAACATGGCTCAGACTAGAAGTTAGTGACTTCAAGCACTGGTGCCACGTTTTGTTTTGGCCGCCCCTAACCTTCTTCCAACCATCCCCTACACTACTCAGCATTGCACGTCGTGGTAATCGGTGTTCAGGCATACGTAGCACGTGGCCCAACCATTTCAGTCGATGAAGATTCACAACCAAATCAACTGATTTACCACCATTCCCTAATACCCTGCGTCTAACTTCACCATTGCTTACCCGGTGATCCCAGCAATATGTCTAAGGCATCTGTGGTCAAATACTAGTAGCTTACGAGTGTATTCTACTCTTAATGGCCATGTTTTGCTGCCGTAAATTAAAACAGAACGGACTGCCGCGCAGTATACTCGTCCTTTTATTGATAGAACATGATAGATGTACTCGGTTTCGAGTTATACACTTGTTCAAATCGATGTAGATGGAATAGCAAGATTCAAAACTGCAACTTAATAATTGCAAATTATCGTAAAATCCAACCACTAGACAGTAGTAGCTCTCTTTACACTTTTAATTAATAATATATATATATATATACATATATGGTATGTTTTGTTTTCGATTAAATAGACCAAATCTAAATGGTCACTATACACAATATTTATACGGTTGAGTTTTTCACATAAATATTGTGCAAGAAGTAAATGACAATTAATGTGGTGGTTATTTCCATACACTGAATGATAATCATAATAATTGAAAATTGGATGTATTATGTATATATAGACGCACACAACGCGTTGAATTGGAAAACGATAAATTAATCCATTGTACAATTGATAATCTTCAATAGGAATTATCAAGTTAAAATTTACATGATGATGAAAGGAAGAATATATGATAGGGTTTTCCATGTTGAAACATTCAATGTTGAATCAATTATTTGCAGGATCTAATACCATACGGATATATCTAATGCAGTTCAATTAGATGAATAGTATTGTCAAACTGTACAAAGTGTTGAACTTTAAGCCGAATAGATAATTGTGTACTTTGATAAACAAGTTACAACGAATTTACTTTATTTATTAATAAAGTGTAAATATCGACAGTATATTGCATTTAATCACATTTAATAGATGAATTCCAAAACCAGTAGAATTCATGTTTTTAAATAAACCAAGAACAAATATTGATGCAGAATAATATGCATTCATTACATTTCGTGGTTTCTCGTCAGCTTCTAATAAACTAAAGCCGACAAGTTCTCTTTTCGCAGTAGCTCCAACTGCATTTACCAATTTACATGTACGTGCCAAAGCATATACATTGGAAGAGTCGAGAGAAGATTACATGTTCGCATTTCTGAGCATGTTCCAAAGAAATTGAGGCTGCGCTGGACTACGGCTCTCAACAGTGCAATAGCTCGGCATTTACTTGACATCGGACATACCATTGACATCTCTCATGTTTTTAAAATTATTAGCAGACAAAGAAGTATGGCTGCTCTCTGTTTTGATGAAGCGATCGCGATAAAAAAAAACTTAAAGCGGATCTATGTATTCAAAACGAGACAGTAATAAACTTATTACTACCTTCGTAATCCAATTTTTTTGTGTGTTTACTGCTTTTTCTTTGTTTTTGCCTATTAGTTTTATTTTGTTAATATTTAGTTTGTGTTATATTCCTCACCCATTACCGAATTCTTAAACCACCCTTCATTTACACATTTCCGCTCACTTGATTCTCTTTAATTATGTGAACTCTTCAAATTCTATTCCATTATTACGTAACCTATCTTATCAGTTTTTAATTCCATGAATCCCTCATTACCTCTAAAATTATCACACAATTTATCTTATCTGTCTCTGAACTCCACCACTTGATTCTAACACCTAATAACCTCTGACCTGTTCTTGAATGTATATATATATATATATCATTGATAATCTTTGTCATTCCAATCCTTTATATCATTTATGTCAATTGTTCCATACTATTTCTTATCTCCATGTGAAATTCTAATACATATCAGTGGTTGTAAGCAGCTGATGAGAAACCACAAAATATAATAAATGCATATTATTCTGCATCAATATTTGTTCTGGCTTTATTTAAATTCATAAAGGGAACTAATTTCATGAAAATTCATGTTTACTTTTTTAATCCCAAATATAATCAACGAATAAATGTAGGTCATTTAAGCGGTCAGAATTCTAATATAGAATGTGATTAATTAGTCATTCAACAATGAATAACAATAATATGAGGGAAAATTTTGCAAACCTACACAAATATGATTAAGTGCATGACTATCAAGTATATGATAGACAGAGATTCCAAAATAAATACATATCAAATCGGCTAAACACTTACAACTAATAAACTCTCAGTTCGTGATTGCGGGGAAGATCGAATTTCCATATAAGACAAATTCGCCGACGAAGTAACAGTACCAGCACCAACAGTAGTAGTAGTCGTAATCAATGAACCACTATTATTGGAAGATAATGAACGATTATTAATTTGTAGTTCGGAATTAATTTTCTGTTGGGATATGGATATCGGGCTGTAAGCAACTTCTGTCAGAACAGGTGAACCATACTGAAAACTGTGCGTTTGACTAGAAGATGCCATACAACATGATGCTCTTGGTGAAATCACCTGACTGTGGAACGATGATGGTGGTGGTGAGATTTCAGAGATCGACTGTTGCTGTGGCCTATCTCCAACTTTCGACTGACATAATGATGGTGGTAATATGCAAAGATCAGCTTCTTCAGACAATAACCATTCAAGCATACAACACTGTGAATTAGTTGATACTCGTGGTAAATTACCAGTAGATGATGTGTATGGAGTTTCACTAGAAAGACTATTAATGTTGTTGTTATTATTAAGCGATTGTGAAACAATCCGTTCATCTGTCTGTTTTATGCATGACGACAATGGTGAATCACTCACAGTTTCATTACAAGATGCAGATATTTCTTGAACCTTTTAGCAAAACAGTGGATAGAAACAAGAAACTATGATAAATACTTACACAATAAGAGTAAACAAAGAACAATCAACTCCATGCTAAAATGCTGATCATGTTCGGAACCTTTTTATCATGTTCAAAATTAGTCGTGGGACTTAACAGAAAAATTACCCCCACAAAAAAATACATAGAAATAAAATAGGTGAGTGACGAGCGAATTGATCCGATCGACATCACTAAGAATTTATGCAAAACACTATTTCATGGATCAAATTCGATGACTTTACCTAATTACGTTTTCATTAAAATCAAGTCACCAAGGCACTTACAAAGAAATATGCTATCAATATTTAAAACATACAACAAAATTAACTGGATTGCTAACAATTTTTAGAACTATGTAGACTGATTTCAACTACTGCAGTTTAAACAAACTAATATAAGCAAAAACTTAAACAACAATTTTATCATAATAAGAATTCTACACACTAAATTCAATACAGTTAAAACGTTTTTCGAGGTCTTAGATGGTTGAAAGTAGTGGGAAGGTAACTATCCATGGCCAATGGTGTTGGGACTCGTTAACAAGGTGTACCTACAAACTTGGGGAAACTGATGCTTCTGTCCTGATGACCATTTTTAACTACTACGCACGCGTAAATGGACTAACCTGATCACTGTCTATATTACAACTTGGTCAATAGAATTTGACTATCACTAAAAAAGTAGACAAACACGATATTTGGTCGATATAATTCGGTGACCAACCGATTGTAACGATTTTTAAAGAAATCAAATTGAATCAAACATAACAATTACAACCAACTTACCGTATTCCCTGAGTCACTCATTTTAGATGAAGTTACACAAGTCGCAGTAACATTAGGACATAATACGCCTGAATTACTTTCTACAGTATTGGTTTCATTGCGAAACAGTTTGTCTGTTACTTCACATGAAAACATTTCAATGGTAGACGATTTTGTATCACTGCTACCAACACTAGCGCACAGTGACTTAGTACATGGTATTGTTGACAGAATAAAAGGACTAGTAAAAGAAGCATTCGTTCCTTCAATGACGTTGATGCCAGAATTGGAAGCTGATTTTTTTTCTTTGGAGTAAAAAAAAAGCAAAACAAAACAAGAAAACAATCATCAAGTAAATCATCACCACAAATAGGTGTCTATTTAGGTGATTCGTGATTAACCCTTATCAATTTAGAAAATTATCAAACTGACTAAGAGTAATAGGCTTGTCGTCTGTGTACCCCTGATGATACCGTAGGTGTAAACTGTTGGAAATTCTCCAGGCTTGTGACGAAGTGACTCGGTGGTTAGAGAATTCGACTAGTATACACAGAACCGCATGTCCAAATCCCACTATATCTGCTGTGGTTTAGTCAACCGGATAGTTTTATCAAAATGAGATCAAGGTGGTCAGTAATAACACAATTCGGTGTGGTTGATTGGGAACTTCAATTAATGACAATTAGATTTTATTTCGGGATGATTTATTGGATCGACCAAAAATATTAATATTAAAAGTATTTTTTCTAGGTTTACCACATATAGAAAAGTCAAACAGTTAAACTTTATATTACTTGCTTCTTGAAATCGATTATACAAACATTTGTTAACTATTTGATAATTTCCAACATTATGCGAAATATTTCTGCCAAGTTAAAGATCTATACCACTGGCTAACTATCAGCCTATGTAGGGTGGACTAACTATTTATAATACTTATTCTTTATATTGAAAAGAAACAGCATTTGTAAGTACAATACCAAGGAGAATAGAAACGATGCCATAGAATAAACGGTAGGCAATCTAAAAATCTCGAAACGCCAGTGAAATAAACCCCTAATGAAGAGATTTATTCTAACACACACTGATCCTTAATAAAAATGGAGATTGTTGTGGGTGAGCGAATATTGAAGAAAATTTGGTTTTTGGTGATGATCTACCATTTATTATCATCGATATTTTTAATGAATAGTTAGTAGATAACTGTACTATTGTATTTATATATTCCCTTTATTGTGAGCTGCCTATAGACCTAATAACTATTGTCATACGTTTTATTATTTCCTTAATTATTACTGACTAATTACGCATTGTTAGCTTCGTTCATTGCCGTTTATGGCATGATTGTATGGAAAGTATGGTCCCTTATGTGGGGTGCGCTGAGGCCCAAGGAAAGTCGATGTAGGAGGAATAATAGGAAGTGAAGAGGGAGGTTGATTATGAATACAGTGGTCTTGAGTGCTGTTAGAGGTATGAGGACGGTTATCACTTCCCGGCTTCCCCAACCGTGGAAGGGTTCTTCTGGAGGTACCTGAAAAGGAAATTGGATTAGAGGTGGTGACCTGAGAGAATGACCGCAGTGCCCAAGGGACAACTGCTTGAGGTCGGTCACACACGACCATTTTATGAGTAATTTTTGTGTTAGCTCCGTACTTGTTGAGACCTTACCGCCGGAGACGGATATCTGTGGGATAAGGTAAGGTGTGCATTTTTAGAGTCGATCTTTTCTAACCCACCCCTCTTTGTGGGAAGGCAGCATCACTGTCATGCTTGTTGTCTGAAAGAAACAACTTACTGCTGTCACACCTCTGTACAGTCAGCAGTACGACTTCGCCTTCGGACCTTCAGTTTGTTGCTTTTAGTCTTACCGCTCTTCAAGCGACCTGTCTGACATGGTAGGACCTTGAGGAACGGTTGTTCCACCCAGTATAGCTCGATTGCTTCATCATGATAGGCAAGCCCGACCACCATGTCAAGATAGGAACAACGGTCGGGCCGAGGCCCGATAATTCATACATATAGGCTGGATGGTTAAAATATGAGAACAGAAGGTAAGCTGCTAGTTTATTATTTCGAATTAAAGGACCAATAGGAGTGATGTTTACTTTAGCTTAAGGTTATTCGTATCAATTAGGACGTATTATTGATCAAGTCTTAGGACGCTAGACTATAAACGTAGTAGCATACGCGGGGTAGAAAGAATATTTAATCGAAATTTATTGGCGAGTTGAGCAAGTAAAAGCGAATAGTAACTTAAATATGACAGAAACAAGGACACCCATTAGAAAGTAGCGATACTCAACATATAAATAGTATGATGGAGATATTGAATCCATTAATTAGTCATAAGTAATGATGTAAGACCTGGGGTATGAATGTATATAGGTTCAAGTTACAACACCCATGTACTAAGTATGGAATTTTATATTCGACTTTAAGTCCAAACTTACTTGCATGTAACGACTAGAATGATGCCAAAGTACATGAAGTGTGATTCGAACATAAGACATAATGGTAGCAAAACCTAAGTTTTATTTACCGTTAGGCAATATTGCTTAATTTCATTGATCTCATTAAATCTAGTGTTTTTACATGATGTAGCTGCCGATATCGAATGAGATATTTCATGTAGTATCACATATCACTAGTACATCTATGACATAAGATTCATAAATACATGTAAAACAATCATCCTTATACTGAATTTCTTTTCTTTTCTTGAAATAATAATAATTCGAAATAAAATGTATCATTGAACTCACCATTTTCATCATAGTCCAATGTTGATAATCCCAACTGTTGATTATTGTCCGATTGAAGCATTACAATATCATCTGTTTTAAAACATGAATCTATTTCTGACCGAGATTCAGGTAAATTATCTGTGATAAATGCTTTAGGCCCAAGATACTGTCTAACAACTTGTCGAACTCGACGAGCAAAATTTTCACGTACAACGTTTGACACATTATGCGATGAAGAATTCGGAATTTCAGCAGTAGTAGTAACTGGTATTGTGGAAACTGACGATTTCAGAGACATTTCTGAATCACATTTAATAAGCCTATTCATTTCCTGCCATATTTGACGAATTTCTTGTATTGCTTGGGGTGGTAAAAGATGTTGTAGCATTAAAATTCTAAAAACCAGCAAAGAGAAAGCAATACATAAACACAATTAGTGATTTGCTTTTAATAATCAAATTTATATGTGAAGGTATGTGAATACAATGAGGGCATTACTTTAACATATTGTTCAACAGATCAGAAGAGTCGAATTTATGCATATGCTTTTTTAATACAAATGGAGAGTGTTAGAAAAATCTTGAATTATCTCATTTTTGTTAATAAATTCTGATTGTCTTTTCGTTTTAAGATAATTCAACGCTCAAATTTTTTTTCGAATCCATATTTTTGTATTACTTTCGTTATTTTTTCGATTCGTTAATACCATTGGTTCTACCGTTCGAAGACTAGTGTTAATGAGTTGTGTCAGTTACCGTATTTCACAGATTGAAATCATGAGTCAGTTGAAGCTAGACCATCATGGAAAACCTGGAAGCACTGGACGGCCGTTTCGTCCTAGTATGGGACCCCTCAGCAGTGCGCATCCACGACCCCGCACCCCGCGGGATTCGAACCCAGGGCCTACTGGTTTCGCGGGAGAGCACTTAACCATTAGCTTCAACTGACTCATGATTTCAATCTGTGAAATTTCCAAAATCTCCACAAAGCCCTTCTGATAGTTACCGTATTGTCGAGTTCCCGTGAATTTTATAATAATCTCGATCATTTTTAATTTAGATTTAATGTAAACCCAACTGTCAGAACCAACAAAGAGCAATGAAAAAAGTAGTCTTCAGGAATAATTAATTAATTTTACCGTTAAGTTACAATATTGTAGACGAAAACATTCTCTCGAAGAATAATATGAAAACCTATGCCTGACATGAGCAAATATAATTTGTGATCAGTCAGTCATTAACAACGTAGGACTTGACACGAGCATACATCGGTTGAAGTTGTCATACCTCGCATCAGAGCGGCTAGACGATATTAAATAAGACAAGAATATAGAAAGGTAAATAATGTGGGAAACGACAAAAATTTAAACGTGAAAAAACTTAAGAAAGATGAGATCCAAATATGAAAATTTAGCGATGATACTTTAACTCAAGATTCGAGAGAATATAATTAGTGAATGTAACTGTCACTGTGACCTATTTTTCTCTGTTTCATATATCTCAAAATAACTGATTATGAGTACAACGAAACACATTCATTAACTTAGTCGACGAACGCTTGTAGACTAATACGTGGACTTACATTCTTTATCTAGTTCTCTGCTCACAACTACAAAATAACTCACTCAGTGATCCCACTATATATATTCGGAATTCTTTGATGGTACCTATCATCAAAATACTTGCAGTTTATAGCTTTCTATTACGGTTAATATTAATTCCCTTTTTTCTGTTCCTCACCTTGCTAATTTTCAACCTCGAGTTCATGTAACATTTAAAAATTTATACTGTTTTGAGTTGTATGTGACTGATTGATTGAAACTGTATACATAAACATATAGATGAAAGTGTTCATAGACCTCAGAACAATAGTATCAATTGTAAATATATCACATACTTAACATTATCAGTATGTAGAAAAAAAATCAACAAACAGATGTAAAACAAGAGGGAAGATAACAAGACAAACAGGAGTAAGAAAAGACTGGGGAAGAAAACAGAAGAAAAACAGGAATAACGAAGATTTGATTCAGCTAACTGTATGACTCCTTCATTTTGTCATTTATAGCGAATTCCTGGATAATAGCAAAAAAATAGGGGAAAGTTTAACTGAAAAGCTAAATTCATTTAAATTCAGCTCATCAGATACAGATTTGTGTAATTAACTTCAAAGCTACAAAGTGTAAGTGCTAATGATACTATCCAGTCGTTCAAATCGAAGTGAGTAGTGCAAAATAAGAACCTGTGACTTATTGGCTGAAAATATAACGCCTTAACTACTTGACCATCGTTCCATTTATACTAACAGCTGGAAATGAACCAAAAAGAACTGTTGGCACAAATACAAAATGTCACCTTAAAACGAAATAACTCATCAATGACGATCATATTGCCCATATGGTTAAAAAAATTTATTTATTTATTTTAACACATAGATACTAGTACAAGGAGGCACCAAATACATATGCGCCACACAAATCTCATTCGATATATGTGAGGGCTGTGATACTGTCCGGGAGCCAAACCGAAGCAGGTGGTTATCTTAGGGGGCCACACCCCGAGCCTTTGACCTAAAGGTCTGACCCACAAGGCAGTGGAGCATCGTGAGGAGATGCAGTTCCATGGTAGCCGATGACCAACGATTGGTTCATACGCCATTTGTCCCGTTAGGATTCTGGACTCCATGTGCACCATTGCTTTGGAATCCGGTTAAAGCGCCGGACATTCGCTTTTCGTCCTCTCATTTTCGTAAACAACAGTAGTGCCACGAGAAGGCAGTGAGTAGGACTTCCCCTGCAGAGGCTATATACGCGTGGCCATGTGAGAGCATTTCGAGAGAGAAAGTGGAACTCTCCCCACTCTCGGCCGTACCAGGGCATTTGGGAGTATACTTCACCCGATACGCATGTGAGAAAAACCTTATCAATTAAATACATCTACTAATATACAGTGTATGAGAACCATAACTAAGTTGATCGGTAAAATGATCTTACCATGTGGACTACTACTAATAATTTATTTATTTCACATAATAAACAAGTTTATCAACCAAAAAAAAGTGAAACCATCAAACAATAAGTAAATTATTCTTCTTTTTCTTAAAAGTTACTAACTATTATACATTTAATCAATCTACAAGTAACAAATAGAGAAATTAAAAAACCGGTATTGTAAATATGACAGACATAGATACATAATTGTAAATGTAAAAAGGTTATAACCTATTCTCTGAAGGAGTAAATCACATTAAGTTGCAAAACTTTGGGAATTTAATTTTCTTATACTTATTTGGATAGAATAAATAAATAGTATTACGATAACAAACTATTTAACCAATGTTCAATTTATTTATACATACATATATATAATTGAAAGAAAGCCATTAAGAATACAAATCTCAATTAGCATATACGTGACAAATTACTTTTTGTTTGTTGCCAAGTTTACAATTTTACCAATAATATAATACATATATTATACCTTTTACACAATAATTACATAACTTGTAAATCAGAAAATTCACTAAATAAAAAATGATTGATCTCACAATTAACATGAGATAATTTCTATGGATGTATATTTGAAAATAAAGAAAATTTTCCAAAAAGATAACAGCATATCAGATATCTATATTTGTCCTACATAACATTGATGAATCGAAGAAAACAAAGAGAATCTATTTAAAGATTTGATTTCGTTTTTAAAGAGAGAAAAGAAAAAACTTGTTGAAAGGTTGACATATTTCCGGTAGGATACTGAAAGATGATGAGCTGAAAGCAATTATGAAACAAATTTATCACTTTCATATGTAAGCACAGGTTTGTGTATTGCATATTTTAAGATGAAATTGCGTTGTATGTGTGAAGATTAGTGATATTACCCTGAATGTTTAAATCTAAATATGCAGTGGCGCAGAACTTGAATGCATCAGTAAATCATGACTTATCATTTGAAAAACTCCTGAATGTTTGGTAAAAAAAATACCGACTATTCTTGCCAAAGTAAAAGTAACTTGGAAACAATGTACAAGATTCATTGTATGTGAAAATTATATTTAAAATAATCTCAGCGATTGAAATTTAAATAATCCCAACGTTTCGACTTCTGAAGAAGTATAGACAAGTTAGCTGGACGAAACGTTGGAATTATTTAAATTTCAATCGCTGAGATTATTTCAAATATAATGACTTCTATTTACTCGGCGCCCAATTTCTGTCAAACGATTCATTCTAATCTTGACGAATATTCGTATAAATGTACAAGATTTATAGTTCAGATGAATGTTTTTTGATAATCTTGAGTTCTCTGTGGAGGACAACTTGATTACGAAGCTTTTTTTGTTGTTTTAGACATTATCACGGCTTGTATCAACTACAGTTGTTATGGTTCGATATTTTCCTTTATATACACATATTTGATTATTCTTGATAAGAAGATATAATTTACTAAAAAGCTAACATCAGTTATATAGACATTTCTGGAAATTCGAATGCAAGTTGGTGGAAATTAGACGCCAAGTTATTAGATCACACAAAACATCACACATCCTTAACAGGAACAAATGAAACATTGGAAAATTACTGAACGAGCATATGTAGTACGGAACTGTATTTTTTTTCTTTACCTTATTTATCTTTGATAATTTTTATTATTTTCCTAACGAAAATCTACCCAGGTGGTTGGGAGAAACGTTGGAACCGCTCAAATTATTAACACAAACATGATTTGACATCATTGGTGTTATAAAGTGTTGGGGTGATCCAGAAAATTGCTTGCAAAAGACAAGCAAGCACCCGGAAACACTAAGAAGCGTTTCATCTAATCAGCGTTCACTTGAAGCTTTTGCCAAAAATATCAAGGAAGCGAATCGTCTCATGCAGAGGCTCTGATTGGTTGGCTGCTACACTGCTACTTTGTTTAGTAGCGTTCCAGAATCTTCTAGCAACCCATGGACATTTAAAATATTATAAAAATCCTATATTTTCTGTATTAAAATGAACCTTCAAGTAAACTACTCCTCGCATACTTTGAGTCTTCTCTCTCGTGTTCAGGTCGCTGTATAATTCTAACTTGGGGGTTACCGAATAGCTTAGGAGACGAATATAGCGTTCAATCCGCAAGACTTATCATAAAGAAATACGAAAAACTGTACAATGGAATAAAGTTTAAGCCCTAACCAATAAAATTTCAAACAAATAGTTCTTATCAGAAGAGGTTTGTGGAGATTTTAGAAATTTTCACAGATTGAAATCATGAGTCAGTTGAAGCTAGACCACCATTGAAAACCTGGAATAGTTCTTATCTACTAAATCTATATAACCAACAATTTGATCTATGACATGACCAGGTTAGATTTTATGCCTTATGATGAACATGAAAAACAACAAATTTGCACACTTCATATAATTCAATCATTCACAACTATTTTCATACATGAATGTGTTAAACAATGAATGGTACTATCATCTATTGCATACACTTGTGTTCTTTTCACAATAACCCATAATAATTAACCGCATGATTTCATTAGATGTGTTGCCTTTATTTCTCCCTATTTATCTATCTATCTATAGATACAGCAAAAATAAGTACATAAATCTCCATTGAAATCCCCTAATAAACAAACAAACGCTATTCATCGATTCGTATAATTCTATATCATGTGATAATATTATTCACAAGTCAATAAACAAAGACCACATGACTGTCATATCTCATTGATTCATTGAATTCAGGAAGAATAATATTACCGGAATCTATAAATTGACGAACTAATAAAACAATAAAATAAACAAATAAGATAAGGATAGACAACACAAAATCCGATATATATAGATGTATATATGGTTGAAATACGATAGGTTACATATATAAGTTTAAAATTGAATCGATTCTCCCTTTAACTTTATATGGTGAAATTACTAGAGTAAGTTTGTAGTTTTCAACTGTCAGTGTGTTACGAGAGTGGGAAGTGTACATTAAACGGAGCTCAATAATCATATTAAAGTTTATATATATAAGGGAGAAATTAAGGCATTAATAAAAGAGAGCTAATAAATCTACTCATTACTATCCAATTATATAAATATCAACACGTTAAAATGGAGTTTCAATAATATTAAGTAAAATAATTAGAAATCGAATTATATGAACACTAATAAGATGATAAGCCACACATATATATATGTTATCTGTTAGCAACACCAAATACATACATACACACTCAAGAAGTATACTTCGAATAATGGACTATAAAAATTTGATCTCTTGTGAAGACAAAAAATCAGTATAAATTGGTTAAATTACTTTCATAACAGATTAACAACGTAAAATATACGGAATGCAAACTAACATGACAAATTTATCAGAAATTAGTGCGAAATAAATCACTGTACTCTTATCAAATAAACTCGAACTACCAAATCCTCCTATCCTATGAGCCATCTCCTAATTGACAAGGCTAATGACGCTGAACTTATACCACTTCGTTAACGTACTTATACTCTTCTTACACTAGTGACTACAGACAACTAAATACAGATTTCATCCTTTAACTTGTCAGTAGTCGATCTTCTATCACAGGATCCTCTCGTCCATTTATTTACAATACGCAGGTGCTATACTTCTCTTTGCTGATGACACACCTCCACAAATTCACTTACCTTCAAACTATCAGCAATCATGTCCCACACAAATTTTGGAAATCTCACTAATTTCATTCAACCTAAGTCACTGTGCGGTAGGCCAGATATCCCTCTCATAAACAACAGTCCACTCTACGCACCATCATTTTACTACGTTCTCATTTATGGGTGCAAAACATCAACATAAACAATACACGATATTCGTGGGCTACTAGTATTCCATCAGACCTTACCGAATTTGAAACATCGCTTATGAGTTAGCGATTCTCAGCTCAAACATAAGATACTAGCTAAATATGCAAAGTCGACTGATCAAATAGTGAATCTTCATCGATTGAGGTGGTTAGGACATGTGTTACATATGTGCAATTACCAAATACCTCACCCTTACAGATGATATCATCTGGTGTAGGAGTGTTCGGTTGGAAGAAAGCTAACAATGGCCAAATCCAAAACATCTCACTAATCATACAAATCATTAATAATTGGATCAATCTATGTTAATAGATGTAGCCTACCTGGTTGCATTTCGCACAATTATCGTAATCAGTAGTAATTAGAGAATTTGGTGAAATAGCTCAAAATCTTTCCTAAGAGCTCAAATACATTTACCATTTTTCGTATACATACCCAGACTTTGGGCCTCATCATTTTTATGAAAGTCAATAGTTTCACCAACTTCTCAAAGCAAGGTAGGCGTACCGAAATTCAAACTCGTTACTTACTGGTTGAGAGATGATTCCTTTAACAACTACAACCGATCCACAAAACGGTGTGCTTAGCCTAAGAATCAACATGAATTCGGTTGTTACAATTGTACAATCTAAATTACTTTATGTTCAAATAAATAATGAAAAATTAACGCTTCATCATCATTAACATCAATCATAAACGAGAATAACTATGTTATACACATAGAAGCATAATTGGTGCGTTTTTTTTTTTTTGAAAAAAAGAAACTTAGTCTTAGTCCATATGTTTGCTTTCTATTAATATAAGACAAAGTGTATCAAAATAAGATGGAATTGTCGAAAACGAAACGAAAATAAATAACTTTTCTCTAAGAAAAATTCTAAATAATGAAATCATTGAATATCCACTTATCCGTGTATTCAGTGTTTGTGAATATATGTGGGTGTATTGGATAGGTTAAAGAAAGGAGGGAGGAGATAAAAACTGAATTAAATCATGGATTAACATTATCTCTTAAAATTCTATCACCACCATGAAGTTTATATCGACTGATACAACTGAAACTATGAGTAGTTAACGCCTGATCTGATGTCATGTTTTCCTTTAGGTGGTTTATTAGTATTCTTGCAGTTGGTAGGTTTTAGAAGAGATAAGTGGGTATGCCTATTTCATGAACACATGATTCTAACCTCGTTCCCCTCTTATTTTTTCTTCTATGCAAATTATAATTAATGTAAAGAGTAACATATATATAAACTGGTGCATGTTGTTATACCTCACGACGAGATGAATGGAGAAGGAATCGATTACTTCTATGCGATGTGTGCAATAAAGTTATTTGGACTAATTCAATTTAGTATGAAGTTCCATGTCGTTATCTTTTTCTGTTTATCATGAGATAAATAAATTCAGCAAATTAATAATAATTAATTACCTAGTACGAATTAGTAAACTTGGCCATGAGTTTATATTTGCGTCGTATAAGGTTTAGTAACACTTACTACACAAATTTCCAAATTGAAACAGATGGACTGAAGGGAATATTTAGCATGCGGTCTACTGTAGTTGAAAATCAAGTATCTTTAACCACTAAGCTACCAACAATCATTAAAAATCAAACGTAAGGAAATGAAATGGTTAAAATTTAAGAACCAAGTACCTGATATATATATATATATATATATATATATATATATATATATATATATATATATATATTTGTTTGTTATAATTATTACTGAGTTGGTGTTAGATGTTAAAAAAACTAGATGTTACATGATTTGATGTACACACTATGAAAATACTTACCTATCAGACTCACTGAAAGATAGATAACGAAATAAACGTTTTAATGGAACTGGTGAAAATATAACAGAATTTTACTGAATCTAGTCATAAAATGTATAACACATCTTGATGGAATTAACTGAACCGATATCTTTAAGTAAGAAGATCAACATAGAAACTAAACAGGATTAGATTTGACATTACATTTTAACACCGATTGTTGAAATAATTAAGATAGCCGAAAAAGATACTAACGCAAACGATAGCGAATGAAATTAGATAAAATGGTTAACACTCTTTTAACTAATTAATTTCTGGAGTAATATTTTCCAATGAAGGATATATGTGACGGACAGATAATGCATAATTCAGAGATTCTTATACATTAGTACTTAAGTAGTTCAAAAGATTCTATATTTTAAAATTATGTGACAGCAAAACAAAGTAATAACCATAGTATATCCACAATGCAAAAGGGAGAATTTGATGATAGTTTTCTAGTAAACTGCCTAATTATTCCGGAGAAGCAAGATCCTATCCTACCGCTTCAGGAGTTATTACTTCTTTAGCTTGTATCCCAGAGTCCGGTGTTTTAGTTGAAGCTTCCTAGTTACCTAGAACACAAAATACTATAGATAACGATTTGTTGCACATAAAATCAAATAGCAACATGACGTGCCAACTTCGATATGATCAAATTAATATTATTCCACGGGAACAGTCTGTAAAGGATTCAAATGGCAATTTTCGTATTACAGGTCTTATGCCAGGTTGGTTCAATAAGTCATTTTTCTACTCCGCCTCACGTTTTGTTGTAAAATACGTACATTCTACACATAATGTACCTTTTGAGACAACCACTGGAACAGGTGTACATAAACTGATCCCTGAAGTTATAGACGTTATCACCTTATTTAATTTCTGAAATTCCATCAGTTGGAGCTAGCTGCTACCTTGACGCGGTGGTCGGGCTTGCCTATCGTGATGACCCAACCGAGCTACATTGGCTGGAACATATGTTCCTGCAGGTTCTACCATGCCAGGCAGGTCGATTGGTGAACGGTAAGACTAAAAGCAGCAACTCAAGGTCTGAGGGCGAAGTCGTACTGCTGACTGTAGAGAGGTGTGACAGCAGTAAGGTGTTTCCCTCGGACAACCAGCATCTGCAGCGATGCTGCCTTCCCACAAGGAGGGGTGGGGTTAGAAAAGGTCGACCCTAAAAATGTCACACCTCACCTTACCTCACGGATTTCCGTCTCCGGCGGTAAGGCCCTTTGAAGAACGGAGCTAACACGTCAAAAACCTTCCACAAAAAGGCCGTGCGCGACCGGCCTCAAGCAGTTGTCCCTTGGGCTCTGCGGTCACGCTCCCAGGTCGTTAAGACCAACACTAATCCAATTTCCTTTTCAGGTTCCTCAAGAAATACCCTTCCACGGTGTGGGCAGCCGGGAAGTGACATCAGCCCTCATACCTGTAACAGCACACGAGACCAAGTTGGTCACATTCAAATCCTTCCTACACCTCCTAATACCTCTCTTATCTCCATGACTAACCCTTCTCACGTTCTTTTATCACCTCGCACCGCTAGGGCAAACGATTCGAGTACGAGGAACGTTATTCCTGGTCTCCTGAAACCACGCTCTAAACTACACGTAGGAGCTTTTAACGTCCGAACACTGTGCCAAATAGGACAACAGGCTTCCTTAGCTAAGACTTTAGAATCTCGCGCCATCGATGTGTGCTGCGTCTCCGAAACGCGCATACAGGATCCGAGTAGCGTCATTCATTTGACCTCACCATGCCAAAATAAAGAACCGACTCGATTCACACTTCGTGTATCTGGAAGCCCTGATGCTGCTTCCCGTGGCCTCGCCGGCGTAGGTATAGCATTGAGTCCTAGGGCAGAACTAGCTCTCTTAGAGTGGATCCCAGTAGACAGTCGTTTGTGCGCTGTCCGACTGAACGGAACAGTAAGGATCCGGAAAGATAGGGACACTCGTCGTTGCCTCTTCGTCGTCTCTGCCTATTCTCCCACTGACTGCAGCGCAGATGATGTAAAAGATGAGTTTTACAGAAAGCTTTCCGACTTTGCCGAAAAGCTAAGCGCTCGGATGTAGTAATAGTGGCCGGTGACTTTAATGCTCAAGTAGGTAAACTAAGCGAAAGGGAAAGACACCTGGGTGGATCTTATGGCATCGTGGCTCAAAGAACAGATAATGGCGACCGTCTGTTGCAGCTATGCTCAGATAACCGCCTGTTCCTTGCAAATACTAACTTTAAGCATAAGGAAAAACATCTTTTAACATGGCAACCACCTAATTCGTCCCAACGTTGGACCCAAATAGATCACATCGCTATCAGCCACCGATGGAGGGGCTCGATAGAAGACTGTCGCTCATTCTGGAGCACATGCTTAGATTCAGATCATGCTCTAGTACGAGCGCGTATCTGTCTGCGTCTTACTGGACGTAGGAAAGACGCTGCAGGGAAACCTCTTAGGGTCCTGTTTAATGATAGTCAAGCTAAGAGTATATTTCAGGAACAACTAGGAAAACAGTTAGGCAGCCATGTAGGTGATGCCCACCCCGAGGCAGCATGGAATGATATCCGAAAAGCTGTGGAAACAGCAGTGATATCTGCTAGTAAGGTAAACCGAAAGGTTAGGGAGCAACACTGGATCTCAGCAGCATCTATCGCACTGATAGATGCTCGGAAACTCATTCCACCTGGCTCTGAACATAATGAAGAGCGGAGTCAGCTTAAGCGCAAGCTGACAAGAAGTCTACGCAATGATCATGAACAGTGGTGGGTAGCGAAAGCAAGAGAGATGGAAAAGGCAGCGGCAATAGGTAATAGCAGACAATTGTTCAGACTCGTTAAGGAAACCGGAATTAGGAACCGACCGTTAGCGAAACAATCTCAGAGAAAGATGGACATATTATACATTCTCAATCCAGGAGATTGGATCGATGGGCAGAACACTTTAGGGATCAGTTCAACTGGCCTTCAGCCACACTTCGGTTTCCCACGATCTCTAGTCAACCTGAATGGCAAGTTAATGTAGGTCCTCCGTCCCTTTACGAAGTTGAAAAAGCCATAGGAAATCTGAAACGAGGGAGAGCAGCAGGCCCTGACAGGTTTACTCCTGAGATTTTTAAGGATGGTGGTCCAGTATTAGCAATGAGATTAACTGAGGTCTTAGGTAGAATTTGGGAACTGGACGTAATCCCATCTGACTGGTCTCAATCACTGATTGTGCCAGTCTATAAGAAAGGACAAAAGTCCTCTTGTGACAATCACAGAGGAATCAGTTTGACTAATATAGTGTCTAAAATATTAGCTTCAATAATACTTCGACGCCTAATCAAAGCTCGTGAAGAGCAGATTAGAGAAAACCAGGCCGGTTTTCGACCTGGACGTGGTTGTATAGATCAGATATTCACACTACGTCAGGTTCTAGAACACAGACACACATTCAGACGCCCCACAATGGTAGTATTTCTCGACCTTAAGGCGGCATTCGACTCTGTTGATCGTGAGGTTCTATGGCAGTGTTTGTCACTGAAAGGAGTACCAAAGAAGTACATTAACCTTATAAAGGCTCTCTACTCGAACACAACTGGTCGAGTGAGAGCTTATGGCGAACTGTCATCAGAATTGATTACCTCAAGTGGTGTTCGTCAGGGCTGTCCACTCTCCCCATTCTTGTTCAACTTTGTCATTGACGTACTTTTAGAGATAACACTTTCCTCATCTAAATTTCCAGGGGTTGAACTTCTACCGGGAGGTTCACTTGTTGACTTAGAATATGCTGATGACATAGTTTTATTTGGTGAAGACGCTGACAAAATGCAGAGTCTTCTGACCACTCTAAGCAACAATGCAAGCATGTTCGGGATGCGATTCTCTCACTCGAAATGCAAAATGTTGCTTCAGGATTGGGTTACATCGACACCCGAACTAGTGATAGGGAGTGAAGTAGTTGAGTGTGTCGACCGCTTCACTTATCTTGGAAGTCTCATCAGCCCTTGTGGTCTGGTGTGTGACGAAATCTCAGCACGGATACAGAAGGCTCGACTAGCTTTTGCCAACTTGCGTCATTTATGGCGTAGGCGAGATATCCGTCTATCAACCAAAGGACGTGTTTACTGCGCAGCAGTTCGTTCCGTCCTACTTTATGGCTGTGAAACACGGCCGGTAAGAGTAGAGGATATTCGTAAGTTACTAGTATTCGATCATAGGTGTCTTCGAAGCATTGCTCGTATAAACTGGGACCATCGAATAATTAATGCAGTTGTTAGGAAGCGGGTACTGAGATTTCGTCACACACCAGACCACAAGGGCTGATGAGACTTCCAGGATAAGTGAAACGGTCGACACACTCAACTACTTCACTCCCTATCACTAGTTCGGGTGTCAATGAAACCCAATTCTGAAGCAACATTTTGCATTTCGAGTGAGAGAATCGCATCCCGAACATGCTTGCATTGTTGCTTAGAGTGGTCATAAGACTCTGCATTTTGTCAGCGTCTCCACCAAATAAAACTATGTCATCTGCATATTCTAAGTCAACAAGTGAACCTCCCAGTAGAAGTTCAACCCCTGGAAATCTAGACGAGGAAAGTGTTATCTCTAAAAGTACGTCAATGACAGAGTTGAACAAGAATGGGGAGAGTGGACAGCCCTGACGAACACCACTTGATGTAATCAATTCTGATGACAGTTCGCCATAAGCTCTCACTCGACCAGTTGTGTTCGAGTAGAGAGCCTTTATAAGGTTAATGTACTTCTTTGTTACTCCTTTCAGTGACAAACACTGCCATGGAACCTTACGATCAACAGAGTCGAATGCTGCTTTAAGGTCGAGAAATACTACGATTGTGGGGCGTCTGAATGTGTGTCTGTGTTCTAGAACCTGACTTAGTGTGAATATCTGGTCTATACAACCACGTCCAGGTCGAAAACCGGCCTGATTTTCTCTAATCTGCTCTTCACGAGCTTTGATTAGGCGTCGAAGTATTATTGAAGCTAATATTTTAGACACTATATTAGTCAAACTGATTCCTCTGTGATTGTCACAAGAGGACTTTTGTCCTTTCTTATAGACTGGCACAATCAGTGATTGAGACCAGTCAGATGGGATTACGTCCACTTCCCAAATTCTACCTAAGACCTCGGTTAATCTCATTGCTAATACTGGACCACCATCCTTAAAAATCTCAGGAGTGAACCTGTCAGGGCCTGCTGCTCTCCCTCGTTTCAGATTTCCTATGGCTTTTTCAACTTCGTAAGGGGACGGAGGACCTACATTAATTTGCCATTCAGGTTGACTAGAGATCGTGGGAAACCGAAGTGTGGCTGAAGGCCAGTTGAACTGATCATTAAAGTGTTCTGCCCATCGATCCAATCTCCTGGATTGAGAATGTATAATATGTCCATCTTTTTCTGAGATCGTTTCGCTAACAGTCAGGTTCCTAATACCGGTTTCCCTAACAAGTCTGAACAATTGTCTGCTATTACCTATTGCCGCTGCCTTTACCATCTCTTGCTTTGAGATGACCGGGACACGTGTTATGTATGCCCGACGACCTACTGTGCCGATGTGTGATGTTTTGTGGTATAGGAGTGGGTTGGAAGAAAGCTAGGGGCTGCCAGAGCAAAACATGGCACAAATCCATGAAGTCACTGACAAGTGAACTGAGTGAGTCATGTTGGTAGGTGTAGATTACCTGGTTGGGGACCACGAGATGATAGCAACCGATGGTTAGAGACTCTGAATGACATGGCTCAAAATCGTTTGCAATGGCGCAGGTGCATCCACTCTCTGTGTTCTCCCAAATTCTAATCTTCTGAATTCTTCATGTCCCTTTTTTCCTCTTTCCAAATTTATTTCACTGGATTATACTCTTTAAATAACATCTCCAAACTCTAATCTTCCCGATTACTGCTTATACTCTGATTACCTCTACCACTACGGGATTTGAATCGACCACTGCATCTCTGTGCTTATGTGGTATGGCAACTCGAACTGATGTACGTACGTACGAAGTCCTACGTTGTTACTGACTAACTGTTTACAATTAAAACATGAATTACAACGGATTTACCTGTGCATCATAGATCTGGGAAAGAGGCTATTTAATAATTGACAACAGGTTAAAAAGGCTGATCAATACGTCTTCAATTTTATCGATATCAAGAATAACCTACCGTCTATCGTATTGATTTTTATTTAGTGATCTATGTTGTATAATACAACTATCATTTTGATGATTTTCATGTATTGGTTGACGATTAGTAGTATTATTTTTTGGTACATTATGAAGATTTTCAGTGGAAGAATTTCCTGTAAATGAAAAAACGTTAAATTTTTAATCAAATCAAACCCAATTAGACAGTTAAGATAAATTTAGAACAACATATATAAGCGAACAATATTGTTTTCGATTAGATCCTCATCAGGCTTTACTCTAATATACAGTAATATTTATATGCATATACGAAATTAAGATAAAACTTACAAAAGAAAGAACATAACTGACACATGACGATATCTTATCCTCTACAAAATAATTTATTTTTACAAGAAACTTAATATTAGCCAGTCAGAATTATCATCATTGGATTCTAGCTTTACAATGTTTTTGGTGAATATCTTATCCATGGAGCCCAAGTGCTCTGGTACGGCCAAGGGTGGCTTTTACGAAATTGAGAGGACAAAAAGCGAGTGTCTGGCTTCTTAACCGGGTTGGTGGACATGAAGGATCCATCTAGGAGAGTTCGAAAACCCTACAGTACACACCAATCGTACACATGGGCTCCAGGATCTCGAAGGAACAAATGGTGTGTGAACCAATTATGGTCGCCGGCTACCATGGAACTGCATCTCCTCACCTTGCTCTACTGCCTTGTGGATTTACTTCTAGGTCAAAGGCTCTGGGTGTGGCCCCCTAAGAAAACCACCTGTTTCGGTCTGGGCACCAGGGCAGTATCACAGCCCATACACGAATCAAGTCACTTGTGTGGCGTATATGTAATCGGTGCCCCTTTGTACAAATATTCATGTGTCTAAATAAGTAATAGATAATACATCTTATCCATCGTGACGACCTAATCAAGTTATGTTGGCTGAAATATCAGCTTCTGAGGAACTTACCATGTCAAGCAAACCAGTTGGTTGATGGAAAGACAAAAAGCAGCAAACTTAAAGTATGAGGGAGAAGTCACACCGTCGACAACAATAGTATGGTCGTATGGAAGTATCATCTCTAATCAGTCAGTTGTCTACAACATAGAACCAAGCACATATATGCATCGGTTCAAACTGTCATACCTCACTAGCACAAGATGAACACCAAATTCATAAAAGCAGTTACTTCAATGGTTGTAATATATAAAAAGGGACTGCATATAAGGGGGTGATACAGGGAGAAAAAATTAGTTCGTAGAAAGAAAGGTATAAAGTGATTTTAATCTCACCGACATAACTCAGACTTTACAAAATTGAGAGGAGGAAAAGCGAATGTCTAGTATTTTAACCGGGTCGGTAGATACGGACGATCCACCTAGGGGAGTTGGAAAACCATGGGACTGCACCTTCTAAAGTTGCTCCACTATGTTGTGGACTCGACCTCTGGGTTAAGGCTCAGAGTGGGTGCCCAAGCAGCATTTCTGCTCTCACACAAATCAAATGCAAAATCGTACGTGTGTTTAACACCCAAATAACGCATATATCTATCAGACAAAAAACGAAATGAACTTACCATCATTAGCATTCTCTGTAGCAGAGTTCATTTCATTATTTTGAGGTAATTGGATATTAGTAAACGATAAACCACTCAGAGATTCGCTGGTATTTCCAATTGAATAGACAACAGCAGAGTTACTGTTGTGATTACTATTACTATTGTAATGACAAGTATTTGAGCGACTATGAAATTCTTCATTACAACTGGAAGGTATAAATTCTGTATCAAAATGTTCATACATCGAGTCACCACTTATATCCGATAGTAATGAGTTATTATCACAATATGTTCCAATCACATTCGTATTTCCATATTGCACTGTATTGTTATCTGCAGTTGAGGAGTGCTCTGAATGAGATTGTGAACTTGACTTTCTAACAACAAGAATCGGTGATTTAGATATGTTATCAGATTTGATAGCAGATGACGACGATGTAGGTACAAACTCAGTTATTGTTGATTTATCATTTTGATGACAATAAGTATGATAGTCATTATTATGTAGACTTTTCCCAGTATGGATAAGGGGATGATGATGGTGGTGGTGGTGATGATGATGATGGTGCGATGGGTCTAGGTGAGACTGATAATCATGATTTGTAATTGTCTGACAATTTAATGAGTTGTAATTTGCCGAATCTTTATGATACACACTTAAGCCACAACCAACATGATCTATATTGATCTTTCTTTGATTCTAGAAATGATACAAAACAAGAAAAATCTAGTTGGAAGGTCGATCTTATATATTAATGAACAATTATTATAAAATTTAAGGAAGCAATTTGTAGTGCATCAGTCGGTCATAAGCAACGTAGGACGAAGTACATATGTTTATCAATTCACACTGGCCCCCAAATGCCCTGTTATGACCGAGAGTGGGGTGGGCAAGCCCCCTCTCGAAATGCTCTCACACGGCCACGCGTATACAGACTCTGCCACGGAAGGCCTACTCACTGCCTTCTCGTGGCACTACTGTTGTTTACGAAAATGAGAAGACGAAAAGCGAATGTCCGGTGTCTTAACCGGAATTCAAACGAATGGTGCACATGGGCTCCAGTATCCTGCGAGAACAAATGGCGTATGAACCAATCGTTAGTCACCGGCTTCCATGGGACTGTATCTCCTCACGATGCTCCACTGCCTTGTGGATCAGACCTTTAGGTCAAACGCTCGGGGTGTGGCCCCCTAAGATAACCACCTGCTTCGGTTTGGGCACCCGGGCAGTATCACAGCCCTCACATAAGTCAAATGAGATTTGTGTGGCGCATATGTATTTGGTGCTCTCTTGTACCAATATTTATGCGTTCAAATAAATAAATAAATAAAACATTAGCACACAGCGATGGAATTGTTAAGAAAAATTGCATAGTAGAAGTAGGAACATTATCAGCAGTAGTAAAAAAGTTTATATATAGATATGAGTGACTTCGTGGAATAGAATAGTGAAATATGATTTCGAACCTCAAGATCTGAAGGAAAACAAAGAGTGAAAGGATATGGGTTATTGTTAGCGATTTTGAGCCATGTCAACCCAATGCCTACAACTATTAGTTACGATAACTGTGTGAATCTCAACCAGGTAGCATGCATTTATCCACACGACTCAGACTAACAGTTAATGACTTCGTGGAATGCTATCGCTTATTGGTTTAGTCACCTCTAGCCCTCCTCCTCAAAATTCTATTTACGTCTCGATGACAAGTGCCAACTAGCACGAAACCGAGGTTCAAGGTTTACTATTGACTATCACCAATCACCACCTAATGTATAACTAATTTCACGCACACCAACATTTAATACACCAACTATAACACTTTACTTGAAATATTTGTCAGGTTATCTTAGCAAGTTTACATTTGCATTCATTCAACTGAGAAAAGAAAATCAAAACGTAAATACTTACAAGTCTATGTGAGGCATCAGAAGAACAAGTAGATTTCTCTCCGATAGAATTTCGATGAGGAAGATGAGAAACTATTACAGGCTGAGGTGAATCATGAGAAGTATTGGGCGTATGATGATGACGGACATAATGGTGATGATGATGACGATGATTGTTGGTAGTTGATGTTGCTGTGGCATCGTGAATTTCATTAGGATGATGATGATGATGACAATGTGTAAGGTGAACGTGATGATGATGAGGTAATACAAGGGACGATAATGGCGGCGAAGTCGAGTTAAAAACCAATGTCTGCCCACTAGTAACAGATGGATCAGGTGAACTGATATACGAAAGACAAGTATTAGTGGAAAGAGAAAGATTTTTACTACTACCGTTGGACGGTTCATTGCTTCGGCAATGATCATTTACAGTAGATATGATTAAGTGTGATGATATTGGGTTTTCACAAACAGATGAACAAGGAACAACAGTATTTTTAAATGAATTAGAACGATTTGTTTCAGTCAAATCCATAGACAAAGTGGATTGTGCAATGGCTTTCTTAAGACATATTGATGCATTTGAACCAGTGGATTCTACACTTCGATCACATTCACTAAAGAAAAGGTAAAAGCACGAAAGAATACATTTAGAATCAACATATTTTCCCAAAAAATCAATAACATAAGCAGTCATTCATTCAGTTATATTCAAACTAGGAATTCGGTATAAATTTATGTCGGTCAAAATCGTACTATTTCACAGTATACGCTGATGATATTATCTACAAAGTCAGATAATGAGGGTTTCACAATCATAGTTCAGGAAATGCAAAATCACTATAAAAAAAACACTTCTTCAACAGTACCACAAATGTATCTAAATTGAAGCATATCACTACTGAAACGTTCAAAACAATTTTTATTCAGCTAACTAACTTGAACCGAATAGAAATATTAGCACAAATTGCACAAAATTTCAACAACTCTTCAAGGTGGTTATGCATTAGTTCTAGGATTTTAATTTGATATCAAGTATGAAACGACAACTAATGTTGTTACTACTTTGTTCACAAGTGTATTCCACTAGTTTACGATGCTTCTGTATCACAAACATTAAAATAATATTCATCTATTCACAACTGTCTGATGGCTTGCAAAAAATTAACTTTTAGAAATACCGATGAAAAACAGTTCTTTCCTATCTAAAATAAGGTAAATCCTGAATAAACTAGAAACCAATCATAATGTACAAATAGTAGTACGCACTCAATACCAATATTGATTGAAGTTAGTTAATAACACCGTTGGATACCGAATCAATGGTCTAAAAGTTAAGCGATCACGTGCGACACTGTAGGTTTTGGATTCGATTCCCGAGTGCAGGGTCGTGAGTGTGGATTGCTGAGGAGTTCCATACTATGACGAAACGACCATCCAGTGCTTCCATGCTTTCAATAGTGGTTTAATTTAGATTGATCCATGATTTCAATAAAATATAAGGAAAAGTATATTAGTGAATAAACATACCGAAGAAGATTATGATAATGCACTACCAATGGTTCACATAATAACATATCTGATTGCAGCAGTCTTGAATTAGTACAACGGTTAATAGGTAAACTAAACGTGTGAACATAAAACCATTTTTGACCCAATTTTACACGATATGTAGGACACTCAAATAAATGACGAGTGGAAGAGTTTTCAGGGGAAATTAAACTACTAGAATTAGATGATGTAAAATTTTTATGTTGTTGGTTCCCAACTATTCCATCATCATTGTTAATTGACAATACACTTTGTTCAAGTAAAGTGTTACGGGCATGAGACCAACGAGATGCTTCATTAAATACTAAAATGTAAATAAATGAAACAATGACAATTTATCAAGAAATAAGAGAATCACTTTTATTTTCACCCTTAAAAAAATTAATGCAACCATTCGAATAAGAATACATGTAAAAAAAGATTCATCTTGTATTTCACTAAAACTCTTTATTTATGTGAAGATTTGTCAGCTTTGTTTATCATATCAATTAATTTCGTTTATTATCTTACCACTAGAGTAATGTTATAACCTATACCGATGGATCATTTAAACATATTTATTCACTAAAAGAAATCTATACAGTTGAGCGGCATTATACCTAAGATGAATTTAGCTAATTCTATCAGAAGTTATACTTGTATTAACTTCATGAAGATTTTAAAATGTAATACACACCAAAAAAACATGTGTATATTTACAATTGGATTGTTTGTTTAAAATTTACATGTTTACTATCACAAGAAGCAATGGTAAATTAATCGTTATCAAGTACTCAATTTTAAACTAGAAAGTTGTATGTATGAATCTGGTTCTATCTACTTCGATTCGAATAATCGAGTACCAGTAACCCTTCAAAAACGAAAAAATATCACTCAAAAATCAAGTTACACAAACCATCTACCTAGTAAATGAGTCGCCACACCATAATTAATCATTATGGATGGCAATAAATGACTAGTGGGAAAGGAGAATCATTTAAGTGAAGAGGGAAAAGATAACTTGATTTAAATGAGTATAGTTTACTTTTAGAGGTATGCTTCTCCCAAATTGCTAAATCACCATCTTGAATTCTACTAGTCCAACTGTCACCAATTTGTAAATTAGCATAATCATTATCATCGCATTTTTCATTGTTATCTAGGCAAAAACTTTGTTGATTTGGAAGGTTTCTACATAGAAAAATAAGTGAATAAACAAAAATATCAAGGTAAATGATTGCTAGTCTGTAAAAAATATTCACAATATCTACAACGTATAAAGAGTATAGACAGATGTGTGCTATTTTACACACAATCAATATTATAAGAGATTGAATAAAACATCTTGAGCAACGATCAACAATCACCACACTATGATTCAGTGTAGTGCACCCAAATGCCCTGGTACAGACGAGAGTAAGGAGAGCCAGCGCTACCTCTCGAAATGCTCTCACATGGCCACCTGCATACAACCACTGACAGGGAAGTCCTATTCACTGTCTTTCGTGGTGGGGGTTTGTTTACGAAAATGAGAGGACGAAAAGCGAATGTCCGACGCCTTAACCGGGTTGGTGTGCATGTCAAAACTGCGCAGATACTGTTACGTTTGAAGAGGTTACAATACCAGCTGGGACCGGCGAACAGAACGAAAGTTAGTAAAACAACAACAGGCGAAGCCAAACTATTCCACTGCACCCCAACCCTGCTAACTAGGGCGAGAAGACCAGATTCAGCTGGGAAAACACACATTCTACAAGCAGCCGATACACAAACGAACATGCACACAACTTATGCGTATACGTACTGTACAAAAATGTCCTTAGAAAACGTCACAAAATAGCGTACTAAAGGAGGAAATGAATCAATGACATTTAAGGTCCTTCCAGGTGGGAAAAACAAACAGGAGGTAAAAATGGTCGTTTTGGTGCAAAAATGAAATTCGAATTTCCATAACAAAATTACAAAGATGGGAAATTTAACGAGTGATTCCACGGGATCTAGCGTCCTGAACAATACCTATCGCCAATCCGGTTTAAGCGCCAAACATTTGCACGTCGTCCTCACATTTTCATAAACAGTACCGCTGTAAGATTTACGCCTGTTACCCCTTGTGGGGGAGCATATGCCGTCCACCAGCATTCTCCATACAACTCTGTCCTGGGTAATCCTTTCCAGCTGTCTTCAGTTGCTAAACATCCTTTTCATGTCTGCTTCCGATTCCCGACACAGTGTGTTCTTTAGCCTTCCCTTTTACCGTTTTCCTTCAGGATTCCAAGTTAGTGCTTGCCTCGTGATGCGAGAAGACAGTGAATAGGAATTCCCTGGCAGTAACTATATACGCGTGGCCATATGAAAGCATTTCAAGAGGGGAAGAGGACTCCTCTCCTTGCTATACCAGGGTATATGGAAACGAGTGTAAATATGCCCCCCACACACACACACCCGACTTAGTTAAATTGGAATACAGTTTGAATAGATTATTAAATAATTACCTTGCTATCAACCGGTCATCGTATTATCAGATAATTAAGAATTGAAGTAACTATTACATAATTTGTTGGGATTTGCAAATAATGCTAAGCAACGTCCCAATTACTTTGCAACTTATTTAAGTACACAAAAATCTTTCATATTCAACTACACTTTCTCAGTTCCAAGTTGCAGTATTTTTAAGCTATTTTTATTATAACTCAATACTCATTAAGGCGAACAGAGTTTACAAACTACAATATACATATACCTTGTGTATATGATGAAAATACATAGGGTTTATCATTTTCATATGGCTAATCAAACCGAAAATCGTACCACAAGTGTGAATTCTTAATTCGATAATTGAAAAGTAAAGACTTAAAACTACTGAAATACTATTCAAGTTGATTTTTACAAAAAAAGTAAACTGTGCGGTATGTTTATCGGGTTGGTAGTGGTTAAAGAGGTTGACTTTAAATCATTGAGTTTAGCAAATACACACACGCACACTTATTTTCAGTTTAGCCCTATCAACTAGTATCACTAGTGTTTACATACACGAACAAATAAAAAGTGACTACCAAGTTATATCAAGCAATATTTTAATCGGTTAACTAATTTTCTATGCACATACCAAGTGAAATATAATGATAGACACCATGAGCTTACTTGTCATAATATAATATTTCTCCACTTCGATTAACCACAGTTATAATAACATCCATCAATCGTTGGTGATAATTCCAAGTACTTTGTTCTTCATTATCCTCTGGCAGAATAACATCTGTAGGCAAAGTCAAGGCAATGCCTCCATCAGATTTTGTACACAGTTTGGGAAGATCAAACGGTACTAATTCACTTTCGTTATTATTACTAGTAGTATTACTGTTATTATTGCTCTGATCAACTGCATTATGTTTTTTGTTATGTTCAATTGAAATAGGAGAAGAATCGCTAAATGATGGATTACGCAGATGAGGGGAATTCGAATGGTGAAATGGAGAAGGCTGTGAAGAAAAAATTGTCGGAAAGAAGATCAACATAAGGGTTTGACAATCATAACAGCAATAACACATCAGATTTACTTTTAAAAAAGTATTAAGCAAAACATAGAATTCAGAGACACTAGAAAATTTGAACTGTCGAAAACTAAACAACTAAATGAAGCACAGAGGATACTACGCAAAGATATCGAGTCGCATGACAATATCGTGAATCTTTATCGAATGAGGTAGCTAGGGTATGTATTGCGCATACTTGACCATCTCACACTTCGACGGATAATGTTCGTTTGTGTGGCAGTAAGTTAGGAGGAGAAAGGTGGTGACAGCGCAGCCAAACCAAAACGTGACATTAGTTTATGGATTTACTAACTTTTGAACTGAATTATGTTGGTAGATGTAGACTAGTTGGTGGGCGTACACATGGTAACTGTAACCAGTGATTGAAGAAGTTGAGTGACATGATTCGGAGTCCATTAAAATGGAGTGAGTATATTCACTCTTTATCTTTCTCTACACCTTGAGTTCGAATATATATATATAAACACACAACTTTATTCTGTCTTTTCGAAGTACAATCTCATTGTTTAGTTTTTTTTCCTTGCTATTCATTTTGTTGATGCTATCTTGTCGTGCCAGTGTGGTATGACAACGATGCCCGACCGAAGCTGCTACCTTGACGCGGTGGTCGGGCTTGCCTATCGTGATGACCCAACAGAGCTACATTGGCTGGAACATATGTTTCTGTAGGTTCTACCACGCCAAGCAGGTCGATTGGTGAACGGGCAGAACTAGCTCTTTTAGACTGGATCCCAGTAGACAGTCGTTTGTGCGCTGTCCGACTGAACGGAACAGTAAGAATCCGGAAAGATAGGGACACTCGTCGTTGCCTCTTCGTCGTCTCTGCCTATTCTCCCACTGACTGCAGCTCAGATGATGTAAAAGATGAGTTTTACAGAAAGCTTTCGGACCTTCTCCGAAAAGCTAGGCGCTCGGATGTAGTAATAGTGGCCGGTGACTTTAATGCTCAAGTAGGTAAACTAAGCGAAAGGGAAAGACACCTAGGTGGATCTTATGGTGTCGTGGCTCAAAGAACAGATAATGGCGACCGTCTGTTGCAGCTATGCTCAGATAACCGCCTGTTCCTTGCAAATACTAACTTTAAGCATAAGGAAAAACATCTTTTAACATGGCGACCCCCTAATTCGTCCCAACGTTGGACCCAAATAGATCACATCGCTATCAGCCACCGATGGAGGGGCTCGATAGAAGACTGTCGCTCATTCTGGAGCACATGCCTAGATTCAGATCATGCTCTAGTGCGAGCGCGTATTTGCTTGCGTCTTACTGGACGTAGGAAAGACGCTGCAAGGAAACCTCTTAGGGCCTACTTAATGATAGTCAAGCTAAGAGTATATTTCAGGAACAACTAGGAAAACAGTTAGGCAGCCATGTATGTGATGCCCACCCCGATGCAGCATGGAATGATATCCGAAAAGCTGTGGAAACAGCAGTGATATCTGCTAGTAAGGTAAACCAGAAGGTTAGGGAGCAACACTGGATCTCAGCAGCATCTATCTCACTGATAGATGCTCGGAAACTCATTCCACCTGGCTCTGAACATAATGAAGAGCGGAGTCAGCTTAAGCGCAAGCTGACAAGAAGTCTACGCAATGATCGCGAACAGTGGTGGGTAGCGAAAGCAAGAGAGATGGAAAAGGCAGCGGCAATAGGTAATAGCAGACAATTGTTCAGACTCGTTAAGGAAACCGGAATTAGGAACCCGACCGTTAGCGAAACAATCTCAGAGAAAGATGGACATATTATTCATTCTCAATCCAGGAGATTGGATCGATGGGCAGAACACTTTAGGGATCAGTTCAACTGGCCTTCAGCCACACTTCGGTTTCCCACGATCTCTAGTCAACCTGAATGGCAAGTTAATGTAGGTCCTCCGTCCCTTTACGAAGTTGAAAAAGCCATAGGAAATCTGAAACGAGGGAGAGCAGCAGGCCCTGACAGGTTTACTCCTGAGATTTTTAAGGATGGTGGTCCAGTATTAGCAATGAGATTAACTGAGGTCTTAGGTAGAATTTGGGAACTGGACGTAATCCCATCTGACTGGTCTCAATCACTGATTGTGCCAGTCTATAAGAAAGGACAAAAGTCCTCTTGTGACAATCACAGAGGAATCAGTTTGACTAATATAGTGTCTAAAATATTAGCTTCAATAATACTTCGACGCCTAATCAAAGCTCGTGAAGAGCAGATTAGAGAAAACCAGGCTGGTTTTCGACCTGGACGTGGTTGTATAGATCAGATATTCACACTACGTCAGGTTCTAGAACACAGACACACATTCAGACGCCCCACAATGGTAGTATTTCTCGACCTTAAGGCGGCATTCGACTCTGTTGATCGTGAGGTTCTATGGCAGTGTTTGTCACTGAAAGGAGTACCAAAGAAGTACATTAACCTTATAAAGGCTCTCTACTCGAACACAACTGGTCGAGTGAGAGCTTATGGCGAACTGTCATCAGAATTGATTACCTCAAGTGGTGTTCGTCAGGGCTGTCCACTCTCCCCATTCTTGTTCAACTTTGTCGACGTACTTTTAGAGATAACACTCTCCTCATCTAAATTTCCAGGGGTTGAACTTCTACCGGGAGGTTCACTTGTTGACTTAGAATATGCTGATGACATAGTTTTATTTGGTGAAGACGCTGACAAAATGCAGAGTCTTCTGACCACTCTAAGCAACAATGCAAGCATGTTCGGGATGCGATTCTCTCCCTCGAAATGCAAAATGTTGCTTCAGGATTGGGTTACATCGACACCCGAACTAGTGATAGGGAGTGAAGTAGTTGAGTGTGTCGACCGCTTCACTTATCTTGGAAGTCTCATCAGCCCTTGTGGTTTGGTGTGTGACGAAATCTCAGCACGGATACAGAAGGCTCGACTAGCTTTTGCCAACTTGCGTCATTTATGGCGTAGGCGAGATATCCGTCTATCAACCAAAGGACGTGTTTACTGCGCAGCAGTTCGTTCCGTCCTACTTTATGGCAGTGAAACATGGCCGGTAAGAGTAGAGGATATTCGTAGGTTACTAGTATTTGATCATAGGTGTCTTCGAAACATTGCTCGTATATCATGGGACCATCGAGTAAGTAACACAGTTGTTAGGAAACGGGTACTAGGTAAGGATGGCAAATCAATTGATGATGTAGTGAAACTTCATCAGTTGAGATGGCTGGGACACGTGTTACGTATGCCCAACGACCGACTGTACCGACGTGTGATGTTCAGTGGTATAGGAGTAGGTTGGAAGAAAGCTAGGGGCGGCCAAACCAAAACATGGCACAAGTCCATGAAGTCACTGACAAGTGAACTGAGTCATGTTGGTGGGTGTAGATTACCTGGTTGGGGACCGCGAGATGATAGCAACCGATGGTTAGAGACTCTGAATGACATGGCTCAAAATCGTTTGCAATGGCGCAGGTGCATCCACTCTCTGTGTTCTCCCAAATTCTAATCTTCTGAATTCTTCATGTCCCTTTTTTCCTCTTTCCAAATTTATTTCACTGGATTATACTCTTTAAATAACATCTCCAAACCATAATCTTCCCGATTACTGCTTATACTCTTACTACCTCTACCACTACGGGATTTGAATCGACCACTGCATCTCTGTGCTAATGTGGTATGGCAACTCGAACTGATGTACGTACGTACGAAGTTCTAGGTTGTTACTGACTGACTGACTGACTGATGACAACGATTAACGTACATTTATACCAGGCTATACGTTGATTATGACTGACTGACTCAGTAAATTCGCCTTAATTTCCCAAAGAATGTTAATCGAAAATCAGTTTGTGATGTAAACTGTCTCTTCGAATTAAACATTTGTCTAAATAAGTTAACAATTATTATTGATCAATGTAAATCGAGATAGATTACTGTAAAACCATTGATTATAGGAAATTAAACACTCAACGCTAATTAAATATCAACATGAATCTCTTAAAAAAAAGTGTTCGCATTTGGTATATAATAGATAGCTGCAGTGCACGGACTACTTCATAAATACCGTTCGGTAACTTGGAAAAATAGAAAATAATGCATGATACTTTATCGTATTGATTGTTTATAACTGATGCGAAATGTTAACAAGTGTGGAACTGTCTAAAAATTATTATCTTTGTAATCAACTAACATCAAATTGTAGTTATCAACTTTTCATCTATAACAGAATAAAATATATTACATTTATTACAGTGAGGAGTATGTGATGCATCAAATGAAAAACAACCTACCATACAATCCTCTCCGCTTGAGTATTGAATAACAACAGTGGATTGAGGTGAAGTAGTAGGAATATAATACTTTTGAGAATTTTCATTATTGAATGCTGAACCTTAGAAAGAATAGAAATTATTAGACAAAATAAAAATATTAATAATATGTGAAAGTAAAACCAAGTCGCGTTCCCACTACAAAATCCGCGCGTATGTTAGTTGAAGTGAACAACACCAGTGCAACCAAAATCCAATAACTTCATGAACTAATCCATGTGTTTGTCCAGGTGGTTTGGGCACCCGGGCAGTATCACAGCCCTCACACATATCGAATGAGGTTTGTGTGGCGCGTGTGTATTTGGTGCCTCCTTGTACCAATATCTATGTGTTAATATAAATAAATAATAAAACTGTTTGTCCAAAGTCCTTTCCCAGTTTACGCTAATGTTGAACGACATAGTACTTCGAGACGTGGTGGTTATCTATCCTTATTAAATGTCCCAAACGCACCAATCAGTAAATGGTCTTGGACTTATCACATAATTTGCCGTCTAAGTTAACACTACGCCTTATTTCTGTATTAATTATTTAGTGGTCCCACCATTTGTAAACACTGTTTCGAAAACAGGTGAGTAAACACCAAAGCGTACCTTTAGATCCTATGGTTCAAATTTCACTAAACATACCGCCTTCTTATCTGCTAAATAGGTCACGCAAGTATCATGTATATGTGCAAAGATTTTGTTAACCGCTGCCACCGACATATTAGAACTGATGAGACCTCCAACTCAACTTTGTGATGGGTAGAAACGTAAGCTCAGTATTATTGGAACACTGATCGGAAACAAAATGAAATGACTTAGATTAGTTTACGATTTCAGTAAAATTCAACCATCTCCACATCCCTTATATTGAAGATAAAGAAAGCAGAAAACGCTCTTCATAAGAGAGGTTTTACTGTTTCAAGAAAGGCAAAACACTGTTGCATAATTGTTTTGCACATACTTAACAAAGAAAACAGCAGCATAGCAAAACTGATCCGACAAAGCGAATTGATATAGACGCTGAATTTGCGGTTTGTGGTATAATCAGCTCAAAAATGCATCAATTAAAAATACGATGGGGACTAAGCTTCATTTCCAAGATATTCCCAACGGATATATTCAATAGAAGTGATGCGATACACAAAGATTAAACTTACCAGCTAGATAACTTGACTGATTGGGGAACGAGTGACCTATAAATTGATTCTTACGACCACTCATGAAATTTTATCATGTTTACCTTTTGTTAGTATTCTGCATATAAACGTCATTTTATCAGGTGAAAAATCTTTTTATTCGGGCTTAGTGGTCTTGTCTTTGGTTTCTAGACATTGGGGTATGGCAACTTGGACCGATGTACATATGTGCCTGGTCCTATGTTGTAGCTGAGTGACTAACCATCGGGGGCCTTAAGTAAATAATACGGTCTCGTGAGCAGTCATCACCGAGCCACATTATATAACTGCTTATCATTTATCGATTAGCATCCCACTCATTGATTTTAACAATCGAATATTTCGTCTAATCAATCATTAATAATCTCTTTCATATCAAGAATACCTGAATTGAATGTTTATTATTTTTCGACGTGTAATATAAACATGTTCGAAGTAAATCATTATTACGGAGAACGTTGTTGAACTTAAAGCATTAATCTTCATAATACACATGGATTCATTTTTGTATCTTAAATCTTAGGTGCATACTTACATATTTGTACTCTTTATTTTGTAATG
This sequence comes from Schistosoma mattheei, assembly GCA_944470405.2. Lineage (NCBI taxonomy): Eukaryota > Metazoa > Platyhelminthes > Trematoda > Strigeidida > Schistosomatidae > Schistosoma > Schistosoma mattheei. The sequence continues at coordinate 88,715,894 of OX103947.1, read as the reverse complement.
TAGCGAGTTAAACCGAATGTTGTAGTGTCTGATATGACAGTAAAAAAACTAGTTTCGGAGTTTTCAAGTAATTGATTCCCTTTATGAATTGTTGCTCTGATTTTATTGTAAGAATTCCTAGTAATCAAATGTTCTACTTTCCATAGTTAATGAAACAATGCCAAACAATGATCAAGTTTTACACAATCATGTCTTCTATGCACACTCATCAGGCTCTTAAAGGCAAGAAATGGATTAGATTTTTCTTCTTACTCAGTTCCAAAGTTTTCAAAAAAACAAAGTGATTGTCTTTAAGTTCTATGTGAAAGACTACATACACATTGGGGCGAAAAAGTAGGCAACAAACCTCTTAAACCAGGTGAAATATGCTCTTCATTGCACGTATTGGTAGTTGGTGATACAGACAAATGATAGATTGGACTGATTTTAGGATACAGCGATTGATTATCCGAGTTTACAGGAGATAACTGATTTTTTGTTGAAACACTGAAACCTTCTCGACGTTCAAAACAACCAGGTACAGAAGATGGTCTAGTACAATGAGATTGAGAGGCAGCAATAGCAGCCATTTTTGCAGAGGGATGATATAAATTTTTCGAGGCAGATTGGAATGCATTCACATTTAGACAGTGTTGAAGTTCATTAGGTGTGATCATAATTATCGGATTAGAAAGCGCAACACAATCCACTCTGTCCTCTTTAACACTAAAGTTAATGGCCGAAAAGTTACGTACATTCCTAGATATAAATTTAAAACAAAGATAAGGAATAAAACGGGTGAAAAATTAACAAATCAGCAAATAAGAAGGCTACTTACAAAAACTAAATCATATTTGATTATCTTTTCTACAAACTACATATATTGAGTGTAAATTTATTTGGAAGAAAATATTAGTCTTTCTTCTTGAGCTGATTAACTACTATAATTGGAATTTCAAAAAAATTTCACTTACAATATTTTCATCCATATAGAGAATGAAACCATCTAAGCACTTTGTTCAATAGGTTAAAAATATCGACCATTTTAACACATATTCCCCGGTATTCAGTTATGATAGTCGGAGCAAAAATCACTGACAATCGATACAATGTAAGGTACCTAATTAATTTCAGATGTGTTATCAAACTTGCTATTGACTTTTTCATGTCGACTTTGTAAATCGTTAGGGTTTACGACAGTATCTGTCATTAAGAGGCATACCGGAGAACATCAGCCTTGAGCAGGCTCTCTACACAAACATAACCAGTCGAGTAAGTGTTTGTGAACCGCGTTGTCCAACCTATCTATTTTTATTTCACTTCCTAGAAAACATTCTTTTTGGAATGTCACTGGACCCTAGCCAAATCACCCGGAAGCTGGGTCACTAAATACCAAACAGTTAATCGATCCTCGTCAGGGTCAAGAACAACCTACGCGCATCAATCAACTGCATACCATGGACTGCCTCATGAGGTTGTGGTCGCATTGTTTCTTGTACCTACTCTCACCAATAATGATTCCTGTAATATCGTTATGTTTGTTCTATACGGTCATCAAACTAGCCATACGACGAAAGAGTAGTCCACGTTATGTATCAACCGCGAGGTGTAAATTCGACATAACCTATGAGGTTACACCATTCCCATTCAACTCGAATAGGCTTCGTAATCATTGACACAGATTACCTATGTTGGTGATCTACAACACTTTTATAGTCTAAGTTTTCGGGAGTTGATTTCCTACAAGGGGATTTAATTTTTGACTTAATACGAAAATAATATACTTTTATTTGGTTATGATATGCCAAGCATCTCATGGACCCAGGGTCATATAAGCCCCCTTCAAAACAAAGAGGGCATTACAATGAACGTCATCCAATTCTATGCGCCTACCAACGCTTACAATTAAGATATTGAAAACCAATTCTACGATAGGTTGCAGTCAATCTTTGAGAAACGCTCAACAAAGGACCTGACCATTCTGATGGAACACCTAAATGCCAAGGTCGGAATGGGCAGCACCGGATATGAAGACATCATGGAACGACATGGACTGCAAAAGAGGACCGAAAATGGTGAGAGATTTGCAAACATATATGCCCTCAATAAACTGGTCACAGGCGGCACCATATTCCCACATAAACGCATTCAAAAAATCACATGGACTTCACCAGATCACACCACACAGAACCAAATCGACCACATCTGCATCAATAAAAAGTTCAGAATGTCAATGGAGGACGTGAGAACCAAAAGAAGAATTGATATAGCTTCAGATCACCACTTGGTGGTCGCCAAGATGAAATTGAAACTCAAGAAGCACTGAACAACGGGGTAGACAACATCACAAAAGTTTAAAACGGCCTTTCTTCGGGATACTGACAGAATCAACGAATTCAGGATAGCCCTCAGCAATAGGTTCTAGGCCTTTCACGATCTATTCTATTGAGAGGGAATTACCATGGAGAACAACTGGAAGGGGATCAAAGAGGCAATCACTTCAACATGTCATGTGGTTCTGGGCCACAAGAAGCATCATCACAAGGAATGGATCACCGTCGATACACTAGATAAGATTCAAGAAGGCAGCAATCAATATCATTCGAACAAGAGCAGAGAAATCCAAGGCACAAGCCGAATACGCAAAAGCAAACAAGTAAGCGAAGAAGAGCACCGAAGCCGACAAACGTAAATATATGGAAGATCTAGCAATGGTGGTGGAAAAGGCCGCAAGAGAAGGAAGCATGAGACAATTGTATGACACAACAAAGAAACTCGCTGGAAATTATCGTAAACCAGAACGACCAATGAAAAGCAAGGAGGGCAAGGTAATCAACAACATTGAAGCACAACGGAACAGGTGGATAGAACACTTCAAAGAACTCTTGAATCGATCAGCTCCACTGAACCCACCCAACATCGAAGCAGCACCCAGGGACCTTCCAATCAATGTTGCCCACCGACAAATGAAGAGATCAGCATGGCCATCAGACAAATCAAGAGCGGCAAGACAGCGAGATCGGACATTCCAGCGGAGGTACTAAAAGCAGATGTAGCAGCAACTGCAACTCCAACAGACTGGGAAGGACACCTGATCAAGATGCCAGAGAAAGGTGATCTCAACAAGTGTGAGAACTATAAAGGCATCACTCTTCTCTCAATACCAGAAAGTCTTCAATAGGATGTTTTTAAACAAAATGATGGACTTCGTGGACGCCCAACTGAGAAATCAACAATCTGGATTCCGTAAGGGTCGGTCCTGTACCGACCAAATCTAGGTCAAAGACTCGGGGAGTGACCCCTAAGTAAACCACCTACTTCGGTCTTGGTGCGCGGGCAGTGTCCCAGCCCTCACACAAATCACTTGATGTGGCGTATATATATATATATATATATATATATATATATATATATGGTTTCCTTGTACCAATGTTTTTGTTTACACAAATAAATAAACAACCGGCTTCGACCGTTTGAAGTTTTGTGAATGTTATCTTAGCAATTTTCACACATTTGTCGACAGTGTAAAAAAGTGTAATGGTCGGTTTATGACATGACATCGTGGAATGATGACCACGTGAAACTATCACTTGCCGCCTCATCACAGCCCATCGTTGGAATCCTATAGATCATGCAACTCAGTGGCTCGAGATGTTACCAGACATGTCTTAGAGTTCAAGTCAGTGACAACCCAACGGTAGCTTGCGACTATAGCTGTCATATAAGATTAAACTTCTCAACTCAAAGAAATCCATCTTGACTGCTTGTTTATTTGGACTGAAAATCTCATTAGACTATTTTTACTCGTCCATTTATTGGTTGTTTGACCTCATTCTACTATTCTTTTCTGTCGCTGTTTTACTTGGTTTGGTGGGCTTCCAAACCATAATGCAATAAATTATTTACCTAATACACAAATAAAAATGAAACGTATGTTTACAACTATATATACCTACATACTAACACCTCGTGTAAAGTGAGGGCAGACAACCACCTCTCTCCGTTATTCCAACCAAGGGCTTAGGCAGGGTCGCCCAACCTCTCCATTCCTTTTGAACTTGGCCATCGATGACGTTCTGAAAAAAGCTCTGATAGATGTATGTAATGGTGTGGATCTGTTGCCTGGAGAAAGACCTTTCGACCTTGAGTATGAAGATAATATCATGAAGGACCAACAGAAGCCAGTCCTGTACAGCTTTCATACCACGACACGGTGTCATGTACTAACCATTCAGATATTGGTACAAGGAGGCACCAAATACATATGCGCCACACAAATCTCATTTGACTTATGTGAGGGCTGTGATACTGCCCGGGTGCCCAAACCGAAGCAGGTGGTTTTCTTAGGGGGCCACTCCCCGAGCCTTCGATCTGAAGGTCTAATCCACAAGGCAGTGGAGCATCGTAAAGGGATGCAGTCCCATGGAAGCCGGTGACCAACAATTGGTTCATACGCCATTTGTCCCCTCAATGTACTGCTGCCCATGTGCACCATTGGTTTGGAATCAGGGTTTTCCAACTTCCCCAGGTGGATCATCCGTATCTACCAACCCGGTTAAAGCGCCGGACATTCGCTTTTCGTTTTTTCATTTCCGTAAACAAGCCCCCACCACGAGAAGACAGTGAATGGTCAGCCACCAAATGCTCTGGTACGGCCGAGAGTGGGGAGAGTCCGCTCTCCCTCTCGAAATACTCTCACATGGCCACGCGTATATAGCCTCTGCCACGGAAGTCCTACTCACTGCCTTCTCGTGGCACTACTGCTGTTTACGAAAATGAGAGGACGAAAAGCGAATGTCCGGCGTCTTAACCGGATTCCAAACCAATGGTGCACATGGGCAGCAGTACATTGAGGGGACAAATGGCGTATGAACCAATTGTTGGTCACCGGCTTCCATGGGACTGCATCCCTTTACGATGCTCCACTGCCTTGTGGATTAGACCTTCAGATCGAAGGCTCAGGGAGTGGCCCCCTAAGAAAACCACCTGCTTCGGTTTGGGCACCCGGGCAGTATCACAGCCCTCACATAAGTCAAATGAGATTTGTGTGGCGCATATGTATTTGGTGCCTCCTTGTACCAATATCTGAATGGTCAGTACATGACACCGTGTCGTGGTATGAAAGCTGTACAGGACTGGCTTCTGTTGGTCCTTCATGATTCCCTGACTGGGATCCTAAAGATGGTACAACACTTCGACTAGAGACGTCATTAGACATGGTTCAGAATAGAAGTCAGCGGCGATCCCGATGTAGCATCCTTTTACTTTCTTCATAATAGTGGACGTAGCTTCTTTAACCGAAGGAATTCTTTGATTGTATTTTTACTAACTGAACTATCATATTATTATTTCACTCATAAACTAATTTCTGTCCATTGTTGATCCTTTTTATTATACGCACTTTACATTTTTTTTGTCTCTTCGCCAACTCACTGTTGTGAAGCGTATATATTTTTTGGTGTCCCTTTGTACCAATGTTTGTGCTCAAATAACAAATAATAATGTCTAGAACGGTAATGAGGACGGGGGCAGACAGAACCAGATGTCAGACTGTAGTAAAACTATGTCTGTACCAAACTTGGGGCATGTGTTAGCAATATTTTTACTTCTGTGGTTTTCATCCTAATCCTCCTTAAATTTCCCCTTACTGCTCCAACAGTAAAGTAACGTTAACTGACGTACACTTAAGTCTACCCGTTACGAAGTTGCTTCCAATGTACGACTCACAAAGTTACCTACGCTAGGAATCGACTATGCTATCTGAAAGCTCACTGGATTTATTTGTTAAGCAACACCTATTTGAAACTTATTAGGGAAGAAATTGAAGAAATGACAAGACTGGTGTTGACAAATCGGGGATTGGGTATATTGAAGCATACTTTGATAACTTTCATACACTAATGTGACTAGAATTCTGACGTACAGTGTTACAAATAAGGATGAGTATGCAGGTCACATCATTTCATAATGTCCCAAACCACGACTGTTAAAATAGTACTAAGGCCATTACTAAGTTGCAAAGAAAATAAGAAAACCTAATTCGTAAAAATTCAACTGAATTTTAAGGTTCTATGTACCATCTAATACATGTAATATTCAAAACCCCAAATACAATATACAAACGGCAGTTCATATGTTGCGTTGACGTACCTCCGGTCACATTTATGTATTCTATAATGCAGAACATAAATTTTAAATTATATCCGGTGCATCCATCACTATGATACTTACAAATGTAAGCACTTTAAAATGAAACGATACACAAAACCACGAAAAATACTAATGGCTGTTTTTTGAAATAGCAAGTTGATAGTTCAACTGCCCACTAAAACAAAGTAGGCGGTACATCAAGTTTTTGCGCGTTCCTCATCATGTTCATCAATATACCAGCTTTCTTGAACATGAGAACCTTGAGTACTATCACGCAGGCCTCACTTGTAGTATTTCAAATTTACAATTCGGGCTGCGGTCTTAGGAAATGAAAGCTAAATGACTGCTAGTCCTCAAACTTCACGCTTTATGCTTGGTAGGACTAAGGGTCCTTTGGCCTTTTGATTCGCATTTGAGTGGTAGAAGGGTGTTTTTCACAATAGAAAGGCAAGGCTTTTATAACATTCCTCTTGTAATTAGAGGATAAAATAAAGTGGATCAAATAATTTTGGACGGAATAGAAAAAGCTTTCACTTAACAGGCTTCCGTGTCTGGTGGCAGTGGATCACCAATACCTTCGGGAATCGTCTGATCTAATCTGGCTAGCGATTGCAGGGTTGTTGAGTATTGCGTTCCCACTCATGATCTGGTGCGGATGCATGACCGAGCACCTTCAGCTAGGTGAGTCCATTAAAACTAATGTGATCAGCACCCAATGTCGAAAACATACAGAGCTATTTATTTTGGAGATTTATTTACCGCTACAATGCTATCCTCAGTCTCTAAGAATATGTCAAGTTTTCTCTTAAAGGACTCCTGAGAATTCACTTGGACTAGCTCAGCCGGCAGTGATTTCCAGCATTTGACCACTCTTAGGGAGTAGATGTTGTGTCTACAGTCCGTTCTGCTGAGCTGTGTCTCCAGTTGTCGCGTATTACCCCATACGTTTGTGTTGGAGCTTGTAGTGTTGGTTATTATGTTAAGACCATACACTATACTCTAGCTTTCGGACAGGCCAATCTATTCAGTCTACTTGAGTCACATTTTGATTTTCTTAATTATTCGCTTATCACTCTTGACTGTTTTCATATGAGCGTGTGTGTGTTCCCTTTTCATTCTATTCATACCATATCCGTAGCTTATTTTTATGTGACTATAAATATTGATTAATGCTTGGTTAAATTGAGTTGGTTCATATGTCTTCGCCATTGCTCATCATTCCGCTTCGTTCTCGTCGCTTCGCTTCCCCGATATTTTATCTAGATCAACGATTGTATGAAATATACGCATCCTAAATTCATTCTCAAATTTGACTTATTTAACGCCATTGTTGACCAACGAGATTTAAGTCGATAAATATATACGAGGAATGACAATATGTGTATCTCAACAGCAATCATAAACAATCGAAATGGAGTCATAAACCGAGATACTGAAAGTTGAACCTAAACAGATATTTGAGGGATGTCCGGAAGTTTTCAATATGATATAAGCGATTAGGTCACCTCTAAGAAGCCCGTACACTAATGTGTAAAGATTTAGTGATTGGAGGCGCTCTTCAGAAGGCTCAAGTTTGAGTCCTCGAACTGATATCACTGCTCGCCGTTGGATAGGTTCCAGAGTGTCCTTATCTTTTTGGAATGAGTGAGGAAATACTATGACTCCGTACTCTAAATGGGGACAAATGAAACTGTTGAAGATCATGTGGAAAGTTCTTCTGTCAAACTGGCCCAAAATGCGTTTCAATTTTACCAGTGCAAGGTTTGCTCAAAAGGCATTTTTGTCACAGTTAGCGCAAGACTTTAAATCGTACGGTAACAGCACTCCTAAATCTTTTACAACTCGAGATACTTCTAAAAAGGAGTCGCCTAAGTCGTAGATGTGATCTGCAACATGTCTCATATGGACTATTTTACACTTCCAAGTGTTAAAGGTAAGTCGATTGACATCAGCCCAACTTTGAAGTCGAGTCAGATCTTCCTGAAGTGCCGGTATATCATCTTGGTTGCGTATCTCTCTCCAAAGTTTCACAGCATCAGCAAAAAGTAATACGTCTGACGATACCTGATGTGGAGGATCGTTTATATAAACCAAGAAAAAGAGATTCCTAGCACTGAACGCTGAGGGATCCACTAAGACATCCCTTAGCCCGGGAGAAATTGAAATCAACCCTAATTTTAAAATGTCGATAATTTAGACATGAAACGAACCAGTCAATCAAAGGTGATTCAATACCTAGTCGTTTGAGCTTATTGACAAGAAATATGTAATAATAATATATTTTTATCAGCACAGGTACATGCCATTTCTACAGGTATGGTCTACAAATTACAGCATTTGTTGGCTCACAGTATGCTTCCCAAGCAGGGTAGTTAAATAGATAAAATCAATAAAAGTGAATAACAGTACATTCACACAGATGTCTTGGAGCGTTAATGATTGGGTTTATGCTTTAGTATTACACTGAGTACAGTCTTTGAAATATTTTACAAAGTGTCATCGCGTCCACATTACACATCAGATCCAATCTCGGCATAATTGTGTTAGAATTCTGGTCGTGCTAAGCATTTATGCAATATAACTTTTCAAGTTTATAGTTATTATAAAGTAGATTTGTAGAGCGTCTGGTGTGAAACATGACCTTGGAGAACGCGTAAGTCAAGTTTGTCCCGGAAGTCAGAAGTTCCATAGTTGTGTCCTCCGACCAAGATCCTGCAAAAGCGATTAACAAACGGGCAGCAAGGCACTTGGATATGAACGCTAAACAATGCCTAACATTTTGTAGTGGAACATACAGAGGTATGATAAATTATTAGATTAAATTCGCACTAGCTCTTGTTGCTAAAGTGAAGTGTGATCAGATGCTCCAGACGAGAGAATACAGTATAAAATAATAATGAGTTGTTATATTTAACATTTTGGATTAGTTTTAAGTGATGGAAGGCATAAGGTAACGTGTGGTGAAATAAAATAAATGGCAAGTCAACATAGTGTACATGAGAGTAGAAACCTGATAAAGAATAGGGAAGAAGGAAATTACATTTACTTGATGCTGATGTTATTTTGTGCTGTCCTATAGGCTGCACAGTTGCAAGATCACTGACACTGAGCGGTCGATTATGCGGTTCTCTTGATTTTTTGGGGTAGAAGTGAGCGTCCGTTAGCGACCGACTGTAGTTGATCAGCATCGATAGGTCCAGTGACTTACCTGTCTCCTTCAAGTAAAAAATTAGGAAGGGAAAAGTATCTAATACTGCTGTAAAGTAAGAAAATAAGCTGAAGTTAGAGTCTAGTTTGGTCTATGCATACAGAGAGCCGATAATGTCTGAGTGGAACGCAGATATATTCGTTCGCGTTAGATCAGTGCAAATGAAGACTTGATCAAGAAGTCTTACAAACGTATGTAATTCATCTGCCATGCGTATTTCAGAGGTAAGACTCTTCCATAATAACGCATACTTGATGAGAAAGAAGTTTTTTCGAGATTTTGATCTGTATGTTCATGTCAACCTGCAATTTTCATATGTCATCCGGGTGAGTGTATCTATAGCGACCTTCTATCAACCATTATTCAGTGTGCACTTGTACAATGTATCGAAAAACCGACACATATTGACTCGGAACATGACCCGTCATTGCTGGACCTTGTCCTCACACACCATTGTGGGGATGTCATCGACGTTCAGCACCTTCCCCTCACTAGTGAATAGTAATCACGTTGTACTGTACTTTAAGTTTAGGACACATGGCATACAATTTGTATCTGCTCCACCCCGTCCCGATATCTGGCGAGCTAATATTCCGGCAATCAGGGACTGTGCTATCTCGACTGATTGGTCGGTTGACATGGATGGATGGATGGATGGATCGAAGACGAATGGAATAAGTTTATGGTCACATTCGAGTCCGCTACATCACCGTTTATCTCATGGTCAACACGTAAGCTAACACATTGCCCACCATGGATTATTAAAGAAACCCGGAAGCTGTTGAAGAGTAGGAAACACTTCTGGGACTTGTTCTTGTCAACAGGACACGCATCATTTAAGTGTGAATATCAGGAAGTTCGGAATATCTATAAAAAGACCATAGCTAAAACCCGTACTACCTACGAACGACAGTTGACATATGATAGTCGTACTTGTCCGAAACCACTGTTTTCTTATGTTAAACGGCGAATATAATGTAGTGATGGTATTTCCCCACTACTGTTACACGAAAATTCAGATTTACTAGCTGAATCAGATCGGGCAAAAGCTGAGACTTTTTCAAACTATTTTAGCAAAGTATACTCTACGTGTATTGTTAAAAATACTCGTCCCAATCACACCGAGATACCACCCAGTGAATCTGTACAGGTGACTGAGGAAACTGTTCTTCCATTGATAACTAACCTCAAACCTTGTGAGATACCGGGCCCTGACGAGTTACATCCACGACTGCTGTCGTCTCTTGCGGACATTATTTCAAGACCGCTCGCGACGCTCTTCAATATGTCCCTTTCACCCACCCAACTCCCTAGAGATCGGAAAGACGCTATAGTCAGTGCTATATTTAAGGATGGTCAGAGGCAGATAGTATCTAACTACCGACCTGTCAGTCTAACTAGCATAGTCGTTAAGTTACTTGGAAAGATAATTCGGGTTAACTTACTAAGTCACATAGATTCACACAATCTGTTAGCTCCTGAGCAACATGGGTTTTGTAACAAGCGTTCGTGCTTGACTAACTTACTTATTGCGAGAGAGGATTGGACAGCAGCCCTAGATAACGGTCTGTCTGTCGATGTGATATTCATGGATTTTAGCAAAGTATTTGATAAGGTTTCACACTTAGGTCTTATGCAGGAGCTCTCCAGCTTCGGAATAATAGGTGCTGTACAGGAATGGATAGGAAACTTCTTATGTGACTGCAGACAGAGAGTGAAGGTCAATCGAATGCTATCCGAATGGAAGCCGGTCAAAGTGGTGTATTCCAAGGCACTATCTTAGGCCCTCTACTTTTCCTTCTCTACGTTAATGAATTACCGCTGTTGCTTAGGTCGTTGACATTATTGTTTGTGGATGACGTAAAAATCTGGAGAGCAATAAGAAGCGAGGCTGATCATTTGGATCTCCAAGCTGACTTAGACGATTTAGTTAGATGGGCTCGAGGTTGGGGCTTAGAATCCTAGGAAGTGTGCTCATGCACATCGGTCACGGTAAGAGTCACCATTATACTATTGATGGTACATCTCTTCCACGCGTTCAAGAACTTAAAGACTTAGGAGTAACAATAAGTCATGAGTTGAAAACAACTACGCATTGCAACGCAGATGCTGTCAAAGGTTTTCGTGCGTTATGGTCGCTTCTCCGAGCATTAAAACGCTTTGACGAGGAAATGTTTCGAATTTTATATCCCACCTATGTAATACCACACTTAGAGTACTGTATCGAAGCAGCTAGCCCATGTCTGGTAAAGGATACTAACTCACTTAAGTGTATCCAGCGTGTGGGAACGAAATTAGTGAAGGGTGTTTCTAAACTCCCCTACGATGAGCGTTTACAACGCCTAAACCTTTTCCCCTTGTCGTATCGTAGAATGCGAGGTGACCTTATACTGGCATTTCGTATCTTTAGTTATGATTTGGGTGTTAATATATCTTATCTTTTTGCTCCCTTCAGCACTAATGATCTCCGAGGTCATAGCAATAAGGTTCACAGACAACGATCTAATAAACTTAAAGTGGGGTCTCGTTTTTTTCATCGAGTAGTCAATGACTGGAACGCCTTACCCGAACAAGTGGTATATTTTCAAGAAGCTGGACCTTCACTGGAAGGCAATCTGTCAGGATTAACACAGGCTTACCAACCTACCATCCTTATTACTGAAGACTGAAGAAACCTGCATCATTCGTGAAATACGGTAGTAGGGAAATTCCATTATTCTGTTTGAATCTGACTATCCATCTATGTGGAAAATAACGCTCATTACCCTTGGATCAAAAATGGGATCTCGTAGCTATGCTGATAAATGTAGGTCCATCATCTTGGCAGCCGTTTTGTCAAAAATCATGGAAGACGTTTTCGTGCTTGTAGGTAACCCTCGTGCTATTGACAGAAGAAACCAGACTAGTAGTGAATAGGTCTTTATTACAACCTCATCCAAAAACAGCCATTATCATTCTCACTTTTAAAAAGCTTTATTAGCCCATCTCGACATGGGTTTATAACCAAACGCTCATTTTTCACATTTCATTTGGAATGTTTGGATCAACTTATCCAGAGAAGAACTGTTGGTCAGTCGGCGGCAGTTCTGCACTTGGATTTCAGTAAGACCTTCAACAGTGTCTCATACAAACTTCTAAAACTTACTTCATTTGGCATATAGAATTCCCCTTCATCCTAGTTAAAATCATTTCAGCATGACTTGGCGAAACTGTTCACTCTGGATCTTGCTACTCTAAGCCTATAAATGTAACCAGTGTGGTTAGACAAGGAAGTGTGATTGGCCCATTACTCTTCCTCTTTTTCATCAGTGACGTATGTTCATACTTTCAACACGGTTAACTTGTTGGAATCCCTGCAGTTAGACATCTGGTTCCATCCTATCGGGGATACTTTTATTGATTCCCAGGTATTTGTATTTGTATTAACTGTTTCTTTTGTTGCTTAGCACCCTTAATTGTGCCAGAGAGACCCTTGACTGCATAGCACAGGCTGTACCGTTTGAGGTATATTGTATTCCATACAATTAGTTCTTTCTCAAATAAGAACCGCTTAAAGTAAATACAGCTTTTGTTTTTATATAATTTAATACGAGTAACTTGAAAACGGTTCGTACGCTAAACAAAGGAACGTAGTCTGGTCTAATCGAATAAATATTGGTTCTTTAGTTCTGCTTTCAATATTGACATTTTGGTCGTTACACAGGAAATCAGGGCAGTGAAGCTCACGTGTTTCAAATTGAAAGTATAAATTGCTGCATGTTAATGAGCTACATAAACTCAGTAATAGTAATAATACTAATCTCATAGGAGTATCTGAAATATGGAGTTTGACATTTGCATGTTGGGGAATTATCCCACTGCTTATTGTACGTAAACATGTCTTCAAATAAAAGCACGATAGCCCTTCGACAAACACCGTCGGTGAGGTTCAGCCATAACACCATCGTAGATGAAGGAATAGATACGTTACGAGAAGAGATCAATATTTTGTTCCACAAAATGACGAAGCTAAATCCGAACGGCAGACAAAGAAAATGGTCGAGAAATTGAGCGAGAGACAGAAGCCGAGTATGCACCGGGAGACGCTTTGCTCCGACAATACGCTGTTACCATCGGAGGTACGGCGACAGAGCTCGAAATTTTCGACCACCATGCATATTTATACGGTCTCGCTTATTATCGGTAACGATTGCTACAGCTGGTGCAGCTCCTAGAGACAGTCGTTTATTTTATCCACAGGATAAAGAAACGGGCGCTCAATTCTCAGCAGACACGGAAGCAGAAGTAAGCGTCGTGTCTCTAGTGATCAACGAGAGACGAAATATCAATACTGCACCAACGCTTAAAGTAGCGAAAAAATTCGAAATAAAATCTTATGGGAAGTAAACACTAATCTTGAATTTCGGTCGTAGTACTTCATTTTGCTGGGAATTCGTTAACGCAAATGTATCCGTACATATAATTGGTATTGATCTCTTAAATAATTTCGACTTACTAGTAGATTATCGATGAAATCGATGATATATTAGTAGCGCTACCGTGGAAAAACATTCACAATATCTAAGACAGTTGTTTACGAAACTTCAAGAACGTGTCGTCACCATTAACGTGAAGTGTGAATTTGGAAAGGAATCTGTGCAATCCCAGGGTAATATGCTAAATTCTCAAGGTATCCCGCCAGTTCCGATAGAAATTGCTTCTATTCGTAGTTATCCGTTACCCAAGTGATGAAGAAACTTACAACGATACTTAGGACTAGTAAGTTGTCATAGATGATTTATTCTAAACCGCGCAACAATGTTACAATCATTGACAGACGCTTTGAGGGGAAGTTTCCGAGCATTCCGTCTATCAACAGAGAACATACAGGCTTCTGTGAACCATAAGCAAGCACTAGATGTTGGTAGGACGAACGTGTGAAGCACCACTTGCCGTTATGACAGGCGCATCGAACATAAAATGTGAGCTGTACGGTTACAGTAAGTAAATGCATATGGGAATTACTCTCATTTTCCTTGAAGAAAATAAACCCTACTGAAACAAGGTATAGTACGTTCGTAAGGAAACTGTTGGCGATTTACTTGGCAACAAAGCATTTCTGACATGTGATAGAGGGTACCATTTTCAGTGTACACGGATCATAAACCCCTCACGAAAGCATTAAACGCCAAGCAGGATAACTAATCGCCGAGGGAAATTTGATAATGGAAACTTGTTTCCCAATTTACGTCTAGCATACAGTATATTAAAGGCAATAATAGCAAAACGGCAAATACGCTGTCCAGAACGATGCTAAACACTCATCCTATCTGAAACCGATTATCGCAAATTAGCATCATTGCAAAATATTGATGTTGAACTGGACAGACTAACGTCTACCGACACAACCTCTTTGGTACTCAAAGAAACTCGGCTCAAAAAGGTAAGCATCACGTGTGACATTTTTACAGGCTAACCACGATTTTTACCTATGTTAACCCATTATTCTGTTAGTCCTCTGATTAATGCTTACTTGTGTTATCATAATGTTATATTGATTACTACCCATAAGTTATTAGCTCAATCGGTACTAATAACAGGTCATCTATATTAATTATAAGGTACGATGGTTCATTAACAAGCTTTAGTAGCACTTACATGCTTCAGCGAAATAAGCTTGTTAAAACATCAAACTCTAGCAAATAAGACCGCCGGGCGACGAAAATAGACATTACCTAGCGACGTGAGTAAGGATTGAATGGTTATATATACCCATATATTCATGTTATTTCTTCACTTAACGTTTCACTTCATTTTAAGCTGTTAAAAAGCATGTACACGCAATTTTTACAGGCAAGATCTACAGTATGATTTACACTATGTTTCTCTATCAGTTGTTCACTAAGTGAATATCTAAAAACTTGTCAGTCTAATTCGAGGTTTAGCGACACAACCATGCATGCAAAACATTGCTGTCTAATTTTCCACGACACTGACAAAGGTTCAAGTCAATCAGTAAGTACGTAAATCAGTTCGAGTTGCCACACCACATTAGCACAGAGATGCAGTGGTCGATTCAAATCCCGTAGTGGTAGAGGTAGTAAAGTATGAGAAGTAATCGGAAAGATTAGGGATGGAAGATGTCATTGAAAGAGTATAATCCAGTGAAATAAATTTGGAAAGAGGAAAAGGAAAGGGATATGAAGAATTCAAAAGATAAGAATTTGAGGGAACACAAAAAGTGGATGCACCTGCGCTATTGCAAACGATTTTGAGCCATGTCATTCAGGGTCTCTAACCATCGGTTGCTATCATCTCGTGGTCCCCAACCAGGTAGTCTACACCTACCAACATGACTCACTCAGTTCACTTGTCAGTGACTTCATGGATTTGTGCCATGTTTTGGTTTGGCCACCTCTAGCTTTCTTCCAACCTACAAATTTGACGATATATATATAGTCGTTTGTTCTTGTTTTATGTTCATAAACACACTAATTAAACTGTTTGCGTATTTCACGTCTCCTTTATTTCCATTTTCTTATTTTCTCCATTTCCTTCTTTAGACTCTATTCAATATTTTTCTCAATTACACATACCGACTTATTATTATTAATATTCTACTCTAAATTTTTGTTTTTAAATATGGCAAGTATAATGCTAACATTATTGAAAATTGTGTATTATTGCATTTTTTGAAGAAACCCGAAATGGTTTCTTCACAACACTTATGTAATAATAATAATAATAATTTTATTCTCAAATAACAGTTTGTTACATGAGGCATGCCAGTTTACAGGCAAGATCAAATTGATACAAATGATACAATATACACTGTAGTAAATTACATAGCTGGGTTGATAATTTATAAGATATGAATGTAGATGGTTTTAATCAGTACTACAGTTGGCGCGCTTCATGAAAGTTGCGTTGCGAATGTGCGACTGATGGTCAAGGATAGGTCCATTGAAGGTATGAGCTTCTAGAAATCGCAACCTTATGTCCCTTTGGAATATCCAAGGCTTTAAGGATGGTGCAGGATGAAGTCACCCGTTCCATATCTCAAGGGGGCTGAAAGAGGGAGCAAGTAAAAGAAAACACGGGAGGCAGAGTAGCCAATATTCATGAAGGAATGTTAAGGTATGATTACTCAGTCTAATTTTCTTTTATTAAGGTATTTGTTAAGAAAGAGCATTTTAATAGGTTAAAGAAAATAAGTGTAACAAGGTGTGAGTGGACATACAACTGACAAATGGAGGCGATTCGGAAAGGAGCTGAGAGTATGGGATTATGTGTGATTATAAAATAAAATATAGTGCTAGAAACAGTATTGTGATATACAATTGGCTATCTTCCTTTTATTATCGAAGCTATTAGAGCCCCTTTCTTTTTTGTATATTATTTTTTTTCAGGTATTATAGGGTCTTGAGTAGGCTTCGTATATTAGCGAATTGTCTAGTTTGCTTGTAATAGGATTTCTGGGTAGGAAGTGAAACCAATTCAACGTTCGTAACACGATTTAAAGAGGTATTTTGCGTGATAAATCAGCATCAATACCATAAGTTCGTGACATCCCACTAAACCATAAGGAGCCGTAATTAAACAAAATGTTCTGCCCTACAGACATGGGTGGATTGAAGTTATCTCCCCACCTTCATGTTTGCTGGTCAGTAACGCCACCCTCCCTCCTTTTGTGATGTTAGGCTCTCTTACGTTTGTGGTAAGTATGAATACTGCTTTAATCAAAGCCCATAGTTGGAATACACTGTCTCTACTAGGTCCATGTTACAAGCAAATCAGATAGTTGAAAAGTCTTTTTTATGGGTTAGATGTCCATATAGTATATCACACTGCTATGAAAATAACTAATGGTTTAAAGAAGTAAGGACTAATAGCAAATCAAAAGATATGAGAGGGTATAAAATTGTAGAAAGAAAAAAAAAGATTTCAGGGTAAGACAAATAAAACATTGAGAAACTCACAAGACTTTGTGGCCAAATTTTGAGCTTTGTATGATCGGCCTTAGTAGATCAGCATCCATAAGATTGAGCTATCTGTCTACTTGCAGTAGAAAAAAAAGCATGACTTTTAGGAAGAATAATGTACATTTAACCTGTAGAGATTTGGGAACTGAAAGCTAGGGTTAGGAGCATGAAGTCATGATTAATAAACAATGAATAATAGGAAAGGATAAGCCATATATTCTGTGATTTGGTTATATTCATATTAGTAACAGTCGAACTTGTTATAATTTTGTTCTTTCTAGATACTAGGCGGTCCGTAATAAAGTGCCTCATTGGTGGGCGGGAGTTCAAGGAAATGTTGAAGCTCTTTGGAGTCTAGAAATAGGGTTATTAGCTTTTTGAATCTGGTAAACGTATCACAGTTACGGATAGGCATTGGCAGCCTGTTCCACAATAAACTGTACCGTACTGTAAAAAACTTACAACGCATTTGTTTTTGGTGTTTTACGGTAAGTAGTGTATATGCGTTGTTTCTAAGTCTATAGGCTGGGTCGTGGGTGATAGTCGGGCAGGAGGTTAGAAAGGAGAGCCCATATATCGCTTTGTAGAGAAATATTAAATTTTGGTGGTTTTGTTCTCTGAGCTGGATGGTTTGGTCGTGGAGCTTTCATCGTTCTTCTGAACGACATCATCAGCACAAACTTGTGCTGAAAGCGATGAAAGCTCCACGACCAAACCATCCAGCTCAGAGAACAAAACTCCACCAAAATCATCCATCTGAGCTACAAATCTTCTCCACCATCTCAAATATTAAATTGTTTTTTAGCTTACGGTGCCATAAAGGTTCTAAAGATAGATGCTTACATCTGTCTGTGTAATCGAGATTCGAGTTACATCCTAGTAGTTGACGTGTGAAACGTCTGTAGTGGCATTGGACCATAACCACACAATCCTCAAAGCTGAACATGAGACAACTCGGAAAATAGATATTCAATATTTAACACGGAGAAATACCTAACGATGGAGAAGGCGCGAACAATGAGTTGAATGGATTAGAGTTGATCGAACGGCATGGCTCGGCCATGCAGGCGTGGTCCCTGCTGAATATTATCTTATATCTTCTATTCATATTAAATATATTGTTCTTTCTCTAGCCTAACCTTGTTCTACACCATGTATTGGTAATTGATACGATACAGTGAGTTGGCGTAGTCCATGGTGTGACTTCCACGTAAGATCTTATAGATTAGGCAGTTATATCATGACAAATCTACAAATTTAGGATTAGGTCTATTATTAGAGCAGCCATTATATCATAGTAGACCATAATTCTACACGTCTTTGAACATCTTCTACTCTTATCTTGTCTGTGGTATTCATATTAGAGAAGACAAAAGAGCAGTATTCAAGGGAGGGTCGTACACATATTTTGTAGAGAGTAAGTTTACCCTCTGTAGTGAAAAAGTTTTTCATTATAAAGCCAATTAGCCGTCTAGATTTAGAAATAATAGAGGAGGCATGTTCATCAAAGTTCAGGCTTCCTGAGTAATTAATTCCTAAATCGTGTACTGATTCGAGTGTTTGGACTCTACATTCACTTAAGTGAAGTCGCCGTTTATAGGGATGCTTTCCAAAGTGCATGATCCCGCACTTGTTGAGGTTAAATGGTAATTGCCATTTTTCACTCCATATAGTTAAGTTATTGAGGTCCTTTTGGATCTGGGATACACTTTCGCTTAGTGTCTCAGGCTTATAGCTGTATGCTATTTTGAGATCATCAGCATATAAGTATGGTTTCCCAAATTCTATGGTGTTTCATATATCGTTTATATACATAAGAAACAAAAGTGGACCTAATACGCTTCCCTGGATGACTCTACTGGTGATTGGTCTAGGGGACGAGAGACAGTCATTGTACTTTACCATCTGTACCCATAAGATGTTTGTGAATAATAATAACTTCTAAACGACCAACTTCGTAGGAATGCGAAATCCATCAGTTGAGTCGATATCGCGAGAAAACCGTTCTACAAAATTAGAGGACTTATCGCAAATGCAACCATGCTTCCACGATAAGACATCCAAGCACCAGTAGTATCACAGTAGATTCATCCGACTCGGCAATCAAAATAGTCTTACTACAGTGGGTTAACGACACCTGGCAATCTTTAGCATTCTTTCCTAGATAGTTGCAAGAAAGTGAATCGAGGTACAGTACCTTCGATAGGGAACTCATAGGCATGGTATTATATTGCACAGCACTCTCGGCACTCTGTGGAAGGTTGAGAATTCACTCTCACTCCCCTTAGCTCGTCCTCAAAGAAGTACTGCTCTCGAGAATCTCGACAACTGGACTACATTTCGCAGTTTACTCCAGATATACAGCACATTTGTGGGGCTACAAATATAGT
Organism: Schistosoma mattheei; assembly: GCA_944470405.2. NCBI lineage: Eukaryota > Metazoa > Platyhelminthes > Trematoda > Strigeidida > Schistosomatidae > Schistosoma > Schistosoma mattheei. The sequence continues at coordinate 88,696,206 of OX103947.1, read as the reverse complement.
TACAGCTGCTTTGTCTCGCAGAACTCCCTTAAACGGTTACCAAGAGATCGACCTTCTTAAGCTCGACCAGCTTCAAAAAGAATACATTGATCTTCAGTGTGAGTTATCCTCAACAGTCCTTGAACTGGGAATTAAACAGATGATAACAGGTAAGAAAACTTTACTGTGACACATCTACAGGTAGGGATCGTCCAACAGTGCCGAAACCATGTCACAGCAAAGTTTTCTTACCTGTTACCATTTGTTTGATTCGCAGTTTAAGAGTTGTTGAGGATAACTCGCGCTGAAGATCGATGTCTTCTTTTTGAAGCTAATCGAGTTTGAGAAATTCGATTCCTCAGAAACTGTTCAAGGAAGTTATTCGAGACAAGGCGGCTGTGACTATATCGTTTGCGCCAGAAATGCTTTGAATATCTGAAGTAAACTGCGAAATGTAGTCCAGTTGTCGACACTCACATGGTGAGTTCTTGTTTAAAGAGGAGCATAGAGAGAAAGCAAGTGGTTTATGATCGGTAAAAAGAGTGAATTCACGGCCTTCGATGTACTGTTGAAAATGCCGTACAGCAAAATACGTAGCTAGGAGTTCCCTACTGAATGTGCTGTACCTCGATTCAGTGTCTAGCAACCGTCTCGAGAAGAATGCTAAAGGTTGCCAGGAGTGGTTAACCCATTGTTGTAAGACTCCGCCGATTGCTGAGTCGGATGTGTATACTGAGATACTAATGGGTACTTGAGTGTCCTGATTTGTGAGCACAGTTGCCGTTGCTATACGTTCCTTAACTGTAGAGAATGCTTGTTGCGCGGTATCGTCCAGACTGATGGATTTCGCATTTCCACGAAGCTGGCCGGTTAACGGTTCATAAGGGATGCGCATTTTGTTATGAACCGTCCGTAATTCCTTGATCGAGGTTGGTTCCGGGTAATCCAGAATGGCTGCCACTTCGTTTTTCAGAGGTCGAATGCCATGCGCATCAATAGTGTATCCTAGGAAATCTAAGGAGTTGGTTTCTACGTGATATTTGTGAGTGTTTACAGTGATGCCATGCTTTTGTAGTCCTTCGAAGGCAAGATCCAGATGCTGGGTTGCGATTCTATGTTCGAACTTGCTATTAAGTAGTCGTCAGCATACGCATGTACGAAGTTGAGACCTCGAAAAACGTCGTCCATGAATCTTTGGAATGTTTGGGCAGCGTTTCTTAGACCGAAAAGCATTCGCAAAAATTCAAAGAGCCCGAAAGGAGTAATGATAGCTGTCTTCGGTATATCGTCTGTAGCCATAGGGAATTGGTTATAGGCTTTAACCAAGTCGATTTTCGAAGAGACGGTTGTGCATTTCGAGGTAGCTGTCAAATTGTGAATGTGAGGCATTGGGTAACGATCGGGAACGGTTATTTACATTCAATCACCGATGGTCACCAGTTGAACATTAATCGTTGCTGTCCTTTATAGGGACCACGTGCAACGGAGATGCCCATGAACTCTTTGGTGATCGAATGATCCCCGACTCTGTCATGTGATCACATCTACGACGTATAACAGACGGCTATGTTCGCCTGCTACGGCTGCAGTTGACGTGTGTCGGCTGTGAAGTTCCCCGAACTGGTTTTCGTGTCGGCCGATTTTGAGTTCGAAAAATGCAGGGTTTTCTGCAATTTCTGGAGGACTTTCCATACTGGTTATTATACCAACACCAGTCGGTGTTATCCGTCTCTCGCGGTCTAGAGACAGATCGCTTATGTGTAGTGCTTCTTCGTCGAGTATGTGACCGTTTAAGGTCGTTACGAAATCTAGGATAACGTGTATGTGTATGACACAATTCCGTTATGTCATTCGGGGTCGTTCGAGGGTTTTCTTTGACTGAAAAATCCTCGGCATTAGAAGATTTCGTGTTTCGTAGGGTTCCGAGACATCACTAGTAAACATACTAGGTGTTACGTACCTGATGAATTCGCGCGGTAGTGCCTTGACTACTGCGAGGAATTGTGCACGTGTGTCGTTCACGCCGTGCTCGTAGAAGTCGGCCTCTGCATAACAGAGTCAGGCTTCGATGTTGTCTGGCCAGAAGGGCATAAGTTGGAACGAAAGTTGGGACATAGTCTTGTAGCGTGGCGTCGAGTTGAGATTAACTATGAACACCGCTACCAAGAAACACGTGCCAAATAAATCAGAAGGCGTAGGTTGGACGTAACCAAATAGATCCATAAAATCCCCAAGAAGCCAAACATCAGAAGACAGTTAATGGACCAAGTTAATATATATTTGCTGGAGATCTCGTGGTATCGAAATGATACCGAGATCGTGCCAGAATACAAGCCTGGTTACAGAACGTAACCGAATTCGCGCGAAGTCACAATCAAAAGTGTGTAAGTATAAGAATGAAAGTACAAAATAGCTGTCACTAGCACAGTCAAACAAAAGCACATTAAAACAAACACTGGTACAGTTGGTTATAATAATAATTGTTTTTATTAAACCAGTCGTGTTCTCGTGATAGTTGTGAGTCACTACAGTCTCTAACTTAAGTAGCTTGGGATCACGTCGGACTCACCAATGAAGACGCCACAGATATCTGGATTTCGACAACGCTTTAAGCAGTAACACCTTCTAGTATGAATCGTACCCATCAAGTGAAATCAAAAGACAGAAGCGGGGAAGATCGAAGATATATTTGATATGCTATCAATATATCGTGGATCGACTGATCTAATCTAGCTAGTGACTGCAGGGGATGTTGATCACGGCGTTTCCACTCGTGATCTGGTGCGGATGCGTGACCGAGCACCTTCAGCTAGGTGAGTCCATTGAAACTAATGTGGTCAGCATCTAATGTCGAAGACATACAGAGCTATTTATTTTCGGGATTTGTTTACTACTACATCAATAATTCTTTTTTTCTCTTTTATCGGTAATATACTTAGGTTTCAACCTGAAAGCATCAATAACTCACTGCTATTAGAGACAGAAGCCCGTTAAGTAAGAGCTTCTTCTTTCCCCTCCCCAACTTTTTGAACACCTCAGTTGTTTGTTTGATTGTTCTACTGATAAAAACTCAATATAAATGTAGCGATTTTCGTTTGTTGGTTTTTTACGCGAAGACTGTAGCCGACTCGTCTGGAATGGGTTTCCTAAAGAGCAGTTTGTTCATTATGAACACTATCTGTCTAGTAATAATATTCGATTATTTTATTTTTCTGCCTTTAGCTGTGTTCCGTTGCTCTGATTGGAACTGGTGTATATATACAAGTTAAATTTAGCCAATATGGGGACAACTTACACAGTGTCTGGCAAGCACTACCCATCATTATAATTATTATTGGAGCGATAGTTCTTATAGTGAGCTTTTTGGGCTGTTGTGGGGCTATAAAGGAAAATGTTTATATGCTGTATTTGGTAAGTTACTTTAGCTAAGACACAGTTTGTAGTATTCATTCCTCCTCATCGTACTTCTGATTTCTGAATTGGCCGTCCCCATTGTCGCGTTTGTTTACAGGCAAGAGATTGATGAAAGACTTGAGAAATCCATGACTAGTGCCATAAATAACCCAACTAAAGAGGTAACTCTATTCATGGACTTGATTCAATCATCAGTAAGTCATAAATGCACCTTAACTGCTGTAGTTTCAATGTTGTGGAGTCAAAGGTCCTAAAGACTATACAGTTGCAGCCCCAGATTCATGCATAAAGGATAGAACAGTCTTCAAGGAAGTAAGTCTTAGTTGTTTTAAATACTTGTTTATCACGTACTGGTTATTGAGTGTAATTTATTCGACTGTGCTTACGATATTAGTAATGAGTCGACATATTATTTGTAGAAATGAATATGCCGTTCATAGAATTTTTAAATCAGGATTTGACTGTCAAGCTATATATGACTCAACTTTCGTACCAACAGTTTATTCCATGCTAATTTGGTGTAACTGGGTATTTACAGGAAGATTTCTGTTTGTAAAGTCGTTGGATTCTGTGTAATTCATTCGTGATGTTTCTGTGTATAGATGTAAAGTTTTGCCTGTTTGCCACAGACCTGATGAAGTACAAGACAACTGATGAAAACTAGATCGTCTGATCGTGGCAAAATTTGTTAAACGATTAAGCCAAGACTCAAGCCTGATGAGTCATCACAAGATTCATGGTAACCGCCACCAAGACGAATATGTATATAGAGCCTGAATTATATTTGGAGTGTTTCTGTTCTCTTAAGTGCTGGTTTAAACTGCAGGCTGAGGATGTTGTTTATCTTTTTGGTATTGCACAAGACTATCACTGTGGTCATTGTGTGCCCATAATTTGATGTTTGTTAAGTCTCAGTCCTTTTCTTGTCTGTTTCCACTCCTTCAAAATGCACGAAATCTCAATAATCCAGGTTTAAGAATTTTTCTATGGACATTTTGTTAAATTATGTCTTACTTTTCTGCTTGGGATTTGACTCACTAAATTGACCTAATCGTCCAAAGCAACGTTAATGCAAACGAAATACTAGGTGTTTTAGTGCTTTTACTGATTATGTATTCAGCAATAAGGATGGTAGGTTGGTAAGCCTGTGTTAATCCTGACAGATTGCCTTCCAGTGAAGGTCCAGCTTCTTGAAAATATACCACTTGTTCGGGTAAGGCGTTCCAGTCATTGACTACTCGATGAAAAAAACGAGACCCCACTTTAAGTTTATTAGATCGTTGTCTGTGAACCTTATTGCTATGACCTCGGAGATCATTAGTGCTGAAGGGAGCAAAAAGATAAGATATATTAACACCCAAATCATAACTAAAGATACGAAATGCCAGTATAAGGTCACCTCGCATTCTACGATACGACAAGGGGAAAAGGTTTAGGCGTTGTAAACGCTCATCGTAGGGGAGTTTAGAAACACCCTTCACTAATTTCGTTCCCACACGCTGGATACACTTAAGTGAGTTAGTATCCTTTACCAGACATGGGCTAGCTGCTTCGATACAGTACTCTAAGTGTGGTATTACATAGGTGGGATATAAAATTCGAAACATTTCCTCGTCAAAGCGTTTTAATGCTCGGAGAAGCGACCATAACGCACGAAAACCTTTGACAGCATCTGCGTTGCAATGCGTAGTTGTTTTCAACTCATGACTTATTGTTACTCCTAAGTCTTTAAGTTCTTGAACGCGTGGAAGAGATGTACCATCAATAGTATAATGGTGACTCTTACCGTGACCGATGTGCATGAGCACACTTCCTAGGATTCTAAGCCCCAACCTCGAGCCCATCTAACTAAATCGTCTAAGTCAGCTTGGAGATCCAAATGATCAGCCTCGCTTCTTATTGCTCTCCAGATTTTTACGTCATCCACAAACAATAATGTCAACGACCTAAGCAACAGCGGTAATTCATTAACGTAGAGAAGGAAAAGTAGAGGGCCTAAGATAGTGCCTTGGAATACACCACTTTGACCGGCTTCCATTCGGATAGCATTCGATTGACCTTCACTCTCTGTCTGCAGTCACATAAGAAGTTTCCTATCCATTCCTGTACAGCACCTATTATTCCGAAGCTGGAGAGCTCCTGCATAAGACCTAAGTGTGAAACCTTATCAAATACTTTGCTAAAATCCATGAATATCACATCGACAGACAGACCGTTATCTAGGGCTGCTGTCCAATCCTCTCTCGCAATAAGTAAGTTAGTCAAGCACGAACGCTTGTTACAAAACCCATGTTGCTCAGGAGCTAACAGATTGTGTGAATCTATGTGACTTAGTAAGTTAACCCGAATTATCTTTCCAAGTAACTTAACGACTATGCTAGTTAGACTGACAGGTCGGTAGTTAGATACTATCTGCCTCTGACCATCCTTAAATATAGCACTGACTATAGCGTCTTTCCGATCTCTAGGGAGTTGGGTGGGTGAAAGGGACATATTGAAGAGCGTCGCGAGCGGTCTTGAAATAATGTCCGCAAGAGACGACAGCAGTCGTGGATGTAACCCGTCAGGGCCCGGTATCTCACAAGGTTTGAGGTTAGTTATCAATGGAAGAACAGTTTCCTCAGTCACCTGTACAGATTCACTGGGTGGTATCTCGGTGTGATTGGGACGAGTATTTTTAACAATACACGTAGAGTATACTTTGCTAAAATAGTTTGAAAAAGTCTCAGCTTTTGCCCGATCTGATTCAGCTAGTAAATCTGAATTTTCGTGTAACAGTAGTGGGGAAATACCATCACTACATTATATTCGCCGTTTAACATAAGAAAACAGTGGTTTCGGACAAGTACGACTATCATATGTCAACTGTCGTTCGTAGGTAGTACGGGTTTTAGCTATGGTCTTTTTATAGATATTCCGAACTTCCTGATATTCACACTTAAATGATGCGTGTCCTGTTGACAAGAACAAGTCCCAGAAGTGTTTCCTACTCTTCAACAGCTTCCGGGTTTCTTTAATAATCCATGGTGGGCAATGTGTTAGCTTACGTGTTGACCATGAGATAAACGGTGATGTAGCGGACTCGAATGTGACCATAAACTTATTCCATTCGTCTTCGATCCATCCATCCATCCATCCATGTCAACCGACCAATCAGTCGAGATAGCACAGTCCCTGATTGCCGGAATATTAGCTCGCCAGATATCGGGACGGGGTGGAGCAGATACAAATTGTATGCCATGTGTCCTAAACTTAAAGTACAGTACAACGTGATTACTATTCACTAGTGAGGGGAAGGTGCTGAACGTCGATGACATCCCCACAATGGTGTGTGAGGACAAGGTCCAGCAATGACGGGTCATGTTCCGAGTCAATATGTGTCGGTTTTTCGATACATTGTACAAGTGCACACTGAATAATGGTTGATAGAAGGTCGCTATAGAAACCCTCACCTGGAGCTGTAAGCGCTATCCAGTTGATATGCAGTGGGTTGAAGTTTTCAATGATGAGACAACATTGTGCCATACTCCAAGAAGAGATGTGTCTAAAGATAAAGTCGTCAGCAAGACAACACGGACTACGGTATATTCCTCCTACAGTCACTAACCCCTTTCTGGACTTAATTGTGCAACATGCTACCTCAAACTTACCATTAACATGCGCCTCTGATTTGATTAATTGTATACAAAATTGATCCCTAACGTATAATATCATGCCTCCTCCCTTGCGACTTGAAACTCTATCAGTTCTAATACACTATTTCTAAACTGCAGGTATAGAACTAACATATATCTCAAATGATTTTACTACTCATCCATATATCGTATGGTAATAATTTCCCTTTTATCATTTCCAGGGATGTGCGTCTGTCTTCGCAGCATTCTTAAAACGCAACCTGATAGTTATTGCTTGTGTTGCATTTGGTGTATGCTTCCTCCAGTTGTTAACCATTATCATAACTTGGTTTATGGTTCACCAAATAAAGAAGTACGAAATTTTGTTGTATTAACTACAAGGATAACAGTTTGTGATATCTGTTTCGTTTTATTTCCTTTTGGCTTTTATTAAACGATGCTTTTTTACTGCCTAAAGAATTGTGCAATGGTTAATAATCATGTATTCAACTTCGTATACCATAAATATCAGTTCCACTGAAATTCAATATTGTCATTCTCGTTGTTTCACTTTTGTCATTCTTATGTAAATTGAGCTGCATTGATTCCCTTGTATATTCATAACTACAAACAAATGATAAATCATCTCAATCTTCACTATATATCATGTAACCTTGAAATATGTGAATTTCCTAATTGTGTGAATTCAGATATACGACATTATTTTTTGTAATTTACACTAATTTTGTCTCAAGATTACTAAGTAATTTTGACATGAAATATCGCTGTCAGTTATCGTTGTCCAAGACCGCGATGCGGCCAAATCAAGTAACATACCGATAGTAATCACTAGAAAATTCACCTTAACAGGTTTACTCCTGAAATTTTTAAGGATGGTGGTCCAGTATTAGCAATGAGATTAACCGAGGTCTTAGGTAGAATTTGGGAACTGGACGTAATCCCATCTGACTGGTCTCAATCACTGATTGTGCCAGTCTATAAGAAAGGACAAAAGTCCTCTTGTGACAATCACAGAGGAATCAGTTTGACTAATATAGTGTCTAAAATATTAGCTTCAATAATACTTCGACGCCTAATCAAAGCTCGTGAAGAGCAGATTAGAGAAAACCAGGCCGGTTTTCGACCTGGACGTGGTTGTATAGATCAGATATTCACACTACGTCAGGTTCTAGAACACAGACACACATTCAGACGCCCCACAATCGTAGTATTTCTCGACCTTAAGGCGGCATTCGACTCTGTTGATCGTGAGGTTCTATGGCAGTGATTGTCACTGAAAGGAGTACCAAAGAAGTACATTAACCTTATAAAGGCTCTCTACTCGAACACAACTGGTCGAGTGAGAGCTTATGGCGAACTGTCATCAGAATTGATTACCTCAAGTGGTGTTCGTCAGGGCTGTCCACTCTCCCCATTCTTGTTCAACTTTGTGGTCGACGTACTTTTAGAGATAAAACTCTCCTCATCTAAATTTCCAGGGGTTGAACTTCTACCGGGAGGTTCACTTGTTGACTTAGAATATGCAGATGACATAGTTTTATTTGGTGAAGACGCTGACAAAATGCAGAGTCTTATGACCACTCTAAGCAACAATGCAAGCATGTTCGGGATGCGATTCTCCCCTCGAAATGCAAAATGTTGCTTCAGGATTGGGTTACATTGACACCCGAACTAATGATAGGGAGTGAAGTAGTTGAGTGTGTCGACCGCTTCACTTATCTTGGAAGTCTCATCAGCCCTTGTGGTCTGGTGTGTGACGAAATCTCAGCACGGATACAGAAGGCTCGACTAGCTTTTGCCAACTTGCGTCATTTATGGCGTAGGCGAGATATCCGTCTATCAACCAAAGGACGTGTTTACTGCGCAGCAGTTCGTTCCGTCCTACTTTATGGCTGTGAAACATGGCCGGTAAGAGTAGAGGATATTCGTAGGTTACTAGTATTTGACCATAGGTGTCTTCGAAATATTGCTCGTATATCCTGGGACCATCGAGTAAGTAATGCAGTTGTTAGGAAACGGGTACTAGGTAAGGATGGCAAATCAATTGATGATGTAGTGAAACTTCATCAGTTGAGATGGCTTGGACACGTGTTATGTATGCCCAACGACTTACTGTACCGACGTGTGATGTTTTGTGGTATAGGAGTGGGTTGGAAGAAAGCTAGGGGCTGCCAGACCAAAACATGGCACAAATCCATGAAGTCACTGACAAGTGAACTGAGTGAGTCATGTTGGTAGGTGTAGATTACCTGGTTGGGGACCACGAGATGATAGCAACCGATGGTTAGAGACTCTGAATGACATGGCTCAAAATCGTTTGCAATGGCGCAGGTGCATCCACTCTCTATGTTCTCCCAAATTCTAATCTTCTGAATTCTTCATATCCCTTTCCTTTTCCTCTTTCCAAATTTATTTCACTGGATTATACTCTTTAAATAACATCTCCAAACCATAATCTTCCCGATTACTGCTTATACTCTTATTACCTCTACCACTACGGGATTTGAATCGACCACTGCATCTCTGTGCTAATGTGGTGTGGCAACTCGAACTGATGTACGTACGTACGAAGTTCTACGTTGTTACTGACTGACTGACCTTAACAAGAAATCTCTTCGTTCACTATAAAAAATGGTCAAAATACGCGTCGGTTTGATGTCTATAACATAGTCCTCAGTTTCTCAAGCTGATACTGCGGTTGGTGTTTAGAAAATTTGTAACAAAGTAGTAGGCTCGAATCGGTGAATGTATTTGTCAGTCGTTAATTTATATTCATCTCAGGCAAGCAATTACGTACTGTAGTTCACAGTATCTCCACTTCGGTTATTGAGTTTGATTTGAGACAGATAGCCACTCGACAAGCCTGATGACGATCTAATTGGCTGCGTAGAATGTCTTGGTGATTACCTTGGTTAACCTATATTTCAGGGTGTCACTAGCCACATCGCCGTTGAATTGCACGTTCATGTATAAAGGTTTCTTACGAACAGTCGAAATCTCCGACTTCTTTATTACATCATACATGTACTTCTTAATGAACGCGCTGGGGTAGCCGATCTCGGTCAGTGAGTTGTTGATAAATTCAAGCTCCTGACTTAGAGTGTCTACTGTACAGATCTTTTTTGCTCTGCTCGTGAGACATCTGACCAAATTTCTCTTGTAACGAATGGGTGTGAAACTGTTGAAGTGAGTATATTGGCATGAAGAGGGGTTTCTTCTATACACGCTTCTACTTAATGTGCCGTCACTTCGTCTGCTTAGTGTGACGTCAAGGAAGTTCGGCTTCTTATCATGCTCGCTTTCACCAGTGAAAGTGATCGCTGGGTGAACACTGTTGAATTGGTCTAGGAGTTCCTCTTTACTAGTGTTTTGATCTACGATGATGAAGGTGTCGTCAATGTATCGGCAATATAAATCAAGTTTCGTAATAGTCTCATTGAGAGGTTCATTTTCTAGCTTTGCTAGGAAGAGATCAGCTAAAATCGGGCCTAGAGCTGAGCCCATGGCTATCCCGTCTATTTGTCTATAGTAAGTATTGTTGAAGACAAAATGTACATTCAGAGTGCATCTTAGGAGCAGTTCCCTTAGGCTATCGTTAGGCAAGCCAATGTTGATTTGTTTTTCTGATATTTGCTTGCATATAAACTCAATAGTCTCCATAAGTGGTACGTTGGTGAACAAAGATCCTACATCCAATGAGATCATATTTTTCATACTAACATTAATATTTTCTACTTTGGAGGTGAAATTGAAGACATCTTTTACACTATTTCTAACAACTGATTTGTGTAAAGGTTCTAAGATTCGTACTAGCCACTTTGCGATTTTGTGGTAAGGGGAATTGTACATATCTAGAACTGGGCGTAGAGGAAGACCCGATTTATGTACTTTAGGCAAACCATAGAGTTGTGGTGTAAATGATCCAGTCGGCTTAATTGAATCGTGAATCTCGGTCTTAATTATTCCCTTTTTCTTTAGATCTTTAAGGAAATTGGCCAATCGTCTTTCGACTTTATTATTGACGTCACAATTACTAGTAATTTTCTGAAATTTGCTAGAATCGCTAAGCATTGTTTCCATTTTTCCCATGTAATCATTTTTGTTCATGAGAACTATACCTCCTCCTTTATCTGGTTTGGTTATGGTCAGGGTTTCATCTTTTCTTAGTTTCATTAAAGAGTCACGGTGCTGCTTGGTTAGTAGGTGATTTGTGCTACCCTTACTATTCTCAACGTTTAACTATTGATAAGAGTTTTGTTATTGTATTTTATTATTCTCACTATTATCAGTTCACCTGTCTTCCTACTACTATCAACTTGTACTTTTACCTATTTTATGTGTAGTGACTTATTCTATTTCATTGTGATTATTGACGCATATTGCCTTGATTGGTTTAAAATTTTCGTATAAATATTCATGTATATTAGAGTAAAGCCTGATGACGATCTAATTGAAATAGACTAGACAGGCTTAGAATGTGGAACCGAATGGTTTGACCTTTGTAGCTATCACTCCACGAATATCATACTTGAGAGCTTCAGTTTTGATAACTAGTAAGTGACTAGATGAAATTGGTTAGTGAGGAGTTCTAGAGATACTTGTTACATTATAAAACAGTATAAAGACACTTCATGACAAAGGTTATGAGTTCGCTTTTCAGTTTTCGGAACACACATTGGTTTCGTTTGACGGGGTTTTTTAAATGTCATATTGAGTGGATGGGTCGATTTGTGTACTGTTTGTGATTGACCGGAAACATTGCCATTTGAGGAATTATTGTTGATTGTGATGCTGAAAGGTGTCCACGAATCCACTCGGTGGTGTTTTCGATCCTGTCAGCGAATTGCCACATCCTCCATGCCAGTGGTTTAGCCAACTTATCAAACTAACTGTGACATTAAAGCACCATCAAACTGTGTGAGTGAACTCGTTGAAAGCTAATATTGGTTTCAACTCATCTCGTTGTATACAAGTAATCTTGTTGTAGAGTGCCAATTGAGACAAAACTGAGGTGCAAACCATCCTGTTGGTTATGGCAAACCACTTGGAACGTCTTGGATAAACTACTAGTCATTTATCGTATGTAATAATTTATATTCTGAAAATAATATAAACAATGTATTACGGAAAAACGATCACACAGTATTATTATGAATTCTTAATCAATTTCAACAAAAATCACTCTGCTCTGGATATACACTCGCCCACACTCGCTAATTACAAACCACGTTGGAACAAGATGGAAAACATTCCATCGCCTTTTTTGTGAGTACAGTGAACTAATGGACCATTTATCAATTAAAAGTGTTAATGTTAATCAAAGTAAAACTATCTAAATTCACAAGGTGCTTAATTAAAACACGGAATGTGTAGGTGTTATTCATATCTGACAATGTTTTGGAATTCAGTTATATTTTCGATAACAGAGAATATGATCACTGGTCTAGTCGTTTGGCCTACATGAATTATAAGAATAATGAGATATTCACTGCTAGTATAGAAGTTACTGATTTTATCTCAAGAGATAATCAGTCGTTGAGTGTATCGATGAGTGCTAATTAACGCGAAATCAATTTTCGTCCATTCGGCTGATCAGTGTTTCCCTGTGATTCATCAACGATGTACCAACAACGTTGTTCGAATGTATTCAGACTCCTTATGGGACATGACAATTTAGAAATTTTGATCGAATACTTATGAACAAGCAGTATTAGAGTGAACTATTGTTTTAGAAAATTCATTGATCTTGTTGTAAAGTTATAAAGCCAGAATTATTATCATTGTGTTGCGATGATCAAATTATAGAAGTTGAATAATTCCATGTAAGTAATTGGCAGTGGCAAACATCACATTGATTGAGTTAGAACTAATGCGAATCACTAACGAAACAAAATGAAGTCACTGGTAATGTTGAGAAAGCTTCAGAAATAAATGGTGGTAAATGTTATTATTCTTCACATCAATTCTATCCGTTCAGCATAACTAACCTTCCTGTTTGACAGAAATGGGACTTAATAATAAATGAAGATATCACAGTGTTTGTGCATCTACTTGACATTCTCTACTTGATGGCACATGGTTGTTTAAATGGTGAAAATACGCGTCAGTTTGATGTCTATAACATAGTCCTCAGTTCCTCAAGCTGATACTGTGGTTGGTGTTTATAAAATTGAAATAAGAAAGATTAAGTCAGCGAAGAGTTCTTCCATTTTCGGTGAATTCATTTTCAAAGCTGTACAATCGCAAATATGTATACTTATTTTTACAGGGTGATAATAATACTGATAATCAACTTCTGTTATACATGGTGACAGTGAGGTTAAATAAACAAATTTTTATTAAAACAAGGAAAGTTTAATAATCGTTTGATAGTTATTGGCTTAAGTATTCATCAAATGATAGATAGGGAAATTATCATTGGGAAAGGATGGTTCAGCATGATAAAGTAAAATGTTGAAACAGAGATGAAATGTAATCGGAATGATCGTGGAAATAAACACAAACCAGTTGGGAGTAGAAGATTCAAAGGGAAGATGGAAGGTGAAGCAGATGGCTGTAAAGGAACAAGAGTATGAGAAAGAGAGAAAAATTGTAATACATTAAGACCATGGTAGAAGGAGAGGTTGTACCAGTCTCTTTTGCACACACACTTCTGGTTTTTCCAGATGTATGGCTATTGCTTCGGCAATGCAAAGAAGATGCAGTCTAATTGTATGAGGAAGACTTCTACTTACCTTGTCGATGACTTTGAACGCAGAGTCTGTCTTGATTGGGTGACCTGTGTTCACAAGGTGTTCGATTATAGAACTTCTTATTGAGCCATTGCCTCCTCTTTTTAGCCACGCCGGACAATGTTCTTGAATTCTTTTGGATAAAGTACGTATCGAACGACCTATATACCTAGCTCCACGAGAGCAGGTAAATTGGTAAATGCACATTGGGTTGGTCAGATGCGATAATTTATCTTCCAGATTATTGGTGAACAGTGATCTTCTGGAGAATAATATTCGCAATGTTGCTGCGAAGAATGTTCTCTTTAAAGAATCCGAAATTCTCCTCTTTAAGATATATGTGGCTGTATCGCCTTTGAAGTCGATGTTCATGTATAAAATTTTCCTTTCTACTGTAGTTGTTTGTTGTTTTGGCATTTTCAGCTTCATGTTCTTATCAATGAATATAGAAGGATATCCGTTTTAGATAAGTATCTCCTTTAAAAGGCCTGATTCTTCCTCTACGACCTCGGGGCTACAGATTCTTCGTATTCTTGTGGCGAGAGTTATTATTAGGTTTCTTTTTCGGCTGATGGGAACCCAACTGTGAAAATTTGCTAGTTGGCCATTCCATATAGGTTTCCTGTAGATAGCTCCTTTTTAAAGTACCATCTTGTTTTCTTGTCATATCTACATCAAGGAAGTGAATATTTTGTGTGCTTTCAACTTCAAGTGTGAATTTTATTGATGGGTGACAACTATTAAATGTCTCTAGGAGATCACTTAAGTTACATTTGTTGTCACAAATGATAAAGATATCATCCACGTACCTTTTATACAAGTGGAGGTTTTCTATAATTCTTTTGAGTTGATTGTTTTCTAAACTGGCCATGAAGCAATCTGCCAGTAATGGACCAAGTGGGGATCACATTGCTATACCATCCTTCTGTCTATAAATTGCGTCGTTGAATGTGAACTGTACATTGCAAGTGCAACGTAGTAATAGTTCCTTCAAATAAACATCCCGTATTCCAGTGTTTATCTATGTATTATTTATGTAATTGCAGATAAAATTAACGGTCTCTGTGAGTGGAACATTAGTGAATAATGATTCGACATCCACAGATAGCATAATTTTGTCACTTACATTCACTTCTTTTATGTGGTCGATAAATTCAAAAGTATCACTTACGGAATGTTTGCAAGTGCGTTTTCTAACGGGTTCTAGGAGATTTGCGAGCCACTTAGCTATAGAGTGGTAAGTGGATCCTGACATATTGAGAATTAGTCTAAGAGGTAGGCCAGGTTTGTGTATTTTTGTCATACCGTATAATCGCAGTATTGTTGATGCTGTTGATTTTATGTGCTCAAAGACCTGTTCGTTGATTAACTGCTCATTTTTCATTCTCTGAAGAACTTCAATCAGTTGCTTTTCTATAATCTCAGTCTTGTTTTTCTCATTGATTGGTTTTGAGAATTTAGGGTCATCTGATAAGAACGTTGTCATTTTTTCAACATAAATCTTACGATCAAGCAGCACTAAACCAGTACCTTTATCTGGACGTGTTATGATCAAGTCTTTATTATTTCTGAGTAGTTTTATCTGATTTCTATGTTCTTTCGTTAGAAGACTTTTGCCTGTTACTTCTGTGTTAATATATTGGTTGTAGCTATCGAGAAGAGTAGATTTGAAACGCTGGAATTCTTGATCAGAGATTGGATTATGACCATTTGTTTGTTTGATTAAGTTTTTTTTTCATTTATGTCACAGAATTTTATCCCCAAAGATAAGGCTTCTAATTGTACATTTGTCAGGGATATTGAAGAATGATTAAACACATATCTGTCAAGATTGCTAGGAAATTTGTGCTGTGTTTTTGTGGTTTTTAAACTTTAAGTGAGGTCCGATATTAGATTTTCCGTGTGTTTGTCGATAACTGTGGTAACATATTCGATGAGAAGATTGTGTTCGTAAGGTGATAATTCATATAATACAGGAGATCTTTGTGAAATGTTAAATTCCAATAACGAGATGCGTGGACGAATCGAATCGATAACCTTTTGTGCATGGCGTTTAAGAGATTTTGAGTTTGGATAAATATGGTTTCTTCAAAGAGTTTTCCAGTAGTATTTAGGATATTTTTGCATTTTAACTCAATCCTTAAGAAAGGTAACCTTCGCATTCACTTCCTCAAGCTTGACAGAATAACGCGGAAACTCATTAAGTTCTTTTACTGTCCAAGGGTCCTTGGAATTTTTTGATAAACGAAATACACCCATTAAGACATTAAATAAGAAAGATTATTTCAGCGGAAAGTTCTCTTTTCGGCGAATTCATTTTCAAAGCTGTACAATCGCAAATATATACATATTTTTATTTATTTATTTATTTATTTGAACACATATATAAAGATGGCACAGGTATTCAGTGTTTGACAACGCTTTTACCAGCAACACCTAATATAAGTCTTACCCACCAACAGAAATCAAAAGACAGAGTCGAGGAGATCGGAAGAGGGTATTTGGCGATTACCAATATATCGGAATTCTCAGATCTAATCTGGCTAGCGATTGCGGTAGATGTTGAGCACAGCGTTACCACACGTGATCTGGTGCGGATGCATGACCGAGCGTCTTCAGCTAGATGAGTCCACTAAAACTAATCTGGTCAGCATCGAATGTCGAAAACTTACAGAGCTATTTATTTTGGGGATTTATATACCGCCACATACATATTGGTACAAGAGTGCGCCAAATATATATGCGCCACACAAAAACAATGAGAATTTAAAGAGAAGGAAAAAGAAAAGAAAACATGTAAGGAGGGTAAAAAAAGAACAATAAGGAAGAGATTGGTGTAAGGTAGTGCAATAATACTAGTGGTAATAATGGGGGAACGGAAAGGCACAATCAGAAGAAACCCTTCAGCTAAGGAAGATAAAACCATTTTTTTAATGAAGTAAAAGAAGGTTACAGCAGGATCGCCACTGGCTTCTATTCTGAGCCATATCTGATAACGTCTCTAGCCACTGTGTTGCGCTATCTCTCGGACCCCAGCCAGGGAGTCGTGAAGGACCAACAGAAACCAGTCCTTTACAGCTTTCTTTCATACCACGACACCATGTCATGCACTGAACACCTCTCCGCTTTTTTCAACCAGTTACAGATTCGGCAAACAATGCACGACGTGGAATTCTCTGGGACGACATTCGTAGAACATGTCCAAGCCACCGAAGTCGGTGTTTCAAGATGGTGACACCGATGGCATTATCGTCTCTGTGCCCGAACACACGATGCCAAACCTCTGCATTACTAACATGGTGTTGCCACTGGATGTCAGCAATCCTTCGGAGACAACGATGATCGAACACAGAGAGTCGTCTAACGTCCTCAACTCGGAGAGGCCAGGTTTCACAAGCATAGAGCAAAACTGCTCTCACCTACGCGTTGTAGATCCGAACTTTTACAGCCAGACTAACAACACGAAGGCGCCAAAGATGGCCCGGATTGGCATAAGCCGCTCTGGCTTTCACTATTCGTGCATTGATCTCATCACTCACACCCCCACCAGCACTTATGCAGCTACCCAGATACACGAACTTCTCGACTACTTCTATCTGCTCACCATCCAGGGTGAGTACAGGATTAGGATCCTGCCAGTCTTGTAGAAGTATTTTGCACTTCGAAGGTGCAAAGCACATACCATACCTACGGACACTGATTGCCAATGATTAAGTGCGGATTGCATGCCTTGGGCATTATCGCACAGTAAGACAATATCATCCGCATACTCAAGGTCGAGAAATCTTTCTTCAGGCAACAGATGCACAACTCATTGAAGCCCGTTGGTCTACTCCGGGTGACCGTGAGTTTGACCATAAACGAAGGATGTTACGTAAGGAAATTGGGCAAAGCTTGCGTAAGGACCGAGAAGCCTGGTGTTCGAAGCGTGCTAATGAGCTGGAAGCAGCAGCTGCATCAGGTAATTATGAAAAAAAACATATATTTACAGGATGATAATAATACTTTATCCAAAAGAATTCAAGAACATTGTCTGGTGTGGCTAAAAAGAGGAGGCAATGGCTCAATAAGAAGTTCTATAATCGAACACCTTGTGAACACAGGTCACCCAATCAAGACAGACTCTGCGTTCAAAGTCATCGACAAGGTAAGTAGAAGTCTTCCTCATACAATTAGACTGCATCTTCTTTGCATTGCCGAAGCAATAGCCATACATCTGGAAAAACCAGAAGTGTGTGTGCAAAAGAGACTGGTACAACCTCTCCTTCTACCATGGTCTTAATGTATTACAATTTTTCTCTCTTTCTCATACTCTTGTTCCTTAACAGCCATCTGCTTCACCTTCCATCTTCCCTTTGAATCTTCTACTCCCAACTGGTTTGTGTTTATTTCCACGATCATTCCGATTACATTTCATCTCTGTTTCAACATTTTATTTTATCATGCTGAACCATTCTTTCCCAATGATAATTTCCCTATCTATCATTTGATGAATACTTAAGCCAATAACTATCAAACGATTATTAAACTTTCCTTGTTTTAATAAAAATTTGTTTATTTAACCTCACTGTCACCATGTATAACAGAAGTTGATTATCAGTATTATTATCACCCTGTAAAAATAAGTATACATATTTGCGATTGTACAGCTTTGAAAATGAATTCACCGAAAATGGAAGAACTCTTCGCTGACTTAATCTTTCTTATTTCAATTTTATAAACACCAACCACAGTATCAGCTTGAGGAACTGAGGACTATGTTATAGACATCAAACTGACGCGTATTTTCACCATTTAAACAACCATGTGCCATCAAGTAGAGAAAACTAAATGTCAAGTAGATGCACAAACACTGTGATATCTTCATTTATTATTAAGTCCCATTTCTGTCAAACAGGAAGGTTAGTTATGCTGAACGGATAGAATTGATGTGAAGAATAATAACATTTACCACCATTTATTTCTGAAGCTTTCTCAACATTACCAGTGACTTCATTTTGTTTCGTTAGTGATTCGCATTAGTTCTAACTCAATCAATGTGATGTTTGCCACTGCCAATTACTTACATGGAATTATTCAACTTCTATAATTTGATCATCGCAACACAATGATAATAATTCTGGCTTTATAACTTTACAACAAGATCAATGAATTTTCTAAAACAATAGTTCACTCTAATACTGCTTGTTCATAAGTATTCGATCAAAATTTCTAAATTGTCATATCCCATAAGGAGTCTGAATACATTCGAACAACGTTGTTGGTACATCGTTGATGAATCACAGGGAAACACTGATCAGCCGAATGGACGAAAATTGATTTCGCGTTAATTAGCACTCATCGATACACTCAACGACTGATTATCTCTTGAGATAAAATCAGTAACTTCTATACTAGCAGTGAATATCTCATTATTCTTATAATTCATGTAGGCCAAACGACTAGACCAGTGATCATATTCTCTGTTATCGAAAATATAACTGAATTCCAAAACATTGTCAGATATGAATAACACCTACACATTCCGTGTTTTAATTAAGCACCTTGTGAATTTAGATAGTTTTACTTTGATTAACATTAACACTTTTAATTGATAAATGGTCCATTAGTTCACTGTACTCACAAAAAAGGCGATGGAATGTTTTCCATCTTGTTCCAACGTGGTTTGTAATTAGCGAGTGTGGGCGAGTGTATATCCAGAGCAGAGTGATTTTTGTTGAAATTGATTAAGAATTCATAATAATACTGTGTGATCGTTTTTCCGTAATACATTGTTTATATTATTTTCAGAATATAAATTATTACATACGATAAATGACTAGTAGTTTATCCAAGACGTTCCAAGTGGTTTGCCATAACCAACAGGATGGTTTGCACCTCAGTTTTGTCTCAATTGGCACTCTACAACAAGATTACTTGTATACAACGAGATGAGTTGAAACCAATATTAGCTTTCAACGAGTTCACTCACACAGTTTGATGGTGCTTTAATGTCACAGTTAGTTTGATAAGTTGGCTAAACCACTGGCATGGAGGATGTGGCAATTCGCTGACAGGATCGAAAACACCACCGAGTGGATTCGTGGACACCTTTCAGCATCACAATCAACAATAATTCCTCAAATGGCAATGTTTCCGGTCAATCACAAACAGTACACAAATCGACCCATCCACTCAATATGACATTTAAAAAACCCCGTCAAACGAAACCAATGTGTGTTCCGAAAACTGAAAAGCGAACTCATAACCTTTGTCATGAAGTGTCTTTATACTGTTTTATAATGTAACAAGTATCTCTAGAACTCCTCACTAACCAATTTCATCTAGTCACTTACTAGTTATCAAAACTGAAGCTCTCAAGTATGATATTCGTGGAGTGATAGCTACAAAGGTCAAACCATTCGGTTCCACATTCTAAGCCTGTCTAGTCTATTTCAATTAGATCGTCATCAGGCTTTACTCTAATATACATGAATATTTATACGAAAATTTTAAACCAATCAAGGCAATATGCGTCAATAATCACAATGAAATAGAATAAGTCACTACACATAAAATAGGTAAAAGTACAAGTTGATAGTAGTAGGAAGACAGGTGAACTGATAATAGTGAGAATAATAAAATACAATAACAAAACTCTTATCAATAGTTAAACGTTGAGAATAGTAAGGGTAGCACAAATCACCTACTAACCAAGCAGCACCGTGACTCTTTAATGAAACTAAGAAAAGATGAAACCCTGACCATAACCAAACCAGATAAAGGAGGAGGTATAGTTCTCATGAACAAAAATGATTACATGGGAAAAATGGAAACAATGCTTAGCGATTCTAGCAAATTTCAGAAAATTACTAGTAATTGTGACGTCAATAATAAAGTCGAAAGACGATTGGCCAATTTCCTTAAAGATCTAAAGAAAAAGGGAATAATTAAGACCGAGATTCACGATTCAATTAAGCCGACTGGATCATTTACACCACAACTCTATGGTTTGCCTAAAGTACATAAATCGGGTCTTCCTCTACGCCCAGTTCTAGATATGTACAATTCCCCTTACCACAAAATCGCAAAGTGGCTAGTACGAATCTTAGAACCTTTACACAAATCAGTTGTTAGAAATAGTGTAAAAGATGTCTTCAATTTCACCTCCAAAGTAGAAAATATTAATGTTAGTATGAAAAATATGATCTCATTGGATGTAGGATCTTTGTTCACCAACGTACCACTTATGGAGACTATTGAGTTTATATGCAAGCAAATATCAGAAAAACAAATCAACATTGGCTTGCCTAACGATAGCCTAAGGGAACTGCTCCTAAGATGCACTCTGAATGTACATTTTGTCTTCAACAATACTTACTATAGACAAATAGACGGGATAGCCATGGGCTCAGCTCTAGGCCCGATTTTAGCTGATCTCTTCCTAGCAAAGCTAGAAAATGAACCTCTCAATGAGACTATTACGAAACTTGATTTATATTGCCGATACATTGACGACACCTTCATCATCGTAGATCAAAACACTAGTAAAGAGGAACTCCTAGACCAATTCAACAGTGTTCACCCAGCGATCACTTTCACTGGTGAAAGCGAGCATGATAAGAAGCCGAACTTCCTTGACGTCACACTAAGCAGACGAAGTGACGGCACATTAAGTGGAAGCGTGTATAGAAGAAAACCCTCTTTATGCCAATATACTCACTTCTGCAGTTTCACACCCATCCGTTACAAGAGAAATTTGGTCAGATGTCTCACGAGCAGAGCAAAAAAGATCTGTACAGTAGACACTCTTAGTCAGGAGCTTGAATTTATCAACAACTCACTGACCGAGATCGGCTACCCCAGCGCGTTCATTAAGAAGTACATGTATGATATAATAAAGAAGTCGGAGATTTCGACTGTTCGTAAGAAACCTTTATACATGAACGTGCAATTCAACGGCGATGTGGCTAGTGACACCCTGAAATATAGGTTAACCAAGGTAATCACCAAGACATTCTACGCAGCCAATTAGATCGTCATCAGGCTTGTCGAGTGGCTGTCTCAAATCAAACTCAATAACCGAAGTGGAGATACTGTGAACTACAGTACGTAATTGCTTACCTGAGATGAATATAAATTAACAACTGACAAATACATAAATAAAAATAATATATTTGTAATATCCCAATGAGTAGAAAATTAGATTTTCTGACGTTTCGTGACTTAGTGTAAGTCACTTCTTCAGAGAATAAATAACTAAATTAAATTAATCCAAGTTTAAGTAGTACAACGGAACAATGCAAGAATCTTGCATTGTTCCAATTTTCTACTCATTGGGATATTACAAATATATTATTTTTATTTATAACAATCAACCCAATGCTCAATTTATTCGAAATTATCAAATCAAACCTTGGTAATGATACCTAAAACTGACAAAAACATTCACTGACTCGAGCCTACTACCTTGTTACAAATTTTCTAAACACCAACCGCAGTATCAGCTTGAGAAACTGAGGACTATGTTATAGACATCAAACCGACGCATATTTTGACCATTTTTTATAGTGAACGAAGATCAATGAATTTTCTAAAACAATAGTTCACTCTAATACTGCTTGTTGAGACAAGGCTCAGAATAGAATCCAGTGGCGATCCTGCTGTATCTTTTTACTTTCTTCACAAAAAGGGGTTTCTTCTGCCTTAACTGAAAGATTTCTTCTGGTTTTACCTTTTTGTTTCTCCCATTATTCTTATGATGATGCTACCTTACTTTATTCTTTTCTTTATTGATCTTCGTTTACGCTTCTCACCATGATTTCATCTCCTCTAGAAATTCCCACTGTTTGTGTTGCGCGACTATATTTAGTGCCTATGGTACCGATATTTATGTCTTCAAATGAATTTTAAAAATTGAGAGATAAGATATCACAAGTCAGTTAGTAAGCTACAACGTAGGAACAGGCACATACATACATCGGTCCAAGTTGCCATACCTCGTTAGCACAAGATGTGCACCGGATTCATCGAAGTAGTTAATTCAATGGTGGTAATATACATAAGAATGATTGCATATAAGGATATAGAACACGAAGAAATAATGAGTACGTAGAAAGGAAGTCATGAAGCAATTTTAGCCTCATAGCTTAAGGGAAGATAGAGTGTATACACCGACGACATTGTGACCGATTCTGAGCCATGTCACCAAGAGTCTCCAGCTATTGGTTAAGATTGTCGCGCGGACCCCAACCAAGTAGTCTGCATCTACCAACATGGCTCAGACTAGAAGTTAGTGGCTTCAAGCACTGATGCCACGTTTTGGTTTGGCCGCCCCTAACCTTCTTCCAACCATCCCCTACACTACTCAGCATTGCACGTCGTGGTAATCGGTGTTCGGGCATACGTAGCACGTGGCCCAACCATTTCAGTCGATGAAGATTCACAACCAAATCAACTGATTTACCACCATTCCCTAATAGCCTGCGTCTAACCTCATTATTGCTTACCCGGTGATCCCAGCAATATTTCTAAGGCATCTGTGGTCAAATACTAGTAGCTTGCGGGTGTCTTCTACTCTTAATGGCCATGTTTCGCTGCCGTAAATTAAAACAGAACGAACAGCCGCGCAGTATACTCGTCCTTTTATTGATAGACGGATATTTCGCCTTCGCAATAGGTGACGTAAGTTGGCAAAAGCCAGACGAGTTTTTCAAATCCGTGCTGAGATTTCGTCAGACACCAATCCGTTTGGGCTGATCAAACTTCCAAGACAAGTGAAGTTGTCGACGCGTTCGACTACTTCACTGCCTATCCTTAGTTCAGGTGTTGACGCAGACCAGTTCTGAAGCAACAACTTGCATTTAGAGGGAGAGAAGCGCATTCCAAACATCCTGGCATTGTTGCTCAGTGCTACCAGAAGACTCTGCATTTTGTCAGCGTCTTCACCAAACAGGACTATATCATCTGCGTATTCTAAGCCGATAAGTGGACCTCCTGGTAGGAGATCAATGCTCGAGAATTCAGTCGATGAGAGCGTTATTCCCATCATTAGGTCTTTGGTGAAGTCGAGGCTAGTATTTCAGATGCTATATTCGTTAAGCTAATCGCTTTACGGTTGTCACAGGATGATTTTGACCCTCTCTTATATATTGGGAAGATAAGTGACTGTGACCAGTCAGATGGGATAACGTCAAACTCCAAGATTTTAGCTAAAATATTAGTCAACCTAATCGCTAAAATTGGACCACCATCCTCGAAGACCTCTGAAGCAAATCCATCTGGACCAGCTGCCCTTCCTCGTTTCAGATTAACTATAGCCTTTTGAACTTCGGCCAGAGTTTGGTGACCTACTTCAATGTTCCATTCACACTGTCTGGGGATGAAGGGTAGTTGTAGAGTAGCTGAAGGCCAGCTGAACTGTTCTCTGAAATGTTCCGCCCATCGTTCTAAACGTCTGTAATGCGAGCAGATGAGGGTGTCGTCTTCTTACGAAATAGTCTAACTTACACTTGACTTATTAATTCCAGTTTCTTTTATTGGTCTGTAGCATTGTCTTGTGTTTGGAGCGAGGTCTCAGTAGACCTGGGACAGTTTTGAGCACTAGAATCGTTGTCTGTGGTGAAACTTGAGAGGGAAGCTGAGAGGGAAAATTTAGAGTTGAAAGTCGATGTAGGAGGAATAATAGGAATTTAAGGGGGAGGTTGATTATGAGTACAGTGGTTATGAGTGCTGTTAGAGGCATGAGGGCGGTTATCACTTCCCGGTTGCCCGAACCGTGAAAGGGTTCTTCTAGAGGTGCCTGGAAAAGAAATTGGATTAGAGGTGGTCTTAGTGACTTGAGAGCGTGACCGTTGTCCAAGGGACAACTGCTTGAGGTCGGTCACGCACGAACTTTTTGTGGGCAATTTTTGTGTTAGCTCCGTACTTGCTGAGACCTTACAGCCAGAGACGGATATCCGTGGGATAAGGTGAGGTGTGCATTTTCAGAATCGAACTTTTCTAACCACACCCCTCCTGGTGTGAAGACAGCATCGTTGTCACCCTGGTTGTCTGAAGGAAACACTGAAGATGGCACAGGTATTCAGTGTTTGACAACGCTTTTACCAGCAACACCTAATATAATTCGTACCCACCAACAGAAATCAAAAGACAGAGTCGAGGAGATCGGAAGAGTAAATTTGGCGATGACCAATATATCGGAATTCTCAGATCTAATCTGGCTTGCGATTGCGATAGATGTTGAGCACAGCGTTACCACACGTGATCTGGTGCGGATGCATGACCGGGCGTCTTCAGCTAGGTGAGTCCACTAAAACTAATCTGGTCAGCATACAATGTCGAAAACTTACAGAGCTATTTATTTTGGGGATTTATTTACCGCTAAGAGAGTAATTGTCTGAAGTAGAGCTTAGAGGGAATGTGAG
Source organism: Schistosoma mattheei (assembly GCA_944470405.2). Taxonomy (NCBI): domain Eukaryota; kingdom Metazoa; phylum Platyhelminthes; class Trematoda; order Strigeidida; family Schistosomatidae; genus Schistosoma; species Schistosoma mattheei. Next base: position 88,671,042 of record OX103947.1, on the reverse strand, counting down.
TGGTTTATGGTCAGTAAAAAGAGTGAATTCACGAAATTCGATGTAGCGTTGAAAAAGTCGTACAGAACAATACATAGCTAGGAGTTCCCCACAGAATGTGCTGTACCTCGACTCAGTGTCTAGCAACCGTCTAGAGAAAAATGCCAAAGTTTGCCAGGAGTTGTTAACCCATTGTTGTAAGATTCCGCCGATTGCTGAGTCGGATGCGTTTACTGCGATGCTAATGGGTGCTCGGGTGTCCTGATGTGCAAGCATTGTTGCTTTCGCAATAAATTCCTTAACTGTAGAGAATGCTTTTCGTGCGGTGTCGTCGAAATTAATGGATTTCGCATTTCCACGAAGTTGGTCGGTCAGAGGTTTCATGAGTAAAGCGCATTTAGGTATGAACCGTCTATAGAAACTTACAAGGCTGTTAAACGTTCGTAGTTGCTTGATCGTGGTCGGTTCTGGATAATCCAGAATGGCCGCCACTTTGGTCCTAAGGGGTCGAATGCCTTGATCATCGATAGTGTGTCCTAGGACGTTTAGTGAGTCGGTTCCGAATTGGCACTCCTGAACGTTTACAGTAATGCCACGTTGTTGTAGTCGTTCGAAAACAAGATACAGATGCTTGAGATGTGGTTCTCTGTCCGGACTTGCGATTAGACAGTCGTCAACATACGCGTGTACGAAGTTGAGACCTCGAAAAACGTCGTCTATGAATCTTTGGAATGTTGGAGCAGCATTCCTTAGACCGAAGGGCATTCGCAAAAATTCATAGAGTCCAAAAGGAGTAATGATAGCCGTTTTCGGTATGTCGTCAGTGGCCATAGGGATTTGGTTATACGCTTTAACCAGGTCGATTTTCGAAAAGACAGTTGTACCTTTCAAGGTAGCTGTCAAATCGTGAATGTGAGACAATGGGTAACGATCGGGAATGGTTTTCGCATTCAATCGCCGATAGTCACCAGTCGGACGCCAATCGTTGCTGTCCTTTTTAGGGACCATGTGCAACGGAGATGCATATGGGCTATTTGACGGTCGTATGATTCCCAAGTCTATCATGTGATCGAACTCGTTTTTCGCCAACCTTAGCTTTTCGGGGGCTAGTCGTCGTGCTTTAGAGAATACAGGTGGTCCCGTAGTCGTGATATGATGTGTAACGATGCCAGTTACACACGGTAATTTCGGTTGTGTTTGATGAATCCCAGGATGCTTATCGAGTACTGGTTGATAAAGTGGGTCTATCGTATGCTTAATTGTGACTGGGGATAATCTGCAACCAGTAAAAGAAGTTACGCAAACGGACAAATTAGTGTTTCCGTCTACTAGCCTCCGTTTGCGAGTGTCGATGATCAGATTGTGGTGTTGTAGAAGGTCCATACCAATGATTGGCATAGATACATCTGCAACAACGAAGATCCAGTGGATGGGTTTGCGTAAACCCACGTTAAGGTAAACGTACCTTTTGCCATACGTAGCGATAGGTTTTCCGTTTGCCGCCTGTAAGTTTAGAGCCGATTCGTGAAGCCGGTCGTTGGGATTCGCTGGGAGAACGCTAACTTCTGCGCCAGTGTCGACGAGGTAGCGGACTTTCGTTGTCACATCTGTGACGTATAACAGACGGCTATGTTCGCCGGCTACGGTTGCCGTTAACGCGTGCCGGGTTGGAAGTTTCCCGAGTTGTTTTTCGAGTCAGTCGGTTTTGAGGTGGGAAAATTGCAGGGTTTTCTGCAATTTCTGGAAAACTTTCCATACTGGTTGTGATACCAGCACCGGTCGGGATTATCCGTCTCCCGTGGTCTAGAGACAGATCGCTTACGTGAAGTGCTTCTACGTGAAGTGTGTGATCGCTTACGGTCGTTACGAAAATTGAGATAACGCGTAAGTGTATGACATAACTCGGTTATGTCATTCTGCGTCGTGTGGGGCTTTTCTTTGACTGAAAATACCTCGGTAGTAGATTTCGTTATCTCTAAGGTACGATCGGCAGATGCAGCCAGCTCGTCTAAGGTGTTGTTCTGAAACGAGACCAGAACCGCTTGCACCTGTTGGGGAAGTTTAGACAAGAAAAGTTGTTTGAATAGGCCTTCGTCGAAAGTTCTTAGGCCTATAAACTCTCATTCTTTGCAACATGTCCGTCGCAGAACCGTGCTGCAGGTCTATGTTATTAAAGAGTTGATCTAACCTTTGTCGATCGGTTAGGTCTCCTCGTTTAAGAATAGAACGTTTTAGGTTTCCTAAGGTTCAGGAACATCACTAGTAAACATACTAGGTGTTACGTACCTGTTGAATTCCTGCGGTAGTGCCTTGACTACTGCGAGGAATTGTGCACGTGTGTCGTTCACGCCGTGCTCGTGGAAGTCGGCTTCTGCGTAGCAGAACCAGGCTTCGATTTTGGTGGAGTTATGTTCTCTGAGCTGGATGGTTTTGTCGTTGATCTGACATCGTTCTTCTGAACGACATCATCAGCACAAAATTCAGGTAGATGTGAAGTTTTCGAATTTCCCCATATATGTTCCACAGCTGGTTCTGTGCAGCTCAGAGAACAAAAGTCCACCACCTGAGCTACAAATCTTCTCCACCTGGCTTCGATATTGTCGGGCCAGAAGGGCATGAGTTGGAAAGAGGGTGGGGACGTGGTCTTAATCTTAAATACCTTGGTAGTCTGTTCGGTCATAGGGGAATATTAAGTCTGGGAATAAAAGGGACAAATATATAGATATCCTGAGACACGGGGAAAAAAATATCACAATGTATAAAAAATTGATGATGTAACAGGTATTCAGTGTTTGACAACGCTTCTACCAGTAACACCTTCTTATGTATTTCGTTCCCACCAAGAGAAATCAAAAGACAGAGTCGAGGAGATCGGAAGAGTATATTTGGCGATGACCAATATACCGGGATTCTCTGATCTAATCTGGCTAGCGATTGTGGTTGATGTTGAGCACGGCGTTACTACACGTGATCTGGTGCGGATGCCTGACCGAGCGCCTTCAGCTAGATGAGTCCACTAAAACATATGGTCAGCATCCAATGTCGAAAACTTACAGAGCTATTTATTTTAGGGATTTATTTACCGCTACAGATCACTCCCCCCCTAGTGGGGCAGTGACGACCCTAAGACGTGGCCAGCCAGAAGTTTAAACCCAACGAGTTTGTCGTTGGTAAACACTCTTCTGATAGCTTACTAAATTTAGCAGCGTCTGGTCGTCTTTCCTTACTATATGGGACGGAGGTACAACATAGTAAAAAAAAGAAAATGTACAATGAAAATTTCGGATCCTCATAAACGTCATCGTTCTTTTCCAGCCGTCCTGGAAAAGAAAAAAGAAAATGTAAGTGCATGTCGAAAATACACTCGTATATGCGTAAAAACACAAGGTCGGCGGAAAAAAAATGGAAAATAAACTCATGAGCACGTAATAGCGTTAAAAAATTGTTTTTTTTTTTTTTTTTTTTTAATAGAAATAAAAATATATAAGCATATTAAAATTGTTTTTTTTTTAAAAAAATAATATAAAATGTCGAGAAGTGCCTTACGTGCAATAGTCGTTTAAATGTTCTGGAAATCTCACCCTTCTTCCAGAACGCGTCGTTTTAAGTTTATTTTCGGATACTGTCGAAGTATCTTCGTGTGTTGGTTGTCGGATGAGGTATTATTAGTGTCTGAGTCGTGTCGTTCGATTGTACCGAAGGAAAATCGACGTGGATAGGATTTCCTTCTAAATACGCTGCTTTTAAGCGATCGATGCTGATGCTATCGTTGGTTCCGTTCTTATCGACTATATAGTACTTAGATTCACGTTGAAGAACTTTGAAGGGTCCTTCGTATGCTGATTCGAATGGTCGTCGATGCGAGTCTCGACGAATGAAAACGTGTGTACTATATGGTAAGTCAGGTTGAACGAAAACATCAGTTGATTGAGGTCGAGTGGAAGCAGGTTTAACTGAACGCATTGCGTTTGTAAGCCTGTTCGTGTAGGAGGTTAGATCCATGTTCATCGAAGAGCACGAAGGATCCACGAATTCTCCTGGAAGTCGAAGTGTCGTTCCATAAACGAGTTGAGCCGCAGTGTATCCAATGTCAGCTTTCACTGCATTGCGGATACCTAGTAAGACGAGTGGAAGAGCGTCGGTCCATTGTGAAACGTTTGCAGCTGATAGCGAAGCTTTCAGTTGTCGGTGAAAACGTTCTACCAACCCGTTTGCTTGTGGGTGGTAGGCGGTCGTTCGGAAGCGAGTGATTCCTAAAAGTGTGGTCAGACGACGGAAAAGATCAGATTCAAACTGACGTCCGCGGTCTGTAGTGATGGTTGAAGGGCAACCGAAGTTTGCTACCCATCGTTCGACGAATGTGCGGGCCACTGTTTCAGCAGTGCTGTCCTTGATAGGTACTGCTTCTGGCCATCGAGTGAAACGGTCTACGCAGGTTAAGAGATAAGAGTATCCATTTGAATCTGGTAAAGGTCCTACCAAATCCAGATGAACATGGTCGAAACGAGCATCGGGAGTTTTAAACGAGCCTAAGGGACATTTATTGTGTCTGATAACCTTAGATTTTTGGCAGCTTACACAGGAGCGTGCCCACTCCCTCACGTCTTTATTCATGCCAGGCCAGCAAAATCGTTCTGCTATAAGCTTGATGGTTGCACGAACACCTGGATGAGAAAGTTTGTGCAATGTGTTGAAGACATTGCGTCGATAATGTTTCGGCACGATTGGGCGATCCCTACCTGTAGATGTGTCACAAAGTAAGGTTTCCTTACCTGTTCCCATCTGTTTGATGCGTAGTTTAAGTGTTGTGGACGATAACTCGTGCTGAAGATCACTGTCTTCTTTTTGAAGCTCGGCGAGTTTAAGAAGGTCGATTCCTTGGAAACTGTTCAAGGAAGTTATACGAGATAAAGCGTCTGCAACTACATTGTTTGCTCCAGAGATGTGTTGAATATCTGAAGTAAACTGCGAAATGTAGTCCAGTTGTCGAGACTCACGGGGAGAGTACTTGTCAGAAGGAGAGCTTAACGAGAAAGTGAGCGGTTTATGGTCCGTGAAAAGAGTGAATTCACGGCCTTCGATATAGTGTTGGAAATGCCGTACAGCACAATACATAGCTAGGAGTTCCCTACCGAATGTGCTGTACCTCGATTCGGTGTCTAGCAACCTTCTAGAGAAAAATGCCAAGGGTTGCCAGGAGTTGTTAACCCATTGTTGTAAGACTCCTCCGATTGCTGAGTCGGATGCGTCTACTGCGATGCTAATGGGTGCTCGGGTGTCCTGATGTGCGAGCATTGTTGCTTTAGCAATCAGTTCCTTAACTGTGGAGAATGCTTTTCGTGCGGTGTCGTCCAAATTAATGGATTTCGCATTTCCACGAAGTTGGTCGGTCAGAGGTTTCATAAGTGATGCGCATTTGGGTATGAAACGTCTATAGAAACTTACCAGGCCGTTGAACGTGCGTAATTGCTTGACGGTGGTCGGTTCTGGGTAATCCAGAATGGCCGCCACTTTGGTTCTAAGGGGTCGGATACCTTGAGCATCGATAGTGTGTCCCAGAAAGTCTAACGAGTCGGTTCCAAATTGGCATTTCTGAACGTTTACAGTTATGCCATGTTTTTGTAATCGTTCGAAAACAAGGTCCAGATGCTTGAGATGTGTTTCTCTGTCCGGACTTGCGATTAGACAGTCGTCAACATACGCGTGTACGAAGTTGAGACCTCGAAAAACGTCGTCTATGAATCTTTGGAATGTTTGAGCAGCATTCCTTAGACCGAAAGGCATTCGCAAAAATTCATAGAGTCCGAAGGGAGTTATGATAGCCGTTTTCGGTATGTCGTCAGTGGCCATAGGGATTTGGTTATACGCTTTAACCAAGTCGATTTTCGAAAAGACAGTTGTACCTTTCAAGGTAGCTGTCAAATCGTGAATGTGAGGCAACGGGTAACGATCGGGAATGGTTTTCGCGTTCAATCGCCGATAGTCACCAGTTGGACGCCAATCGTTGCTGTCCTTTTTAGGGACCATGTGCAACGGAGATGCATATGGGCTACTTGACGGTCGTATGATTCCTAAGTCCATCATGTGATCGAATTCGTTTTTCGCTAACCTTAGCTTTTCAGGAGCTAGTCGTCGTGCTTTAGAGAACACAGGTGGTCCTGTAGTCGTGATGTGATGTGTAACATTGCTGGTTACACACGGTAGTTTCGGTTGAGTTTGTTGTATTCCAGGGTACTTATCGAGTAGTGGTTGATAGAGTGGGTCTATCATATGTTTAACTGTGACTGGGGATACTCTACAACCAGTAAAAGAAGTTACGCAAACGGACAAATTAGTGTTTCCGTCTACTAGCCTCCGTTTGCGAGTGTCGATGATCAGATTGTGGTGTTGTAGAAGGTCCATACCAATGATTGGCATAGAAACATCTGCAACAACGAAGATCCAGTGGATGGGTTTGCGTAAACCCACGTTAAGGTAAACGTACCTTTTGCCATACGTAGCGATCGGTTTTCCGTTTGCCGCCTGTAAGTTTAGAGTCGATTCGTGAAGTCGGTCGTTAGGATTTGCTGGGAGAACGCTAACTTCTGCGCCAGTGTCGACGAGGTAGCGAACTCTCGTTGTCACATCTGTGGCGAATAACAGACGGCTTTGTTCGCCGGCTACGGTTGCCGTTAACGCGTGCCGGCTTGGAAGTTTCCCGAGTTGTTTTTCGAGTCAGTCGGTTTTGTGGTGGGAAAATTGCAGGGTTTTCTGCAATTTCTGGAAAACTTTCCATACTGGTTATGATACCAGCACCAGTCGGGGTTATCTGTCTCTCGTGGTCTAGAGACAGATCGCTTACGAGAAATGCTTCTACGTGGTGTGCGCGATCTCTTACGGTCGGTACGAAGACTAAGATAACGCGTGAGTGTGTGACATAAGTCGGTTATGTCATTCTGAGTCGTGTGAGGCTTTTCTTTGACTGAAAATACCTCGGTAGTAGAAGGATTCGTAATTTCTAGAATGCGGTCGGCAAATACAGCTAGTTCGTCTAAGGCGTTGTAGCGGTAAATAAATCCCTAAAATAAATAGCTCTGTAAGTTTTCGACATTGGATGCTGACCATATGTTTTAGTGGACTCATCTAGCTGAAGGCGCTCGGTCAGGCATCCGCACCAGATCACGTGTAGTAACGCCGTGCTCAACATCAACCACAATCGCTAGCCAGATTAGATCAGAGAATCCCGGTATATTGGTCATCGCCAAATATACTCTTCCGATCTCCTCGACTCTGTCTTTTGATTTCTCTTGGTGGGAACGAAATACATAAGAAGGTGTTACTGGTAGAAGCGTTGTCAAACACTGAATACCTGTGACATCATCATTGGTGAGACCGTCGTGATCTGGTACACCTTATTGCAACTGTGAGTCTGTTCCTTTTTGGGATTTTTATATATCATTGCCTTATTTTTTATTTTTTTTAAACATTGTGATTTTTTTTCGTGTTTTTCTTGGATATATATATATATTTTCCCCTCGTTCATTATCGTACTTCATATTTCATCATGACTGAACAGACACCTAAAGTACTCAAGCTTAAGACCTTGTCCCCACCTTCGTTTCAACTGATGCCTTTCTGGCCCGACAACATCGAAGCCTGGTTTTGCTACGCAGAAGCCGACTTTTCCGAGCACGGCGTGATCGACACACGTGCACAATTCCTCGCAGTAGTCAAGGCACTACCGCGCAAATTCAACAGGTACGTAACACCTAGTATGTTTACTAGTGATGTTTCCGATCCTTACGAAATCTTAAAACGCTCGATTCTTAAACGAGGAGACCTAACCGATCGACAAAGGTTAGATCAACTCTTCAACAATATCGACCTGCAACACGGTTCTGCGACGGACATGTTGCAACGGATGAGAGAGGTTATAGGCCCAAGAACTTTCGACGAAGGTCTATTCAAACAACTCTTCTTGTCAAAACTTCCCCAACAGGTGCAAGCAGTTCTGGTCTCGTTCCAGAACAACGCCTTAGACGAACTAGCTGTATCTGCCGACCGCATTCTAGAAATTACGAAACCTTCTACTACCGAGGTATTTTCAGTCAAAGAAAAGCCTCACACGACTCAGAATGACATAACCGACTTATGTCACACACTCACGCGTTATCTTAGTCTTCGTACCGACCGTAAGAGATCGCGCACACCACGTAGAAGCATTTCTCGTAAGCGATCTGTCTCTAGACCACGAGAGACAGATAACCCCGACTGGTGCTGGTATCATAACCAGTATGGAAAGTTTTCCAGAAATTGCAGAAAACCCTGCAATTTTCCCAACACGAAACCGACTGATTCGAATCGGGAAACTTCCAAGCCGGCACGCGTTAACGGCAACCGTAGCCGGCGAACAAAGCCGTCTGTTATTCGTCACAGATGTGACAACGAGAGTTCGCTACCTCGTCGACACTGGCGCAGAAGTTAGCGTTCTCCCAGCAAATCCTAACGACCGACTTCACGAATCGACCCTAAACTTACAGGCGGCAAACGGAAAACCGATCGCTACGTATGGCAAAAGGTACGTTTACCTTAACGTGGGTTTACGCAAACCCATCCACTGGATTTTCGTCGTTGCAGATGTTTCTATGCCAATCATTGGTATGGACCTTCTACAACACCACAATCTGATCATCGACACTCGCAAACGGAGGCTAGTAGACGGAAACACTAATTTGTCCGTTTGCGTAACTTCTTTTACTGGTTGTAGAGTATCCCCAGTCACAGTTAAACATATGATAGACCCACTCTATCAACCACTACTCGATAAGTACCCTGGGATACAACAAACTCAACCGAAACTACCGTGTGTAACCAGCAATGTTACACATCACATCACGACTACAGGACCACCTGTATTCTCTAAAGCACGACGACTAGCTCCTGAAAAGCTAAGGTTAGCGAAAAACGAATTCGATCACATGATGGACTTAGGAATCATACGACCGTCAAGTAGCCCATATGCATCTCCGTTGCACATGGTCCCTAAAAAGGACAGCAACGATTGGCGTCCAACTGGTGACTATCGGCGATTGAACGCGAAAACCATTCCCGATCGTTACCCGTTGCCTCACATTCACGATTTGACAGCTACCTTGAAAGGTACAACTGTCTTTTCGAAAATCGACTTGGTTAAAGCGTATAACCAAATCCCTATGGCCACTGACGACATACCGAAAACGGCTATCATAACTCCCTTCGGACTCTATGAATTTTTGCGAATGCCTTTCGGTCTAAGGAATGCTGCTCAAACATTCCAAAGATTCATAGACGACGTTTTTCGAGGTCTCAACTTCGTACACGCGTATGTTGACGACTGTCTAATCGCAAGTCCGGACAGAGAAACACATCTCAAGCATCTGGACCTTGTTTTCGAACGATTACAAAAACATGGCATAACTGTAAACGTTCAGAAATGCCAATTTGGAACCGACTCGTTAGACTTTCTGGGACACACTATCGATGCTCAAGGTATCCGACCCCTTAGAACCAAAGTGGCGGCCATTCTGGATTACCCAGAACCGACCACCGTCAAGCAATTACGCACGTTCAACGGCCTGGTAAGTTTCTATAGACGTTTCATACCCAGATGCGCATCACTTATGAAACCTCTGACCGACCAACTTCGTGGAAATGCGAAATCCATTAATTTGGACGACACCGCACGAAAAGCATTCTCCACAGTCAAGGAACTGATTGCTAAAGCAACAATGCTCGCACATCAGGACACCCGAGCACCCATTAGCATCGCAGTAGACGCATCCGACTCAGCAATCGGAGGAGTCTTACAACAATGGGTTAACAACTCCTGGCAACCCTTGGCATTTTTCTCTAGAAGGTTGCTAGACACCGAATCGAGGTACAGCACATTCGGTAGGGAACTCCTAGCTATGTATTGTGCTGTACGGCATTTCCAACACTATATCGAAGGCCGTGAATTCACTCTTTTCACGGACCATAAACCGCTCACTTTCTCGTTAAGCTCTCCTTCTGACAAGTACTCTCCCCGTGAGTCTCGACAACTGGACTACATTTCGCAGTTTACTTCAGATATTCAACACATCTCTGGAGCAAACAATGTAGTTGCAGACGCTTTATCTCGTATAACTTCCTTGAACAGTTTCCAAGGAATCGACCTTCTTAAACTCGCCGAGCTTCAAAAAGAAGACAGTGATCTTCAGCACGAGTTATCGTCCACAACACTTAAACTACGCATCAAACAGATGGGAACAGGTAAGGAAACCTTACTTTGTGACACATCTACAGGTAGGGATCGCCCAATCGTGCCGAAACATTATCGACGCAATGTCTTCAACACATTGCACAAACTTTCTCATCCAGGTGTTCGTGCAACCATCAAGCTTATAGCAGAACGATTTTGCTGGCCTGGCATGAATAAAGACGTGAGGGAGTGGGCACGCTCCTGTGTAAGCTGCCAAAAATCTAAGGTTATCAGACACAATAAATGTCCCTTAGGCTCGTTTAAAACTCCCGATGCTCGTTTCGACCATGTTCATCTGGATTTGGTAGGACCTTTACCAGATTCAAATGGATACTCTTATCTCTTAACCTGCGTAGACCGTTTCACTCGATGGCCAGAAGCAGTACCTATCAAGGACAGCACTGCTGAAACAGTGGCCCGCACATTCGTCGAACGATGGGTAGCAAACTTCGGTTGCCCTTCAACCATCACTACAGACCGCGGACGTCAGTTTGAATCTGATCTTTTCCGTCGTCTGACCACACTTTTAGGAATCACTCGCTTCCGAACGACCGCCTACCATCCCCAAGCAAACGGGTTGGTAGAACGTTTTCACCGACAACTGAAAGCTTCGCTATCAGCTGCAAACGTTTCACAATGGACCGACGCTCTTCCACTCGTCTTACTAGGTATCCGCAATGCAGTGAAAGCTGACATTGGATACACTGCGGCTCAACTCGTTTATGGAACGACACTTCGACTTCCAGGAGAATTCGTGGATCCTTCGTGCTCTTCGATGAACATGGATCTAACCTCCTACACGAACAGGCTTACAAACGCAATGCGTTCAGTTAAACCTGCTTCCACTCGACCTCAATCAACTGATGTTTTCGTTCAACCTGACTTACCATATAGTACACACGTTTTCATTCGTCGAGACTCGCATCGACGACCATTCGAATCAGCATACGAAGGACCCTTCAAAGTTCTTCAACGTGAATCTAAGTACTATATAGTCGATAAGAACGGAACCAACGATAGCATCAGCATCGATCGCTTAAAAGCAGCGTATTTAGAAGGAAATCCTATCCACGTCGATTTTCCTTCGGTACAATCGAACGACACGACTCAGACACTAATAATACCTCATCCGACAACCAACACACGAAGATACTTCGACAGTATCCGAAAATAAACTTAAAACGACGCGTTCTGGAAGAAGGGTGAGATTTCCAGAACATTTAAACGACTATTGCACGTAAGGCACTTCTCGACATTTTATATTATTTTTTTTTTGAAAAAAAAACAATTTTAATATGCTTATATATTTTTATTTCTATTAAAAAAACAAAAAAAAAAAACAATTTTTTAACGCTATTACGTGCTCATGAGTTTATTTTCCATTTTTTTTCCGCCGACCTTGTGTTTTTACGCATATACGAGTGTATTTTCGACATGCACTTACATTTTCTTTTTTCTTTTCCAGGACGGCTGGAAAAGAACGATGACGTTTATGAGGATCCGAAATTTTCATTGTACATTTTCTTTTTTTTACTATGTTGTACCTCCGTCCCATATAGTAAGGAAAGACGACCAGACGCTGCTAAATTTAGTAAGCTATCAGAAGAGTGTTTACCAACGACAAACTCGTTGGGTTTAAACTTCTGGCTGGCCACGTCTTAGGGTCGTCACTGCCCCACTAGGGGGGGAGTGATCTGTAGCGGTAAATAAATCCCTAAAATAAATAGCTCTGTAAGTTTTCGACATTGGATGCTGACCATATGTTTTAGTGGACTCATCTAGCTGAAGGCGCTCGGTCAGGCATCCGCACCAGATCACGTGTAGTAACGCCGTGCTCAACATCAACCACAATCGCTAGCCAGATTAGATCAGAGAATCCCGGTATATTGGTCATCGCCAAATATACTCTTCCGATCTCCTCGACTCTGTCTTTTGATTTCTCTTGGTGGGAACGAAATACATAAGAAGGTGTTACTGGTAGAAGCGTTGTGAAACACTGAATACCTGTGACATCATCAGCGTTGTTCTGGAACGAGACCAGAACCGCTTGCACCTGTTGGGGAAGTTTTGACAAGAAGAGTTGTTTGAATAGACCTTCGTCGAAAGTTCTTGGGCCTATTACCTCTCTTATCCGTTGCAACATGTCCGTCGCAGAACCGTGTTGCAGGTCGATATTGTTGAAGAGTTGATCTAACCTTTGTCGATCGGTTAGGTCTCCTCGTTTAAGTATCGAGCGTTTTAAGCTTTCGTAAGGATCGGAAGCATCACTAGTAAACATACTAGGTGTTACGTACCTGTTGAATTTGCGCGGTAGTGCCTTGACTACTGCGAGGAATTGTGCACGTGTGTCGATCACGCCGTGCTCGGAAAAGTCGGCTTCTGCGTAGCAAACCAGGCTTCGATGTTGTCGGGCCAGAAAGGCATCAGTTGAAACGAAGGTGGGGACAAGGTCTTAAGCTTGAGTACTTTGGGTGTCTGTTCAGTCATGATGAAATATGAAGTACGATAATGAACGAGGGGAAAATATATATATATATCCAAGGAAAACACGAAAAAAAATCACAATGTTAAAAAAAATAAAAAATAAGGCAATGATATATAAAAATTCCAAAAAGGAACAAACTCACAGTTGCAATAAGGTGTACCAGATCACGACGGTCTCACCAATGATGATGTCACAGGTATTCAGTGTTTGACAACGCTTCTACCAGTAACACCTTCTTATGTATTTCGTTCCCACCAAGAGAAATCAAAAGACAGAGTCGAGAAGATCGGAAGAGTATATTTGGCGATGACCAATATACCGGGATTCTCTGATCTAATCTGGCTAGCGATTGTGGTTGATGTTGAGCACGGCGTTACTACACGTGATCTGGTGCGGATGCCTGACCGAGCGCCTTCAGCTAGATGAGTCCACTAAAACATATGGTCAGCATCCAATGTCGAAAACTTAGTGCTATTTATTTTGGGGATTTATTTACCGCTACAAAATAAAAAATGAGGCAATAATATATGAAAAATCCCCGAAAAGAAACAGACTCACAGCTGCAATTAGGTGTACCAGATAACGTCGATCTCACCAATAAGGATGGCACAGGTATTCAGTGTTTGACAACGCTTTTACCAGCAACACCTTCTAATATAAGTCGTAACCACCAAGAGAAATCAAAAGACAGAATCGAGGAGATCAGAAGTTGTATTTGACGATTGCAAATATATCGGAATTCTCAGATCTAATCTGGCTAGCGATTGCGGTAGATGTTGAGCACAGCGTTACCACACGTGATCTGGTGCGGATGCATGACCGAGCGTCTTCAGCTAGGTGAGTCCACTAAAACTAATCTGTCAGTATACAATGTCGAAAACTTACAGAGCTATTTATTTTGGGGATTTATTTACCGCTACAACACCTTACTGCTGTCACACCTCTGTACAGTCAGCAGTACGACTTCGCCTTCAGACCTTAGGTTTGTTGCTTTCCTTCCTAACGCTCTTCAACCGACCTGTCTGACACGGTAGGACCTTGAGGAACGGTTGTTCCATCCAGTATAGCCTGGTTGCTTCATCACGATAATCAAGCATGACCGCCATGCCAAGGTAGCAACAACGGTCGGGGTACCACAAGACAAAGTTTAGCAAGGTTTTAAAACTTAACGGAAATACTTCAAGTTAAAGTGGATCAAGAATGCTTTGGATGTAACAAGTACACAAAAGTAGGGATAATCACAACAAGTAAAAAATCACTGCCAAGATCTTCCAGATTCAAGAGCAGTCTGTTTGTAAGCAAATTTTCAAATGCATGTACTTAACGCTCCAATTGGATTATTAAAATACATAAGTCAGATAATTTCGTACTGCATGTTGCCTATATTTGTTTAAGTGCCTTTTTGATGAAAATTTGGTTTAAGAAGAGGGAGTTTTAGTTAGCTGCTTCGTTTCATTATCGAGAATGGCAACTCTGGGTACTGGTATGCGTTGTCTTAAAAGCTGTGTATTCGTTTTGAACATCATCTGTCTGGTATAAAAAGCCGATTTTAATTGTTCCTACTTCTAGTTGTGTTCCCTAGTACTGATTGGGGCTGGTGCCTATGTAGAAGTTAAGTTCAGCCAATATGGAGACAACTTGCACAAGGTCTGGCAGGCAGCACCCATTGCCATAATTGTTGTTGGAGTAATAATTCTTATAGTGAGCTTCTTGGGTTGTTGTGGAGCTATAAAAGAGAACGTCTGTATGCTGTATATGGTAGGTTACCCTAGTCAAGTTTATGCTTGTAGTATGCATTCTTCCTCATTATACTTTTGATTGCTGAATTGGCCGCTGCCATAGTTGCAGTTGTTTACAAAGATAGGATCGATTCAGAAATCGACGCATTGATGACTGGTGCTCTGGATAAACCGACTCCAGAAATAACTGAGTTCATGATTTGATTCAATCATCAGTAAGTCATAACAGTACCTGTTAACTGTTCTAGTTCCATTGCTGTGGAGCCAAGGGTCCTCAAGATTATAAGACAAACATTCCAGCTTCATGCAGAGGAGAGAACACAGTCTACCATGAGGTAAGTCGTAGTTGTTTAAAATGCATGTTGAGTAAACACTGAGTAAGAAGTAGTCATCGTCGGTATTCCCTCAAAGGAAAGAATCGCTCCATATCTTTCTACGATTTAATTCTTTCTTCCTGTACTATATCCTTACATACAATCATTCTTATATATATTGCCACCTCTGAATTAACTACTTTTATGAATCCGGTGTTCATCTTGTGTTAATGAGGTATGGCAACTTGGACCAATGCATATTTGTGACTGATCCTACGTTTCAGCTGACTTACTGATCGTCGTTAAAATTAGCAATAAGTTGACATGTACGTAGCCATATTCTATCGGTAGATTTTCCTCTCCGTAAGTCTGATAAGTGCATGTTAGGACATATTTTTTGTATCAATAGTTGCGGACAAGTTCCTGGATATGAAAACACTTACGTAACTTGCAGAAAATTATTATTTCATAAACCATATACCATTCATAACGTTCCTTGATCAGTTTGTTAATTTTGCCTAGTAAGTTCATATCGATCTCTAAAGCTATGTAATAAGACATGCGAAATCAAGCCTCGAAAACCACGCAGAACATAAGAAGTACGTGTTAAAGTTATTAGCAGTAAACAGTTTTTTGCTTTCCAATTTTTAAAAAATTACAGGCTAGGCTTGGCGGAAGCTGGATGTGTTTCTCGGGGATTGTATCGTTGTCCTCGTATGTATGCTTGATTTCAGCTTCAAATATTCATATAATTCGGCGAGGCTCAACTATCCCTATGTTTGTAGACGGGTTTATATCTACACTTAGTTGGATAGTGCTATAGATCTTACACTTTTACCAGTGTGATACTAATTAATTGTTTATATATATCTTTGTATATTTTGACGATTATCATTTTTCCATTTTTAGGGCTGTGTACCTGTCTTTGGAGCATTCTTGAAACGCAACCTAGTGATTGTTGCTTGTGTTGCATTTGGTGTGTGCTTTTTCCAGTTGTTAAGCATTGTCATAGCTTGTTGTTTGGGTCGCCAAATAAAGGAGTACGAAAATGTGTAATCCCTGCAAAGAAAACAATATTGTTTATCGGTCCCGTTCTGTTTTCCTTCTGGCTTTTATGAAATTATGCTTTTTTTATTGCCTAGATAATTGTGCCTTGGTTAATAATCATGTATTCGACTTCGTTTACGATATATATTAATTATACATAAATATGATACTGTCATTCTCATTGTTTCACTTTTTATCATTCTTATACATAATGAGTTGCATTGATTCCCTGGTATATACCTACAAACTGATGACAAATCATCTTCACTTTTATGGTGTCTTATAATCTTTCACGTTTATATAAATTTAAATCTTTGTTACACCTTTTATTTTACAAACCGCTTATTTTTCCGCTACAACATTAGACGTTTCTTGTATAAATCAATTCCGTTATCTGAGTCTTCAAATGCAATTGGGGGGTGTTCTATAATATTCATAGCAGTAACTGTTCGACGTTTAATCTATTCGTTCTGCATACCTTTGTTTAAAACTGTCAGAACTCCAAATAGATTAAAGCGTCATAGTGTTTGTCAGTAATTATACATATTTATTACTGACGATGTGTTTCAAATACCAAATAATGAAGTATTTATAAAGATATAGTGGAATTTAAAATAAAGAGGCTCGTAAATCGTCATTCCGTCTGCGGTACTAACACCCAAAGACTTTAACTACTAGTCAAGTGTAAGTGAGTTTGTCTCTAAGCATTTTAACTAAAATCTTGGAGTTTGACGTTATCCCATCTGACTGGTCACAGTCACTTATCTTCCCAATATATAAGAGAGGGTCAAAATCATCCTGTGACAACCGTAAAGCGATTAGCTTAACGAATATAGCATCTGAAATACTAGCCTCGACTTCACCAAAGACCTAATGATGGGAATAACGCTCTCATCGACTGAATTCTCGAGCATTGATCTCCTACCAGGAGGTCCACTTATCGGCTTAGAATACGCAGATGATATAGTCCTGTTTGGTGAAGGCGCTGACAAAATGCAGAGTCTTCTGGTAGCACTGAGCAACAATGCCAGGATGTTTGGAATGCGCTTCTCTCCCTCTAAATGCAAGTTGTTGCTTCAGAACTGGTCTGCGTCAACACCTGAACTAAGGATAGGCAGTGAAGTAGTCGAACGCGTCGACAACTTCACTTGTCTTGGAAGTTTGATCAGCCCAAACGGATTGGTGTCTGACGAAATCTCAGCACGGATTTGAAAAACTCGTCTGGCTTTTGCCAACTTACGTCACCTATTGCGAAGGCGAAATATCCGTCTATCAATAAAAGGACGAGTATACTGCGCGGCTGTTCGTTCTGTTTTAATTTACGGCAGCGAAACATGGCCATTAAGAGTAGAAGACACCCGCAAGCTACTAGTATTTGACCACAGATGCCTTAGAAATATTGCTGGGATCACCGGGTAAGCAATAATGAGGTTAGACGCAGGCTATTAGGGAATGGTGGTAAATCAGTTGATTTGGTTGTGAATCTTCATCGACTGAAATGGTTGGGCCACGTGCTACGTATGCCCGAACACCGATTACCACGACGTGCAATGCTGAGTAGTGTAGGGGATGGTTGGAAGAAGGTTAGGGGCGGCCAAACCAAAACGTGGCATCAGTGCTTGAAGCCACTAACTTCTAGTCTGAGCCATGTTGGTAGATGCAGACTACTTGGTTGGGGTCCGCGCGACAATCTTAACCAATAGCTGGAGACTCTTGGTGACATGGCTCAGAATCGGTCACAATGTCGTCGGTGTATACACTCTATCTTCCCTTAAGCTATGAGGCTAAAATTGCTTCATGACTTCCTTTCTACGTACTCATTATTTCTTCGTGTTCTATATCCTTATATGCAATCATTCTTATGTATATTACCACCATTGAATTAACTACTTCGATGAATCCGGTGCACATCTTGTGCTAACGAGGTATGGCAACTTGGACCGATGTATGTATGTGCCTGTTCCTACGTTGTAGCTGACTGACACAAAAATTGGTACAAGAACGCATCAAATAGATATCCGCTTTATTGGTTTATTTGTGGAATGAGGTACTGCCCGGTTCCCGAAACCGAACCTTTTTCGTTTGGCCGCATCTAACTTTATTTCAACCATCCCCATCACTAGTCATGATTGCGCGTCGTGGTAATCGGTGTTCAGACATACAACTGATTTAACATCATCCCCTAGTACCCTGCGTCTAACCTCACTATTACTTACCCGGTGGTCGCAGCAGATGCGAGCAATATTTCTAAGGCATCTGTGGTCAAATATTTATACTCTTAATGACCACGTTTTGCTAACATTTGATGAAAATTGTTTATTATGATACGAAACTTCATGTCATCTTCAATTGACAAACGGTTCATTGAAATATAGGTTCTTCAGCTTTCGTATTAGCTGCTCAAGTTAAATTTTCGAAGTTATTTACTACTTTATACAACTTTTCATGTTTATATCCTTGACGAAAGAAAGAACAAATATTGTAGCCAAATAATATGAATTCATTTATTTCATGGATTCTCCTTAACTACTTACAACCATAATGTTATTCATTAAAATGTACAAATGTACATACTTTGTGTTAGAAACATCTAGATTAAACTCAGATGTGGATATATAATATTTAGAGACCATAATACGAAAGAATTGACATAATTGAAACTTTTGCTTATTTATTGGTTCATATATGAATATTTGAGAGGAGCATGGATACAGGAGTTAAGTTAAGCCCAGAAGTAAGGATTAACTATATTTTATGGAGATGAGGTCTTATGTGATCATTTCGCAAAAAAATCACCATAGTAAAACAAGATTGATAGCTATTTCTTTTTGGACACATAAATTAGGTGTAGAAGTCGTTTGATTGCAAGTTTCGGTAAAGTGTAACAGTTTTGAATTCTTGTGAAAGATTTTTGAACTTCAACATCATGCTCACTGTTGAAAAACTTCTATCCATTTAGTCTGAACTTTTGTGGAATATGTTTAGAGATGCGGACACAAGACTTCCCTATTAATGTGCTTTGGCACGTATATGTAAACTGATGAACAGAATTGGAAGTAACATAAGGTGGGCATTTGTCAACATTCGACCATCTCATTCAGTTTGATTCAGAGATATTAACTTGGTCTTTGGATATGTTCTTTTTAATATTGTCTTTAGTTTAAAATCAATCCTTTTAGCTCATTCATCGCCTAGGCGTTTTTGATAGAAAGTATATACACTTGTTTCATTTTAATGATTAACACTATGGTTGTAATCAGTTATGGAGAATCCAGGAAATGAACGCGTTCATGTTATTCTGCAACAATATCATTTCTTTATTTAAAGTTACAGATAGGAAAAATTGCATCTAATATTATATATCTTTTCAAAGAACATGATTGATCCATACAAGTTTCCAAGTCTTCATGAAATTTCATTAATGAGATATTATCTTCAACATTATGAAAAACAACGTAAAGTAATTTGTTTGGTGTTTCAGTAAGAAAGCCCAATCTTTATCAAGATTGTGAGAAGATAGGTACTGAATTGATATGTTTACTGTATACGAGGTGGATAGGAATCTATGTGGTAGATAAGGATTATTTCTTATGTTAACTATGAGGAGTTTTATAAGCCATAAATTGATTTCCATTTTGTTCATTAACTAATCAACTATAGGAGTTGCTTCCTAGAATAACTGTTACAATTACTTTATTGTCTATGCTTAAAGGAAAAGATTGTATTATCATAAAAGTTACCAACTACAAAGATTCATGAAATGAAACCGACCTCAGTAATCATACCTTAATTGCACAGTTGGACTACATAGTTCAGTATGATTTAATGATAAGTCAGTTACTGGAAAAAATCAATCATATCAAAAGATAAAAGTTTGTTATCTAAATTCACTTGGTGTTGTTTTACTTGTATAGATTACACTGTTAGCTACTATCCATCTTTGCTTATAAAGCTTGCGACTTAAGGCTATATCGAGGCAATCCGTACAGGATGTACATATGCCAACATGAAACTAATCAATTGCAGTCCTAAATAACAGGAAGATACAATTAAAACAACACCAAGTGAATTTAAACTTCATCCCATTGCACAAACAAGTGGCTATCAGGACTCAGTAGCTAAGTGCATAACGCAATAGCGTTTAAAGTGAACGATACTGGGTTCGAGTCTCGAAATCAACTCTAGGATGCAGGTACATCCAGCTGACGAGTCCCAAATAGGGCGAAACGCGTGTCCTGGATTCCATTGTTAGTCATTATTCATCTTTATTTTCTAGTTCTTTTTAAAGTTAACATGTGAGCAGTACCAATAAATATAGAATTTCCCATGAAAAAGCCTTTTTTTTTTATATCGAACTTATTAACGGATAGATATCATTATTCAAGGTGATTTCCGACAAAACTCTATCTATCTTCCTATTGATTAATATAAAAAATTCATTTAATCTTAATTTCCTTATCAATCCAAAATTGATATTAACATATTGACCAAGTTCACATAATAATTCATGTCAGTTTCTTTTTGTTACTGCCCAATGAAGAAAGTGGAAAGAAATAGATTGAAAACCTTATCCATAACATAGCAACGTCACATGATTGTATTGACTAGCTTCAAATACATATATATCAACTAATGCGTAGGAAGGAGTGTGAGCTAAATTCTTTATTTCCATTTTTATTCACATAACAGTTTGTATTAGTGAGTGAACATAATAAGTGATAAATTTAACATGTTTCTACTTAAGAAAGAAAATACAGACTTCATTACTTTCTATTTCTGGTAATAAATAAATACTCATCTTGGTAACGTAATGTTTCTTTTTTCTCATCAATATATTAATTATTTATTTAAGGAATTTGTAAAGCTTGTTGAATTTTAAAGTGTCACATCATGAACTGACTTTGATTAAACAACTATTGGAAACTCTTTAGTATTGTGTATCAAACAGAGGACTTTTAAATCTTGTGGCCAAGTCGAATTGGTTGAAGTTTGAAATTTAAACTTAATGGTCTGAGGGTTAAAGTCTTAACGCTAGTAAGATGGTGATTGGAGATACTCAACAGGAAACCCTGGACCTAGGTTTCGTGCTACTTAGCACTCGTCAGTAAGGTGCACCTGTAATCTTGAGGGAATTGATGCTCCCTGATGGATTCGATCTCGTGTCAATTAGCTTCGCACTCAGAGGATTCGGTCTACACTAAGAAAGACCTGACACACATGACATTGATTACCACCCAGTAATCAACCAATTGTAATTACATCTCAGTCCTACAGGAGATCGGTCGCGGCCCGGATAGTCTGGTCGTAACGTCTATGACTGTGAAACTGAGCGACACGGAGTCGAATCCGTCAGGGAGCACCAGTTCCCTCAAGATTACAGGTACACCTTGCTGACGAGTGCCAAGTAGCAAGAAACCTGGGTCCAAGGTTTCCTGTCGACTACTTCCAACCATCATCTTATCTCAACGTAGTGCACGCAATGTCGAGTCACCTAGACTAGTGGTCACATTGCAACTTGGTCGATAGCATTCGATCTGCACTAAGAAGGACTTGACACACATGACATTGACCACCATCCAGTGATCAATCAATTGCAAATGTTATATTTTCAACATGTTTATAATCATTAATCAAATGTCCGTAAAAACACAGGTGAGATATTAACAAGCACACAAAACATTATCGATCCTAAAAGATCACGTATAGAATGAAAGAAGATATCACAAAGGTCTTGTATGACATGATCTTTCGCTGAATAAATATGAAAGTTCTACTGATTATCTCATCACAACAAACATTCCAAACGGAATACTTATCGAAAATGTATATTCACTGAGATATGTTGACAACAGAACAAAGTTTAAAACTCCAAATGTATCCATAACACTTGTATCAATGGAAATACTTGATATAAGCATTAAAAAAAGGTAGAAGTAGATCTATAAAAGGTCTCATATTAGACTGAGAGTTCAAAGTCATCTGTACGATAATTAGAAATATGCCAAAGACATTTAATTTCCATCTTCTTAAAACAAATCAATGTCCCAATTTGGGAATCATTGAAAGCCACAGAGAACCCAATAAGTTTTTCTTTATTCTAGTTTTGAACAATGATGAAAAGCCGTTACCAGTGGAGTTTAAGCAGGTCTGTTGTGAGATAGGAACTCACTGAAGGCAATGGTGTACGGTGGCGCAACTTCGTGAATTGGTTGAAGTTAGACATTAACACCGTTAGACGTCGTCTCAGTGGTCTAGTAGTTAAGCACTCGCGCGCGAAACTGATAGGTCCTAATCTCGCGGGGGGCAGGATCGTAGGTACGCACTTCTGAGTAGTCCCATACTAGAACAAAACAGCCATCCAGTGCTCCCAGGTTTTCCACGGTGATCTAGCTTCAACTGACTCATGATTTCAACCAGTGCAATAGTAACTTGTTTGAAGTGTCCTGACTACAACTTCTTATATGATTTTTGAGTCCTATCTATATGTTGTATATTGACAATAAGTTCATAATTCGGTAACAGAATCCTTTTTTTAAAAATTCTTCTACTCTAAATATTGAAAATTATTTGATTATCTAAATAAGAATTCTATTCTTTACAATAGTTAATTTGATCATAATTTCAATGAGATATCTTTCTACTAATCAGCTGATTTATTTTCGATCAAATTCACAATGTTGTATAGTTTTTTTTTTTTGGTGCTATGGTTACATAATTATTGATTACTTCTTTATGAGATTTGAAACATTATTAATAGTAATAATAATTTAAGGTTGATATTATGAATGTGAAGTTAAATGTTTGTATACAAGATTGAATATCCTAAATTCGAATCCCTTGTATAAGATTGATCATGTATGCTCACCGGTTAAGAGTTTTATATTAGGACGAAACAATTGTCCAGTACTTTCAGATTTTAATGATGATCTAATATTTATCGGTTCATAATCTCAATCAAAAACTTGATAATCTCCACAACCCCTATACTGATAATTAACATGTGCTCTTTAGTGACTAGCTTCGTGAGGGAATTCTCGGAGTTCTAATGAGAAGCCGTGATCAGTGGACCTAATCCGTGTCGGGTAGAGACAGGTATCTACCTCAGTACAATGGAAGATGGTCACGCAATTTCATGGATTGGTTGATTTTAGACACTAACACTATTGGATACCGACTGACTCAGTGGTCCAGGAGGTGAAGCGTTCGCGCGCACGACTGAAAGCCCTGGGCTCGAATCCCATGAGCAGGATTGTGGATGTGCACTGCTGAAAAGTCCGACAATAAGAAGAAACAGCCGTCCAGTGCTTCCAGGTTTCCAATGGTGGTCTAACATCAATCGGTTCATGATCTCAATCAAAAACTTAATCATCTCCACTACCCTTATACTGATTGGATTATGACTGTTCAACTTTCATTTGTAATTGAAATAATACTGTTTAGAATTAAGAGAAAAAATGAATAACTGAGAAGTGTATTTCTGATGTTATTTAGGTCATATATAACAATCAGTGTAGTTTGTGAACATGAATGAATAGATCTATATCTACGTATCTATGTATGTATTTATTTGTGTGTGTGTGTGTATACATGTATATGGGTATCTATGCATGTATCCATAATAATTGCCGACATGTATCTTATTATTTCTTTTTAAAGTTCTGATTTATATATACACATGACAACAAATAAAGTTGGTTTTTGTTTGAAAAAAAAAAGAAAACGTTTTTTTTTTCAAATAAAAATGGAATGTTATTTTACTATGAGGTAATAAATAAATTAAAACGAATAAAGAAAAAAAACAAAAAATTTCAATCATGACTGAACTTGTTTGTATTCGATTAGTGTTAATTATTAAAAAATAATTTTGTTAAAACTTGTAATCATCATTAAGATTTCTCTTAGTAACTAAGATTGATTCTAATAATAATAATAATAATAATAATAATAATAATAATAATAATAATAATAATAATTAACTTACAATGAATTATCATTAGAGTATAAGTTAAATTGACTAAGTATCTTCTTTTTTTTAAAACAAAAAGAGAATGATACCTTAGAAACTAGTCAATAATTCAGATGAAGAATATGTGTCTAGTATGTTATTCTGTGTATATATTTGTGTATGTGTATGTACAATCTTCTCTTCAATAAATCAATCGAAGACAGAGATATGAATTACTTACTTACCTACTTCAACACTTACTGACTTACTTACTCTCCATTAGTCGACGTAATGTATTCATTGGTCGTACTCTTTTCCTTTGACCTTGAGGATTGCATGAGAGGGCTTGCCTTGTGATGCAGTTGATTGCTTTCTTCAATGTTAAGTCCTATCGACTTCTAACACATCTTCTTGATTTCTTCTACTGGGACCTGGTTTGTTCTCTCCCATAGTAGATTGTTGCTACACTTTATTTGAAGGTCAAAGAATACATTGTGTTAAGAATTGGAAGCGGACATGAAAGGGATGAATAGTATCTGGAAAGGGTTGCTACTCCATGAAGGGTAACAGGCGTAAGTAAGTTATTGAGTTAATGATCTGGATTAGTGTACTCCATAAAAATATGTTTAGATGAATTTTAAGCTCTGTTGTTGAGTCTATCTAATTGTTCTTGATCTAGTTGAAAGAAAATATATCAGTTTGGAAGTCATCTCTTAGTATCTTATACAAAAATGTCTGAAGATTTGTTTCTTGTATCCGAGTCGTGAACTAAAATTATTCATTATCATTCTCATGGTACCATGAAGGCGGTACTAGATTTCACAGTACCATAACAATGATCACATAACCTGCTGAAGTCTGATGATTACACCGTCTCTAAATTTGTTGTAGGAGAGTTGACTTCAAATATAGTTCATCATATATCTAGGTAAGTAATACAAATATATTAAGCGTAGCAATCATCTTAATGATTTGAAGAATTCAGTTACTTAATAAAATAACGATTTTCAAGTTGCATTCTTGACTGTGGTGCATAAAGGATGATAAGCCTGTCAGGACTTCTTACTGAGGATTCGACAATCTCACTTTCCAATATTTCTTGACAGCCACCCATAAAAATAACTTTACTCAACGGGGAGCTACCGTCTCTAACACATTCATATAGGTTTTCAATCCGGCTGTACTGACGTACATTTCATGGATTGTATAACTTTTAAATCATAATTACTTATATTTTTAGGACAAGTGGATTGTGGCTAGAAATGGAATTCAACACGCACGTTAGGTTTATTTGAGGACTAGTTATCTAAATGACCTTGGATCTCGGTGTTGTTATTAGAAAGTGAATAAAGTCTCAGTATATACAACAACACTTAAATGCAGATACACTTAGTAGACCAGTCTCAGGAACGACGAAATATACATCCTGAATTCAGCTGCTAGTCACACATAGTAAAACCTGCGACAATGGCATATGGGAGCAATCCTCATATGTGTTATCATAGACTGACCAATTTCAGTCTTGAATATAAAAAATAAGAATCACCGACTCTTAGTAATGTAATTGGTGTGTTCACAAAACATCAGTTAGACAATTTTTTATTCAAAGGTGTTCATATTACTATGAATGTATTCATCCAAACATTTAGTGGTTAATGGATGCAGAAATCAATCGGTGTATTTGTGATCCTGTCGAGCTTTATATTATACATTATTAAAGGTATCTTTCTGTTTAGATTAATTCACCAAAGGGATCATTTGTTCAAGTTGTTGATGACAATTTAATCACTCGTTTTTTCCGGACACTAATATTAGTAGTCTCAATCAAAATATAATTTTGATTTCTTAAGTTAACATTATAATCACTGAGTGAAACAGTCATCACCTGAAGTATTTCATGAATGTCAAAATTATATAACAAGTGGATTGAAGATGGAAGTGGGGACAATTGGATTCCAAGTTGGTGGCCTAATATTACTGTGGTGATTAACAGTTCTGTATTTTCAAGTTTTATTCTTACATAATATCACGGATACATGCTACTAAGGTACTACTAAATGGACATTTAGTTTAGTTCGAAGTTACTTTAAAAGCACATAAATTTGATAGATTGGATTTGGGGGAAAATTCTAACTTACACTTCTGTATAGTGCTCCCTGGTTGGTGGGTGACAATTTTCTTTGAAGGCTTTTGCAAGCGGAAAAACCTGGTGGTTGAGATCAGGCTAATCACTCACAACTAAATATAAAAATCTTACAGATGAACGATAAACCTATTGTGGGTAATGCTAGTAAACGCCTCATATAGACTCTATTGATTCCAAAAACCGTAATGATCTAAAAGTATTTAAAAAGTTGGCATATCGTTTGTGGAACATTCGTGGATATGCGAAAGACTTTAAACTGAATAATATAGATGAACAGCTGGGATAAAGAAAAAAGAGACTAAGCAAAGAACTTGAACTCATTCAGGTACGAATAGTAATCATTTGCCAGTCTTAGTATTAGCAGAGAGACGTACAATCTATTTCAGATTGTTCGATTACAAAATCATCTGACTAAACATTATATAAACCTTTCTTTCTTCTCACTAACTACATCATTACGTCTTTTTTATTTCGACTGTCTACTAGATTAGTAATCTTAATTAAAATACCTGAGCATTACTCATTTTATTTTTACGTATGTTCAGGTTTTACTTATTACACAATTAGTTGTATCTAACCCTTTGGACTTTTGTTATTATCACTGAGATAATATAGTGATAGTAACAAAAGTCCAGATGGTTAGATACAACTAATTGTGTAATAAGTAAAACCTGAACATACGTAAAAATAAAATGAGTAATGCTCAGGTATTTTAATTAAGATTACTAATCTAGTAGGCAGTCGAAATAAAAAAGACGTAATGATGTGATTAATTGGATTCATGAGTTCATTTACCTAGATCAGTATTAAAAACCTGAAAGCACTGAATGGTTGATTTCTCCTGGTTATATGAATTCTCAGCAGTGAGCATCTACGATCCCACACGCGCAACTATGTGAATTTAGCTTTGATGAATGTGGTGTCAGCAGTTATAGAAATACAGGACATAATTTTCAGATTTAACCTAATAATGCTTAGTTGCATTTGAAAAATATTAGATTTGTATTAGAGGATTTTTGGTAATTGGAGTATTCTTTTTCTTTTGACCATCGACTGATCTTAGTTAGACCATCGTTGAAGACTTGAACGTATTGGAAAGTAGCTTCATTCTTGTATACAACTCTTAATTAGAGCGCATAGACGATCCTACATCTGGGAATTCGACCAAAGAACCACAATTTCATGTGCTCAATGTTTACTTCTAGGCCAATGATATTAATGTCTAACTTCAATCACTCTGCAATATTTAGCTGCCCATTGCCTGAGGTTCAGTTTGTGATTTAAATTATGTAAATATGAGATTAGATTATTCCAATACAAAATTGAGTAGTAACTAAGTTATTTTTGTTTAGACACTGGTAACCAACAAAAATTCCTGGTTAATTCAAGTTTCATCTGGGTTTATAATTGTCATCAATGAGTATTTATAAACATGGGGGATCCTGAGGCTATCATTGGTGGAATCATGTCAACTAGTATTACAGTCTAGATTAATAACACTAAAATTTCGAATCCCATTTCGTCATCATTTATACTGAGATATTTACATTAATTGGTCATTGAGTATTAATTAATTGTATTTTTGCTAACTAATTCAAAAACTGGTTCCATAGTTCCTGAAGATGACCAAGGATTTATTTAAACTAAATCCACAAGGCACTTTCATTAAAATAATTCCAACAGTACTAAGGACCAGAGCAGCATACTATTAATTACCATTAATCAGTATAACTTTCTGAGTTCAAAAAGTTGTCAGTAGTTTCGTCTCCAACTATGATATTGTGTAATATGGTTGTCATTTTGATGGGGAGGACATTAGTCTCCTGAAGATTCTAGATACTCATTGTTGCCACTTTGGATGAGATACGGATCAAGATGTATTTTCCGTTTCTTTCTCCAAACCACTTAACGATACATTAGTTTATACTGCCCATGATCAATAAACTTAATCCTTATCAACGCATGAAGTGACTTCAATTGTTTGAGTAGCTAATCGATTGCATACATAATTGAGATTGATGTTACAGAGTGTATCATAGTGTTTGTACGGGGCTGAAACTTGGAGTGCCACTACAACCATCATAAAAAAAAATACAAGTATTTATAAACAGTTGTCTAGGTAAGATACTGAATATACATTAGTCGGATAACATCAGCAACAGCCTTTTGTGGGAGAGAACAAACCAACTTCTAGCTGAAGAGGAAATTATGAAAAGACGATGGAAATGGATAGGACATACACTACGTAAATCGTCAAACTGCATCACGAGACAAGCCCTAACTTGGAATCATGAAGGGAAGCGAAAAAGAGGAAGGGCAAAGAGCAGATATAAAAAGGATGAATAACAACTGGAAGAAGCTTGAAAGGATTACCCAGGACAGGGTTGGGTGGAAAATGCGGTTGGGCGGCCAATGCTCCTCCACGAGGAGTAACAGGCTCAAGTAAGTTATCTTAGGTAGTCTCTTTCATAGAACTTCAGAATAAAAGTCATAGAAAAATATTTCAATAACAAAGAAGTCTACTTCCACTCAAAATAAGCAAAATAACTAAGTAACATTAGTCGATGATAGAATAAACGTATAATAATAATCTACAAGGAAATACCTTCTTGCAAACTATAATTCAATGCGATTTAAGCTTAAACTGACCAATTATATTAAATTCATACCAGAAGAGGTTTTGTGGATATTGTAATAATTTCAATTTAAGCTAGACTATCATAGAAAACCTGGAACCACTGGATGGCCAACTCATCCTATTGTAGAACTCCTCAACAGTGAGCATCTACTATCCTACCTCACGGGATTCGAACACAGGATATATCGATCTCGTGCACGAACGCTTAACCTCTATACCACGGAGCCAACCGGCATCCAACGATGTTAATATCTAACTTCAACTAATCCATGAAATAGAGTGACATATCCACCATTATCATCAGTGAGTTACTATCTGACAATTGACCCGATCGAACTCCACGGATCACTGCTTCTCACTACAACTTCATGAATATCTCTTGAAATCAATGACTAGTGAGCATATGTTGAATCATATCAAAAGAGATATTGTAGAGATTGTAATAATTTCAATGATTGATATCATGAGTCAACAAAAACAAAAAATGTTAGAAAAACATGTTGTTTCATGTTTATACTGTTCATTATTCAATTTATTAAAAAAAAAAATCATCCAAATTCATTTCACATAGTTCAATATTCATACAAAATAGTTTCTAACTTGACTTATTTATTTGTTAATGAATTAGTCAACATTGATTTATTCATGATTCATATAATTACGATTCATTTGAACTTAAACCATTATGACCTTTACCATTAAATAACCTTGAAAGGTATTGATTATTTATCTTTATTTTAACCAATCAAATAAATGAAAATGAACTTATTGATGTAAAATGTTTTTATAGACAAGACATAAAATGACCTTTATAATAGTGTCAAGGTTATTCCAATGTTGTTACATAGTTTAATGATGAATTCGTATCAGATTAAGGTATGCTGAACCATGAAGATACTAATTGTGATCCGAATTTATTTCAATAATTGGTAAAATTACAATAACATTGATATAAACCAGTAATATTAGATACCCAACAAGCTTTACTCTGAGATGGTGGAGAAGATTTGTAGCTCAGGTGGATGATTTTGATGGACCAAACCATCCAGCTCAGAGAACAAAACTCCATCAAAAGCTTTACTCTAATATACAATCATGTATTTACATGCATATACGACATTATTAAACCAATCAAGGTAGTTTATGAGACAGTGGTAACAATGGAATAGATTACATAATAAGTGGGATAACAGGTGTACTAGTTTTCATAAGAATAATAAAGGCTCAAATCAATGTTACATAATGGGAAATAGGTCAATGATTATAAAAATATATCAGAATGAATTTTGTGGAGATTTTAGTAAATTTCACAGGTTGAAATCATGAGTCAGTTGAAGCTAGACCACCATTGAAAACCTGGAATAGTTCTTATCTAATAAATCCATATAACCAACAATTTGATCTATGACATGACCAGGTTAGATTTTAGAACTCCAGGAGGTTCTCCTGGAGTTCTAGTGAGAAGCCGTCACCAGTGGAGTTCAACCAGGTCTGTTGTGAGATAGGAACTCACTGAAGACATTGGTGTTCGATGGCGCAACTTCGTGAATTGGTTGAAGTTAGACATTAACACCGTTGGATGCCGGCTCAGTGGTCTAATTGTTAAGTGCTCGCGCGCGAAGCCAGTAGGTCCTGGGTTCCAATCCCGCAGGGGGCGGGTTCCTGGATGCACACTGCTGAGTAGTCCCGTACTAGGACGAAACGGCCGTCCAGTGCTTCCAGGTTTTCAATAGTGGTCTAGCTTGAAGTGACTGATGATTTCAATCAGTGAGATAACATTTATAAAATTACAAGATGATGTAATAAGAAGTGTTCAGATAATTGGACCGTGAAACGCATATTTGAGAGAAAATATAATAGTAAGAGGGGTGAAGAAAAATAAGAGAGGAAAGAGTACTGGAAACAATAATAAATAAAATCATTTATTAGGGCAAAGGGAGAGATAAGGGTGTTACAAATTTCTTATGAATACAAACACTTGGATTGTTAGCTCGAATTCCTATAGGTTCTGCTATGTGTAAGAGACGAGATCAAACACCATAAGGAAAACTAGTAGGAATATGATAAATAACTTTAAATGACTTATTTCTGTCTACGACATGAACATTATCGATCAAATGTGATAGAACCGAGCTGCGTATTGACTTGCTAATACCTTTTCCTAATCACAAAGGGAGGTGTTCACTAAATCTTTGGTTCAGTTGTCTAGCAGTGTACCCAATATAGCTTTCTCCACATAGGAATATAAATATTACTGTATATTAGAGTAAAGCCTGATGAGGATCTAATCTAAAACAATATTGTTCGCTTATATATGTTGTTCTAAATTTACAATATGGGAATATTTCAAAATAAAGATAATCAAAAGATATGATTAGTTTGGGAGTAAATAATCTCAAAAGGGGTTTATTTGTGCATATTATAATAATTATAATAGTTTAGATCATGAATCAACTGAAACCTGAAACAGACGTTTCGTGAGACTTCTCAGCAGTACGCATCCACGATCCGACCTCGCAAGATTCGAACCCAGGATGCTAGCTTAGTAGTCTATAGGTTAAGTGTTCGCGCAAGAGATCGATAGGTGTTGTGAATTAAGGCAATATGATCAGCATGCACATATGCCAATAACAGAGACTGATCAATTGCAATCCTAAACATTAATGGGAAGATTCAAATAAACAATACCAACTGAATTTAAACTTCACCCCAGTGCATAAGCAAGTGTCTGTCAGGACTTAGTACCTAAGTGAATAATGCAATGGCGTCTGAAGCCAACGGTACTGAGTTCGAGCCTCAGAGTATACAACAACTCTGGAATGTACGTACATGGAGATGACGAGTTCCAAATAGGATGAAACGTGCGTCAAACTGGATTCCACTGCTAGCTATTATCCATCTTTACTTATTGTTTATTAGGAAATTATTTTTTTTTAAAGTTATGTGATAGCAACCCAAAACTGAAGGTAGGATGAGAAAATGAATGTATAATTGATAACACAAAATGTCTGGTTACCTAAATAAGTGTTTATGATTAACGCCATTGTGATAGTATAAGAATGATGACAGAATCCTTTTGATTGCTATATAACCTATAAGGTTAGTTATAAAGTGGTAATGAATTTTACATTGTTTTGCCTTTAGTGACTGAGGAATTTTATTTATCCATTTTTTGTCCTGACTCAACATGATATGACATATCATTTATTATATCCGACGTAATGTGTTCTCTGGCCTTCCTCTTTTCCGCCTTCCTTCAGAATTCCAGGTTAGGGCTTGTCTCGTGTTGCAGTTTGGTGATTTGCGTAATATATGTCATATCCATTTCCATCGTCTTTTCCCAATTTCTTCTTCAGCTAGAAGTTATTTTGTTCTCTCCCACAAAAGGCTGTTGTTGATGCTATCCGGTCAATGGATGTTGAGTATCTTGAGTAGACAACTATTTATAAATACTTATACCTTATTGATGATGGTTGTGGTAGTTCTCCAAGTTTCAGCTCCGTACAATAGAACTGCCTTGACATTCGTATTGAAGATTCTCACTTTGATATTGGTTGAAAGTTGTTTTGAGTTTCATATGTTCTTCAATTGTAGGAATGCTGTACTTGCTTTGCTATTCCTCGTCTTTACGTCTGCATCTGTTCCTCCTTGTTCATCGACTATGTTTCCCAGCATATAATGCACGTTCTATGTTATTTGACAACAATAAACATTGTAATTTCGAGGGGACTAGATACTTTTTTAAATTCAGCTACGTGTTACCCATAGCCATTTAATCTGAATGTTAATTACTTACTTACGTCTGTTACTCCCAATGGAACATAAGCCACCGTCCAGCATTCTCCAACCCACTCTGTATTAGGCATTCCTTTTCAGTTCTATCCAATTTTTGTTCATTCTTATCATGTCCGTCTCCATTAGTCGACGTAATGTGTTCATTGGTCTTCCTCTATTCCTTTGACCTTGAGGATTGCATGTGAGGGCTTGCCTTGTGACGCGGTTCGGTGCTTTCCTCAATGTGTGTCTTATTCACTCCCAGCACCTTTTCCTCATTTCTTCCTCCACTGGAATATGGTTTGTTCTCTCTCACAGTAGATTGTTGTTGATAGTATCTGGCCACCGGATCCGAAGTATTTTGTGTAGACAACTGTTACTAAACACTAGTATCTTCTGGATGATGGTTGTGGTAGTTGTTCAAATTTCTGACTCATACAGCAGAACTGTGTTGACAGTTGTATTGAAAATTCTGACCTTGTTGTTGGTTAACATTTAAATGTGAATGTTAGAAGATGAAATTTGACATAATCATTCTTCACTTAACAACATATTAGCTTTTCTTTTTCAGTTAGAACAAATTTAATTTACAGTGCAATGAAACAATGTGAAATTTGATGCTTTTTTGAGTTTATTAAAGAAAGCGATTATGAAAATTAGAACAACACATGTAAGTGAACAATTGCTTTCATGTAGATCGTCATCAGATAAAAACAATACGCAGTTCTATGTTGCCACATCTAATTGATAACGGTCATAATGTTAATAAATCGGAATCATTTCAAGTGATATATCGTATACCTCCATCGTTTTCCAACGGAATATAGCTGAAGCCATAGGAATTCGTACATTTAACCCCAATTCATGTTTATAGAAAAACTTCATGATCCCCCTATCCCTTCCATGGTCTGATATAACTTACCTGACAAATATTTTATGTTAATTTCAATGGATGAGATCATGAGTCCGTTGAAGCTAGACCACCATAGAAAACCTGGAAGCACTGGACGACCGTTTCGTCCTATTGTGGGACTCAATCTCAACCATTGAGATTACTATACTATTCACAAAACCCTTCTGATATAATTTTTTTATTATTTTAATCTTATTTTATATTTGTTATCAGTCTTCAGTAATAAGGATAGGAGGTCTATCGATCTATATTAATCCTTGCAGTTTGTAATACTGTGGAGGTCCAATCTCGTTTTGAATATATTAACAGAAGGTGATGATATTACATGTTCCCGTAGAGAATTCCAGTAATTCACTACTCTGTACGAGAAACGAAACCCCAGACATAAACGATTTGATCTCGGTTTTTGAACTTTCTTCGAATGTCCTCTCAAATGATCAGTCCTAGACAAAAGTAAAAGATATTACGTTAATACCAAGTTCATCGTTCAGTATACGATAAGCCAATATTAGATCACCCTATACTCTATGGTAAGATAACGGAAATAAGTTAAGGTGTCTCAGTCTGTTTTCATAAGATAGGCCAGATAGACCTTTTACCATCTTAGTACCTCGTCGTTGGACTCTTTCCAGCATATCTACTTCATACTTGAAACAAGAATTCTCTGGTGAATCCCATATTCCAAGTGTGGTCGCACATAAATCGGGTATAATAATTTAAACATTTTGTTGGGGTGACCCAGCAAATTTCTCGCAAAGGTCAGTGAACACTAAGAAGCGTTTCCTCCAATCAGCGTTCATTTGAAGTTTTAGCCAAAAATATCAAGGGGGCGAAACGCCACATGTAGAGGTGCTGATTGGCTGATTGCTACACTGATACTATGTTTAGTAGTATTCAAGAATGTTCTCGCAACACAAGCAAATCTAAAATATAAAAACCATGTATTTTCTGTATCGAAATGAACCTTGGGGTATAGCACTTCTCGCATATTTCTCTCGTGTTCAGGTCGTTGTATAGTTCTAGCTTGGGGTTACAGAATAGGTTAGGAAACGAAAATAGCGTTGAATTTGCAAGACTTAACAGTGGCGACGGGAATACTACAATGAATATTACCTTGGAGTAACTAAAAGCTCGTATGGAGCGTCAAGAAAAGAGGTTTGAACAATCTCAAATCAGAATCATGGAAGCCATGATTCAGAAATTCTGCCTGTCCCAGAAGAACTCTGCTTCTGATGGATCACAAGTATCTCAATCCGATTCAATCATTAATACCATCCATACATTTATTTATGATGGTGCTGATGCAACTTTTGTTTCTTGGTTTGAGAAGTAGGAAGATTTGTTCTATGTTGATCTTCGCAAATTTGATGACGCCTCAAAAGTCAGAATACTTCTGAAGATGGCACAGGTATTCAGTGTTTGACAACGCTTTTACCAGTAACATCTAATATAATTCGTAACCACCAAGAAAAATCAAAAGACAGAATCGAGGAGATCAAAAGTTGTATTTGACGATTGTCAATAAATCGGAATTGTCTGATCTAATCTGGCTAGCGATTGCAGTAGATGTTGAGCACAGCGTTACCACACGTGATCTGATGCGGATGCATGACCGAGCTCCTTCAGCTAGGTGAGTCCACTAAAACTAATCTGGTCAGCATCCAATGTCGAGAACTTAGAGCTATTTATTTTGGGGATTTATTTACTGCTACACTTCTAAGAAAACTTGAGTTTTTGGAATACGGTCGCTATGCTAACTTCATTCTCCCGAAGTATCCACTAGACTTTAGTTTTGATGAAACAATAAAAATCCTGTCTTATATCTTTGGAGGGTATTCATCACTACTTAATACCCGTTACCAATGCTTGAAGATAATGAAAGAACCAAGAGATGACTGGATGAAACATGCATTAGTTGTGAACCAAAAATGTGAGAGGCTTAAATTGTCTTCCATGATTGAAGATCAGTTTAAATGCTTGGTATTTGCCTGTAGCCTCCGTTCACCCCAGTATGCTGACATACAATCAAGAATCCTAAGCAAGCTCAAAAATTGTCCCGACATGACCCTGCTGGATTTACCTGCCGAGTGCCAAAAGAAAGTATGAAGCATAATATTTCGTCATCTCATTTCTGGTATAAACCAACAGCCTTACAGTGACTGGTGGTTTTGAGATCATTGCTTAATATGACTCCTAAATCTTACTTTGGCACTATTTTCATATCCTGTATTTAAATTCACTTGGACTGCAAGTGATCAGTCTGATGTTGGCATATGTGTATCTTGTATTTGTTTATAATTTTCTGTCTCATTTCATTTGTATACTTCACTATCTAATTATTCACACACTTATTATGTAATGCTTTTAATGTTTTGTCTATTTACCCATGTTTGACCTACTATTTCCAATGTTTAACTATTTTATTATTATTACTACTATCAGTACACTTAACTACCTACTACTATCAGCTTGTAATTTTATGTAATATGTACAGTGATGTAATCTATTTCGTTGTGTTTATTGATTCCAATTACTTTTTTCGAATTCATTACAATGATAATTAATCAGTAGTACAAATAAGTAATCATTAATGGTTTTCAATAAATATTACGAACCAGTTTAACATGACAATCTTACACAATAATTAATTCAATCGAATCGATCATAATTAATGATCACATTAAGTTTAATGATCCAAATCTATATGATGCTTAATATAGAAATAAACACGTTCGTTAAATAATCGATTCAAAGTGATTGTTCTTAGAATAGGCTAACATGATTGAAACACCTTTCTAGTCAATAAAAATCAATTTTTTGATTGAGATCATGAACCGATTGATGTTAGACCACCACCTTTGGAAACCTGGAGGCACTGGACGGCGGGATCGTGGATGCGCACTGCTGAGGAGTCCCACAATAGGACGAAACGGCCGCCCAGTGCTTCCAGGTTTCCAAAGGTGGTGGTCTAACATCAATCGGTTCATGATCTCAATCAAAAACTTAGTAATCTCCACAACCCCTATACTAGTAAAAATCAATTTGTTTAACTGATACTCAACGCTAAACTAAATATTGATTTTACAATAAGAAACAAAAATGTGAAATTTTATTGGAATTTAGTAACTACACAAACTGAATAGTTAAGTTATTTGATCAATTATTAAGATTGAAAGAAGAAAAAATTAGTGATACAATTAATAAACCGTCATAAAGATTGATAATATAACTATAGACAAATGATCGTAAGTAACATTGACTGAGAAAATTAGTAGGTATTCATGAATATTGACTGAGAGTTGTTTTGAGTTCCATATGTTCTTCAGTTGTATCAGACTTGTCTAACATCTGGCCTCATTTGGAATGCATCTGTAAGTTGTCTTCTGTGCAGCATTTTGCAGTGTAGTCTGTTGTATGAATTCCGTATGATGTTGATGATGTTCTCAGCTACTGAATCGAGAATGATTCCATATGGTTTTCCTATCCACATTGTCAAATGCGTTCTCATCGTCAAGGAAGTTGATGTTTAATGATGAATTCTATTCAACTGATTATTCAACAATGATCCGTAATGTTGCAATTTGATCTGTGCACTATCAATCTCTACAGAATTCAACCTGTTGATCTCGAAATTGGGCGTTTATTGAATTGTTCATCCGGTTCAACAACACTGTATTGAAAACTATTCTTTGTACTGACAGTATTGTGATATCTCTTTAGTTTTTACACTTTGAAATAATTCAATAAAATAACATCTCAATAATTCTTGACACCTTCTCTCTTTGATTAGAATTATCATTCCAAATCATCTAAATGATCTTTGTCATAATCACTTTATGATGGAAAATTTATGTTAACCCTTTAAACTGATGAACTTGTTTACAATAGATAGTCAAAACAATCATATTCATCGACAAATTTTTTAAAAACAAACAAAATAATCACTATGCTAAAATTTACAAATAAACAATGTACAGCCTATAATCTTTTCTTTATTGTACTTTACTTGATATCTATGTAGAAGCATAGGCCATTAGGACTTTGATATTTAGTTTATCATTATGAATATTACTTTTAATACTACCTTTTATTTGTTGTAAATATTTATGAAGTGAAATCAAGCTTTTCTTTTTTCCGTTGACATATAACTACATTCAGTCAATGAAAAAAGTGTTTCATCCTACTTAATAACTTACGTCTGTTACTCCCAATGGAACATAAGCCACCGTCCAGCATTCTCCAACCCACTCTGTATTAGGCATTCCTTTTCAGTTCTATCCAATTTTCGTTCATTCTTATCATGTCCGTCTCCATTAGTCGACGTAATGTGTTCATTGGTCTTCCTCTATTCCTTTGACCTTGAGGATTGCATGTGAGGGCTTGCCTTGTGATGCGGTTCGGTGCTTTCCTCAATGTATGTCTTATTCACTCCCAGCACCTTTTCCTCATTTCTTCCTCCACTGGAATATGGTTTGTTCTCTCTCACAGTAGATTGTTGTTGATAGTATCTGGCCACCGGATCCGAAGTATTTTGTGTAGACAACTGTTACTAAACACTAGTATCTTCTGGATGATGGTTGTGGTAGTTTCCACCCCATACAGTAGATCTGTTTTGATATTTTTATTGAAAATTCTGACTTTGGTGTTGGCTTGTTGACAGTTGTATTGAATTCCATATGTTGCTCAATTGTAGATATGCTACTCTTGCTTTGCATTCCATCCACTATTAAATTAATTATTAATTAGTGGGATTCATTTGAATATATTTAAAGCATCTAACATTCAACACTTGTTTACTTACGCTTGTTACCACGTGTCGTAGAAGAGCATAGGCCACCCAACTACATTCTCCATTCAAATCTGTCCCAGGTAATCGTTTCCAGACGTTTCCAGTTAATATTCATCCTTTTAACACTTAATATTTTATACAATTTCAGTATTCCAGTATTTTATATGATCTAAATTATGCTCCACTTTTAGTTCTAAGTATAAATCGTTGCAGATGAGCGCACGTTCGGATTTAGTAATGTTAGGTTACTTCTATTTTCGACATGTCAGATACGTGACATAAGATTACTTACTTTAAATACTAACCAAATTTTTCTGTAAACCGTACAAACTGGTTAAACTTTCGCGACTTATCACACTATTTCTCGTTCACAATTTTCTTTCTACAGAACTTTACGGTCTTTCATAACATAAACTAATAAGGATATTGAAATAGTAAAGAAGATTGGTAGCTCAGATAGACGATTTTACTGTAATTTCGTTCTCCGACCTAGATGGATCTTCATATATCCGTATCATACTAAATATTATATGAGATTT
Source organism: Schistosoma mattheei (assembly GCA_944470405.2). Classification (NCBI taxonomy): domain Eukaryota; kingdom Metazoa; phylum Platyhelminthes; class Trematoda; order Strigeidida; family Schistosomatidae; genus Schistosoma; species Schistosoma mattheei. Next base: position 88,632,476 of record OX103947.1, on the reverse strand, counting down.
ATTGAGAATAATTTTCTATACTCCTATCTGTATATCTAATTAAAGGATAACATATTACAACTGTCAACCAACAGAATACCAATGAATCATGTCATTAATATTACCTTGTAATTTTAAGTTAAACATATTTCTCAGTGTACGTGTTTTTGGATAATAATTCAAATTAAAATTGTACACCAATGAGTGATGCCATAATTGATCAAATGATTACACATTCATAACGAGATCGAAGATCCTAGTTTCGAATGCATATAACAAGATTATAAATGGATATTTCTGAATGGTCGACCATTAGGAAGACACAATTGTCCAACAATTCCTACTTTTTAATAAATATCTAACTTTAGTCGGTTTGTGAAATCTATAACATAAAGATATTTCTGTTAGCTGTATTCATCTGTCACTTTTCAAGTGTACAATATTAGAATGACAAAAAAAACGACGCATACAATATTATTATTTGTACGTTTGGATATGTAAGTATATACGACTATTGCAAGCTTGTGTGTACTGTGTACTGTGTAATTCCTAATATCTTGCCATAGTAACTATTTGCTAAGATCAAAATTGACAACAATTTTTTTATAATAAATAAACAAAATTACATTTTTGTTTATTTGTCGACTAATAAGTTGTTGTTTTTGTTGTTGTTGAGAGGAAATACAAGTCAACTACATGTACATGTCTAATGTGATCTATTCAATCTTATTAAATGATTCCCGTATGTCATTTTTATTAAAAATGAATATTTGATCTAAATAGGTTATGTAACATGTGACTTTGTAATATTTCAATCGATATCAACAATATATTTAGTTGTTTATAGAAAATAATGTAAAAAAAAACACTTCTATGAGCTGAGGAGATTAAGACGAAAACTATATGGATAACTGTTAGACAGGAGAAAAGTATAACCAGTATAGGGGTTGTGAAGATGATTAGAATTGTGATTGAGGTCATGAACCGATTGATATTAGACCACCGTTGGAAACCTGAAAACACTGGACGGCCGTTTCGTCTTATTGTGGGACTCCTCAACAGGTGGAGAAGAAGGTCGCGCGACTTCGTGGATTGATTAATGTTAGACATTAATACCGTCAGATGTCGGCTCAGTGGTTCAGTAGGTTAAACGTTCATGCGCTATACCGAATGCCCTGGTTTCGAATCCCGCGAGCGAGATCGTGGATGCGCATTGTTGAGGAGTCCCATAATAGGACAAAATGGCCGTCCAGTGCTTCCAGGTTTTCAACGGTGGTCTAACATCAATCGGTTCATGATCTCAATCGGAAAAATATAATTTAGTCAGACAGTTAGGCATAAGGTTATTAAGACCTGGTGTATACGTTTATCGTTCAAAACAGTAGGAGAAATGATCATGCATGGACAATATGATCCGAGAAGAATGAATGAATATGAAAATAGTCTGAGATTTTGAAACTCAGGATATGACATTAAAGAGGCAGAATGTATTTGTAAAATCTCAGTGAAAGAATTTGAAGTAGTCTCATACACACTAATGTAAATACCTACTTTAAACGTTGTTAACGTTGATTGGATGACTTATTCATTATACAGTAAACTGGAGAAACATTTACCTATTTATATTCGATAATTTTGGTGTTTGATTATATTTCCTTGAGAAAGCTTGGACCAGATTGCCAAGCGAAACGTTGAATTTACTTCAAATTTCACAAATACATTCTTCCTCTTTAATATGTCACATTAACTCGATGCCCAAATACTAAGAAATTAGTTGATCAAATTTAGACGAAAGTTCTTATTTAAGTATATGACATATAATAAAGAGTGAGGTAATCGCTTCTGAATCATGTCATCCATTGTCTTCAACAAATTACTATGACAAAAGTACATACATCAACAGGTGAATATGGACTTACATAAACAACTCTTTCCAACAATCAATAACTTTACGTTTTGGTTTGACGACACTTAACTTTTTTACAACGTACTCCTACACCAGACAACATTGAGTGTTAAGATACATCATATTGACGAGTAAAATGGAACATATTAACTTGATTAGACAGTTAATATCAAGTATCAATTGCTATTCACTGATTTAAATAACTACCACTCAATAAAAGTTCAGTTGCAACCCGACTCTATCAAAGTTAGATACAGGTTGAATCCGGTTTAATTTGCATGAAGAACAAGAATTTCTTAGGAATCACAGATATTGTCTTAGTGACAAAAATTAACTTGATCGAAACATAATTTATGTTTTGTTTTATTTTGATTGCTTACAAAAGTCCTCCTTGCAATACCATTCTTATTGTGATCAAAAATTAAAATGATATTTATCCCATACATGTTACGTAGTCTACATTCAAATCATTAAAAACATTGACTTGAAGGTAGCAAATTTTGATAATAATTTTACAAAAACATATTGTTTTATTAAATCTCTTCACAGTATGGCGTTGTGGAGATTGTTGAGTTTTTGATTGACATCATGAATCGATCAATGTTAGAACACCGTACTTACTAGTGAATACCTTCGTGAGGTGATTCCTCGGAGTTCTAGTGTGAACCTATGTTCAGTTGAGCTAATCCGTGTCAGGTAGTGACAACTATCTATACCATACAATGGAATATGGTGGTTCAGTTTCGTAGGTTGTTTGAAGTTAGATATTAACAGCGTTGGATATTAGCTCAGTAGTTTAGAGGTTAAGCGTTCGTGAGTGCGACCGATATGTCGTGGGTTCTAATCCCGCATTCAGGATCATGGATGCTCACTGATGAGGGGTCCCATATTAGGACGAAACGGTCGTTCAGTGCTACCACGTTCACAATGACGATCTTGAAGATGACACAGGTATTCAGTGTTTGACAACGCTTCTACCAGTAACACCTTCTAATATAATTCGTAACCACCAAGAGAAATCGAAGGACAGAGTCGAGGAGATCGGAAGAGTGTATTTGGCGATAACCAAAATATCGGAATTCTCAGATCTAATCTGGCTAGCGATTGGGGTAGATGTTGAGCACAGCGTTACCACACGTGATCTGGTGCGGATGCATGACCGAGCTCCTTCAGCTAGATGAGTCCACTAAAACTAATCTGGTCGGCATCCAATGTCGAGAACTTAGAGCTATTTATTTTGGGGATTTACTTACCTCTACAATTTAACATTGATCGATTCATAATCTTAAATAAAGCTCTTTGTTATCATCTTGAATATTTCATTAATTATAAGTGAATTTTCTCATTCAGATTACGTAACATTCTTCTTCTTTAATGCCATAAGTTATAGTTTCTATTAGGTTTGAAATATGTATATCATTTCAATGTCAGTCATTCAGTCAGCTACAATGTAGAACCAAGCACATATATCCATCGGTTCAAGTTGCCATAACTCATTAGCACAGCAAGATGAACACTGAATTCATAGAAGTAGTGAATTCATTTCAATGATGAAAATGTAATTTTGTAAGAGATTTCCAATCCAAATTGGCATTCATTTTCATTTTTACAAAAATTTCCTTTCATATTAATTTCACATATCCTACTAAACCATTCGATCTTATTGGTGCACTTAAATGGACAAAATAATTACCAGATAACCTTGACATATATAATTAGTCGATGTGAATCTATGGGTCATTGTTTGTCTAACTAAAATGAAAACAAACAAACTATTTTTACATGAAGGGGATAGGATACATGTTTAGGAATTTGTATCCTATATGTTTTTCAATAATCAATATGTGTGGAGTATCGAGAATTTTTTCTAGCATTTTTACATTCGTGAATTGGTTGAACTTAGACATTAATACCATTCAATGCCGGCTCAGTGGTCTATTTGGTTGAGGGCCTGGCGCGAGACTGATAGGTCCTGGGTTCGAATCTCATGGGAGGGGCGCGGGATCGTAGATGCGCACTGCTGAGGAGTCCTATACTAGGACGAAACGGCCGTCCAGTGCTCCCAGACTTTTCGTGGTGATCTAGCTTCAATTAACTTATGATTTCAACCAGTGAAATTTTTACATTCATTTACTGAGTGAATGTTGTATATAACAACATAATTTCCCATGTGGGTTTCATGACAAGATTGAAGTTTCACTTTGTTGTTTCATCCACCAAACTAAGATGCGCTAAAGTAATATGTTCATAGAAGAACGATGAAAGCTCCACGACCGAACCATCCAGCTCAGAGAACAAAACTCCACCAAAGAAATCCCTAGTTACCATTATGTTCTTAACACTCATTCACTAAATCAAATGATAGAGTTCATCATAAACAAATATGATATAAGCTCATGATTAGCACTAATAATCAGATTTTTATAATCTATTCTAAGCAACTATCAAATTCCGAATATGATAGTTTTATTTTTATTCTAGAGGTGTTGTGAACTAGGTGGCTAGTTTAAACCTGAGCTGTCACACAAAGAATGAGAGTGCAGTATAGCAATTAATTTTGTTCTAATTTATGGCTGTGAATTATGACCTTCAAATATAGAGGATATTCATTAGTTGCTAGTATTCAATCATAAGTATTCTTAAAGCATTAGTTGTATATATTGGAATCACCGAGTGAGGAGTGTTGAGGTTCGATACAAAGTACTAAATGAATATGTTAAATTATTTGATGAGGTAATGAATCCTCACTAATTGTAGTAGCTGAGATACGTGTTGTGCAAACTATAAACTTTCTTTTCATTAGTCTAATGTTGATTTATTCGTGTTTTATGATCTAAATCTATCGAATTCATTATGATGTAAAGTTGATTATATGAAGATACAATTGTATGAACGAAGAATATTCTTTTCAATAATTTCTCATCAGGTTCTACAATTATAAATCCAGATTAATAATCCATAAAATTGGCCAGATTTAAGGCAAAATACATCATCATTTGGAAATGGTAATATGTGAATCAGGAATTGTTTGTTATATAAAAATAAAATCGTTAATGTTGGGGCTGACTAATATGAAGTGTTAACTTGAAACGGTTTATATGAAGATATTTATTTTATATCAATATTCACTGTTTACTTGAATTTTCCCATTGGTGTTTAAAACTGCAATTGATCAGTCTTTTATTGGTATATATGCATACTGTACGTATTGCATTGATATTGCTTTAATTCACAAGCATTATAAACAAAGATGGATAGTGGCTAGAAATGGAATCCAGGACGCGTGTTTTATCCTATTTATATGTACCTGCATCTCAGAGTTGCAGTCCTAAACATCAATGAGAATATTCAAATAAACAATAGCAAACGAATTTAAACTTCACCTCATTGCACAAGCAAGTGACTAACAAAACCCAGTAACTATGTGGATAATGCGATGATATTTCAAGTGAACGGTACTTGGTTCTAAGTCGCAAACTGAACATCAACAAGTCTGAGATGAAGTTGACGAATCCCAAAAGGAATGAAACACGTATCCTAGATTCCACTGCTAACTACCATCCATTCATCCATCCATCTTTACTTAGAGATAATATATATTTTTGATACATTGATTTAAAAAAAACACAAACCATTAATCGATACACAAAATTTTTTTATGTAACTAATGAAATAACTGAAAAACAAAAACTTTTTTTTCGGTGTACTTTTAAAATAAATTTCTAATATACTCATTATCATTTCATCAATATACTACTTTATCCAATCAGTAGTTAGATGTTAGTTACAATGTTTCAACTCATTTCATCGATTATTGATAAATGAACGTAATCACGTATCTGTCACCCACATACATCCATAGCTCCATACCTCCATACATACATATATGTTGGTTATGTTGAAATATTGATGTAATTTTGTAATACAATATACCTAATGGATAAATATTTTCATTTATGTTTTGTGTGTATCCATGCGCATACACACATACACACAGATATACAAATAGAAAATGTATTAATTTTTCATTGACCCTAAAAACTTTAATATTTTAGTTATTTCTATGTTTGATAAACACATGGAAACCATTTTGTAGTTTAGTAATTTGTATATATATATATATGTAAATGTAAATGTTTAGGCATAACAGTAAAGTATCAGATATAAATGAGATCATTTCATAGAAAATTAATAATAAACAAAAAATTTTTTTATTATTTTTAATTATTATTCAATAATTGTGTTTAGATTTCAATGGTTGAAATCATGAGTCAGTTGAAGCTAGATCACTATTGAAAACCTGGAACCATTGGATGGCCGTTTCGTCCTAGTACAGAACTCCTTAGCAGTGAACATCCACGATCCCGCTCCCCCCGGCCCATGAGATTCGAACTCAAGACCTACCAGTCTCGCGCGCGAGCACTTAACCATTAGACTAATGAACTGGCATCCAATGGTGTTAATGTCTAATTTCAACCAATCCAGGTTTTTGTTGATGGTCTAGCTTCATGATTTCAACTATTGAAATTATTAAAATCTCCACAAAACCCATTCTAATAATTGTTTAGATTGTTTAGTTTAATCTATAGAGTAAGTAATAAGTTATTTACATGTATTTAGACAAGTAAATATTACAGTATACATATATTATTCTTCATGAATTTCTATTTAGTTAAGTTAATCTATGAAGTCAATGACAAGTGGACTGAGTGAGCCATGTTGGTAGGCGTAGATTACCTGGTTGGGATCCGTGAGATGATAGCAACCGATGATTAGAGACATTGAATGACATGACTGAAAATCGCTTGTAATGGCGCAGGTAATCCACTCTTTGTGTTCTCCCAAATTCTAATCTTCTGAATTCTTCATGTCCCTTTCTTTTTTCTCTTTCCAAATTTATTTCACTGGATTATACTTTTTGAATAATATCTTCAATCCCTCATGTTTCCGATTACTGCTTATACTTTTACCACCTCTACCACTATGGGATTTGAATCGAAAATTGTATCTGTGTGTTAATGTGGTATGGCAACTCGAACTGATGTACGTTTTTACTGACTGACTGATTTAGTTAGTTAATGTGATGTTTTGGCATAGGGTATGTGGAATGTTTACTTAATGGTTAAAACTTTTGATTTTTAATCATACAGTTATGTATTCGAGAGTTGGTTCACTGAATACATGGTGTGTGGGCGAGAATGATAATGACTGATTGTTTGACACGTGTCAAATAAGTTATATATTCCCCTACCCTTATTATTATTGATTGATTGATTATTCATTGTTGTTGAACTGTGTCGGGATTTGGTGTGGAAATATATTGACGTTTTAGTCAGGCTAATCATGTGTCCTTGATCTGAGTTATATTGAAGTCCTTTAGAATAGACACTGGAAGGGAATCTAGTGTACATAATCGTTTAAGGTAAATTAACGTCCCATACTTGTAGATGAAGTAAAACCGAGCGTTATAACAATCCATGAAATGATTTACAGTAAAGAGACTGATGTACTTCATTATTTCTTATCAGTTTATATAAGAAGTGATATCAGTGAAAATATACGTTGATGATGACCATTTGTGAACCTAAAATGAATCTGAATAACTAAAGGCTATAGATAATACTGTAATGAATGGGAACTCATGTGAATACAGTCGATTATATAATCTTTTGGTAAACTATGAGAAACATAAACTGAATACATTCTTTGCAAATTTCTAATACGTACTGAATAATTCTTCCTGTCCATGATTCTATTTTCTATTCTTTTCGACTCTATTCAATTCAATCTTTTTGACCTTCTACTGTCAGGTTTTCCACTTCCGATTGGTGTTATATACTACTTATGTCAACAGACATAAGTAGTATACATCACAATATAAACGCAAAAGGTTTAGGATTAAGAATAAAGTTTAACTATGATTTATAGTCATATGAAATGCACGATCATGGTCTTCATTCTCTAATCTACTCATGTTGGTAAACTTTAACGGTTTTAGTGATAAATATTAGTTTTTACTTAGATATTTGTGTTATAACGTTATAAATTTCATGAAAAAATCTAATAATCGCTATCAAAAATGTGATTTTTTCATTAACAACATATCCCATCATCATTTTGATGGTCCGATGTACATCAGTAGTTTTGTTGTTGTCGTCGTCGTCTTCTAGGACGTACAAGGAGATTTGGCTTAGAAACTGTTTAGATATCGTTTACAGTTCAGAAATCACTTAGATTACTTAAAAATTTGTACTTTGTAGTGTCTTGTGAACTTGCACTTTATATGAAGAATCATGTGAACTTTTACGAGTAAAATTAATAATATAAGGACAGATATGAGCAATTCTTTAAATGATCTGAAGATTCTTTAACAACTTTTCAGGTAATCAGTAGGGAAGTCTGTAAAAATAAAAAAAATACCTCACAACAACAAAAATATTGAAATCAATTTGAGGAGTTTATTAGATTTCCAAAGGTAATTATGATTACTCTGATCATATACTTTTGTTGTAGAAATAACACTGAATATCCCATAAGTATTTGGAGTTTGACAACACCTTAACCAATAACACCTTCTATAATCGAAATATTCCTAACCAATGAAATCAGAAGTCAGGAGCGAAAAGATTCGAAAATAGTTTTGATAGGCTATCAATACATTGAGAAGTAACTGATCTAAACTGGTCAGCGGTTATAGGAGAAGTTGAACACAGTGTTCCCATTTATGATCATGTGTGGATGCGTGATCGAGCACCTTCAGCTAGGTGAGTCCATTAAAACTAATGTGGTCAGTATTAAATGTCGAAAACTTACGGAACTGTTGATTTTGGGCATTTATTTACAGCTACAACACTTTCTAATATTATTAGTGAGAATGTGAATTCATTTAAGCCAATGGTTTCTTTCTAAATCTTTCTCATATCTATTAATATATTTATAAGGAATTCATCACCATCTACGAAATCTTACTTAATAATTCCTCTGATAATATTATATCAATTTTAATGGTTGAGATCATGAATCAATTGAAGCTAGACCACCGTAGAGAACCTGGAAGCACTGGACGGCCATTTCGTCCTATTGTTGGGCTCCTCAGCAGTGTGCATTTACGATCCTACCTCGCGAGTTTCGAACCCAGGACCTACCAGTCTCGCACGAGAGAGCTATTTTCTGGAGTTCTAGTGGGAAGCAGTGATCACTGGAGTTCAACCGGGTCAGTTGTGAGATAGTAACTCACTGAAGACATTGGTGAATGTGTCGCTCAATTTCGTGGATTAGTTGAAGTTAGACATTAACATTGTTGGATGCCGGTTGGTTCAGTGGTCTAGTGGTTTAGCGTTCGTGTGCGAGACCGATAGTTCTTGAGTTTGAATCTCGCGACGCGAGACCGTGAATATGCGCTGCTGAGGAGTCCCACAGTAGGACGAAACGGCCGTCTTATCCTTCCCGCGTTTTCCATGATAGTCTAGCTTCAACTGACTCATGATCTCCACCACTGAAATTATTATAATATCCACAAAAACCCTTATGGTACTAATCAACTAACTGGTTCATTTCCAGTATAACGCTGAACCAATCAGAATCATGGGATATGAATCGATCTATGGTTAAATTTTATCGAGCAATATTAAACTACAGTGCTAATTGTCGATGGTATAATGAGCGATTTCAGTAAAGAAAACGTCAATAGGTTCTTGCAAAACGCTAGATTACTTAGAATAACTTTCACTTGTGAACGTGGGAACGAAAAAAACTGTGAATGAGTTTCGAGAAATACTAGATGGATAGGTATTTCGTTGCAATATTTGTTAGAGTTAAGAGTAGTATTAAGCACTGTATTAAACTTAGAACAGTTATTTAATTATATACTTACTTATTTACGCCTGTTTCTCCCAATGGAGCATAGGCCAACGATCAGCATTCTCCAACCCACGCTGTCCTGGACCATCCTTTCCAGTTCTATCCATTTGTTGTTCATTCTTCTCATCACCTGTCTGCATTTCTCGACGTAATGTGTTCTTTATAGTCTTTGGCTTCTCCTTTGGCCTTGAGTATTCCATGTGAGGGCTTGCCTTGTGACATAGGTGGATGTTTTCCTCAATATGTGTCCTATCCACTTCCAGCACCTCTTCCTGATTTCTTCCTCCACTGGGATCTGGTTTGTTTTCTCCCACAGTACGTTGTTGCTAATAGTGTTCGGCCAATGGATCTGAAGTATTTTGTGTAGACAACTGTTAATAAACGACTGTATCTGCTGTATAATGGCTTTCGTAGTTCTCCAAGTTTCCACCCCATACAGTAGAACTGTCTTGACATTTGTATTGAAAATCCTGACCTTGGTGTCGGTTGACAGACAGTTGTTTTGAGTTACAGATGTTCTCCAATTGTAAATATGCTGCTCTTGCTTTGCCGATCCGCGCCTCCACGTCTGCATCAGGTCCACCCTGTTCACCAATTATGTTGTCCAAATATGTAAAGGTCTTTACATCTTCCAAATCTTCTCCATCAAGTGTGATTGGATTTTCGCATGTTGTGTCACATCGGAGAATTCTGCTTTTCGCTTTGTGTGTATTGAGACCTACTGGTGCTGCTACACTGGTCGTCTTCTGCATTTATTGTTGTGTGTGCGATAGAAGGGCCAGATCATCTGCGAACTCTATATCGTCCAGTTGCATCCTAGATGTCCATTGTATCCCGTGCTTCCCTTCAGATGTTGACGTCTTCAAGATCCAGTCAGTTACCAGGAGAAAGAGAAAGGCTGAGAGTAATCAACCTTGCCTGACACCGGTCTACACAGAGGGCGAAGTTTAAATGGTTTGAATTATTTTTCCTGGTTATTGGTTTTTTAGCGAGTTAGTTTTCCATGGGATGGGCTCGATAACACATACCTAACCCTCCTCCTATATCTGGGCTTAGGATCGGCAGTCGCCCCAGTGAGGTTCCAGGCGGAGTTAGTATCCATCAATTTTCATTTTCAACTTCAGTGGAATTACGTGAATGTCCGTAGTAAAAAATATGAGAATTCTTAGTTAGTTGGTAATGAACAATGGTTTATGTAAGTAGATAATCAGTTAATCTTTTAAAATTATATTGAATAATATATATTGTTATACTTCTACTGATATATCTGTTTTTGATTGATTTGTTATATGGTATCGTAGTGACCAAGAACACAAATGGGCACAGTTGAATGTATTCGAGCACAAAATTACAGAACATCTTGGTAAAGTCTGTGAACCATACAGTAAATACTTCATTTGTAAAGTGTTAATCAATCATCTTAGACTTGTCTGTTCCTTCATTTCCACACTAATCATTTTCTGTTCTCATTCTTTTTTCTTCAATCTTCTTAATCTTCCTTCTCCTCTAGACATTTCACTTTCGATTCATGACACATACTACTTAATTTGAAATATTTCCATATTGTGATTTAGAACAACATAGATATAAGCGAGTAATATTGTTTTCGATTAGATCCTCATCAAGCTTTATTCTAATATACAGTAATATTTATATGCATATACGAAATGAATTAAACCAATCAAGGCAGTTGATGAGTCAGTGATAATAATGGAAAAGATTACATAAAAATTAATCCCATACGAAAAATTAATCCCCCTTTGTGTGTTCAAGAACAGTTTGTTCTTACCGTAAACCTACCCTGGTACTATTGACATATTATCCACAGTGATTAGGTTTTGAAATGTATTGCGCTAATATATCATCATCACATAGTTTTGGTAATCTTCGTCTTCTTATTACATTATCAAGATTACATAATAAGTGAAAAGTAAAAATTGAGTGTGATGACAGGTGCATTAGTTTTGATAAGAATAATAGAGGCTCAAATCAATGTTACATAAGCGGATGTAACGGTAAATTTTTTACGCGCGTACGAGTGTACTTCGACATGCACTTACATTTTCTTTTTTCTTTTCCAGGACGGCTGGAAAAGAATGATGAATTTTACGAGGAGCCGAAATTTTCATTGTACTTTTTCTTTTTTTTACTATACTGTACTTCATGGTCCTATATTATAAGGAAAGACGACCAGACGCTGCTAAACCTAGCAAGCTATCAGAAGAGTGTTTACGAACGACATACTCGTTGGGTTTAAACTTCTGGCTGACCACGTCATTACCCCATTAGGGGGGGAGTGATCTGTAGCGGCAAATAAATCCCCAAAATAAATAGCTCTGTAAGTTTTCGACATTGGATGCTGACCAGATTAGTTTTAGTGGACTCATCTAGCTGAAGGAGCTCGGTCATGCATCCGCATCAGATCACGTGTGGTAACGCTGTGCTCAACATCTACTGCAATCGCTAACCAGATTATATCTGACAATTCCGACATATTGGCAATCGTCAAATACAACTTCTGATCTCCTCGATTCTGTCTTTTGATTTTTCTTGGTGGTTACGAATTATATTAGGTGTTACTGGTAGAAGCGTTGTCAAACACTGAATACCTGTGCCGTGTTCACGGAAATAAGCCAATAATTAGAAGAAAATATAGACAGCGCACTACTGGGGAATCTCATACTAAAACGAAACGGCCGTCCAGTACTCCCAGATCTTTCATGGTGGTCTAGCCTCAATCGACTCATGATTTCAACTAGTGAGACAACATTTATAAAATTATAAGATGATGTAATAAGAAGTGTTCAAATAACTGAACCGTGAAACGTATATTTGAGAGAAAATAAAATAAAATAGTAGATGGAGGTGAAGACAAAAAATAATAAACGAAAAGAACGTTTGACAAAATAATAAATAAATTCATTTATTAAGGCCAAGGGAGAGATAAGGGTGTTACAAATTTCTTATGAATACAAACACTTGGATTGTTAGCTCGAATTCTTATAGCTTCTGTTATGTGTAAGAGATGAGATCAAACATCATAAAGAAAACTAGTAGGAATACGATAAATAACTTTAAATGACTTATTTCTGTCTACTACATGAACGCTATCGATCAAATGTGATAGAACCGCGCTGTGTATTGTCTTGATGTTACATACTACTTATATCTATCGAGATTAGTAGTACACATCACCGTATTTAAATATTCATTTAAATTGATTTCTTTATTACAAGTATAACCCCTACTTCTTATGTTGATTGATTCATAGAAATTAGATAGTGTTAAATAGAAAATTAGAAGAATTATTCTAATGGATAAAAATCATATAATATCACTAATCTCAACCAAAAACTCAATGAACAATTTAATTGAATATTCCTAATCTGTCTGTCAGTCAATCCATTCATTGATTAGTTTATTAGTTACTATGGTATATAAATGAGTTATGGAAATCATTGATAAATTATCTGAGAGATATTGATTTTATTTTGATTATTTCAAAATGAAATAATAAATAGTTGACCAATTAGAATAATGTAACTGAGTGATTATTTACTATCAGTTTAGGGGGGTATATTTTCCTTGAAAAAGCTTGGACCAGATTGCCAGGCAAAACGTTGAATTTACTTAAAATTCATTCGCTGAGATTTTACAAATATATTCTTCCTTTTTAATGTCTCAAATTAACTCAGCGCCCAAATATTGTGAAACTATTCGTTCAAATTTAGACGAAAGTTCTTATTTATTAGGGGGGTTTTGTTGGCTTTATTCAATATTATATTTTGGTACAATATAGAAACTCTCAGCACACGGTATTTTAACAAGTTTCTTACACAAAAAAAAGGGAAAAAAGGTTTTAAAAAAATCTGAAAAACTGTACAACTTTTAAATTAGAGACATGGTTAAGAATGCAGGTTATTGACAAGGTTAACTCAAAAATCCTGTTCATCACAGAGTATATTTGCTAGGTAAGGTGTTATAGAACACTTATATTTTGCCTTGCGTGCATGGATTTTAATGTATTGGCGTCTCGTTCTACCAGAAGAAGGTATACAAGGATAAAGATAAGAGTGAAGGGGATGGTTAGTATCTGATAAAATAACATCTGCCAGGAGTTTGCATGACTTTAGATGTCTATCCACAACCATATTAATTATGACCTCGAAAGGCTCACCACACACCTTGCTAACTGCCTTCAGCACTCTCCGCAATACAGCAGAGTCTTTTCTCAAAAGCACGGGAAAGAATAATGGAGAACATTAAAGAATAATAGGTAATATGCAAGAATTGACAAATTGTAAGAGTAAATGAAAAGTAATCCCAAGAGCATGGAATCTCTTTATATAGTAAGTCAGACGGGAAACGTTCTTCGATAACAATAAAACGTGAGAAGACCAAGAGAGATGAGAGGAAAAGGTGACACCAAGATAATTGACCTTCGACACTGTGTTTATCAAAGAGTCTTCGATAGCACAAGCATTATGGGATCTCAAAATGGTGTTTATATTCCGTTTATGTCTCATGATAAAGTTAACAGCTTGACATTTAGACGGATTAAGTATGAGACCATTATCAACAGATTAACAATCAATACGAAGCAAAAACTCATTCATTTCTATGGGATATAAAGAGGAAGAGATAGGCATACATACAGTGAGATCATCCGCATGTTTCACAAAAGTGTTTTTTTGTGGAAGATGGCACATCATGAAGAAAAAAAGAGAAAAGAAGAGGTGAACGAACAGCTCCTTGTGGAGATTGTTAAGTTTTTGATTGAGATCATGAACCGATTGATATTAGACCACCATTGAAAACCTAGAAACGGCCGTCCAGTGCTTTCAAGTTTTCAATGATGGTCTAACATCAATCGGTTCATGATCTCAATCAGAAAAAAAGATTATTTATTTATTATACAAATTGATTTTGAATGAATATTGGTAAATTCAATTGTTTGAGTATAAATGATTAAGAAAACATTGATATTTATTATAGGGAGATAGATTGTAGACTATTTTTTGTTTTGTTTCAGTTGGTTGACAATTGAAGAGATATGATTATTCAAAGAATGAAAAAGAATATTCGATCAGATTATATAATTTATAGACAAACTAATCAGGTATAAGACAATAGGTCTTGGATGTTGGCATGAAATTCAATCATTTATTTGGTGAAATAGAGTTTTGGGATTATAAAGTTGATATCAGTTCGTCATGAAAACCTTAAATCTAATTCCTTACGTTGACAATCAACTATGAATTATAATTCTAATTCCTTACACAGGTTTATAAACCTCATTTGATCTTGGTTATTAGGTGGACAATCTCAAGGTTACTTCAGAGAGTCACTCAAAGGTTGTCTATTAATTATAGTCTCATCGTTTAAGTCAACTATATCATTGATAGAATTTACGATTGTCAATGGAATAAACTTAATAATATTAAATTCACTTGGTATTATTTTACTTAAATCTTCCCATTGATGATTAATACTGCAAATGATCAGTTTGTTATTTGCATATGTGCATACTGTGTGTATTGCCTCGATATTGCCTTCATTCAAAAGCTTTATAAGCAAAGATGGATAGTGGTTAGCAGTGGGACTCAGGAATAGATAACGTGATGGCGTTTGGAGCAAATGGTGCTGCATTCGAGTCCCAGAGTGAACATCAACTCTGAGATGCAGGTACATCCAGCTGACGAGTCCCAAATAGGACGAAACGCGCGTTAAACTGGATTCCACTGCTAGCCACTATCCATCATTGCTTACAAATAGCTTGTGAATTAAGGCAATATCGATGCCAATAACAAACTGATCAATTGCAGTCTTAAACCTCAATGGGAAGATACAAGTAAACAACAATACCAAGTGAATTATACTATAATAATTGAAAGAGAAAACCATTCATGATTATGTAATCATAAAGTTATTATATAATGTTTATTGAATTTAGACAGACATATCTAATCAAAGCACACCAATACACACACGCACACACGCACATACACATACATACACGTACACAATGTAAAACACAACGAAATAATCAAAAGTGAATTTTGAACAATTCACTTAGAAATAGACAAATGAATCAAAATATCTAAAGTCATGTGATAGTGAAGTAAAAATTTTTTTCTTTTTTTTCTTTACCATCGTCTCCTTTTTTTTCGACTAGTCGGACAAATTTTCATATGACTCGTGTTAATCATGTGACTGGTATTTTTTTTCATTATTGCCATAGTAATGTAATTCGAAGGCACGTGAATAGGAAATTATAAATTTTCTTAATAAAAGTAATGAAATAGCAACTATTTTGAAGTTAACCTTTTGTTAAACGATAAATATAAGTAAAATGAATAAAGAGAAGACTTTTTGTTTACGAATACAATAATAACAATCTCTTATAATGCAGAAGAAGATGACCAGTGAAACAGTAACCTCAGGAGCAGTAAGTATCAACATACACAAAGGGAAAAACAGAATTCTCTGATGCGATACAACATACAACAATCGAATCACACTTGATGGAGAAGATTTGAGGGATGTAAAAACCTTTACATATCTGAACAGCATGATTGATGAACACGGTGGATCTGATGCAGATGTGAAGGCGCGGATCGGCAAAGCAAGAGCAGCATATCTACAACTGAAGAATATCTGTAACTCAAAACAACTGTCTGTCAACCAACACCAAGGTCAGGATTTTCAATACAAATGTCAAGACAGTTCTACTGTATGGGGCAGAAACCTGGAGAACTACGAAAGCCATCATCCAGAAAATACAGGTGTTTATTAACAATTGTCTACACAAAATACCTCGTATCCGTTGATCAGATACTATCAGCAAGAATCTACTCTAGGAAAGAATAAACCAGATTCAAGCGGAGGAAGAAATCAAGAAGAGGTGCTGGGAGCCGACAGGACACACATTGAGGAAAGCACCGAATTGCGTCAGAAGGCAAGCCGTCACTTGTAATCCTCAAGGTCAAAGGAGAAGTGGAAGTCCAATGAAATCGATACAGGTAATGAGAAGAATGAAAAACAATTGGATAGAACTAGAAATGTAGGCGGAGGACAGTGTGGGTTGGAGAATTCTGGTCGGCAGCATATGCTTCGTTGTGAGTAACAGTCGTAAGTATTTCAGTAATTAATAATTGTATCTATCATTTTCATTACAACATTCAATCAAATAATAGACAATGATAACTGATGATTGTAATGACAATGATTATCAATATGATATAGGTATGGATATATATACTTTTTGCCGACCTGGCTCGCCCTGATATGTTAGCTAGGCTATACTGCTTTCACAGCACATTTAGAGAATAGATAGAAACTTATTATTTAAGTGTACAGCCTGTATCTGCTCTTTAGTTTATATGCTTTGTAAACAAATCGAACAGATAACCGCTGTCAAGAACTTTAAAGATATATATATATATGTGATGGCAGTAAGGTGTTTCCTTCAGACAACCAATATAACAGCGATGCTGCCTTCCCACAAGGATTGGTGGGGTGAGAAATGGTCAACGCTAAAGATGCACATCTCGCCTTATCCCACGTGTTTCCGTCACCGGCGGTGGGGTTCCAATAAGTACGGAGCTAACACGAAAATAACAAAAATGTCGTGTGTGACCGACCTAAAGAAGTTGTCACTTGGGCACTGCGGTCACGCTCTCAGGTCACTAAGAACACCCCTAACCCAGTTTCTTTTCAGTTACCTTCAGAAGAACACTTCCACGGTATGGGCACCGGGAAGTGATAACCACCCTCATACCTCTAACAGCACTCACGATCACTGTATTCATAATCAGTCTCCCTCTTCAACTCCTACTATAACGATTAAAGATAATTTAATCACAATTGTGAACTTGCCATATCAGTGATAAATAGAAAAATGTCTCCGTTTGAACAAATTGTTCAGTTTGAGTTGTTTAATGACTACCACATTAGCAAAGCGTAAAGAGATTGTGCATACGTTGAGTAGAAACTACTATATTTTTGATGAATTCTGTCTCTTGTTAAATTCACAATGGATAATTTTTTATATTTATATTATTTTATTTTAACACATACATATTGGTACAAGGAGGCACCAAATACATAGACGCCACACAGATCTCATTTGATTTGTGTGAGGGCTGTGATACTGCTCGGGTGCCCAAATCGAAGCAGGTGGTTTTCTTAGGGGGCCACATCCGGAGCCTTCGACTTAAAGGTCTGATCCACAAGGCAGTGGAGCATTGTAGGAAGATGCAGTCCCATGGAAGCCGGTGACCAACGACTGATTCATACGAATAGGACGAAACGTGCGACAAACTGAATTCCACTGCTAACCATTATCCATCTTTGCTTAAATAACTATTTTCTTCTGTTTATAAAAACTAATCTTAGGAGCAGAACTTTTTCTATACTTACCACATTTT
Source organism: Schistosoma mattheei (assembly GCA_944470405.2). Lineage (NCBI taxonomy): Eukaryota > Metazoa > Platyhelminthes > Trematoda > Strigeidida > Schistosomatidae > Schistosoma > Schistosoma mattheei. The sequence goes on along the minus strand of OX103947.1, from coordinate 88,614,302 downwards.
ATTTTTCATTCGGTTTTCGAATGTAGGTGATTCTGGGAGACTAGTAAGTAATCAGAAAGTCAGTCTCAAGCGGTCAGTTAATGAACTTAAGATTTAAATTCACTTGGTATTATTGACTTGAATCTTCCCATTGATGTTTAGGATTGCAATCAATCAGTCTCCTATTGGCTTATGTGAATATTCCTTCGATATCGCCTTAATTCACAAGCATTTTAAGCGAAGATGGATAGTGGGGATCAGTAGAATCCAATTCGACGCGCGTTTCATCCTACTCGGTAGTTGTCAGCTGGATGTACCTGCAACCCGGAGTTGGTGTTCATTCTGAGACACGTTTCCAGTACCTTTCGCTTCAAATACCATTGCATTATCCACTTAGCTATTGAGTCCTCATAGCCACCTGCTTGTGTAATGGGGTGAAGTTGGAATTCACTTGGTATTGTTTTACTTGAATTATTTAAGACTATACTGTTCATTATACTAAATTAATGTTTGTAACTTATAGGTAGGCTTAGATTGTTTTGTGATTGTAAAATGTAGATATTGATTTGTTTTTTAGAGTTTCATATGAATGTTAAAATACCTTTGTATATATTTCAATGAAGGTTGTCCTCTAATATGAGATTTTCATAATTGAATGATTTGATTAATTAATAGACAGTACGTTATGAATGTAATCAATAGTTCGTTCATGCCCAGGTTAAATGTTCAATCATTTATTACCCAAAGCATGAAATAAATTGAATTCAATAAATAGTGGGTAAACAATTTGATCAAGCTAAAAGGATCAGATAAACAATGACACTAGTTACTATTTCATGATTAATCAACATAAATATCTCAGTTCTACAAGAAGTCAATAGCTACTTAGAGAGATCTCAGTGGTAATATCTGAATTAATTAATTTATTTTAACACATAGATATTGGTACTAGGAGGCACCAAATACATATACGCCACACAAATCTCATTTGATTTCTGTGAGGGCTGTGATACTGCTCGGGTTCCCAAACCGAAACAGGTGATTTTCTTAGAGGGCCACACCCAAGCCTTCGACCTGGAGGTCTGATCCACAAGGCAGTGGAGCATCGTAAGGAGATGAAGTCCCATGGAAGCCGGTGACCAACAATTGGTTCATACGCCATTTTTCCCCTCAGGTTACTGCAGCCCATGTGCACCATTGGTTTGGAATCCGGTTAAAGCGCCGGACACTCGCTTTTCGTCCTCTCATTTTCGTAAACAACAGTAGTGCCACAAGAAGGCATTGAGTAGGACTTCCGTGGCAGAGGCTGTATACGCGTAGCCATGTGAGAGCATTTCGAGGGGGGGAGCGAACTCTCCCCACTTTCGGCCATACCAGGGCATTTGGGGGCGGTAATATTTTAAACTGTAAATCCTAGTGACAAGGATTCGGAATTCATCAATACCATCAGAATTACAGTTATGTCGTGCCATGATCATTTAGTGTTTTTGATCGATGTTAATATAGCTCATGCAATAACGAGTCAATTAGACTAGTAACCTCATAATGACTTAATCAATAGAATTTAATCAACAATAAAGGATCGAAAAAAAAAACATGATACCATTTCACTAATCAATAGTTAATCAATTGTAAATATGTTAGTCATACAGTAAGCTTCTACACTTAGTTCCTTTAATTATCTTAAAGAGAGAAAGAATAAAGAATTTAACAGAAAAAAAAACCATGGATACATTTCACTTCATAAGGTTCGCATCAGCTTCTTACAATCGATAATATTTCAAAAAAACAAATCAAAATTATCATGAAAGTTTACATACTCATAACAGTAAACATCGGTATGTATTGTCATGATGGAGAAATGAAATTGAAGACTTATATAAAGTTTTGTAAATAAACATAATATATCAGAGAAGATTCTGGATCATCAGACACTTACTTACTCCTGTTACTCGTCGTAGCGGAGCATAGGCCGCCCACAAACACTCACCATCCAACCCTGTCCCAACCAATCCTTTCCAGCTCCTTCCACTTCTTATTCATCCTTTTCATATCTGCTTCTATTTCCCGACGTAATGTGTTCTCTGGCCTTCCTCTTATCCGCCTTCCTTCAGAATTCCAGGTTAGGGCTTGTCTCGTGATGCAGTTTGGTGATTTGTGCAATGTATGTCCTATCCATTTTCATCGTCTTTTCCTAATTTCCTCTTCAGTTGGAAGTTGGTTTGTTCTCTCCCACAGTAGACAGTTGCTGATGGTATCCAGTCAATGGATGTTGAGTATCTTGCGTAGACAACTATTTATAAATACTTAAACCTTCTTGATGATGGTCGTTGTAGTTCTCCAAGTTTCAGCTCCGTACAATAGAACTACCTTGACGTTCGTATTGTAGATTGTGACTTTGATGTTGATTGACATACAGTTGTTTTGAGTTGCATATGTTCTTCAGTTGTAGGAATGCGGCCCTTGCTTTGCTAATTCTCATCTTTGCCGGTAAGAGTAGAGGATATTCGTAGGCTACTAGTATTTAGTCATAGGTGTCTTCGAGGCATTCCTCGTATATCCTGGGACCATCGAGTAAGTAATGCAGTTGTTAGGAAACGGGTACTAGGTAAGGATGACAAATCAATTGATGAAGTGGTGAAACTTCATCAGTTGAGATGGCTGGGACACGTGTTACGTATGTCCAACCACCGACTGCTTCGACGTGCGATGTTTCATGGTGTAGGAGTAGGTTGGAAGAAAGCTAGGGACGGCCAGAACAAAACATGATACAAATACATGAAATCATTGGCAAGTGGACTGAGTCATGTTAGTAGGTATAGACTACCTGGTTGGGGACCGCGAGATGATAGCAACCGATGGTTAGAGACCCTGAATGACATGGCTCAAAATCGCTTGCAATGGTGCAGGAGCATCCACTCTTTGTGTTCTCTCAAATTCTAATCTTCTGAATTCTTCATGTCCCTTTCTTTTTCCACTTTCCAAATTTATTTCACTGGATTATACTCCTTGAATAATATCTTCAATGCCTAATGTTTCCGATCACTGCTTATACTTTTACTACCTATACCACTACGGGATTTGGATTGACAAGTGCATCTCTGTGCTAATGTGATATGGCAACTCGAACTGATGTACGTACGTACGAAGTTCTGCGTTGTTACTGACTGAATCCTTACCTTAACACCTGCATCTGATCCTCGTTGTTCATCGATGATGCTTTCCGGATCATCAGACAGGAACAAAAGTTTATGGTGATCAAATAATCAATTGATTATATAATGAAGTAGTTAAGCATAAATTAATACCGATTAAGAATAACTTGAGTTGAGATCAGTCAGTTAAAAAAGTAAACATGAAGTTGAAAGAAGTGACACGATTAGAATAAAGGAGAGAGAGAGAGAAAGTGGCAAGAATAATGTAATAAAGTGACTGTAACGGAAAGACAACGCTGAAAATCCCTCCACAGCATTATTGTTGAACAGTACTATCATTTATTTTAACCTTTGCTCAGATCTCTTTTGACCACCCTTTGTGTTCTTCAGTCATCCTGGTCTGACCTTTTATTATGTGATTTTGATTAAAGACTTACCTTTTGTTACCTAATTTTCTATTGCATGACTGTTGAAAGTAAGGTCGTGATTGATTAAGTCCAAGGTCACGGCATGGTTCAGTGTGTGACTGGTAACTTTTGACTGTCTGCTTAGGAGGATTACTGGAATCCCTGCATATAGATATCTGATCACATTTTGTTGGGAATATGTTTTTTATCAGTATGGGGGTTGTGGAGATTGTTAAGTTTTTGGTTGAGATCATGAATCAGTTGATGTTAGACCACCGTTGGAAACCTGGAAGCACTGGACGGCCGTTTCTTCCTAGTATGTGACTCCTCAGAAGTGCGCATCCACGATCCCGCACCCCGCGGGATTCGAACCCAGGACCTACTGGCTTCGCGCCTGAGCACTTAACCATTAGACCACTGAGCCGGCATCCAATGGTGTTAGTGTCTAACATCAACCAATTCACGAAATTGCGCGACCAACTTCCATTGTACTGAGGCAGATACCTGTCTCTACCCGACACGGATTAGCTCCACTGGTCACGACTTCTCACTAGAACTCCGAGAATTCCCTCACGAAGCTAGTCACTAGTGAGCACATGTTAATTATCAGTATGGGGGTTGTGGAGATTGTTAAGTTTTTGGTTTATTAATTTTCAGGTATTGAACTCTTTTTTTGTGTTAACTGTTTCTTTTATTGTTTAGCATCCTAATTTGTGTTAGAGAATACCTTGACTGGATAGCACAGGCTGTACCATTTGAGGTATTTTGTATTTTTGATATAATTTGTTTTATTTCCTAAATTAGAACCGTTTAAATTGAGCACATAGTTTGTGTTCTGATCTAATTTAATACGGGTAACTCAAAAAACGCTTCATACGCTATACAGAAGAACTTAGTCTGGTCTAATCGAATAAATTTTGGCTCGTTAGTTCTACATTCAAAGCGAATATTGGTAGTTCGGTCGTTCCACTGACAATAAAGTCACCATGGTAAATAAAGATTTGTAACTAGTTCCTTTTGAAGACATAAATCCGACTTTAGTCATTTGATGGCTATAAGTTTAGTGAATTTGAGAAGAATAGAAATTGATTATCGATTGATGATGTAAAAAGATTTCAGTCAAACTCTTATCTTTTGTTACTATGTTTGATGATATAGGACCTTCTCTATTCGTTAGCTTTTTCAATTTCATTACTCCACCATGACGATACATACCGATGCTCACTGTTATCACTATGTAACTTTTCATGATAGTTTTGTTTTTTCAAAAAAAAAAAGAAAAAAACAAACAATATTGATTGTAAGTAGTTGATGTGAACCGTACCAAGTGAAATGAATTCATGTTTCTTTTTTTCTATTAACTTCTTTATTCTTGTCCTTTTCAGTATAAAATATTATTTATAATCTAATCAGAATTCAATTAATTTTATTGATTATTGATTTTTATTTTCAAATAACTATTATAAAATAAATTTAGTAGTTGAGATCCTAAGTCGATTGAAGTTAGATCACCATGAAAAACTTGGAAACACTAGATGGCCGTTTCGTCCTATCGTGGGAATCCTCAGTAGTGTGCATCAACGATCCCGCCTCGTGGGATTCGAACACAGGACCTATAGGTCTCGCACATGAACGCTAAACCACTAGACCACTGAGCCAACGGTGTTAGTGTCTAACTTCAACTAATCCACGAAATTAACCGACACATTCACCAATGTCTTCAGTGAGTTACTATCTCACAACTGACCCGGTTGATCCCTACTGATCACTACTTCTCGCTAGAACTCCAGGAAATGCCTCTTGAAGCCAGTTACTAGTGAGTATATGTTGATTAATATCAGGAAAGGTTGCGTAGAAGTTGTAGTAATTTTAGTAGTTAAGACTATGAGTCAATTGAAACTAGACCACCATGCAAAACCTGGAAGCACTGGACAGTCGTTTCGTCCTATTGTGGGACTCCTCAGCAGTGCATCCACAATAAAATATTCCTTAATTTTTCTAAATTTAAAATTTCCTTGTATAAAAAAAGAAAAAAATACAGTATTTACCAAATGAATCAATATTAAAAGTTATCTAATCGATTGAATATTACTTTTGTCATAGTGACTAATCACTTGTTCTCATTTTGAAAAAAAAAGAACATATTCAGTTTCAGTTTGGAAAGGACAGGAGGCTTGATGACCTGTGTTAATTTTGGCAATGATGGTCTCTCAGTTAATCCAACTTTCATTTGAGTCGACAGATAAAGACTCAACCACGTGTTGAGTTTACTCGTTGATGATTCGATGGGAAGTCAATAATCAGCTGAAAAGTAATTTGTTCTGGGTTTGTAAACCTTTTTTTTGTGTGGAGAAATAACTTATTAACAGTTTCACATTATGTAAAGTTGAATGTATAGAGAGATTAAACGTCTATAAGTTTTTCAAAGGAAGATTCTTGAATATGACAATCTGTATATTCAATAACCAATATATTCTCTTCACAAACTGGGAGAAAAGTATGTGAACATTGACAATAAACCAACAGAGAGGGAAGTATTTACGTACGCCGAGAAAAAATATTCCAAGCTTAACAATAAGAATTTGAGTTATGACTTCAGAAAAAAAACACTTAATTTAGGAAAACATTCTGAACAGTTAATCATTAAAAGATATAAGTTGTTTTCAAGAAAATTTCTCAGTATGGGTTTATGGAGATTAATAAGTTCTTGATTGAGATCATGAACCGATGGATGTCAGATCATCATTGAAAACCTGGAAACATCAGATGGCTGTCTCGTCCTATTGTGGGAATCTTCAGCAGTGCTCATCCACGATTCCACTCGGAGGATTCAAATCCTATATTGATAATTATCATGTGCTCACTGGTGATTGGCTTCGTGAAGGAATTCTTGAAGATTCTAGTGAGAATCCGTGATCAGTGGAGCTAATCCATGTTGGGTAGAGACAGGTATCTACCTTAGTATAATCGAAGATGATCGCGCAAATTCGTGGATTGGTTGAAGTTAAATATTAACACCGTTAGATGCTGGTTGACACAGTAGACTAGAGGTTAAATGTCCACATACGTGGGTCTGAATCCCGCAAACGAGATCATAGATGCGCACTGGTGAGCAGTAATACAATAGGATTCCAGATATTCCATAGTGGCCTAACATCAATCGATTCATGATCTCGATCAAAAATAAAACTTCTCATTAAGCTTCTTTCTTTAACATTTGACTATTTTTTGTTTTAAATTTTATATCTTAACAATTAGCATAATAAATTTGTAAAACAAAAATAACAACTGAATATTCAACTGTTTTTTTTTTCAAAAAAAATTTACCGCCTTTTTTCAAAAATTTCGGATAAATTTCTAAAAGTATATATATTCAATTCTAAATATTCGAACACCGGAAGTGTAAAACTTATCATGAGTGAATAATAATGATAATAATAGTAATAGTAATAGTACGAATAGTAATGATGGTAACAGTAATAATAATAATAGTAAGAATAATGATCTTAGTGACAGTTGTCAATGGTAAATCAATTCAGATTTACAAAATATCTATGTGATGATAATAGTATTGTTAATAATAATAATAATAATAATAATAATAATATATAATAATAGAGTTCACAATGTACAATGAATGGCCTTAAGATACTTAATATCCTGGATGAAAAGAAGAGTAATGTTTATCTATCAGAAATCATTCTATATTGTATAATGGTAATATTAAAATGTACTAAAAAGAAATAGGTTAATTAATTATTCATAATGATTGATTGGATCTTGATTATATTGATATGATGAATTGTAATAGATTAGTTTCTAATTAATCTATATTTATATCTTGTAAGGATAGATCTGTGTTATATTCTGATGAGAATAATGAATGGTAATTGTTTTATTTATTTCAACACATAAACATTGGTACAAGGAGGCACAAAGTAGATATGCGCTACACAAATCTCATTTGATATGTGTGCGGGCTGTGATACTGCCCAGACCGAAGCAGGTGGTTATCTTAGGGGGCCACACCCCGGGCCTTTGACCTAAAGGTCTAACCCACAATGCAGTGGAGCATAGTGAGGAGATGCAGTCCCATAGTGGACAGTGACCAACGATTGGTTCATACACCATTTGTTCCTTCAGGATACTGGAGCTCATGTGCACCATTGGTTTGTGGTCCGGTTAAAGCGCCGTACATTCACTTTTCGTCCTCTAAATTTCGTAAACAACACCCCCGCCACGAGAAGGCAGTGAGTAGTACTTCCCTGGCAGAAGCTGTATACGCGTGGCCATGTGAGAGCATTTCGAGAGGGAGGGTGGGCTCACCCCACTCTCGGCCATACCAGGGCATTTGGGGGCATGGTATGTGTTTGGATCTATTTCTGTTGTTAAATAACTAAACTATTCATATTTATGTCCCTCTTATTATAAGCTCTATTTTGATCTATGAACTATTATTATACGATTTACCATTCTTGAGTTATGTTCAGTCTATCAATTAATTTCCCTCAAATTCACAGATACTTTTGGATAGAACTTGTACAAATGTTTGTTTTCTATTTTATGACACGATTCAGATTTGTGTATTAAGGACAGAAGGCCTACGACCTATGTTATCCCTTTTCTAGTATACTTCTGTGAGTGTCCAGTCTTCTCTTGGAAGATTCAATTGAAGGTGAAGACACCACTGCTTCGTGCAGCAGGTTCCAAGTATTGATGACTCGGTGTGATCTGTTTGGTTTGTATATAAACCCAGTATATTTGAAATACATGATTGATATCTCAGATGTTGAGATTGTTGTTCTGCACTTAAGAGACAGGGCTAGGTAGGAAGCAGGACTGGTAAAAACTCTAGACTGCTCGTACGGCTTTTATGCGTCATTGGACCGGTCGAAAAATCACTGTACTGTAGTAGGTGGTATTATTACGTTACATATTGATAGGGGAACAAACTCACAAGTTATAACTACCTGATATTGGTTTTAAGTATATATATCTTATAGTATGTTTGGTTTGGAGGTGGAATTTAGGGAGTGTGTTTTATTCTATTTTGGACTTACTTATCACTCAGATGTGTTCAAATTCTATTATTATTATTATTACTATTACTGGTTATCTAGTTTTGCTAGCATACTAATAAACAATTGGTACTGGGTTCGAATCTCGAGAGCGGTGTCATAAATCCGCACTGTTGAGGAGTCACATACAAAGACGAAACGGCCGTCCAATGCTTCCAGGTTTTCCATAGTGGTCTAGCTTTAATTGACTTATGAACTCAACTATGAAAAAAATTAATTGTAATTAATAAAGTCACTCTAAATTGATGTTGGGTGGTTATAGATAGTGAGCAGAATACTCTGGATGACCTAAGATTCATTCTCATTGGCACTCATCAGCATGGAGTAATGGAATATGTCAAGGAACTGATAGTTTCTGGTTCACTTGAATCAAAGTCATTCCGTTCACACATTGAGACATAATCATTCAGCTTATTGAGTCTATCTACTAACCACAACTAATTATTGTTGTAAAACATGTTAATGAGAAAAGTTACAAAGTATTTATTTAATGCATAGTCTTTAATCTAGATCTTTCGGTGTTTTCTGTCATTTTAACTGTCTTCTTGTTTGGTCTCCAAGTGTTTTGCCCAATTTTTATGGAACTATTGATTCTAATATTAACGACTATTCGTTTAGTATAATATGAAGATGAAATAAGATTAGGGTTGTATTATGTGACTTGTCATTTTGATTACTTCAAACTATCATCTTATTAAATTCACTTGGTGTTGTTTTACTTGTATATTCCCATTGTCATTTAAGGGCTGTAATTGATCATTCTCTTATTGGCATATGTAAATCATGTATGCATTACCTCGATATTACCTTCACAATCACAAGCTTTATAAGCAAAGATGGATAGTGGCTTGCAGTGGAGTCTAGTTTGACGCACGTCTCTTCCTATTTGGGACTCGTCAGCTGGATATACCTCCATCTCATAGTTGATCTCCACCTCGGGACTCGAACCAAGTACCATCCTCCTTCAAACGCCATCGCATTATCCACATAGTTACTGAGCCCTAATAACCACTTGCTGGTGCAATGGGGAGAAGTTGTAGTGTCGGTTATTATGTTGAGCCCATAATCTTATTCTAGCTTTCGGACAGCTCAGTCTATTCATTCTACTCGAATCACATTCTGACCTTGTTAACTATTCGCTTATCAATCTTGACTGTTTTTATATGAGTGCGTAGGTGTGTGTACACTTCCTACCCCATTACTCATCACACGCGTCCATTCGCTTCATATACAAAATATATGTATTCACAATTCCATTCTCATCATATGACTTATTTAATTCCGTTATTGACTAACGTGGTTTAAGTCGATGATTATGTACGAGGATATGTGACATATATATTTCAACAATAATCATCATTGCGATCACCTTGGTGTCAGATCTCGGGTCACTAAAGTGGAGAGCCCTTTCGACAATATCGTCTGATCTAAACGACGATTAAATAACGGGCCTCCATAAAGTTTAAACTCATTTAGTGTTGTTTCACTTGTATCTTCCCATTGTTATTTAAGGACTGTAATTGATCAATCTCTTATTAGCATATGTAAATCATGTATGCATTACCTCGATATTACCTTCACAATCACATACTTTATAAGCAAAGATACATAGTGACTATCAGTGGAATTCAGTTTAACGTACGTTTCATTCTATTTGAGATCATAAAAACAAAATTTTTTTTTCTTTACCGAAATAACAATCTTTGATAAATGAATGAAAAACAACAAATAGATTAATACATTTTCTAGAAATTTCTTACTTAAATTAGAAGTTATCATGAAAGAAAAATCAATAAATGTAAAATTTTTTGGCATCTGTCATCATTTTGTATCCATTCGTTTATTATCCATCTATCATATTTGTTAACATACGGTTTATAATAGTACATAGATGAGAAATGAATATTATTAGTAAAATTACAAAATAATAAAGTCCAAATACTATGTTAATATGTATAGTATAGGGGGGTTGGAGGATGGGGATAGAGACGGAAGTAGATGTAGCGGGGAGGGAGGGAGGGTTATAGATGAATAAAAGTGGTATGATATTGATTTCAAAACATTGAACACACACACACACACACACACTGAAATACTATATCCGAATTGTAATATAACCTTTTATTGAATTTAAAAAAAAAAAAATCATAAATGATTAGTTGAATGACAATAATGTGAGTTACGGTAATTGCATTCAATATTTTAACGTAGGAAATAATTGTGTTTTAAAGTTTAGTAAAAGTTTGACCAATTAATCTTTGTAAACTAGATAATTGAATTATGGAATTAGGCTAAACAAGATATTGAATAGTGTGTTTAGGACTTTTATGTGAATATATTCCCATGATAGAAGATAATATTCGATCTTACACAATGTAATCTCCACCAGATATAATGTTAGTTTGTATTAACCCATATGGAGTTAAATGCTTACTTACGCCTGTTACTCCTCGTAGAGGAGTATAGGCCGCCCACAAACACTCATCATCCAACCCTGCCCTGAGCAATCCTTTCCAGCTCCTTCCAGTCATTACACATCCTTTTCATATCTGCTTCTATTTCCGACGTAATGTGTTCTCTGGCCTTCCTCTTTCCCGCTTCCTTTCACGATTCCAAGTTAACGCTTGTCTCGTGATGCAGTTTGGTGATTTGCGTAATGTCTACCCTATCCATTCAATCAAACGTCTTTTCCTAATTTCTTCTTCAGCTGGAAGTTGGTTTGTTCTCTCCCACAGTAGGCTGTTGCTGATGATATCCGGCCAATGGATGTTGAGTATCTTGCATAGACAGCTATTTATAAATACTTGTACCATCTTGATGGCGATGCAGGATACTTCATATATATATATATTATTTGAGATTTACTGTGAACTCAATGTTATTGGTTGATTACAGCAGTGACTATTAGTTTATTAGTGTTGTCTAAATTCTTTAGATCAAGTTGTAATGTGGCAACTAGTCTAATTGATTCGATGGTACATAAACTATGCTGACATGTAATTGACAGGTAAATCCAGACCCAGAGTTTCTTTTATTAGAAACTAGATAAACATACCCCTGTTCAGTCTACTAAGTGATCAATCAATGGTAAATATCTGTCCCATAAGAGATCAGTTATTGAGAGAATAATTCAGAGGTAATATTTCATCCTTTGAAGCTGAGCGACATGAGATCAAATCCAAGAGGGAGTATTATTTCTCTCAAGACAGTTGATACATCTTGGTGACAAGTCCCAACTATCATGAAACGTAGATCCAACCAACCAATAATCAAAAACGACACCATCGGGGACTCATGGTTTTTTTCGAGAACACCTTACCGTTTGGATCAATGAGCCAATAATTAGTGGGTTGTAGAACAACAAAAAAGTGGTCCAATGTTCCTTGGTTTTCAACGATTTACTGCATAACATCGGCCCACGGTGAATATCTCTCTTCATAGTGGTATTCATTGCGAACTACTTTCCATTGTTTAACTTGGCCTAAACAACACAAGCCGATCTAGTATAGAAATCCGTATCCATCCAAACTCATAAAATGGTCCCCAACTCATATAATTTTTATGTTAAGTTTCATTACTCTTATTTCTTCTTTTTAACAGGTCGTACATTCACGCTAAATTTTGTTCTAATTACCGAGGTAGAGTTACGTCTAGATTCATGTGTAACACTATGGGATCAATATTTTCATATATGATCAAGATTATTTTTGTCGAACATTAGTCAACTAATCATCGGAATTCGATAATAGTAAACAATGGAATTTCTAAGTGAGAAACAAAGAACAATAACACTGATAAATCTGTTACTTGGTTGGCGTTGAATACACAAGATACTTTTGACAGATTACACAAACTACTTATGAGTAGCTCAAATGTACCACAATTATAGTGAGCTAATTAAAATGGGTAGTGTTATAAATATATGACTCTTGTTTTACGCTGATAAACCTATCTTACCTACAGACTTAGATTTATAGGTTGTATTTTTTACAAAAATTGTCCGCCTTAAACTTGGTTTCTCATTTAGAGCAGTAATTGCCACTCATATCTATAGAACATGACTTGCGAATTGATCAAAAATGAATGTTGTCACTTCAAAACGAATTTGATTTTGGTATTCAATGTGAAACAAAGTTAATGATAGTATTCGTAAGTTTGATTATTGACTTGATAAATGAAACGAAACTAATAGGGTGTTATAACTTGTGACCGCCGATTAGAGAGCAGTGGATTATCGATCGGACCAAGGACGCGTAAAACACGTGCGAGCAGCCTAGAGTCTTGATTGGTCCTGCTTTCCGTCTAGCCCAGCCAGTTAAGTCCGGAACACCAGTATCAGCCTCTGCATTATGAATCATTATATTTCAGACATACGGAGTTTATATACCAATCAAACAGACCAATAAAATATGAAACAACATTTGTACAAGAATTAGCCAAATGTGGCTGTGAATGAGGGAGGTAATAATTATTAGACTGGGCATAATTCAAGAATGGTAAACTGTATAATAATAGTTTATGGGTCAAAATAAAGCTTATAATGGAAGGAACACGAATATGCATAGTTTAGTTACTTAATAATTATACAATAGAAATATACGTTTAGTATTGGTCCATCAATAGATCCCAAAAGTTACTATTCATTATTCTTGTCGGGACATAACATAGGGACACTATATTGAGCAAAAGTAATAATTTCGGATCGTGAATAGCAGTGGAATATTGAACCTACGTTTCGTCCTGTTTAGGATTTATTACCTGGAGATATACTTTCTGTTTTTCAGTGTTGACCTTCGTATGCTCAGAACTGAACTCAGTACCACTGGCTTCTAGGTGCATATATAATATAAAGGATTAATTAAAATTCTTTCCTGTATACAAATAATAGAAAAAAAACACAAACCTTAACTAAGAATCTATATTCCGAATTATTTTCTGGTATTTAATACTATTTATCTGACAGTTATTTCCGTTGTCTAAGACGAAGTTGGATGGAGAATGCTGGTAGGCGGCCTATTCTTTGCCATGAGGAGCAACATGCATAAGGAAGTAATCCAACAGCTGTTTGGTGGCAATAAAATATTTTTCAATTTAGCTTTTGCCATAAATTTTTACGTCTAAAAATTACAAATAAATTCAGGTTTGTCTAAAGAATCCACCTAACAAAGTTTACAAATTGTATTCTTATGAATAACCAATATAATCACATAAGATATAAGCTTAAATAGATAAGAATTACTTACTACCATCAAAATCTGGTCTTCTGGATAGAGTTGAAAGAACATTTAATTTTGTTACATATGCGCAACCACCGACTGCCACGACGTGCGATGTTTTCTGGTGTAGGAGTAGGTTGGAAGAAAGCTAGGGACAACCAGACCAAAACATAGCACAAATCCATGAAAACATTGACAAGTGGACTGAGTTATGTTGGTAGGTGTAGATTACCTGGTTGGTTAGAGACCCTGAATGACATGGTTCAAAATCGTTTGCGATGGCGCAGGTGCATACACTCTTTGTGTTCTCCCAAATTCTAATCTTCTGAATTCTTCATGTCCCTTCCTTTTTTCTCTTTCCAAATTTATTTCACTGGATTATACTGCTTGAATATCTTCAAACCTTAATGTTTCCGATTACTGCTTATACTTTTACTACCTCCTCTACTACACGATTTGAATTGACAACTGCATCTCTGTGTTAATGTAGTATGGCAACTCGAACTGATGTACGTACATACGAAGTTCTACATTGTGACTGACTGTTAATGACTATTGATTGAATGACAAATACAATGAGGAAGTTGGTACAAACTCAAATTAACATCAAGTTACAAAAGAAACTGAAAATCTTGAGTCATCGAACCAAAGTAATTTGCTCCGACGATACCATGGAGATAGAGCCAGTATCTGTAACGCATATACCAAAAATTGATACCCAAGCCAATTCATTAAAAATATATGAACCGGATAAAAGTAAGTTCTTTGACAAAGAGACTATTTCGAAGAAATTACTACTCCTGAAATTAGTTTAAAAAAGATGTTGATTGTATGATACTAACATAAAGCTTAACTAAGGTATGACAGAACGTTCACTACAACGAAACTGAATATTGTATTTAACAAATGTTTGATAATCACGACCAAAAACACAGACTGTGCACCAATCCACCTACTCACGTGAATCGAGTTACACAAGTCAGTCATCGCATTTCTAAGCACCATCCGGCCTGATTGATGAATGAATAATGAAACGTGATTAAGAGTTTAATTCTTCTGTGCACTTGACTGATCCAGAATATCAAGTAGACTTGTATTAAATCTTTATAATTATCCATTGTATATAATCTATGGTTTATGCGTCCATCTTTGTATACTACTACAATTATATGGACTTATATCACCAAATTGAACATTTGTATCTAAAATCATTCGTAGAACTCTTCTTGCTATTCACACAGGCCATACCGAAGAGGGTCGAAATGAAATTGTTTACATCCTTCCTTTCTTTAAATATAATATGTGAAATGTTATCAACAATCTTATTTCAACCCACTAATCAGATATTATATAATTTGTTAACACTTGATAGGTATGTTTCAATTTTGGATGAACGTAAAGTATAAGGACTAACCAATCAGAATAAAGAACACGACCATTATTATTATTATTCTTCGTCGTTCAATTATTGGGTTTTATCATCAGTGATGGAGTCGTGGATGCACATTTCTGAGAAGTTCCATACTAGGACGGAATAGCCATTTAGTGCTTCCAGGTTTTTAATGGTTATCTAACTTAGATTGGTTTGTGATCTCAATAAAATTGAACAATATTCCCAATCCCTATGCTAATAAATCATTAGTCATTCGATATTATTTCTTTTAGCCATTTGTGAAACTGTAATCTTCTTACATAATAATACTACTATTTGTTTGGTATTGTCTTATTACTAGTATAAAGTCACTATGAAAAAAAGGTAATTAGGAAGAAACATCCACACGTTTTAAAAAAGAAAGTAACGTTCTTTTTATCAGATGTGGTGTTAACCAGGGATTATTTAACAGATTATTATTAGTGTTTGTTGAATTCTGTTGACTAAGTTGTAATGTAGCTACTAGTTAAAGTGACTTGACAGAAAACCCTGATCACCTTACTTTTTTGTCAGTATAAGGGGTTGTGGAGATTGTTAAGTTTTTGATTGAGATCATGAACCGATTGATGTTAGGCCATCATTGCCCCCAAATACCCTGGTACGACCGAAAGTGGGGAGAGTCAACTCTCCCTTTCGAAATGCTCTCATACGGCCACACGTATATAGCTTCTGACAGGGAAGTCCTACTCATTGCCTTCTCGTGGCGGGGGTGTTGCTTACGAAATTGACAGGACGAAAAGCGAATGTCCAGCGCTTTAACCGGGTTGGTGGACACGGAGAGTCTACCTAGAGAAGTTGGAAAACAGTGATTCCAAACCAATTCTCCACATGGGCTCCAGGATCCTGAAGGAACAAATGGCGTATGAACCAATCGTTGGTCACCGGCTATCATGGGACTGCATCTCCTTACGATGCTCCACTGCCTTGTGGACCAGACCTCCAGGTCGAAGGCTCCGGATGTGGCCCCCTAAGAAAAGCACCTGCTTCGGTCTGGGCACCCGGGCAGTATCACAGCCCCCACACAAATCAAATGAGATCTGTGTGGCGCATATGTATTTGGTGTCTCCTTGTACCAATATGTGTTAAAATAAATAAGGCCACTGTTGGAAACCTGGAAGCACTGGACGGCCATTTCGTTATATTGTGTTATTTAGCGTTCATCAGCAAGATTTAACTGTAATTTTGAGGAAATCGATGCCTCCAGTGAGATTAACTTTTCTTTTCTTTCATTCTACTTGTGTGTTGTGATTACATGGGTCGTTAAAAAAACATTCGTACTAGGTTCAACACTGGTTCTAACTGACTGACTATCTGTTACCATCAGTTCTAATTTTTAATTTGATGATAATCTATGCATTAAAGTGACACAAACAATATCATGTTAAAATAGTTAGGAGGAGTGGTCCCCTAAGAAAACCACCTGCTTCGGTCTGGGCACCCGGGCAGTATCACAGCCCTCGCACAAATCGAATGATTTATGTGGCGCATATCTACTTGGTGCCTCCTAGTACCAATGTTTATGTGTTTAAATAATAATAATAGTTAGAAATATCCTCAGATATAGAGATGGTTCAGTGTTTAGAATGTTCCACTTGCAACCACCATTAAAGTTGGAAGTTCTATACCTACTCCACCTACTTCAGCTTCAGTAACCGGGTAAGTATCGCTAGCCCTGACAATAGTACACAAAGTTATGCTTAGTAATTGAGAACCGTTGATTAAATGAACAACTATTATATCAATTGAAGTCTCAGTTCAAAGGGTGGAATTTTAGATAATTCAATGATGACAATAAAAACTAGACATGACAGCAAGATAGAAGTACTATGAAATCAAAGAGAAGAAAACACTTTAAAAAACACATTTATTCATGTGTACAAAATAATAAGGTAAAAAAGTCATTCCCTTGGTGTTTGACGCCATAAATTCAAATCCTTTTCTGTGTAGTACCATTTAAAAGATGTAGATCCTAATGAATTAGCCAATAGTCGATCTATAATCAATTGAGATGTATTTGAAGCAAGATTTCTAAATTTTGATTGATTTTGATCTTCACTTGACAATTGTTGTATCTCCGGTACAAATTCAATCTGTGTGTGCGTAGAGAAAGGGAGATAGACACACACAGAGAGAGAGAGGTAGACATTTCCATTAGAACACTACAAGTTGGTTCATCACATTAACAGCCAACGAGATGTGTAGAATTCAGTAAATACAGTTAGTAATTAAAAGTAGATGAGATTTTAGATGTGGGGAGGGAAAATATAGAATAGTATAACATTAGTAAACAATTCTTTCAGACAATAAGGCGCTATTGTGTCGTCATGATAGAGAATTTCAACGATCAACATCAAAGTAGTAAGTATGATCTAAATTAAAAATATTCTTTCAAAATGAATTAGAAGAATTTCCAATCCGAAGACATGATTTGTAACATTAAAGCAAATCTCAAGTCAGGATGTAGACCAATCAATTTACCTGAACAGCTTAAATAAGAAATATATGGTCAAAATAAATCCTACACGTTTTTGAGTAAAAAACAAATCAATTAATTTCATTCGTAGGTTACCTATTTTTGATCATAGATATATTTGAAACCATTTGAGTATGTTGGAACCATTAAGTGATACACTGGCTTCAATGTTCCGTGTTAGCTGGCATACGGAATAGATTGACAGAAAACTAGTGTTAACCAAACCAAATTGTGACATCAGTTTATGAAGTCACTGATTGTTGGAGTGAGCTATGGAGTTGGATATAGGCTACCAGTTTGTGATCTGAGCGATTGATATGAATCAAAATTGGTGCCGATGGAGCAGATGTATTTCCTCTTTGTGATACACGAGATCTTGAATTTCAAAATTATTTACCGCTTTTCAATTTCAAATTATCTATGCTTAATCTTTTCTATTATTATTGATACTATTACTACTGTTATCATTCTGATATTCGTCTTGATAATGTTATCAGATTGTGCTGACATAGTAGGGGGGAAACTTGGATCAATGTAAAAATCTGTGCAAGTTTTAATTTGCTTATGAGTGACTGAATTTCGTCAATTCCCATTAAAAACGATTCACAAAAAACACTGTCAGAACATAAACATTCAATTAATTAATCAAAATATTATAGTACATGAATATACTAAGAATAATGTTTAATAGGATATTATACGAGTGTTTTCCACAATTAGTCATTTATTTATTTGAACACATAAATACTGGTACAAAGGGCATCGAATACATACGCGTCACACAAGTCAATGCCAAAGAAGTCCTACTCAGTCTTCTCGCAGAGGGGTTGTTGCCTACGAAATTGAGAGAACGAAAAGCGAATGTCCAGCGCTCTAACCGGGTTGGTGGACACGGAGAGTCTACCTAGAGGAGTTGGAGAACCCTGATCCCAAATCAATGCTGCACATGAGCTCTAGTATCTTGAAGGAACAAATGGCGTATGATTAGAAGGGGTTTTGTGGAGATTTTTTTTAGAAATTTCAATAGTTGGAATCGTGAGTTAACTGAATCTAGACCACCATGGAAAACCTGGAAGCACTGGACGGCCGTCTCTTCCTATTGCAGGACTCCTCAGCAGTGTGCATCCACGATCCCGCTCCCCAGTGAGATTCGAACACAGGACCTATAGGTCTCGTGCGCAAACGCTTAACCACTAGACCACTGAGCGGGCATCCAACGGTGTTAATATCTAACTTCAACCAGTCCACGAAGTTACGCTACTATACACCATTGTCTTCATTGAGTTGATATCTCGCGGGGAGTGGCATCGTGGATGCGCACTGCTGAGGAGTCTCATACTAGGACGAAACGGCTGTCCAGTGCTTCCAGGTTTTCCATGGTGATGTAGCTTCAATCAACTCATGATTTCAACTATTGAAATGGCGTATGAACCTATTACTGGTCACCGGCTACCATGAGACTGCATGTCCTAACATTGCTTCACTGCCTTGTGGATCAGAACTTTGGGTCAAAGGCTCCGGGTGTAGCCCCCTAAGAAAACCACCTTCTTCGGTTTGGGCAACCGTGCAGTATCCCAGCCCTCATACAAATCGAATATTTTATTTGACATCTCCTTGTACCAATGTTTATGTGTTTAGATAAATAAATAAATAAATAAATAAAACTGCCCGGGTGCCGAAACTGTGTTTTAATTATTCTTTCAATTAATAAAACTAACCTCATTGAATATAGTATTTCTTGATCTTTCAATAAAGTTTAAACGATTTTGGAAAAAGTGTATACTTGATTCATTTGTCATTGATACTTTAGCTACTAGTGAATTTAATTTCATTGGTAAATGTCTACCAGAATATTCAAGTATACCAGCTAATGCTTCAGCTGCTAAACCTTGACCACGATATTTTGATTCAGCAATCATTACAGACAATTCACCTGAAATAATAAAATAGATACAAACTAAATGATGCATAAAACAATTGAAAAGGAAGAAGAGGAGAAAGAAAGTAACAATATTGGAAATAGAATTTCTCCAGTAAGAATTCACAGTCGTTTTTATGACTTATTTAATTGGTAAAATAGACAGCAATAAATAACAAGGACAAATTACCTTTTTATTTATTTAAACACATAAACAGGCACCAAATGGACATGCACCACATAAATCATTCTATTTATGTGAGGGCTGGGTACTGCCCGAGTGCCTAAACAGAAACAGTTGGTTTTCTTAGGAGGCCACACCTCGAGCCTTTGACCTAAAGGTCTGATCCACAAGGCAGTGGAGCAATATCAGGAGATGCAGTCCCATGGTAACGAGTGACCAACAATAGGTTCATACGCCATTTGTTTCCTTAGGATCCTGGAGCCCATGTGCACCATTGGTCTGAAATCAGGGTTTTCCAACTTCTCTAGGTAGACTCTCCGTGTCCACCAACCCGGTTAAAGCGCTGGACATTCGCTTTTCGTCCTCTCAATTTGATAAACAACAGTAGTGCCACGAGAAAACAGTGAGTAGGACTTCCCTGTTAGAGTCTATATACGCGTGGCCATATGAGAGCATTTCGAGAGGGAGAGTTGACTCTCCCCACTCTCGGTCGTACCAGGGCATTTGGAGGCGATAAATTATCAAATACTGTACGAAAACCTCTATTTCATTAACATCGATTTGAATAGTATAACTATCTCTAATAAAAGAATTTGTGCCTCAAAATACTTAGACCCATAGATATTTGAAATTTGGGAGTGACCTTGCTAATATTAATGAAATAAACTAGCCACAGACATGTAGTTACATATCAACGTTGTATTATGTTAACCAATACTCATTTAAACTTCTATTCAATATCCTTTCTAACCGGTTACTCTTGAACTCACAGATTGTTCTCTCCAGACTTTTAGAATCTTCATCTTTGCTCATAATCGAGTGAGCATATACAGAAGATCAGGGTACAACGCATCAAAGGTCATTAACTGTTAGCTTGAATTATGTAGCTGGCTTCCTATGTCTTGGTTGGAGTCTATGATATAGTTGTAAATCTATATTTGAAGGCTCTGTAGATGATACAGTTCAAAATGTTGTAGTACAATGCAGAAGTATTCATTCTTTTAAAAAAATTTACATTCATATCCCAAGTTTTAATGTTTGCTGTATACTCATCATTTCAGATTAAATTTATTCTTCCATTTTGATGGAGTTTTGTTCTCTGAGCTGGATGGTTTAGTCTTGGAGCTTTCACCGTTTTTCTGAACGGCATCAACAGCATAAATTTCTATAAAATATATATCCTATGAATCCATTTGGTGTTGTTTTAGTTGTATCTTCCCATTGTTACTTAGGACTGCAATTGATCAGTCTCATGTTGGCATATGTGCATCCTGTGCGGATTGCCTCGGATATAGCCTTAATTCAGAAGCTTTTTAAACAAAGATGGATAGTGTCTAGCGCGTCCTGGATTCTACTGCTTAGAAGTGGATTTAAACTTCACCCCATTGCACAAGCAGATGGCTATCAGAACTCAGTGGATAACGCGATGGCGTTTGATGCGAACGGTACTGGGTTCGAGTCCCGGAATGAACATCAACTCTGGGATGCAGGTACATCCAGTTGACGAGTCCCAAATAGGACGAAACGCGCGTTCTGGTTTCCACTGCCATCCACCATTCATCTTTGCTTATATGTTATATCCTAGTGAAGATTAAATTATAGGTAACTTCGGAGGATTATTAATGGACTAATATTGTATAAATATTCTTATTGTATAACTATTCAATAATTAGATTATGTATATTTATATTCCTCTTATGATAAGCTTTATTTGGACCTATAATTTATTATTGTACGATTTACGGTTCTTAAGTTATGTTCAGTTTGTTGATTACAGTATCCCATGTTCACAGTCACTTCTTGGCTTTATTGTGTACAAATGTTATTTTCTATTTTATGGTGCGTTGCAGTCCGTTTGTTTGATATATAAACCCAGTATCTCTGAAATAAATGATTCGACTCGATTCGATTCGCATATTGGAAGCTGGTATCGGTGTCCTGGACTCAAGTGGACGGGCTAGGCGGACATAGGACCAATAAGGACCCTAGGCTGCTCATATAGGTCGAACTTCATTGGTTTAGCACCGTGCTAAGATTGTATAAGTTGTATTTTGATTGGTGGATAAATCATGTGATAAAAAGCCGGACGTAAAGTCATAACAATATATCCTATGGTTAGTTGCCCATAATCAGTGATATTATCCAATTTGCTAATAATCTAGTTCATGATATCAAAACTCTCTTTATCTTAATATGTGAAATATGAGAGGGGGAAGATATAATGATTACAATAATTCACTTCATCACAATAGATCGATTAATTATGTCAATTATACAAGTATTACCTTCAAAATCATTAACAATATGAGAATATGTAATGAATAAATTGACATCTCCAATCATAGAAAATATTTCTGCATTTTCATAATCATTTAATTGTGATTCAATTGTATCCGTTTTATTATTATTCAATAACCAATAATCTTGATATAATTGTTTACTAAGTAAAATAAAAGTTAATCGATCATCTAAATTACACCATTGTTCTTGGGCTTCAAATTCCTTGATATAGAATAATGTTTGTTTTTTTTTAAAACAAAAAGAGATCAGATATATGAATATTCAGAAGGGGTTTTGTGGAGATCTTAGAAATTTCACTGATTGAAATCATGAGTTAATTGAAGCTAGAGCACCATGGAAAACCTGGAAGCATTGGACGGCCGTTTTGTCCTATTGTTGGAATCCTCAGCAGTGCGCATCCATGATCCCGTACCCCTCGAGATTCGAACCCAGGAATTATCAGTCTCGCGCCAGGCGCTTAATCAATTAGACCACTGAGCCGGCATCCAACGGCTTTCCATGGTGGTCTAGCTTCAATTGACTCATTATTTCAACCAGTGAAAAATAAATATTCGTCAAGATTAGAATGAATAGTTTGATAGGAATTGAGCGCCGAATATAGAGAAGTCATTATATGTGAAAATTATTATATTTAAAATAATCTCAGTGTTTGAAACTTAAAGTAACAATTTCAACGTTTCGTCCAACTAACTTGTTTGGACTTCTTCAGGGTAGAATAATCAAAATTATTAAAGATGGATGAAACGTTGGAATCATTTCAATTTCAATCACTGAGATTATTTTAAAAAGATTAGATATTTTCAAAGAAAACTACAAAATTATATATACATATATATGTGTGCAACCCTTAGACAATATATGTAATCTATTTACCATATTTCTATACATGATAATGAGAAATTATATAAAGAATAATGATACTATCCAATTGCCTTAATCGAAGTAGAGGGAGTAACATCGAGTTCTTGGACTACCGAACCGACGCTTCAATATATGACATAAGCTATATACAACCAGATATCGATGGTATATATATGATCGATTCACCAGATACTTTATTTAGTGTAGAGTAAAATGACAATAAATCAGATACCATCACTCTAGAACTTTTTTATTGACGTTCCATAGTTCATTATAGTTGATTTTACAGAAACTATTTTTGTTTCGCCATCAAATGTGATAGGGTTGGTACGGAACTAATACTTTAGAAAAAATTCCATGTATATACGATTGTACAGTTTGATAATAAATTCGTTGAAAAAAGATTGCTTCAATGAACTTCCTGTTTTTAACGTTAAATGGGAATTATATATCAATTGGGAATAATGAATAGTAACGAAGTTGAAAGAATTATAGCAAATTAACTTATTATGCGATAGTACTAATAGTAGTAGTATATAGAACACGTATATGAGAATATTTTAACAGTTAAATTGATTTTAAGACAAATACGCTGAACTCATCCATACTCTAATGTTGAATGAACCTAGAAAGTCACGCTATCACTTGTAAAATGAATACTGAAAATCCAAATTAAACAACTGAATATCCTGTGTACCTATATTGATCGTGCTAAACTAGTAACAATTGCTCAAACTACATTAGTTGGATGTGAGTGGCACAAATGCGACTAAATTGCCGCAGACAGACATAAAAAATACACTGGAAAAAACATTGTAGTCTATGTATGTGTATGTAGTCTATGCTATATACCTGACAGACTACTTGTCACATTATAACATTTAAAAAATCCCCAATTATAAAGATTATTATTAACTCTTTAACATAATTTCGGTCCCAAGCCCAGATAACGTTTGGGCATGGAGTCTGTAACCCATCCCATAGAAAGCAACCTTGTTAAAGAAATGCTAACAAAAAACCACTTAAACCATTTAAACTCTGTCCTCCGAATTGAAAGAAGAATTATAAAGCAACATGATGAAAGCCGATATTCTTCGGAAATCAATGGTTCGATGCTCCTTCTAGCAACCAGAGCAACAATTAATATAGGTACATGTAATGTCGTAAAATGTAGGAAGCTAGGAGGACTAATCAAATGGCTGTGGAAACGAGGGGATACAACTTGGCAGTTCTCGAAATAAGTGAAATCCTTCGGACGTAGGTTAGACAGAAAAGATTAGTATCGATAGAGGTACTGTTGCACTTTAGTCGTGAAGAAGAAAATTCTTGGTGTTGTGACACGAGAAGCTGCATAGATGTTATCTAAAGAAGCACAAAAAACACTGATAGGATGGGAATCTCATGGATCAAGAATTGTCGAAGCACCCTTCAAAACACAGGAGGGAATTACAATGAGGTGACGCACGGAATCCAATGGACAGCTTCGATGCGACTAGATGATTTGTATTTCTCAGATAACCTAGCTATCCTATCCAATATGCAGCAACAAATTCAGATAAAGATGATCAGTGTATCAGCAGACTCTTCATCAGCAGACCCCAACATATACAAGAGTAAAAGCAAGACCCCAAAATACAACACAGGCAACTCCAACACACTCATACTTGATGCAGAAGGGGTGAAAAGTTTTTACGCGTCTGGTCAGCATCATCGAAGAACAAGGAGGATCTGGTGCATATGTGGAGGCAAGGACTAACAAATTACGGGCAATATTCCTACAACTGAAGAATATCTGGAACTCAAAAGAACTGTCAGCCAAGATCAGTCACAATCTTCAGTACGAGCGTCAAGACAGTTCTACTGTACGGAGTTTAAAATTGGAGAACTAATACAACCACCATCAAAAAGACACAATTATTTATAAACAGTTGTCTGGTCAAGATACTCAATGTCCGCTGACCGGATACCAGCAGCGACAACCTACTGTAGGAAAGAACAAACCCGCTTCCAGCTGAAAAAGAAATTAGGGAAAGACATTTAGGATATATAGGGCATATATTGCGGAAATCATCAAACTGGATCATGAGGCAATCCCTAACATGGAATCCTGAAGGTAAAAGGAAGAGAGGAAGACCAAGTAGTACACTGCTTGGTAATCGGAGGCAAACATTATAAGAATGAATAGTAATTGAAGTACAAGTGGGAAGGACTTTCTATGACAGAGTTCGATGACCAATCCTGGTGGGCGGTGTTATCCGTCCACGAGTGATAACAGGTGTAAGTAAGATACCTGTAAACAAATTACGAATCATCTGACAACAAGGCCTAGAAAAACAATTCAATCTGTTCGAGAATGCGGGTCCGAATCTTGGATGCGCATTGATGCGGAGTCCCGTAATAGGACAAATGACCATTTAGTGCTTCCAGGTTTTCAGATCATATAGTGAGTCAAGCTATGAGAATTCTACAATCCTCACAAATTCCCCTACGCTAAGCCATATTTGCTTGAATTATGGAGCAGATAGAACTATATGGATCATTTTGAATAATATTGTATGCAGTGGGACAAGCAACATTTTTTATCGTCAATTAGTAAATTATCGTACGATCACACATCTCCAATCATACAGTTGCTAGTTAAGGGAATATGCTAACGACTACTTTCTGACAAAGCATTCATGTGAAAATAATTATTAAGCAGACCAGTATTTAATAACCTGAGTGTGGTGCGACAGTATTAAAACTTGATATCAAGCTCAAGAAATGGATTCCCTTAAGCTCTCAATTTCTTAATTTATAATCCGGACATAGCTGTTGTATTACTTTTAGGACGTGACTATGATTATTGATTTGTTTCGATAAACGATCGATCAAGTTGACAAATTATCTATTAAGAATAATTGGGTATTAGTCACTGCAGCAGTGTCCGCTCAAATTGGGATGGGAATTCTATCACAGTGCCTGGGATTATTCTGTTTAACATGATATTGGAGCCGTAATAGTAAATACAAAATCAGAATTCTTGTCAGAGTAGACCGATAGCGTTTTTATTGAGGACAGAGATGATAAACAAGTCTTACAAGGTAACCTTCATAGTTATGTAGATTAGATTAAGAGACCATGTACAATCAAATCAAAAGATTTTATTGTGTGGCAAATTGTCTATTATAACCACTCACCATATATTTCAACTATTTTATGTCAGGCCGAACATTTTATGCTCTTAAGTATTAAAAGGCGTCTAGAAAATACGACAGCCAGTCCGGGTGTAGTCAGAGATCGTCAATGTTTTCATCCAATCAGAGTGCAAATTAGCCTACGGTAGGTTACAGAAGTATTCGAGACCAACTTGAGTTCTGCAAAAGTTTTTGTTGTTGTGGACACTTTACAGCTTTGACGGTAATATAGTGAAGTCTCAAAAACACAGCAGAAAAGCGGCTGTTCTTACAGAAAAAGTAGAAACTTCAGACGGCGTCAAAAGAGTAAGTACTTTTTTGGTTACAGGACTTCTCGACACATTTCATGAAAAGCGACCGAAACGATGAGACCCACTCAATCGGACTTACTGTAGAACGGGGGGAGCTACTGCTTAATTTTAAGTAACGATTGACGTGGCAACATGTCTTATTCCAGGACCCACAGGCAACTCAAACAGTAATCCGAAAATCATGATCGAATAAGATTAGGTTGCCTTTCTCATCGAGTACAATCTGAGGACAGAGTTGTCGGAAGATTCTTTTGAACAGAAACTAGTTTACGCGGCTATAACATGCGCCCTAGTGTAACTTGTGGAGTAAGCAACTAGGCACGACCCAGATTCAGAATTATCCTTACTAGATCTCATATTGACCCAATACTAATATGAAGTCACAGACCTCCATTACCCGCCACCCTCAGGTAAGTGTTACCATGAAGTCCTAATCTTCGATTTCCATAAGCTTGTCTACAACGATGTGTCAGCCAAACGTCTGGAAAACAAATATACAGGAATTGTACACCTGGCAGATTGGACAATAGAATCCCTACTGAGACGGCTAGAGATATATTCTGAAATTTATACACAAAATTCACTGCACTGAGGGACTCTTCACAGTGGTTCAGTAAGAAGGTTCGCATCCTTCTCTGTACAAGAACATGAGATTTAGGCTGCCCCGTACTGACAAAAACTTCAATTTCGGTAAGCCCAAAATATTTGCATCTCAACCCTCCGCCCGTCTAGAAGAGTTTGCCAAGAACTCTATAAAATGCTCTAAACGCTTATACTCGAATATAAACCAAGGGACTAAGAGAAGAGAAGGTACACTAGGATTATGAGTAGACACTA
The DNA here is from genome assembly GCA_944470405.2 of Schistosoma mattheei. Taxonomy (NCBI): domain Eukaryota; kingdom Metazoa; phylum Platyhelminthes; class Trematoda; order Strigeidida; family Schistosomatidae; genus Schistosoma; species Schistosoma mattheei. The sequence goes on along the minus strand of OX103947.1, from coordinate 88,586,974 downwards.
GTACTACATCATTAGTGACGGACGATTATGGTGAAGCTCAGGTATTATAAAATTACTTTTGCGATAAACATACAGTTGATATGCCCTTCCCTACATTTTCTACAAACCCCTCCACACACACTGACGATTATAGAACTCGATATTTTTGATTGGCTGAAGAAGCTTGGAACTGGAAAAATTTCGTGGAACCCAATGGAGTACATTCTAGACGACTAAAGGAATTGACAAAATTTGTCGCGAATCCATTGACCATGTTTTAGTCTATCAGTAAGCTGAAATATATTACCAAAAGACTGGATCAGCGCTTCAAAACAGGCACGAGACACACCTGAGAACTATCGACCCATAAGGATAACCAGGGTGATTGACAAAATTCGAAAGAGGACTATTTAAAAGTTTATCAAGCATCTAGACGAAAACCGAGTTCTTTCTGAGAATCAGCAAGGTTTTAGAACATGTTGTTTATGCCACACAAACTTATTTGTAGCTAGTGCGCTCCCGAAGGCCAAAAGTTACTAACCAATGCAACCGACATTGACTTTAGTAAGGCTTTTGACAGAGTTCCTCACAACTGAATGTTACCTAATTTAACAGATATCGGGATGAGAGGCAATTTTTATTTGTGGAAAAAGGACTTCCTAGTTGGACAACACCAGACAGTATGAAGCGAATAGGAAGTTGTCTAGCTGTGAAACTGCTTAGAGGAGTGCCTCAAGGTACAATTTTGGGGCATATTGTCCCTTCTGTATTTAATTGGCATTTTTCGCCTAATTTAACCTATTTTTTGTATGCTGACGACTTCAAGTTGCGGAGGTCAATAAGAATGGAAGTGTTTTTGCGGAATCTTAAAATGACCTTCGGAAAACATGTGAGTTGTCTAGTGCATTATGATTCGGTCCACCTAAGTACAAAAACATGAGATGGTGGAGATTTGTAGCTCAGGCGGATGATTTTGATGGAGTTTTGTTCTCTGAACTGGATGGTTTGGTTGTGGAGCTTTCATCGTTCTTCTGAACATCATCAGCACAAACTACTGTGCGATAGCTGCCAAAGGTTTTAGAACCCCATGGTCAATAGGTAAAGCCCCCAAACATTTTGTTGCTAAAATTTTTTCACTTTGTATACGGTGCCCGTTCCCCATAAACTCGAGTACTGCATACAATCGGCTAGCTCCTACTCAAAATGATACACGGAACTGTTGGAGAACGTACGAAGAGCCGCAACTAGCCTGGTTCCCAGAACCGTGAAGCCCGCGTATGGTAGACTGGCTAGACTAAATCTACTTTCCTTACCAAACGGACGAATCAGATGGGACTAAAATACAGTTTTCAAATTAATTATAAACCCGAATACGACTTATTCTCATTTTCCTTGTCTCACAAAACAGACTCTACAAGGATACTAAAAGTTTACAAGCCCAGGACGAATTAATTGTCAGATGACAACCAGCTTACTACCTCAACACGTGATTAAAACTCCATCTGTAGACACTTCCAAAAGGAAGTTGAACCAACTGAAAAAACACCATAGGCCACACACCTTCCTATTCTTCTCAAAATCGAAACAGTAGGCAACAATTGTGATACCCTTGGAGAACCGTGTTCTTGCAAATAAAACACGACCCGTGTATTGGCACAGACTGATTGGATTATACGGAACATAAAAGATTCTCGACTGCATGGTCACTGTACAAACGTTACGAATATTGCACGATAGAAAGGAATACATACTATAAATTTAAGCAACTGAGCTATGTTATGCAACGAAAAGGTACTAGAAAAAATATTTGGGACGTGACGAGATTACCTATAATACTTTTATGTCTAGCACCGATGTAGATATGTGTGATTCAAGTGAGTCTCACCAGTAGATATCATAATAAATCAAGGTTTTGGTGAAAATCACAACGGATTGCACCAAATAGGTTATCACGAATATAACCATAAGTAAAAGTCGGAATGACGAACTAAAAACTCACTATCTAACCTTTTAAAAGTACTCCGAATTAAACTTTTAAGTCACATATGCACTACGAGACTAAGTCGTATGTAACTGATTGCATAACTTACGGTACCTCGTCCAGTGTAAGCTGTTCCGAAGATGTACTTGCTCTCAACCACGAATCTTGCATCCAACTGTGATACTTTGGAACATAGATGCGGAGATATGGGACCATAAATAGTCGAGATGTTTCCAATACTGTTTCTTGATTTAGTCTCATCCCTAAGCAAAATGTAATTTAACAGTTAACACCCCGTTTCAACCATACATGAAAAAAAGTCAGAGTACCAAACACATATATTTGTACAACTAATCGGTCTTTGTTGTTCTAGTGTATATTTGTTGTGAATTGTGTTTGCAGACCATTTTTATGGAACCTAGCATGGGATTTGAGACAGTAAGAGAGAAAACCTACCTCGTCGCCACAACTCCTCGAGAGCATGACGTGCCAGTGACGCCCGAATTTTTAGCCGTTCTGACACAACAGAAGGCGTTATTACCTTGTACTGTGGGACTTCTTTCAGTAGCTTTTCAAAAGTAGCGTTATCGAACAACACCATATTAGCAAGTTTATCCCGAACTTTTCCTTTAGACCATTTTTTCTTTTTTGCTTTCCCACCACCCTCTTTGGGTTTCATAGGCTTTTTCGACGGTTCTTTCTTTCCACCTTTCGAAGCTTGCTTTGGTGGCTAAGGACATAAGCTTACGTGGACTACAACACTTACCATGTTTACAAAGCGTGGGCAAGCTAACTCGTTAAACTGGCTCCGTCAACCGCCAACGGACGCTGCCAATGTACAATGTCTCAGTACGAAACTCAATGTCTTCAGTCTTCAGTAATAAGGATAGGAGGTCTATGAACCTATATTAATCCTTTCAGTTGGTGATACTGTGGAAGTCCAATCTCGTTTTGAATATATTAACAGAAGGTGATGATATTACGTGTTCCCGTAGAGAATTCCAGTAATTCACTACTCTGTACGAGAAACGAAACCCCAGACGTAAACGATTTGATCTCAGTTTTTGAACTTCGAGTGTCCTCTCAAATGATCAGCCCTAGACAAAAGTAAAAGACATTACGTTAATACCAAGTTCATCGTTCAGTATACGATAAGCCAATATTAGATCACCCTATACTCTATGGTAAGATAACGGAAATAAGTTAAGGTGTCTCAGTCTGTCTTCATAAGATAGGCCAGATAGACCTTGTACCATCTTAGTACCTCGTCGTTGGACTCTTTCCAGCATCTCCGCTTCATACTTAGAACAAGGACTCGCTGCTTGAATCCCATATTCGGGATTACCCTGAAACGCAATTTGTTTCACACGTCGCACTTCAGTTTAACTCTGCTAGTGACTTTTGAATCTGTCCGTTATATCATTTTTTCACAGATATTAGAGAAGCGGAATAAAATGTTTTAGCGATAGTAAATTTTCATGGATAAATCAGATTCAGATTTGTGTAGTGAGGACAGAAGGCCTACGGCATACGTTATGCCTCTTCAAATATGCTTCTCTGAGTGTCTATTCTTCTCCTGAATGAGTTCTTTTGAGAGAGCGATGTGACCTCTTCTGATTTAGGGGACAGCAGCATTCAATATTGTGCACTCCGTTTACCATTCTTATGGGAAGTGCCTGAATCCCTAATATGTTTTTAACATGCTCCACAAAGTGTTCTCGCAGGCCAACCTCCCTGGTAAGCAATGCGCTTATTTATATTGTAGATGTTAGGTGATTACGCCAAATCGAGAGTTCACATCACGTCAATTGGTGGGTTTCGTGAGTACGAAATCGATAAAGAGAACTGTCTTCTGCGCTACTTCTTCGCAACTGCTGATCAGATAAATTTGACAACTCGTTTTCTTGATGTTGTTGGTTTTGAAAGGGACCTACAAAACCAATAATGGAGATTTATATTTGTATCAAATAGTTGCATTGGATATGAATTTAATGGCATTAAATGATATTTTTATTTGTCAATGGTTGCAAATAATTTGATGGCACAGATCATTCGAATGATATTAAGCATATGTTTGACTTAATGTGTATATTTTTATTCATAATTAATGAGGCAGTTGGCTGCTAATTCTTGTGTTTCATTCAGAACGGAACTATGGTGATAAGTCACTTAACAAATATTAATAGAATATCTTGAAAATCTCTTAATTTGTACTTACATTTGACCGATTGTTGTATGTTATGATGAGAAGTCAGCATTAGCAGATAAACAATTGTCCCATCGTATAAAAATATAAAAACCTTCATTGTTATGGTTTATACTTAGACCATAGTAACCTTTAGTTTGAAACACATGTGTTTGGAGTGTTCATACCAATATTTACTCTAAATAAGAACACATGTTTTTAAAAAAATGCGATTCACAGCATGAATTAGTCATTCAATTTATATGTTTATCAATAAGGAATTTAAGTCAGTTAAGGAAATTCTATAGCAAAAAACTGTCCAGCGTTGCTGTCAAATCTTCTCTTGTGAAGAGATCTGTCAAAAGCAAAAGATCTTTCTCAAAACCAGGTTGTTACCTGACTAGGATATCATCCCCTTCCATATAGTTTAAAACAGCTATCCGAATAACCTATTCTTTTAATTTGACAACTACACTGATTAGACCAAAGGCACGATAGTTACTAGTTTTCCGCCCCCGCTTTGTAAACTGGACTTGTAACTACACTTTTTCTGATCTTTCAAGAGTTTAGGATGCTTCATAGACAAATCAAACAGCACTATCGGATGTTCTGCAGTTACATCCACCAGAGCTTTCATAATCCAAAGATGAATATATTGTCGGGGCCACTAAACCCACCAATTTCGAGATGTCGAAGTAATGACAAAACACTGTAGCGGTAAATAAATCTCCAAAATAAATAGCTCTGTAAGTTTTCGACATTGGATGCTGACCAGATTAGTTTTAGTGGACTCACCTAGCTGAAGGCGCTCGGTCATGCATCCGCACCAGATCACGTGTGGGAACGCGGTGCTCAACATCTACTGCAATCGCTAGCCAGACTAGATCAGACAATTCCTATATAATGGCAATCGTCAAATACAACTTCTGATCTCCCCGATTCTTTCTTTTGATTTTTCTCGGTGGGTACGACTTATATTAGAAGGTGTTACTGGTAAAGGCGTTGTCAAACACTGAATACCTGTACCATCTTCATTGGTGAGACCGACGTGATCTAGTGCACCTAATTGCAACTGTGAGTCTGTTCCTTTTTGGGATTTTTATATATTATTACCTTATTTTTTTATTTTTTATACATTGTGATATTTTTTCCCCGTGTCTCAGGATATCTATATATTTTTCCCTTGTATTCTCGTACTTAATATTCCCCTATGACCGAACAGACTCCTGAGGTATTTAAGATTAAGACCATGTTCCAATTCATGCCCTTCTGGCCCGACAATATCGAAGCCTGGTTTTGCTACACAGAAGCCGACTTCCACGAGCACGGCGTGAACGACACACGTGCACAATTCCTCGCAGTAGTCAAGGCACTACCGCGCGAATTCAACAGTTACGTAACACATAGTATTTTTACTAGTGATGTTTATGAACCGTACAAATTCTTAAAGCGTTCGATTCTTAAACGAGGATACCTAACCGATCGACAAAGGTTAGATCAACTCTTCAATAACATTGACCTGCAACACGGTTCTGCGACAGACATGTTGCAACGGATGAGGGAGGTTATAGGCCTAAGAACTTTCGATGAAGGCCTATTCAAACAACTTTTCTTGTCTAAACTTCCCCAACAGGTGCAAGCGGTTCTGGTCTCGTTTCATAACAACGCCTTAGACGAGCTGGCTGCACCTACCAATCGCATCTTAGAAATTACGAAATCTTCTACTACCGATGTTTTTCAGTCAAAGAAAAGCCTCACACGACGCAGAATGACATAACCGAGTTATGTCATACACTTACGCGTTATCTCAATTTTCGTAACGACCGTAAGCGATCACACACTTCACGTAGAAGCACTTCACGTAAGCGATCTGTCTCTAGACCACGGGAGACGGATAATCCCGACTGGTGCTGGTATCACAACCAGTATGGAAAGTCTTTCAGAAATTGCAGAAAACCCTGCAATTTTCCCATCTCAAAACCGACTGACTCGAAAAACAACTCGGGAAACTTCCAACCCGGCACGCGTTAACGGCAACTGTAGCCGGCGAACATAGCCGTCTGTTATACGTCACAGATGTGACAACGAAAGTCCGCTACCTCGTCGACACTGGCGCAGAAGTTAGCGTTCTCCCAGCGAATCCCAACGACCGGCTTCACGAATCAGCTCTAAACTTACACGCGGCAAACGGAAAACCTATCGCTACGTATGGCAAAAGGTACGTTTACCTTAACGTGGGTTTACGCAAACCCATCCACTGGATCTTCGTTGTTGCAGATGTATCTATGCCAATCATTGGTATGGACCTTCTACAACACCATAATCTAATCATCGATACGCGCAAACGGAGGCTAGTAGACGGAAACACTAATTTATCCGTTTGCGTAACTTCTTTTTCTGGTTGCAGATTATCCCCAGTCACAATTAAGCATACGATAGACCCACTTTATCAACCAGTACTCGATAAGTATCCTGGGATTCATCAAACACAACCGAAATTACCATGTGTAACTAGCATCGTTACACATCATATCACGGCTACGGGACCACCTGTATTCTCTAAAGCACGACGACTAGCCCCTGAAAAGCTAAGGTTGGCGAAAAACGAGTTCGATCACATGATAGACTTGGGAATCATACGACCGTCAAATAGCCTATATGCATCTCCGTTGCACATGGTCCTTGAAAAGGACAGCAACGATTGGCGTCCAACTGGTGACTATCGACGATTGAATGCAAAAACCATTCCCGATCGTTACCCGTTGCCTCACATTCACAATTTGACAGCTACCTTGAAAGGTACAACTGTCTTTTCGAAAATCGACTTGGTTAAAGCGTATAACCAAATCCATATGACTACAGACGATATACCGAAAACAGCTATCATAACTCCCTTCGGACTCTATGAATTTTTGCGAATGCCTGTCGGTCTAAGAAATGCTGCTCAAGCATTCCAAAGATTCATAGACGACGTTTTTCGAGGTCTCAACTTCGTACATGCGTATTTTGACGACTGCCTAATCGCAAGTCCGGACAGAGAATCGCATCTCAAGCATTTGGATCTTGTTTTCGAACGACTACAAAAACATGGCATTACTGTTAACGTTCAGAAATGCCAAATCGGAACCGACTCATTAAGCTTCCTAGGACACACTATAGATGCTCAAGGCATTCGACTCCTCAGGACCAAAGTGGCGGCCATTCTGGATTACCCAGAACCGACCACGATCAAGCAACTACAAACGTTTAACAGCCTTGTAAGTTTCTATAGACGATTCGTACCTAAATGCGCTTTACTCATGAAACCTCTAACCGACCAACTTCGTGGAAATGCGAAATCCATTAATTTCGACGACACCGCACGAAAAACATTCTCCACAATTAAGGAACTTATTGCGAAAGCAACAATGCTTGCACATCAGGACACTCAAGCACCCACTCGACAGTCGGAGGAGTCTTACAACAATGGGTTAACGACTCCTGGCAACCATTGACATTTTTCTCTAGAAGGTTGCTAGACACCGAATCGAGGTACAGCACATTCGGTAGGGAACTCCTAGCTATGTATTGTATTGTACGACATTTCCAACACTACATCGAAGGCCGTGAATTCACTCTTTTCACTGACCATAAACCACTCACTTTCTCTCTAAGCTCTCCTTCAGACAAGTACTCTCCCCGTGAGTCTCGACAACTGGACTACATTTCGCAGTTTACTTCAGACATTCAACACATTTCTGGAGCAAACAATGTAGTTGCAGACGCCTTATCTCGCATAACTTCCTTGAACAGTTTCCAAGGAATCGACCTTCTTAAACTCGCCGAGCTTCAAAAAGAAGACAGTGATCTTCAGCACGAGTTATCGTCCACAACCCTCAAATTACGCATCAAACAGATGGGAACAGGTAAGGAAACCTTACTTTGTGACACATCTACAGGTAGGGATCGCCCAATCGTGCCGAAACATTATCGACGCAATGTCTTCAACACATTGCACAAACTTTCTCATCCAGGTGTTCGTGCAACCATCAAGCTTATAGCAGAACGGTTTTGCTGGCCTGGCATGAATAAAGACGTGAGGGAGTGGGCACGCTCCTGTGTAAGCTGCCAAAAATCTAAGGTTATCAGACACAATAAATGTCCCTTAGGCTCGTTTAAAACTCCCGATGCTCGTTTCGACCATGTTCATCTGGATTTGGTAGGACCTTTACCAGATTCAAATGGATACTCTTATCTCTTAACCTGCGTAGACCGTTTCACTCGATGGCCAGAAGCAGTACCTATCAAGGACATTACTGCTGAAACAGTGGCCCGCACCTTCGTCGAACGATGGGTAGCAAACTTCGGCTGCCCTTCAACCATCACTACAGACCGCGGACGTCAGTTTGAATCTGATCTTTTCCGTCGTCTGACCACACTCGCTTCCGAACGACCGCCTACCATCCACAAGCAAACGGGTTGGTAGAACGTTTTCACCGACAACTGAAAGCTTCGCTATCAGCTGCAAACGTTTCACAGTGGACCGACGCTCTTCCACTCGTCTTACTAGGTATCCGCAATGCAGTGAAAGCTGACATTGGATACACTGCGGCTCAACTCGTTTATGGAACGACACTTCGACTTCCAGGAGAATTCGTGGATCCTTCGTCCTCTTCAATGAACATGGATCTAACCTCCTACACGAACAGGCTTACAAACGCAATGCGTTCAGTTAAACCTGCTTCCACTCGACCACAATCAACCGATGTTTTCGTTCAACCTGACTTATGATATAGTACACACGTTTTCGTTCGTCGAGACTCGCATCGACGACCATTCGAATCAGCATTCGAAGGACCTTTCAAAGTTCTTCAACAGGAACCGAAGTATAATATAGTCGATAAGAACGGAACAAACGATAGCATCAGCATCGATCGCCTCAAAGCGGCGTATTTAGGAAATCCTATCTACGTCGATTTTCCTACAGTACAATCGAACGACACGACTCCGACACCTATAATACCTCATCCAACAAGCAACACACACGATGATACTTCGACAGTATCTGAAAACAAACTTAAGACGACGCGTTCTGAAAGAAGAGTAAGATTTCCAGAACATTTAAATGACTATTGAACGTAAGACACTAGTTAACATTTTGTTTCATCTCGATTTTCCATGGCATTATATATAATATAAATTTTTTTTAAATATGCTTATATTTATATATTTTTATTATTTGGATAATATGTATATTAAGATTTTTAAAAAAACAAACAAAAAAACATTTTGTAAAAATTGCTGTTACGTTATTTACACTTTTTCGCCCATTTTGTGTCTTAAAGTGCATACGAGTTTATTTCGACACGCACTTACATATTCTTTTTTTTCTTTCCCAGGACGGCTGAAAAAGACGATAAAAAGAACGATGAGGTTTACTAAAAACCGAAACTTTCATCGTACTTTTTCTTTTTTTACTATACTGTACTTCATGCTCCTACATAGTAAGGAAAGACGATCAGACGCTGCTAAACCTAGCAAGCTATCAGAAGAGTGTTTACGAACGACAAAACTCATTGGGTTTAAACTTCTGGCTGGCCATGTCTTAGGGTCATCACTACCCCACTAGGGGGAAGGAGTGATCTGTAGCGGTAAATAAATCTCCAAAGTAAATAGCTCTGTAAGTTTTCGACATTGGATGCTGACCAGATTAGTTTTAGTGGACTCACCTAGCTGAAGGCGCTCGGTCATGCATCCGCACCAGATCACGTGTGGGAACGCGGTGCTCAACATCTACTGCAATCGCTAGCCAGACTAGATCAGACAATTCCTATATAATGGCAATCGTCAAATACAACTTCTGATCTCCCCGATTCTTTCTTTTGATTTTTCTCGGTGGGTACGACTTATATTAGAAGGTGTTACTGGTAAAGGCGTTGTCAAACACTGAATACCTGTGCCAACCTCAACATCTTTCTCAACAACCAGGGGTTCCATTGACAGGCGGCAGTAATTGTAATCAGCCGCTGATCCTTCACCATCGTTGGTGGAACATACTTCAGCATTCGCAACATCACTTCTTTCCAAAATCAGTAAATTTTAGTGTGTAAAAAGTGACGGGATCTCGTCATTTCTCTGAGTTCCCCTCTGCATATAAGAGAAACCCTTTCGAACTTGTTTCACAATTCCCGACCCATTTTTTTCATACTAAAGTCTAAACTTACTGATCAACACTTTGCATGCGTCCCTAGTCTTACAATGAGTGAATCTGTCCTATTCAGAGGCTGTAGACATAAATATATCCCAATGCTTTTTCTTACGTCAAAGAAGTTTGTTAACCTAATTAGTTATTTATGATGGTCAGTTGTTATGTCTACATGGTACTAAGTACAACATAGTTGGAGACGTAATTAGGCTGTATACTTTCAAATATAGACCATAGTTCTTCATTTGGTGATCTAGTACTTACTGACCAGTCCGTCACCACAGTTCACTTACTCATGGCTGATATGTTTGCAATTCACACATTTGGGTGATGTGTATCCTCATCATATATTGTCACTAGCACTAAACACGGATGAAGAAATAGCATGATGGCTATTAGCTTACTGCGGATGAGTAATTAGACAAGTGGTATATTCAGTCTCATGGATAACTATTAGCTGTGACATAGAAGGTCATTGGTTAGAGCCAAAATGCGTTATTTCGTAATCATGATGTAATAAAGTATGCTTCATTACAGTCAGTTTCAGTTTCAGTTTGGGAAGGACAGGAGGCTCGATGGCCTATGTTAGTCCTGGCAATGGTGGTCTCTCAGTTGATCCAACTTTCTTTTGAAAGAGTCGACGGATGGAGCCTCAACCACGTGCTGAGGTAGTGAATTCCACTCGTTGATGATTCGATGGGAAAGTCGATAGTCAGCTGACAAGTAATTTGTTCTCGGCTTATGAACTTTTTTGGAGTGTCCTCGTAAATTCTCTGTTTTGGAAGACAAGAAAAATGAGGGCATGTTAGGTGCAAATTTATCACTAAGCAATTTGTAGACTGTAATCAAGTCGCCTCTAGTTCTGCGATATGACAACGGGAAAAGGTTCAGCTTGGCCAGTCGAGATTCATACGGAAGCTTCGCTATTCCGGGAACCAGCTTAGTCGCCGTTCTCTGAACCTTTTCCAGAAGCTCACTGTCTTTTTTAAGCAGGGGCTAGCCGCTTGTATGCAGTACTCAAGTTTAGGACGAACGAACACTGTATACAAAGTCAAAAACGTCTTGGCGTCGACATGACTAAAAGCCCTACGTATTGACCATAACGTTCTAAAACTTTGGCGGCTATTGCACGGCAGTGTGCAGTAGTCTTTAAGTCTTGACTAACGATAACTCCTAAGTCATTATATGTCTGGACGACAGGTAGCTCAGTGTTATTCATCGTGTATGTATCTGTGCCTTGATGACCGATATGCATCACAACACACTTGGAAGTATTTATCGGCAACTGCCATGTTTGAGACCATTCAGATAACTTCTTCAGGTCATTTTGAAGTTCTAAGCTATCACTCTTACATCGTATCGTTCTCCATATCTTGACATCGTCAGCATATAGCAAGACCGATGATGATAGGAGACAAGGAAGGTCATTTACATACAAGAGGAATAGCACTGGCCCCAAAACTGTACCCTGGGGCACTCCACTAAGCACAGTTTCCCAGCTAGATAACTTTGAGTTCACCCTTACTCTTTGTTGACGCCCAACTAAGAAGTCTTTTATCCACATCAATAAATTGCCTCCAATCCCGACATTTCTTAACTTATATAACAGCCGGTTGTGCGGAACTTTATCAAAAGCTTTACTGAAATCAATGAAGGCGACGTCTACAGGTAGCTTTTGGTCCTTAAGAGCGCACCAGCTTTCACGAGCCACTAATAAGTTAGTGAGACAAGAATAACCTATTCTGAAGCCGTGCTGCTTCTCCGAGAGGATCCGGTTTTTATCGAGATACTTAAACAGCTCCTTCCGAATAATCTTTTCTAAGATTTTAACAACCACACTAGTTAGGCTAACGGGGCGGTAGTTCTCAGGTTTGTGTTTCGTACCTGTTTTGAAGACAGGACTTACTATGGCGTTTTTCCAATCTTTCGGTAAGCGACCCTGCGTAACGGATAGGTTAAAGCATGTACTTAAAGGGCTTGCAACGAAGTTAGATAATTCCTTCAGTAGCCTAGGATGTAATTCATCGGGCCCCGTGGATTTACCTATGTCAAGCTTATTTAGCAGACCAAAGACATCGAGTTCTTTAATGGTCACGCTATCCAGTGTATGTATGGGGGGATCTGTATACGCTGACGAGAAGGGCGCTTCTATGGTATATACGTTGCTAAAGTAGTTCGAGAACGCTTGAGCCTTACCAAAGTCGTCCTCCACTAATGATGAAGCAGTACTGTCTCCCCATAGAGCAGGAATATTTCCTTTTCTCCTTGTCCTTTGGTTTATATAGGAATACAAGCGTTTAGGACATTCTATGGATTCCTTAACAATTTTTCTTCGTACAATTTTCTAGACTTACGGAGGGTCGAGGCACAAGTGTTCCGAGCCTTTCGATACTGAGATTTTGACTCATCAGTCCCCAGTAACCTAAATCTATCCCACATTTTCCTTTTCTTACGGAGAAGGATACGGACCTCCCTACTGAACCATGGTGGTGAGTTTTTCGGCCCCTTTGGTATAGTCCAAGGGATGTGAGGTGTGGTAACTTTTAAGTATGAATTTCGAAATGCGTCCCAGGCCGTTTCAATGGAGGACTCTGGGTCTATTGTCCAATCTATTAACGATGCTGAGTGCATGATGTCTGGTATGTTTGCTTTCCAGACGTTGGGTCTGGACTGGACTGACGCGTCCTCATGACTGGCAGTTATATGGAAGTCGAAAGTTAAAACTGCGTGGTCACTTTTACCTAAGGGTGGCATATGATGGAGGTTCGCAACATCATCCTCATAGTGAGTCAGTATAAGATCTAATAAGGATGATTCAGTGTCCGGATCGTACCTTGTCGCTTCTTTCACATGTTGCACTAGAGCACATGTGATAACCGCATCAACTAGTTCCTGCTCGAAAGAATTCTCCGACGATTTAGTTCGCAGATTTTCCCAGTCTACCATAGGTGCATTAAAGTCCCCTAGGATTAGACATCGACCACTTTGGGACCAAGTATTGAGACTGCTTAACAGGATCTCATTTGCCTCACAGCTTGGACTGCGATAGACCAAACCAATCAGCAGCTCTTGTCCCTTGCATTTTAAGCGAAGACTAACTAATTCACACGTCCCACTCTCATGGGATACACTATCGATAATGGTAAATGGGATAGCATTCCTAATGAATAGAGCTACTCCCCCTCCTTTGCGCTTTTGTGTTCTGTCGGCCCTTACTAACGTAAAGCCCTCGAAATCAAGTTCTATACTATCTATAGCCTGTGTCAGCCAGGTTTCTGTTACTGCGATTATATCTGGCTTTGTAGAGTCAATCTGTACACCTAGTTCCGATCGCTTATTAAGTAAGCTTCGTGCATTGGTGTAACAGATCCGAAGCCTGTTTAAGTGCCTTCGTGCTTCACCCAGAGTGGCTTCGGCATCATTCTCTGTCGAAGTCTTACAACCCGAAAATTTACAATTTTCAGGTCCTTTTCGCCAGCGTCTAACCTATGTTGTAGTTCTTTCTCGGCTTCCCGTCTTTTAACACGGTCTGCCAACGGTAGGTCCTTTCGGATAAAGACTCCTGAACCCTTTAATTTGTGTCCATTTTGTAAAATTAGGTCACGTTCGTTCGAAGAGCCGAATACTACTTTAAGCAGTCTGGAATGATTTGGTTTCGAGTCCGTTAGACTCCCTAGTCTGTACACCTTTAGCAAGGTGACCCCGGTCATATTTTGAGGCATGAGTTGATTAAGCAGCTGCCTAATCAGTACAATGTCATGCTCAAAACGAGCTTTAGGTTCAGAGCTCTCGCTCTCCTTGATTCTATGAAAAATAGCTGATCTGTCGCTATGATCAGCTTTCGATTTTTCAACTACTTTTACGGGGGCAGGGTTCCCTTTTATATCCCTACTTTTCTTCCTTACAACCTGTACCCATTCGTCAACGGTGCTGGTAGAAGCAATAACAGTTGCGTCAAACCTAGTGTTGGATTTTGGGGGGTTGTCGACGACCTGAGAGGTCGGGTTATGTTTACCGCTTGAAACCGATCGAGCCTTGCGATTGCGGCTTCTAGGTGTTTCCTGTTGGATCCCATCTGGGAGACGGGGAACAGAAGACCCTACTTTTCTTGAGCTTTTGTTTAAGGCAGGCCCCTTTGGAGACTGCTTTTCCTTCTTTGACGGGCGTGAGTCATCTATCATCGGACTAACCTTAGTTTCCTTCACGTTGATTTGCGTGTCGACAGATCGAGTGCTGTTTGACGTGTTCCGACTTTTTTTTATGCTTGCTCTTTGCAGCATCAACCAGTGAGATGGCCTCGGTTAACAAGCTGTTTGCATCCGAGCAGCACTGTTGACAAAGCCATACACAACCCTTCTTACTGAACCGTTTGAAAGCAGCAGGCGTTAAGTTCGTGCAAACTTCGTGGTACCAGCCTTTGCACTCGTCGCACTGCATGCCGCTTTCAACAGGATAACGACAACCCGGACGTTGGCAACTGCTTTTTTTACACTGTCCGGTCATTTAGGAGGGGTTCTTTTCCAAAATGCGATGATACTCAGAAACAAAAAAAATCAATGACCAAAAAGTGAAGAGCTGTAGATTGCTAGGACCAAAAGTACTAACAGATACAGTTGAAAAAGAGGTACTCAAGAGTACCAACGACAAAACTAATTGATAGAACAGTAAAAACGATACTCTAGTAGAATACTTTAACTGAAATAAATTCAATTAAAGTGAAAACAGTAGTCTTGATACGTAATAAACGATCAAAACAAAAAATTTTACTCAGCGAGGAAAAATACCACTGTCCTTTTTAAATAGCGCGCGTCGATAGAAACCAACTGAAAAGATTTTCTGGGAACAACCACAGGGGTTGTGGCCTATTCTTTTTACCGAGCCGAAACCAAAGTTCTATCACTCCAGGTTTCTGGGGAACCACAGAAAGAACTAATTTTGTCTGGCAGAGTTTGATATCTGAATAGTAGAACGCGTATGATTGGTTTGGACGGTACCTTCAGCTTTCAGCAAAACAAACAGGAGGTCAGTTGGGTCGTGTTAGTCTTTAGTGTATATTTTGCATCAAACATTCCATTTCTTTTCACAAGCGTTCACCAATAAAAATTCGATCCAAAATCGGAATCCTTTTTTTGAGATCCTAGAATTACGCATTTTAAACTTAGGTTCCGTTGGTGTAACTCCGAGATGTTTCTCCCTTAAGGAGACATTTAAGAGGAAATCTACGTTATTCCCCTCTGGCAGGTGGCAAACAACGTTTTGAGGCATCTCCCTCTCATTTACACTAGTTCAGGGAATTCGCCTTTATTTCTCCATGTTTACCTTTGCACTTTTCTGTTTGGTTTCTTTATGATCCTTTCGAAGATGATTAGTCCTCAAGGAAGCAAAACGGTAAAACCTGTGCACTCTGGTCGTTATTCAGGAAACGGGATACTTTAAGGACCCTCCTCGTTCTACGATAAGATGGAGGGATGCATATTTAATCATTGTAGTCGCACCACATATGAGGGGTTGAGTTCTTTTGCTGACTTAGTACATACCCTTTGAAAACATTTGATAGCATTTAAATCTTCGATTATACATAGTCAATCCACTTAAATACAATAGATGTGGTATTGCAGAACGGTGGGTAAACTTGGAGTGTTTCTTTATAGTATGTAAAGATTCAGTCGTTTATCTAAACAGTGATTTATATGTGCTACCCTAAGTACTACTCTTAAAACTTAGGGCAATCCATCTATAGCATGGTACTTTAATACTTTCAGTCTAAATAACTCAAAACTACAAGATGGATTGTGTGGGATTTAACGAAAATAATCTGTGTTGTAGAGAAAGAATACAATTCAGCAATGAAGTTCTTTTAGACGACACCATTTACTCAGGCTGTACAATAATACTTGTAGTTAATTTACAAACAAGACAGTCTGTCAAAGGATGGGGAGACGATTTCGTCATTTCGTGTGTCAAAGAAAGTTGCTTATTAATCGAGAATTGAATAAAGATAATAGGACGGAGTCAAACGTGAGGAGGATAATTGTTCACTTGGCGGGTATGAAAAGGGTGAAGAGTAAATTTTAAAAAACTTGATGATAATAGCTAATAATTAGAATTAAGATTAAAAACATTAGAAGGATGTGACAAAATCGCCCATGAAAACTCCGAGTTAGGGCCATTAGGAAGATGATGGCTTGGACGTCTCTTGCACACAGAGTTCAGGTTTTGGATACTGAACTGTCAGCGCCATGGAGTGCATAAGTTATTGATTTTCCCCTCCTTTTGAACTAAATCATCTGACTGAATGGGTGTTTTTAAAGTCAGTTGGAGCCATGTGACCAGAGCTCACAAGATGTTCTAATATTAAACTGCTGGTTGGTTTACATTTGTCTTCCAAAAACCACGCAAAATAATGTTCGGACATGCGTTTGGAGGTGCTCTTGTGTGGTCTACGTAACCTGCCTCACAAGAGCAAATAAACTTATATATACTCATTGATGTAGCCCAGTGCGAACGTTTGTTCTTGACACACTCAAAAATGATGAGGCCGCTGAAAAAGTTTTCTTCAAGGATTTTATCAGACGATTCCTCAGGATTTCTGCAGGAATATCTCCCTTGGGTTCAATGTTCACGAAGAGAGTATGAAGTTTCGTAGATTATAATTTAGGGTTCGCGTTACTCTCAATAAATCTGGATAGATAGCCGTCTTGGGAATTTCTGTCGAGGGTGAGACAGTTCCTCATCTATCGTATCTTCTGAGTATATTCTCCTAGCCCCTTATGATAGAGATTGGATTAAGTTTCTCTTCCTACTTAAAGGGACCCAGCTGTGAATATTCGTTAATTGTTCGTTCCAAGTTGGCTGTCCACTCTCCCCATTCTTGTTCAACTTTGTCATTGACGTACTTTTAGAGATAACACTCTCCTCATCTAAATTTCCAGGGGTTGAACTTCTACCGGGAGGTTCACTTGTTGACTTAGAATATGCTGATGACAGTTTTATTTGGTGAAGACGCTGACAAAATGCAGAGTCTTCTGACCACTCTAAGCAACAATGCAAGCATGTTCGGGATGCGATTCTCTCCCTCGAAATGCAAAATGTTGCTTCCGGATTGGGTTACATCGACACCCGAACTAGTGATAGGGAGTGAAGTAGTTGAGTGTGTCGACCGCTTCACTTATCTTGGAAGTCTCATCAGCCCTTGTGGTCTGGTGTGTGACGAAATCTCAGCACGGATACAGAAGGCTCGACTAGCTTTTGCTAACTTACGTCATTTATGGCGTAGGCGAGATATCCGTCTATCAACCAAAGGACGTGTTTACTGCGCAGCAGTTCGTTCCGTCCTACTTTATGGCAGTGAAACATGGCCGGTAAGAGTAGAGGATATTCGTAGGCTACTAGTATTTGATCATAGGTGTCTTCGAAATATCGCTCGTATATCGTGGGACCATCGAGTAAGTAATGCAGTTGTTAGGAAACGGGTACTAGGTAAGGATGGCAAATCAATTGATGAAGTAGTGAAACTTCATCAGTTGAGATGGTTGGGACACGTGTTACGTATGCCCAACGACCGACTGCCTCGACGTGCTATGTTCAGTGGTATAGGAGTAGGTTGGAAGAAAGCTAGGGGCGGCCAAACCAAAACATGGCACAAGTCCATGAAGTCACTGACAAGTGGACTGAGTGAGTCATGTTGGTAGGTGTAGACTACCTGATTGGGGACCGCGAGATGATAGCAACCGATGGTTAGAGACCCTGAATGACATGGCTCAAAATCGTTTGCAATGGCGCAGGTGCATCCACTCTTTGTGTTCTCCCAAATTTTGATCTCCTTATTCCTCCTTGTCTCTTTTTTTTTCTCCTCTCAAATTTATTTCACTGTATTATACTCTTTAACTAACATCTCCAAACACTAATCTTCCCGATTACTGCTTATACTCTTATTACCTCTACTACTACGGGATTTGAATCGACCACTGCATCTCTATGCTAATGTGGTGTGGCAACTCGAACTGATGTATGTACGTACGAAGTTCTACGTTGTTACTGACTGACTGACTGACTGACCAAGCTGGTTTTCGGTATATAGACCTTTGTAATATGTTATCTTGTTTCCTATTCTATAGGACATCGAGAAAATGAAATTTTGTGTTTGATTCTGACTCCAGTGTAAATTTGATGGATTTGTGGCAGCCATTTAACATATCCAGGTTGATATTTAGGTCACTCTTTTTACTGCAAATAATAGTGTCATCCATAAACCTTCTGTATAAGTATTAGTTGTCAATCGTCAGTTGGATTACCGTGTTCTCAAGATTGACCATGAAACAACCCGTTTGAGGAGCGTCGAGTAATGAACCTATGGGGATCCCATCAGTTTGTCTGTAGAACTCATTATTAAATCTAAACTGAGCGTTAAAGGTACATTGTAGGAGTGATTCCTTTAGGTGCCCCTTCCAACCAAACTTGGTGATGCTGGTAGACACTTCTAGAGAAGAGGTATATACAGAAGCACGTCACAACTCTTTTGGGCAGTGCTCTGGAAAATCAGTATCAAGGTTTTTGTTTCCAATATGATCACATACGAGGCATATAGTCTCCATTAAAGGCATATCAGTGGAAAGTGAGACCAAATCTAATGATATCATTCTCATTGCGGTTACGTTGAGGTTAGAATAGGATTTATGTTTTAGTCCTACATGATCTCAAATCCTAAGTTAAATGTGGCGAAACTGCTTTCAAACCAAATTCTCTACAGTTGCTATGATGCGCACCACCAGCCAGTTTGATATAGTGTCATTTCACCCACTTTTCACTGGCTTTATTGGGATTCACTTAGAGTACGAAATGATGATTATTTTTCCTTTCACTTCTAAAGATTATAAGAACTTTAGTGGGTATCTAAAAGCAAGTTACAAAGTCAGTTTATGGTCATAATTTAGAAATTTGCGTTCTGCACATGCATTCATTAAATGTATCTCCTTCAGATTACTGGGAACTTAAAAGCTAACAGCACTTCACATCTTTGGTCATCTAAAAGTCAGACAGTCTAAGCGTTACCTCTAAAAGAATGTCTACAAGGAAGCTAAATAAAAATGAACAAAGCAGACAATCCAGGCAAACACCGCTTAGCTTGACCAATAGTCTTCGAGTAGAGGACCTTTTCAAGATTGGTAAACCTTTAACTGACAGATATTGAAATAAAACCTGTCGATCTACAGAGTCGAGTGCTTTTTTAGGGGACCCGGTTGGTTTGTCTTTGTTTCACAACCTGGTGAAGGGCAGATATCTGAAACCAGACTGGTTCTCTCAAATTTGCTCTCCACAAGTCCTAATTAAGCGTCAGGTGATTATCGAAGTTAGTGTTTGCCGACGCTGGGACTGGTTGGAAGAAGCGGAGAGGTGTTCAGTGCATGACATGGTGTCGTGGCATGAAAGAAAGCTGTAAAGGACTGGCTTCCGTTGGTCCTTCACGACTCCCTGGCTGGGGTCCGAGGGGATGGTGCAACACAGTGGCTAGAGACGTTATCAGATATGGCTCAGAATAGAAGCCAGTGGCGATCCTGCTGTAACCTTTTACTTTCTTCATAAAAAGTAGTTGTGTCTTCCTTAACTGAAAGACTTCTTCTGGTTGTACCTTTCTGTTTCCCCATTATTATTATTATTACACTACCTTACACTCATCTGGTCGTTATTGTTCTTCTCTTTTTCTTTTACGCTCTTTACCTTTTTTCCCTTTCCGTTCTCATTGTTTTGTGTGGTGCATATATATTTGGTGCCCTCTTGTACCAATATTTATGTTGAAATAAATGGTAATAAATAAATAAATAAACAGCAATTCACTGATGTTTCTTAATTTTTTGGTTATGGCCACTCGTAAGTATCACTTCTGTTTTTACAACAGTCTGTGTATCATACCAATCCACATCGAGGTGAACGTCACTTTGACGATTACCTAATTGCCTATCTAGTTGTTCTTGAAATATGATCTTGAGATTTTAGTTGTTAAGCTGAACTACAAGTGATCTTCGTACCTCACTTTTTCTACATTCCTTAATACTCAGACAAACATGTGATCCCACTTAGAGATAATTAGAGTCTGAACATGTACTCTAGAATCAGCAACCATCTTTTGTCGGTCTTCTCCAATAGTAGTCGATAAAAATAGAATTTATTTACATCCACCGTCGAGTCGATTTTGGGGGTCATCATGTTGGACGATATCTCTCTTCATGCTTAAAGTTGGTACTTACCAAAAATAAAAGGTTGTCCCTGTGTAGTTGCAGCAAACATTTTCCACTGTCTGTTCGATCAGTTAAGGTACTGTGAAACTCACTTAGGTGTTTTTCATTTTGGCCCCGATCACTACCTATTTGAATATTGAAATCCTCCACACCGATTATGACGTCTGAACTTTTGAGCTTATGAAAATAGATAGCTTTCTGTCACAAATCTATGTCGATTCAAGTTGAAAGCATAAGAGACAATGATATTAGTTGTAGTGAAAAGTCAAAAGTAGAGAATGAAATCTGAAAGGGACCAATGATATCGTAAGATAAAAAGCACAAAATAACAGCCCAAAATTTAAAGGAATGTGATGATCGAACCCAATTCAGATAGCAATAAATCGGTAATAGATTAAAAATGGGCAAACCATATCATGATATTAGTTAGTAAAATTCTTGATTTTTCGATCGGGTTATGCTGATATATATATATATATATATATATATATATATATATATAGTGCTTGTCTTACTTGTTTTGTTTACAGTTTTCATAGTTGACAATTACACGTACAAGTATATTCTTCGATACAATACTTTCCAATATGTCATACGGTAAACGTGGAGGTAGATGGGGTATGAATTTTATATCTGG
Source organism: Schistosoma mattheei (assembly GCA_944470405.2). Taxonomy (NCBI): domain Eukaryota; kingdom Metazoa; phylum Platyhelminthes; class Trematoda; order Strigeidida; family Schistosomatidae; genus Schistosoma; species Schistosoma mattheei. Next base: position 88,565,773 of record OX103947.1, on the reverse strand, counting down.
CTCGGGTCCCCAACATAGTTTGTCAACGCATTCTGTATTCAAGGATGAAAAGTCTGATGTAAATAGACAATCTGACGATTACAAAAATACAAAGCCTTCAAACTTTATTAGAACCGGAGGTGCATCTGTCCCCCCACCGCCATCTCTTGGTTCTCGTAATAGTAGAGGTTATTCAGATCCCAACGAAGTCCTAATAAATCACAGTGCATTTGCCGGGACACAGGGAGGTTCAACACGGGCTTTTGCTAATTTAGGTCGCAAAAGAGTAGCAGACGAGGATGAGTGAGTTTTGTGTTTTAATAATCGTACGTATTTTATTGCACCAAACAAACCCTGCATCCAGATCCACCAGTCTGGGTTACTAGGATTCTATTTTGTTACTCAACAATATATAGACCTATAAGTCTTCAACACTTAATTTACATTGCAATTGCATTAGGATTTAATGGGACCAAGGATGCTAATTTGTAAGCGTAAACTTCTAACAATGAATTTAAAGGTAATTAATGCATTTATTTATTTATTTATTTCAACACATAGATAATGGTACAAAGAGGCACCAAATACATATGCGCCACACAAATCTCATTCGATATGTGTGAGGGCTGTGATACTGCCCGGGTGCCCAAACCGTGACTGTTGACCTGAAAGTTGATTGCGAAACTGCTCAATCAAACTGATTAGTGCTTAATTTCCCCAGTTGTGTATACTGTACGGTAGAATCAATGAGAAATTAAATATGCAATATTTTTGTTTGTTGTCTGTGCTACAACTTAATGTAATAAATGTCTAGTTGTATTCACTAAGTTATGGTACTGTATTGTTCAATCTAACTTAAAAGGATATTCCAAGCTTGTTGAAATTCAATAACTACCCATGACTATAGTTATTACAATATAGGCTTGACCAGTATCCTTGTTGTCCGTTGAAAGTCAAGATTTATCGATTCTCCAAAATTATGGTAGTTAAGCAGTTCAGAGTTGTTTCCACAGGTATGAATAATAGTGTCATAACCACTTTGTTTCTGGATCCTCAGATCAACCATAAATTCAACATATTTTCATACTTTACTGTAGAGCTTTGTTGTGATACTCGAAATAAACATGATAATCATTTTTTATAGGTATCATTACCAAGGTTTGATTTGATAATTTCGAATAAATTGAGCATTGGGTTGATTGTTATAAATAAATATAATATATTTGTAATATCCTAATGAGTAGAAAAATTAGATTTTCTCACGTTTCGTGACTTAGTGTAAGCCACTTCTTCAGAGAATAAATAACCAAATTAAAATTAATCCAAGTTTAAATAGTACAACGGAACAATGCATTGTTCCGTTGTACTTGTCATTGGGATATTACAAATATATTATTTTTATTTATGATAATCATTTTGTTATATCGTGCTTACCATCCTTTCTACTCTTACAAAACACGGAAAATCAGTTCAGAAAAGTAGATCTCACCAGTTTTTATGGAGTCCATATAACCGTCTATAGTTTAATAATAATTGAAAAATAGCATATAATTGCGATTACAATCAATAGCAGAAAAGATTACTCAGTAATTAAATCAGTCAGTCAGTCAGTAACAACGTAGAACTTCGTACGTACGTACATCAGTTCGAGTTGCCATGCCACATTAGCACAGAGATGCAGTTGTCGATTCAAATCCCGTAGTAGTAGAGGTAGTAAGAGTATAAGCAGTAATCGGTAATTAATACAAGATTTTATTTTATGAGTTTTCATATTCATGTCTTGAATAAAAACTAGTGATTGTACTTGGCTTCTTAAACCAAAATGTAGGCGAAACAGGATTCAAATTTGCCGTTTAATGGCCATTTGACCATCGGGATTATGCAACTTCAAGAATAAAACCACCTAAGAAGATTTTATTTAATCGCTTTCTGCTTTCTTATTTCTATGAGTCATTTCTATTAAGTTAAATAATCTGTTAGAAAATTTATATTTACATTTTGGTCTCATACATTGTTTGTTGTTTCGGGTATATCTTCATTGTCAGTGTATTCTGTGCCACTAATTATGGTAATTATCTTTGAAAGTTGGGGTTTATTTGTATCCGTGTTTTCTGGAAGAAGATCCCTTTCGTACAAGCAGCTCATAAATTTGTGTACTACCTAAGCACTTGTAGATGGAGCCATTTTTTGTATGATGACTATGATGTTAAAGGGTTTGTTATTTGGAACATGGTCCTTTTTTCCACTAACCAACCTATACATTTATGCTTTCTTGAAATCGTTTGATAAAATGATTTATTCGACCTAATCATTGTCTATTTTTTGGAACCCCTCGAAATATTAAGATAGCTTGGAGGCTTCATCGAATAGTACTGCTCGAGCAAGCAATCGTGAATGAAACTTCATTTTAAATAACAACCAGGATGTCATTGAAAAGCCTGTTCTTTACATTAACTCAGCTTATTAAGCTCTGCTATCTTAAAATAGGAATATTTTAACTTGCAAGTGTTTTTCAACATATTCGTTATAACCACATTAACAGTCGTGTTTCTTTTTACTATCTAGTTACTTCCTAGAAGATGATGACACAAATAATTTAGAATATCAGCCTGCTCCAGGAAGTCCAGCTGCTACGAAACGTCCAGATCAAGTTGATGTGCAGTCAGATGATTCAGATGATCCTCTAGATCAGTTTATGGCTGGCATAAATGTAAATATTGCGTTTATTTAGTTATTTCTCTTTTTTTTTATATGTAAAATACTTATTCTATATCCTTAAACTCATTGGCTAATTTGAAAATAAGTCAGTCAGTGTATACCGCGAAAAAATGATCTAATCTTGTAAAGTAAAAACTTCTTAACAGTATAGAGAAAAATATGAAAATGTTTATCGTGTTTGTCAAATTCATAATAACAATTTAAAGCCTAGAAAACATCGAGTGTATAAGTACAATTCACTGATTATACATATGTCCTACTCATTGCCTTCTCGTGGCGGGGGTGTTGTCTACGAAAATGAGAGGACGAAAAGCGAATGTCCGGCGCTTTAACCGGATTCCAAATCAATGGTGCACATGGGCTCCAGTATCCTGCGGGAACGAATGGCGTATGAACCAATCGTTGGTCACCGGCTACCATGGGACTGCATCTCCTTACGATGCTCCACTGCCTTGTGGGTTAGACCTTTAGGTCAAAGGCTCGGGGAGTGGCCCCCTAAGATAACCACCTGCTTCGGTTTGGGCACCCGGGCAGTATCACAGCCCACACACAAATGATGAACTCTTTATGTCTATGGAAATTACTTTTGTCGCTTTGAAAAACAAACAATTGATTCAGATTATTATCATTACAATTATTGTCATTATTAATACTAATATTATTATTACTACTATTATTGTCATTATTGTTATTATTATCATTATTATTATTATTTTCCACATTATTCACCCTCTTTTATACTTATACAGCGGCTCGTCTTTGGTGGAATTCCGACTGTATCTAAACGTTCTCGAGTCACTGTCCGGTTGAAAATTGTATGTTACCACCGAATACGAGGACTGAAGCAGATTTTCTGAAACCACGTGCACCATTCAAACTGGCTGCCTTCAACGTTCGCACATTTATGCAGGTCGGACAACAGATAGGGCTGGCTATGTCTTTGGAAAGTCTTAATATCGACGTGTGTTGTCTATCCGAGACCCGTATTCAAGACTCTGGCGAAGTACTACAAATTCGATCTCCATCTGTCGCTTCGAAAAGCTTGTTTTACGTGCGCTTATCCGGGGACCCTGTGGCATCTTCGTCTGGTCTTGCTGGCGTTGGTGTCGCACTAAGCGCTAGAGCTGAGGCAGCACTAGTCGATTGGATCCCCATTAACAGTCGGTTATGTGCTGTTAGATTAGAAAGTTCCATCAAAGTGAGAAGAAATCGGCGTGAGAAACGATGTCTTTTCGTCATCTCCGCCTATGCCCCGACAGATTGCAGCCCGGATGCAATCAAGGATGAGTTTTACCACCAGTTATCAGTTCTTCTCCAGAAAGTGCGTTCGACAGATATTGTAGTACTAGCCGGAGACTTGAATGCTCAGGTCGGGCGTCTAGGCACAGAAGAGAGTCGTTTAGGTGGCCGATGGGGACTCGTTGGTCGCAGGTCAGATAACGGGGACCGTCTACTGCAACTTTGCACAGACCACAACCTGTTTCTGGCTAGCACTAACTTTCGGCACAGTCATCGCCGATGTGCCACCTGGCGTCCTCCCTCTGCATCTCAAGCCTGGACTCAGATTGATCACATCGCGATCAGCTACCGCTGGCGTGGTTGTGTAAAAGACTGCCGCTCCTTTTGGAGTACCTATCTGGACTCTGACCATGCCTTGGTCTGCGCCAATCTTGCCTTACTTTTCAGTGGACAACGAAGTGAACGCCATCAACGGATTGATGTTAGCAAGCTGGTTGCAACTTCTGTTGCAAGTAAGTATCGAACCGAGCTAGCCTCTAGGCTAGCTACCACTCCACCGAAAAGTATAGATGAGCATTGGTTGCAATTGCATGACGCCATGAAAATGGCGGGAACAGTCAGTTGTGGGTTTGCGAAACGTCCCGCCTTTAAGCACTGGGTTTCTTCTGGTTCCTTACAACTCATTGAAGCCCGTCGGTCTACTCCGGGTGACCGTGAGTTTGACCATAAACGAAGGATGTTACGTAAGGAAATTGGGCAAAGCTTGCGTAAGGACCGAGAAGCCTGGTGGTCGATGCGTGCTAATGAGCTGGAAGCAGCAGCTGCATCTGGTAACTACCGGAAGCTCTTCCAGCTCATCCGAGCCACTGGCAGCAAGAAGTCTGGTGTGAGTGAAACAATCTGCGAGGATGATGGGATGCCAATCACTAACATCCATCGACGTCTTGGACGATGGGCAGAATTTTTCGAAGGGCAGTTCAACTGGCCTGCTGCTCCGGCAACATCGGTCAGACTGTCCTGCCCTCCATGGCCGGTGACGACTGATCCACCAAATGAGGAGGAAGTCCGCAAGGAACTCCAACTCTTGAAGCGTTACAAATCACCTGGCCCAGATGACTTACCTCCGGCTCTTTTTAAAGATGGTGGTGACTTTTTGACTAAGGAATTGACGACGTTGTTTACAAAGGTTTGGGAACTAGAGTGTGTACCAACGTCATGGAATGAGTCGATAGTTGTCCCTATCTTTAAAAAGGGTTCACGTCGTTCTTGTAACAACTATCGGGGGATAAGTTTACTTCCGATTGCGTCCAAGCTATTGGCTTCCGTCATTCTTCGTAGGTTGTTCAAAACCCGAGAAAGATTGACTCGCGAGGAGCAGGCTGGGTTTCGTTCTGGTCGAGGATGTATTGATCATATCTTCACCCTCCGCCAAATGTTAGAACACCGCCATACTTTTCAAAGGCCAACAATCGTAGTGTTTCTTGACATCAGGGCTGCCTTCGATTCGTTGGACAGGACTGTTCTCTGGGATTGTCTATTGAAGAAGGGTGTGCCTGAGAAGTTTATTAACATCCTGAAAGCCCTGTATAAAAACACCTCAGGCAGAGTGAGGGCATACAACCACCTCTCTCCATTGTTCCATTCGAGCAGTGGGGTTAGGCAGGGTTGCCCAATCTCACCATTCCTCTTCAACTTTGCCATCGATGACATTCTGGAAACAGCTCTGATGAATGTAAGTAATGGTGGTGTGGATCTGTTGCCTGGAGAAAGACTTCTCGACCTTGAGTATGCGGACGATATTGTCTTACTGTGCGATAATGCCCAAGGCATGCAATCCGCACTTAATCAGTTGGCAATCAGTGTCCGTAGGTATGGTATGTGCTTTGCACCTTCGAAGTGCAAAGTACTTCTACAAGACTGGCAGGATTCTAATCCTGTACTCACCCTGGACGGTGAGCAGATAGACGTAGTTGAGAAGTTCGTGTATCTGGGTAGCTGCATAAGTGCTGGTGGGGGTGTGAGTGATGAGATCAATGCACGAATAGTGAAAGCCAGAGCGGCTTATGCCAATCTGGGCCACCTTTGGCGCCTTCGTGATGTTAGTCTGGCTGTAAAAGGTCGGATCTACAACGCGTCGGTGAGAGCAGTTTTGCTCTATGCTTGTGAAACCTGGCCTCTCCGAGTTGAGGACGTTAGACGACTCTCTGTGTTCGATCATCGCTGTCTCCGAAGGATTGCTGACATTCAGTGGCAACACCATGTCAGTAATGCAGAGGTTCGGCATCGTGTGTTCGGGCACAGAGATGATAACTCAATTGGTGTCACCATCTTGAAACACCGACTTCGGTGGCTTGGACATGTTCTCCGAATGTCGTCCCAGAGAATTCCACGTCGTGCATTATTTGCCGACTCTGGGACTGGTTGGAAGAGGCGGAGAGGTGGTCAGTGCATGACATGGTGTCGTGGCATGAAAGAAAGCTGCAAAGGACTGGCTTGTGTTGGTCCTTCACGACTCCCTGGTTGGGGTCCGAGAGATGGTGCTACACAGTGGCTAGAGACGTTATCAGATATGGCTCAGAATAGAAGCCAGTGGCGATCCTGCTGTAACCTTCTTTTACTTTCTTTCTAAAAAGTGGTTGTGTCTCCTTTACCTGAAAGATTTCTTCTGATTGTACCTTTTCGTTCCGTCGTTACTACCACACTACCTTACTCCAATCTCTTCGTCATTGTTCTCTTTTTCTTTTGCGTTCCCTAGTTTTTTTTTTCTCTTTCTATTTCTCTTCGAATTTTCATTGTTTTGTGTGGCGCATATATATTGGCGCTCTCTTGTACCAATATTTATGTGTTCAAATAAATAAATAAATAAATAAATATGTCTTTATTAGCATCGGCATATGCAGTAGTACATCTAATTATGGGAGGAAGCTAACAAATTTCCTATGACTGTTCAAACCTTGATAATTTAAGTTGCCAACTAATTGAGTATCTCATTTACAGCTTTACTGTTTCGTGAATGATTTTTTAATCTGAGTTTTTAATCCTTTCGAGGTTTGCAACAGAATTTAGTAATGTCATTATTTACAATTATCAGAAGGGGTTTGTGGAGATTTTTAGAAATTTTCACAGATTGAAATCATGAGTCAGTTGAAGCTAGACCACCATTGAAAACCTGGAAGCACTGGACGGCCGTTTCGTCCTAGTATGGGACTCATCAGTAGTGCGCATCCACGATCCCGCACCACGCGGGGCTCGAACCCAGGACCTACTGGCTTCGCGCGCGAGCACTTAACCATTATTTACAATTGCCTATGAATTAAATCTCAATAAACACATTAAAACCAAGTATTGATATATGTCAATCAATTTGAATTAATACATTTGATATTGATATTGTAAAGTAAAATCTATAAAAACGTAAACTAACAAATATGACAAAAGATTATCAATAGAAGGGATATAAAGTGATAAAACCCTTGGTCTAAGTTTCATACTAGTTTTTGTTGTTGTTGTTATTATTTCTGTATGTTTGTATGCGCACGCGCGCGTGCGTCAAAATCACCTGTTTTTTTTTCATTCAACTATTCATATGTAAACTAGGAAGAGGTTAGAACACTTCATTCTGGCGAGAAATCTATGACTAAAGAGTCAAGTAGTAAGGCAAAGAAAAGTACCAAAGGTGATGGAAAGTAAGTAACTTATTATTATTTTTAGTTTTTTGAAGAAAAAAATATTTATTTTATTTGCATTTTCGTTATGCTTCTACTCAGATCTATCTATCGATGTACGTCTGTCTATGGTATACAACTCGATGTATGTACCCGCGTCTGTGTGATGTGGGGACTGCACCCATTTACGTCAAAACTTACAAGACAAGAGGTTAGAGAGAGAGAAAGAGGCAGAGAGTAAAGCAATACATGATCTTATGCATTTCTTTTCTACAGTCAACCTTTTTGGTTATTAAATAAGTGATATATCCTAACCATAATATAATTTATATTTCTTCTATGTGTAATATATTCAGCAATATTGATTTGTTATGTGTGATCTATGTCTGATCATCTCAATGTGTTGAATTGTTTACTCTGTTCATTTATTTTGCCATTGCTTTCTCAGTGGTTTTTTTATATCCGACCAATGTTTCGCAAATGAAATCAGCCTGTGAAATCATTGACTTTGTCCAAGCTGTATTTCAAGAGGTCTAAACGTTCTTATCAGTGTTTGTGAGATAATCGTAATCTTTATTTGGTGGCTTTAGGTCGTTCAATATAAATGCGCCTACCTCGAAGCACGTTAACTGGAGTACGAATAAGTTGAAAGAAAATTAAGGGACGATCAAACCAAGACATACATCAGTCCATGAAATTTTCGATTATTGAACTAGACTTTTAATAAATGCAGACTACCTGATTGAGGTCTGATACAACAACTGTGATCAGTGGTTAGAAACATCAGGGTTGATATCAGTCAAAATAGGCCAAGATGATTCAAATGCATTCACTGGTTGTCTTACTCTTGATCTTTTGTCCCAGTATTCCTTCATATATATCTTTAATTTGATCTCTTCGAATCATATTATCAATGTTCAGTCTTAATTATGATCATCGCGCCTACATTATTAGTTATTCATGTTGTTGTATTGATGTCTCATGACAATCCACATTTGTGTTAGTCTTTATGTTGGTTGTAGTTGATTAATCAGAGTTTCTCTCCTATTTAATATTACTTAAATCATATGAACATCCATACCAAATAAATATGATCGTTTGTTTGTTTTCATCGATTATTTTATTAGAGGTGTACGTGATGATATTGAACAAGAAGATGAAATTGAATCATATCTTAGATTTATGGAAGAAAATCCACATCTTGGATTACCTGGTGATGATGAAGAAGAAGTATATGAATATGACGCTGATGGAAATATTATCGGTACAGAGAAAAAGGTGAACAATTCAGGGTTTTTTTCTAGTTTCTGTAACAACTATCACTGTGTTCTCTATATTTTCAAGATTTTAATTTTTTCTACGAATAAGTAATTGTAAATTGTCTTAGATTTGTGTATTTGTTCAGTATATCAGTTTAAAGGTTAATGCTTCGTTATCTTGTCCTTTTCATAAACTTTTAGGGAGAGAGGGTATCACTTGTAAACAAGCATTTTTAAGATAACTGTAACAGTCTGTTCTGGTTTAGTAGATAATACAAATAATTAAACCCACTATATGTTCTCATGCTCAAGACTGTATGATTTATGAGATATGGTCTTCTGTCAACAACATTCAAGTGAGCCTAAACCTTGATACATGTAACAGGGTTCAAACTAACCAAGGGGTAGTAACAAATGGAAGTTGTGGGTTAGCTTTTTGGTTGACCAAATCGAAGTACGCAGAATGGGAGCTCAAACATGCGACTTAGTAGTTGAAAGTTGAATACTTCAATTGACCTACTTTTTTTATGAATCTAATAAATTTAACACAATTTTCCTTTCTATCCGTTTTGACTTTCAATTTCTGTTCACCCAATTAATTGGATCATGAGTCTTCATTAATTTCGTGTTCTCTTATACAAGACAATATAAAAGTATCATAAGCCAATTGCATAATAGTTACATAGTAAAAATAGATATAATAATTTTAAAGGTTTCACCTCTTTCATCTATCCACTTTTATCTAACAATACTTATCATATAACCTTTTTTGTACTTACTTTGTATATATAGACTATTGATCCATTACCTCCAATTGATCATTCCATGATAAATTATGCACCATTCGCTAAAAATTTCTATGTTGAACATGCAGAAATATCTAGTTTAGATGAAGCTGGTGTAGATTCACTTCGAGATAAACTTGGTTTACGTGTTAGTGGACCTAGTCCATTACGACCTGTTTGTTCATTTGCTCATCTTGGCTTAGATGAACCGTTAATGGAAGCAATACGTAAAGCTGGTTATACACAACCGACACCAATTCAAGCACAAGCTGTTCCATTAATTTTAGCTGGACGTGATGTAATTGGAATTGGAAAAACTGGTAGCGGTAAAACTGCCGCTTTCTTATGGCCACTTATTATTCATATTATGGATCAAGTAAGTGTAAAATCAACTTCAGCAATATGTAAGCAATATCTTTTCGTAAAACAGGGTCTCCCTAAACAGAATGTTCTTATACTAAATATAATGATAATGCAGAAGAAGTTCAATTTGTAGAATACAATAAGAATAGTCTTTTTTAATTAAGAAAGTTTATCTTATTTCTATAAAAAGTGTAATTGAATATATTCGACTTCAGAGACTCCACCACAAACTGACACATTCATATCCTTATACGAAATCGTTTTTTTACTACCGTTGAAGTAACTACTTCTATGAGTTTGGTGTTGATGTTGTTGTGCTAATGAGGTATGGCAACTTGGACCGATGGATATATGTGCCTGGTCCTATGTTGTGGCTGACTGACTTGAGTATGAACCACACTGTATGAGGAAGCTAGTGTTTACTAACCGATTGCCCAAACTGAAGTAGGCGACGCGATATTCCAACTGTGGATGTATACACAAACTATCTAATAAGTAGGATACACTCCTAGTTTGTTTGTCATTTTCGAATCAGTGAGATCGTATACACCATTCACTAATTATTCTTATTTTTTAACATATTAACCGACTACATTTCCATGTACTGGATTGCTGATATTGAAGTGCATAGGTGAGTCGGGGCTGATGGTCTATATCTTTAACCGATAAGCTATCGTTATAAAATTGAAATTCAATAACCAAATAAAAGATCATTTACTAGGCTCTGAATTGCATAATTTACGTAAGGGTCCCAATATTACCCCTGAATGTCCAAAATACTATGGATTGAACGGGGTTTGGACTGAAAATCTAGTGGATGAATGTTGAACACTCCATTGTCTTAATTTTGCTGCAACACAAACCGTTTTCTGTCTTTTTCCAAAGTCGCACACGCACGACATAAACTCAGTGAATAAGATATTCCTGAGTTCTAAGCACACAATTGTATTTAAACACTTCCAAGAACACTCTGGAGCATTTACTCCCATAATGGTTGTATATATTTTTCTTTAGGTATAGATGATTGTTACTTACAGATAATGTAACGCGTTAAACTTTCATTTGTATTGATGTCTAGAAGATCCAAACATTGTAATATGCATGTTTATTGGATTACTGATCCCAATTCATACTACGTCGTTCTTTCTTGAGAACATTTATCAGGCATCAAACTAAACCTATCACGTAATAAACAGCATTACTACTCAGCTTCTGAGAACTTTTCAAACGTAGTGTCAATCGATCTGTAGCTCACCTGGTCAAAAGTTGGGTGCCTTGACAAATAAGTCATTTTCATAAATTGCACATTAATGTCACATGCCTAAATATATGATTGGCCAATAATCCCTCTTAGAGTTTCTTGCGTTTTATTTGGTGCTCATAAGATGACCTTGTAATCAGTCTCCCAAATAGTTGGTCGACGAAACGCGCATTCTGGATTCTACTACTAGCCACCATCCATGTCCTTACACTTGGGACAATCCACGCAAGATTAAAATATCCCAAAAGAAACTGGCTAGTTACAGTTTTAAACACCAATGGGAAGATTCAGATAACCAATACAAATGTTACTAAAGTTTATTGATTCATTCTTTTGTATCCTTAAGCTACTGTTTGAAATTTCGTAGAACTGATTTACTTACTGGTAAAGTTTTACAAGCCAAACATCTTACTTGATTCAGCTTTCACCAATTTAAGACGAGTTTAGAAATTCATCTGTTGTAGATAATTAAATCGTACAGTGAGTGTCAAGTTTAATTTTCCAATTTTTTGATATACATTAGGACAATTTTGTTTACATTAGTTTTGATAAATAAATATTCATATATATATTTATGTATGTTTGTATAAATATAGCCGGAATTAAAACTGGGAGATGGTCCTATCGGTGTGATATGTGCACCGACAAGAGAATTAGCATTACAAATCTATAGTGAAGCTAAAAAGTTAGCTAAAGTGTATAATTTAACGGTTGTCTGTGCCTATGGTGGTGGAAGTTTATGGGAACAACAAAAAGCTTGTGAAGCTGGATGTGAAATTCTAGTTTGCACACCGGTGAGTTATTATATATATATATATATATATATATATATATATATATATATATATATATATATATATATATATATATATATATATGGTATTTGTGATGGAGTTGTTGTAACTTATGGTTTCTCTAGTTCCTTGTTTATTTTTTTCAGTCAATTTGCTGTAAATGTTCCATAGGATGATATACATTAGTCATTAGCAAGATCAACACTCCTTTATGTTGTGCGAAAACAATTTGTTTAACCTTGAATCTGTCTTTTTTTTTGAAAATCTTTAATCAACTCAAAAGTGCATAATGGTGTAACAATTTCACATCATTTTCTTATTTTATGCATTATTATTCGTCCCACTTTATGGATATGAAACATGTCCATTAAGAATCGAAGATATTCTTAGGTTACTAGTATCCGATCATAGATGTCTTGGTAGCATTGTTCATGTGTTTTGGGACCACGGAGTAACCATTGTCTGGGTTGGGAATAGGGTACTAGGTAAGGATGTCAAATCGATTGATGAAATAGTAAATCTTCAAAAGAATTGGTTGAGATATGTGTTGTGGATGCCCAACTACCATCTAATTCGATGGGCGATGTTGTATGGTGTAGGAGTAGCTTGAAAAAAGGGCTAGGGTTGACCAAACCAAAACACGGCATCAGTCCATGAAATCATTGACAATTAGATTGAGACATATTAATCTTTTTATATTTTTTCATCATTAAAGAGATTATATACAATTCCAGTTTCACCGTCAATACTACTGTCGATAAATAACTTTGACTCAGAAACATGAAAGATCATGTATCACGTTTTTGTTTGATTAATTACCTATACTGTTACCATATTTAGTGTGTTTCCAGAAAGTTCTAAAAGTTCACCGTCGGTTGCAAATCTCTAAACACTCTCGATTTTCTGTACATAAACTAATTTTGGAGGGAAGCTCTTACTCATATTTTGTGCCTTCTCTCTATTGTTCAAGTTGATGTGCAGTAGTTTATAGTTATAGGAAGCGGTTAGGAAGGTAATAATAAACCTTCCAGTAGCAGACTTACCAAAATGTGAAATGTTATCGATGATACTTTTATCATCTATCCTGATAATAAAGGATCATATCAAACAAGCTTCTTAATTGTTTGAATTTATGTCCAGAGATTTTGGACATTTTCCCCGTTCATATTTATTTGTTGAGTCTTGTAAATTCAAGTATAATTCCTACTAAGGAATTTATGTCAAGTCTTAAAGTTCAGTATGTTCATGTTTTTCACTCGTAATGCTAGTTTGTGATAGATTGATATGTATATATTACTACCATTGAAGTAACTGGCTTTTATCACGTGATCTATCCACCAATCAAAATACGACTTATACAATCTTAGCACTATGCCAAACCAATGATGTTCGACCGGTATGAATAGCCTAGCGTCCTTATTGATCCTATGTTTGCTTAGCCCGTCCGCTTGAGTCCAGAACACAATACCAGCTTCTGCAATATAAATCGAATCGAATCATTTATTTCAAGCATACTCGGTTTTATATATCAACCAGACAGACCACAACGTACCATAAAATAGAAAATAACATTGTACAATATTTGGCCAAATGTGTCTGTGAACGTGGGAGGCAGTAGTCAATAAACTGAACATAACTTAAGAACCGTAAATCGTACAACAATAAATTATAGGTCAAAATAAAGCTTATAATAAGAGAAATATAAATATGCATAATCTAATTATTGAATAGTTATACCCTAAGAATATATCGACTGGATCATGAAGACGTCAACGTCTGAAGGGAAGCGCGGGATACAATGGACATATAAGATGCAGTTGGACGATCTGGACTTCGCAGATGATCTGGCCCTTCTATCCCAAACGCAACAACAGATGCAGGAGAAGATGACCAGTGTGGCAACAGCCTCAGCAGCAGTAGGTCTCAATATACACAAAGGGGAAAGCAGGATTCTCTGATACAACACAGACTGTACCAATCCAATCACAATTGACGGAGAAGATTTGAAAGATGTAAAAACCTTTACGTATTTGAGCAGCATCATTGATAAACAGGGTGGATCTGATGCAGATGTGAAGGCGCGGGTCGGCAAAGTAAGAGCAGCATATTTACAACTGAGGAACATCTGTAACTCAAAGCAACTGTCAACCAACACCAAGGTCAGGATTTTCAATACAAATGTCAAGACACTTCTACTGTATCGGGCAGAAACCTGGAGAACTACAAAAGCCATCATCCAGAAAATACAGGTGTTTATTAACAGTTGTCTACACAAAATACTTCAGATCCATTGGCCGGACACTATTAGCAACAACGTACTGTGGGAGAAAAGAAACCAGATCCCAGTGGAGGAAGAAATCAGGAAGAAGCGCTGGAAGTGGATAGGACACACATTGAGGAAAGCACCCAACTGCGTCACAAGGCAAGCCCTCACATGGAATCCTCAAGGCCAAAGGAGGAGAGGAAGACTAAAGAACACATTACGCCGAGAAATGGAGACAGACATGAGAAGAAAGAACAAAAATTGGATAGCACTAGAAACGAAGGCCTAGGACAGAGTGGGTTGGAGAATGCTGGTCAGCGGCCTATGCTCCATTGGGAGTAACAGGCGTAAGTAAGTAAAAGTAATTAGTCCATTAAAAGGTCTCAGAAGTTATTCGTGATTTAATCTTCGCTCGGATATAACAGGTTCTATGAATTTGGTGTTCATCTTGTTGTATCAATGAACTATTGGCAACTTTAACTGATGCATATATGTATCTGTTCCTATGTTATAGATGACTGAGTGGATAGTTGAGTATACCTTAATAATTAATGCAGAATAAACTAACATATAGGGTTTATCAATCAAATGAACTAATAAGTAGTAGTCTAACCTGTAATCTGTATAAGAAAACACTTATTAAAGATTGTATTTGTTTCCTTGTCCCAGTTGTTCATTCTTATATTTCTTTCTTTCTTTCTTTTTTTTTTAATTATTTTTACAATGTTTTAGGGTAGATTAATTGATATTGTAAAAAAGAAGTCAACTAATTTACGTAGAGTTACATATCTTGTATTTGATGAAGCTGATAAAATGTTCAATTTAGGGTTTGGTAAATTTATTTTCTAAGTGTATGTATATCATGTGATACGTACGTCTGTTGTATTTGATCTGTTCATATGTGTCTGTATTTTTGTTTTCTTTTGATTCATTCACAATGTGTTTTACCTTATGAGCTTGTAAAGTGTAACCTTTAAAAAATAGAAAATTTTCATAGGTTATACTGTTATATGATCCATTAATGTGCTTACGAAGCATATTGCTCTTGTGAATTATGATATGTGATTCGATGCAGGAGGGTACTAGGCAAATCGCTCGATAATATTGTGCAAGTTTATCTAATGAGCTAATTGGGATATACATTATGTATTGCCAAATACCACTTACCTCTACGTGTAATTTTGATTAAAAGAAAACTGAGAGGTTGGGGCAAATCAAAATATGCATTGTTCAATAAAGTCAGTAGTGATTTGACTGAATCATGTTGGTAGACTCAAATTAGTCGGTTGAGGTTCATGCAATCATCGTAACCAATGGTTGACAATGTTGAGTAATATGGCTTATAATTAGTCGTAATGATACAACTGTTATACGTATCATTGTTATTCCCTATTATCATGAATCAATTAGAATTGGAAATGTCAACTATTTGATTTTCAACACTCGATAGTTTAAATTCTAGTTCTATATCATCCAGTTTAATACTGAAGGTCTTGAGTATGTTGACG
Source organism: Schistosoma mattheei (assembly GCA_944470405.2). NCBI lineage: Eukaryota > Metazoa > Platyhelminthes > Trematoda > Strigeidida > Schistosomatidae > Schistosoma > Schistosoma mattheei. Next base: position 88,549,939 of record OX103947.1, on the reverse strand, counting down.
CTCATGCCCACTATTGATGAATCTTAAACAACTATCTGATTTCCATCGACACATTAACTCTATTCGATAGATTATGACAAATTATTTTTATAAAAATTATATCGAATATTATTGTTTATTTATTTGTTTACTATTACTGTTATTCAAATTTAGAACCTCAGGTTCGTTCAATCGCCAATCATGTAAGACCTGATCGACAAAGTAAGTTCAATGAATTATTTGTGATTGTATAATATTGATCACAATAAATATTTTACTCTCTTTTCTGTTATTTAACCATATGCAAGCCTTCATCGACATGTGTGTTATACATAACTCAGTCACTGAACGATATCCCAATGTACTGTAGAGTCTAATATGGGAGAGATTCGAAATACAATTAGGGTTGGTCAATCAAGATTATAATATGATATCAGGTCATCGAATTTGAGACTGAACTTTATTCAAGGAGTTAAATTTTCTGATTGGATTAATTGAGATGATCTATGTATTTGTGGTTTTTAAATTCTAATTACCTTAGATGAATGTCAGCAATTTTTGTAATCAAATTCAAAGTTGTTCTAAAGTTCTAAGTGTTTCTTACAATCACAAGTTACTATTGTATATTGAAATGTAAAAATATATAGAAAACAGTTTTTTAGATTGTATTGTTCAACCAAATCAATATTATAGTCTGATTTATTTCTTTGTTACATGTTGTAATAAGACTAAGAAGCAAGTACTGAGTTAATCAGTAGTAAAAATGTGTTATATTATGTAATACTATGGATGTGCAGTTAGCAAGAAACACTGAAATTTATTTATCGAGTGGACTACACCTTTGAATTTTGCCCGTGTATCAGTTCATGACATGAACCCGTACTACGAAAGATACGTGTATCATAAGACTAGGTCTGCCGGTCTATCAGCATTCTCCATTTAGGGTCCTAGAATTTGTGGCTTAAAACGTCACCAAGCATAAGTCAGAATAAGAAACCAGTGGAGATTACGCTGTAATTTTCCGTTATATTATGAAAGTGAGAGGAAACTGTGGAACTAGAGGTCCTACGTGGTGGTCAGTCAATCGTTCATAAGCAACTAACTGTTGTTTGGATCAATATGATTTTAAACCTATGAGTCCCATCCTTCACAGATATATCCTGCTATTTATTCTTACCTGATGTGTTTTCCGATTGTTGCAAGGTTAGATATTTAAAAATAATGGAGTGACGACTTTAGGATAACGTCAGTCAACAACTGAGCGCAGTTTGGTGAGATAAACAAGCATAGATCCATGTGTTAGTTGGCTAAATTTATTTGACAAGAAACCCAGGACCTAGGTTTCGTGCTGTTCAACACTCATCAACAAGAGGTACTTTTAGTCCTTAGGGAACTGATGCTTCCTGTACGATGCGATCCCATATCACACTGCTTCACAATCAACGACGTTATCACTGAGCTATTCAGGCTACAACCGACTACATCTAAACAACTAGGGTCAAAACATAGTACAAGCAGTGTCTGGTCACTAAGATTAATGGCCACATCACCACCTGATCAACAGAATTCGATCAACACTAAGGAATAGGCAAACATGAAATTGGTTGCTCATTTATTATGACTGGTCAATGCATAAATTTCTGTGCTCGGCTTTCAGCCACACTCTAGGTATGACTGCTAATAGTAATACTACTACTACTACTACCCAGCTTCTATAAATCAAAGTAGGTGGAACAGGATTAGAACTTGCAACCCTAACTGTTTGAAATGATGAATCCCACTCAATAGAAAATAACCATCCGATTTGATTGTAAATATACCTTCCTGTCATTAATATAGTAGTATATCATTTACTATTCGATCTCTTAAAATGCTTATTCTTTAAGTAAATAGAATATACATAAATTCAAACCAATTTTTAGCTCTTCTCTTCAGTGCCACATTTAAACGTCGACTTGAGCGATTGGCCAGAGATATTCTACTTGATCCTGTTCGTATTATACAAGGTGAATTAGGCGAGGTAAGTGTTAAAGTTTATTAATTTTGTAATCTTTCATGTTTCTAATTTCTTTTGGATTAAAATGTTATTGAATGAATTAAGCAATCATTATATATATGTGCGTGTGTGTGTTAGGTGATAGAATTTCGTTTTAGTTCCATGCTCATATATACTCATCTTGGCAGAAGTACACATTTTATATCTACAATTCATACATGAATCAGTGTACTTTTTCTGGAAATTATCTTGTAACTTTGATTTCTTTTATCTTAATTTTACTCGATTGTGTAGTTACACTGTTGATCAACTTGAGTAACTGATGTACATTTTTATTCCCATGTATTTAAATCCGAATCTCCAGGCATCTTAGTAATGATACAGAGTCCAAGAGACTTGCAACCTTAGAATAAAAAGGAATTCCAAAGACAAATAGTTCACATATGTATTATATAGTTGCAAACCTGTCATGATTTTGTTCTTCAGAACCAGTTATACTTACGCCTGTTACTCCTCGTGAGGGAGCTCTTCTAGGGTTACTGCCGGTCCCATGCCGTGTGAAGGAGGACGGTTGGGCATGGGGTCAGCAAACCTATCCCTTAGAAAACACCCTTGCTAAAAACACTAAATAGGATAAGCCATTTAAACTCGGTCTTTCTAGTTGAAGGATCTTCATTCAGAAGAATTATGATGCCTCATGGTGAAAATCGAGATTCTTCGGAAGAACCAGTTATAGAGATAGAAAATTCATTACACAAACCGTCAGAATCACAATCATCAGTCTTCTCATAAAACAAAGGTTAAAACTTAAGGATCAAAGTCATATCATAATTTCAATGTGAAGAAATAAACAAATCACGTATAGAGATTTCATGTAGTAAATATATTAAAATGAAATTAAGGGAATTAATATCTTATTCCTCTTCTACCGACGAACTTCATCAATGAGATGATAAATGAATCTGTTGTAAAAAATTTCATCTTTTACAAACGAACTACTCTCATCCCCAATATTTGGTTTTCTTTACTGTCATCACTATCAAAATTCTTTCAGGTTATAACAACATATGGTTTGTGTTTAGAGGGAAAAGAACAGCCAGCAATTATTTCTGTTTGAACATGTAAATCAGGTTTCTGAAGCCTAGTACCAATGGCTTCAAGAAACTGGAGCTTGACTGTTTTCTAATCACCTTCAAAAATTTAACGTATCGACCTGATGTCCTGTGTTCAAGAGATATCTATAGATTATTGAACTATTAAAAATATTCTCTTTTTTTACTGAAGGTCTTCTGAAATATGGTCAAAGAGTTAAAATAAGTCATTCCTCATCCTCAACCAGTGTAACCGTTTGGGCAGGTACACATACACCTATTATCATTAATTGAAATGTCCCAAAACTGTAGACATGAATACTGTTCAATACGTATTTGTTTTTAGGCTAATGAAGACATAACTCAGCATGTTGAGATTTTCGATAAAATCGAACAGAAATGGGATTGGTTAACACGCAATTTAGTCAGATTAACCACTGGTAAGTAATCATTCCTAAAATGTGAGAAAAGTTTTGTTGTTAAGTTGTTTTCTGTTTTCTTAAGGTTTGTTGCAATAACAGTATTAATTATTTATGTTTTGTTGATGAAATGGTTGTGAGGAATGTGTGATGCATGGTTACTGTCTGAACACCATCAACAAGCAATAGTGTCTCCTGCCTAAGAGTTTGGAAATAGAGACCAACGGCAGCCGACAAAGTTGGTTTCATTTGTCTTGTGAGATATAAATCTCCACTCCTGGTTAGCATCAGTGCAATTATCATAATCTATAGTTGAATTTCCAATGTAATACAATTCAAAATCACAGAAACTAAAACGTATTTACCTTAATTTTTGATCTTGCTTCATTATTATCAAAGTCAAATGCTAATACATTTTAGAGTGATTCAGAGGTCCAATAATTTATATACTTTGTATCATTTTTTTCCCTCTGAAACCTACATCTTATCATTGTGTTATCTGTAATCTTACCAAATTTGATTTTTATTTCGCGTTTTCTCTCTAGAGGGAAGTGTACTTATTTTTGTGACACGTAAAGTTCACAGTGAAGAGGTTGCACAAAAGTTGAAGTCACGTGATTTAAAGGTTCTTCTCATCCATGGAGATATGCATCAATCCGACCGTAATACTGTGATACAAGCATTCAAACGTCAAGAAGCTCCTATCTTAGTGGCTACCGATGTTGCATGTAAGTCCCAACTGGGTATACAAACAAAAAATAAACATTACATTTCTATTTATAGCGATGATAGTGAGATAGCGACAAACAATCATAAAAATGTAAATCTTAAGCAATCTTTTTTTCCCTGAAAATGAATGAAAAGTTAGTATAAGGATATGGAATAGCAGATTTTATGTTTTGATTATCTTCAGAATGTCCATTTAATCCTACTTAGCATTCGCTAACTGTATGTATATGCGTCCCAATGTAAGTGTTCATACTAAGACTTTAAACTCAACGCATCTATAGTTTCAAGCGTCATGTGATAAGACCGCCAATCAAAATCCGGATCGGTATGACATATTTTCTCTGAGTTGACCAATTACTCATCTAACCAGCACTATTAACTTTGATCCAACTTCCAAGTCTTTATTGGTTCCCGATTCTGTAGCTCCTTTGCCCGTTAAATCCGAAACACAGTAATCAGCCCCCACCATATGAATATTATATTTCAAACATACGTAGTTTATGTATAAACATACCCGACCACATCAAAGCAAAAAAGGAAAAAACAATAAATATAAAAGATCAAGCCAAAAAGTGACTGTGAATAGGACAGTCTATGAATAGTAAACTGGCAGCAGCTTACGATTAGTAAACCATACAACAGTAGTTAATTGGTCAATCGAAAGCCTTTAATAGAATATATTAATAATTTAGTTAATAAATTCACTTGGTGTTGTTTTACTTGTATCTTCCCATTGTTATTTAGGACTGCAATTAATCAGTCTCGTGTTGGCATATGTGCATTCTGTGCGGATTGCCTCGATATAGCCTTAAGTCACAAGCTTTTTAAGCAAAGATGGATAGTGGCTAGCAGACAGGCTATCAGATCTCAGTAGCTAAGTGGATAACGCGATAACGTTTGAAGCGAACGGTACTGGGTTCGAGTCCACTAGTGAGCATTTACATCCATCTGACGAGTCCCGAGTAGGACGAAACGCGCGTCCTGGATTCCACTGCTAGTCGCTATCCAATTTAGTTGAGAATTATACAATCATCCATAAATTAGTTCTGAAAGTTATCGTTCAACTTGTTTGTATATTTCCCCATTGTTAATTGTGAGAAATGAATTTCGATCAGTCTTTGTTGCTATAGGTAATAACGAAACGTATCCACTTTCGAATAGCTCATATATCAGTCATATATATATCAACGGAAATACTGATCAAATACAATCTTAGATTTATTACTAACAAATAATAGAAACCTATACAAATGGAAATAAATTACTTTTAAACAACCCCTAAATTAGTAGGAGTGTAGTGAACGAGAACACCAGTGGGAGCAATTGAATGCATTTGAATACAAAATTACAGGATATCTCACTAAAATCTGAGAATCATACAGTAAATACTTAATTTGTCAAATATCAATCAATTGTCTCAAACTTGATTGCTCCTTTAGCACATATCAGTCAATCGTCTCAAACTTCACTGTTCCTGCATTTCCATACCAATTGATTTCTGTTCTTGTTCTTCCCTTCTTAACCTTCGGCTGCTAGACATTCTATTCCTGACTAGCGTTATATACTACTTATGACAATATAAGTAGCACACACCACAGGAGTATATGTTCGATGATTTTCAAATAAAGTCTACTTCTCTATAAATTTGTAATTGTAATTAATACGACTGTAGATAACTTAGTGATTATTACGTTTTATTTATTTGAACATAAATACTGGCACAAGGGGGCACCAGATACATATGCGCCACACAAATCTCATTTGATGTGTGTGAGCGCTGTGATACTGCTCGGGTGCCCAGACCGAAACAAGAGTTTTCCTCCTTAGAGGGCTACACCCCGAGCCTTCAACATAAAGGTCTAATTCACAAGGCAGTGGAGCAACGTGAGGAGATGCAGGTCCATGGTAGCCAGTGACCAACGATTGGTTCGTATATCATTTGTTCCCTCAGGGTATTGGAGCCCATGTGGAGCATTGGTTTGGAATCAGGGTTTTTCAACTCCCCTAGGTGAACCCTCTATGTTCACCAACCCGGTTGAAGCTTCGAACATTCACTTTTCATCCTCTTGATTTCGTAAACAACAGTAGTGCCACGAGAAGGTAGTGAGTAGGACTTCGCTGGCAGAGGCTATATACGCGTGGCCATGTGAGAGCATTTCGAGAGGGAGAGTGGACTCTCCCCACTCTCGGCCGTACCAGGGCATTTTGGGGGCGATGGTTACTTTAGGATGATGATAATATTTAAATAATACAAAAGATAATATCAATTTAAATGTTTACTCATTTATTAAGTGTATCAGATAAATAAAATTACCCTCTTATTTTACCATAGATAATATTAACAAGTTGTTACTTTAAAATGTTTTCCGGTCCTATTTTTCTTCACTCCACTTCATTATTTCCTAATAGCACGTGGTTTGGATATACCTAGTATACATAACGTAATCAATTATGAAGTTGCACGAGATATTGACACACATACTCATCGAATTGGTAGAACTGGTCGTGCAGGGGCAAAAGGAACAGCTTATACATTATTTGTTGCTGGAAAAGATCCAGTTGATTTTGCAGCTTGTTTAGTTCAACATTTGGAATCCGGTTCACAAACAGTTCCACAAAGACTTCTTGATATCGCTCTAAAGTGTACTTGGTTTGCAAATAATCGATCTTCGCTTAACAGTGGAAACGGCGGTTGTATTAGACCAAGTGGTGGATTTGAACCTCGACAACCTCGTGCCAGACCAGGATTAGGTTTATCATCCGATAGCAGTGAATCAAATTATTGTCCACGTAGTGGTCCGGCAGCTGCAGCAGCGGCAGGTGAAGGAGCTGAATTAATTCGTCCAGGTGGTAAGTTATAATTTTTTAGGTCAAATTTATTCACTATACTTTCAGTATTCTGTAATCAGCAATTTTAGCCATTTTCTCATTCATTTAGTAGGTGAATGTTGCATATTGGAGTTTATTTTTCACTAAACATGTCAAGTCCCTGGAAATATCCGCTATGAACATGTCATGTGAAAATACCAGTGAAAGTAAGGATTTGAAATGAAATCTCTACTAATAATCACACCGTAATATACAGCATTCACTCACCACTGAATGAACGGAGTAATGATCAAAACTGTTGAATACAACAGACCTACTAAGCACTTAATACGCTTATGACGAACTCAACCATCAATTATAATATTTTATGTGGTGTCTGAGTCTGATATTGAAAAGCAATCTTCCTACACACGAGCCCATCGAGTGAAAAGGCTAAGATTGATAAAGGAAGTGTTTTGGCTACATTGAATTGGCATGTATAGTATACTCATTTTTATGTATATCCAGGGATTAATCTACCAATGGTATATGTTTCTTTCTTAAGAAATGTAAGTCATTTGTTGGTCGATTTCTGATTGACCCAATCTGTCAATCTACACGCGTATATTTATGCTCAATAATTGTATGAGACTAGTAAAATGATGCCAAGTTGCTACACAAATGGCGGCGAAATGTCCGTCTTACCTATTATTGTAGGTTATACAGCAGTCCAATTCATTTCACTTTATAGCTTTTAAACATGACATCAGAAAATAAAAGACAGTCGTATGCTCCTAATACTCGTCAACCATAGATACGTCTAAAGTATTACTCGTTTATGGTGGAACAGCTTAGTGAACATTGTTCAATTTAAAAATTATGGTACTAGGGAAAAATTACAAGTCGATAGACGTCTCCAAATCATTGTTCATCTTGTTCCAGAATAGTGAGCACAAATATCAATTATTCCACACTTTTTATATCTGTATTTCATGCTCTTCGGTGTTCAGTTTGTCTTACTACTTTCGCTTTGACCTTATTTACTGTTCATCTTCCTGATTTCATCCCGCTGTGATTGGTTTTTGTGTGTATGACAAATTACACACCGATGGACATTGTACTAGATCTTATGTTCATTATGATTGACGGACTGACTTGAAAAAAACTCAACTGACAAAATTGAACTGGAAGTCTGTATCTTAGTTCAATCAAAATTAAGATTTAAGTTTACTCGTTTTCTTTTTACTAACAAGTTATTGTGAAATTGAAAAAATAAACAGTTATTATCGATTTCATTCACCATAGGTTTACAAGCAGATCGATTTTCTGCCATGAAAGCAGCATTTTCAGCTCAATATAATCGAAGATTTGTATCGGCTGGTGTTGAAGCTAGTAGATATACACATCCAGAAATGTTGAAATCATCAAATACAACTGATAGACCTCAACTTGCAGACAGTTTCATTGTTCAAAGTAATAACCCAGAAGAATCCCAGTGTCCGCAACAACTTCGATCATCTCCAGTTACACCACAAAATGTACAAACGGATTCTAAGCAAAAACGTTCGAGATGGGATTAAATGATATTTGTGTAAAGACGTTTTCCAATTCTAAACGCATTTTTTTTGATTGTTACTTCACAGCTTGTAACTTTCATACATACATACATATACACACACAACGCAATAAAGTTTTAATCATTTGATCTAATCGATAATTGGTTGTAAACAGGGGGAGGCTATTATTAATTAGAAATGCGTTAAACAAACCTATCTACCGTAGATTGGCTACAATGCGCACCTGTTAACCAGTTGGCTATCGATTAGAAACTCACGTCTCTACCTACCTACTTCAGTTTGAACTGTTTGATCATCACAATATGTGCACGGCTCGAGACGAAGTACTTAAAACTTGTATTTACTAGATGAGATACATATTTCATTAAAGAATTATTTGAATGTTTAAGATTGATGTCAGATGGTTGGAGTTAGTCGGTAGGAAACCACGTATGATCTAGATTTCATGCTAGTTGGTACACATCAGCAATACATACCTGTAATCTTGAAGGAACTGATGTTCTCTGACGGGTTTGAACGTGGATCACCAGGCTCCATAGTCTGAACTGTTTACCATGGAGCTTATTCGAACCTCACCTGACCTTCTGTGGGCCGAATATTTACATTAATTAATCGCTGAGTAGCGACCAATTTTATGACTGTTCATCCTTTAATGGTAATTGCATTGAATATCTGTTATTCACTGAGTCCCCCAGATTCCCTGGTACGGCCGAGAGTGGGGAGGGCCCGCCCTCCTCTCGAAATGCTCCCGCACGGCCACGCGTATACAAACTATCAGGGAAGCTCTACTCACTGCTTCTCGTGGCGGGGTGTTGTTTACGAAATTGAAAGAACGAAAAGTGAATGTCCGGCGCTTTAACCTGGTTGGTGGACGTGGAGGGTTCACCTAGGGGAGTTAGCGAACTGTAGTGGCTGTACTTCGTTGACCAACCACCCTCGTAACCGTTATCATATAATCTTCAGCGGTGTTTGAAATCAGAAAGCAAAGAGAAGCAGCAACTACAGTTTTAATAGCAAATAACTCAGATCACAAAGCAGTGAGGCGAATGAGTGAGTCAGCGAACCGAGAGTGTTAAATGTACAATTAAGCAGTTAATAATAAAGTTAGCAGAATGAATATATGAGTAAGCGGTAAGCAATGTTCAAGCATACATATTTCATACAAGCACAACAATAATAAAGGTACAACTATATAGATAAGTTATTATAGTACGGATGACTTGGTCCGCTAAATAAGTTAACAAAAGGGCTTCAGTCAGTCAGTCAGTAACAACGTAGAACTTCGTACGTACGTACATCAGTTCGAGTTGCCACACCACATTAGCACAGAGATGCAGTTGTCGATTCAAATCCCGTAGTGGTAGAGGTAGCAAGAGTATAAGCAGTAATCGGGAAGATTAGGGTTTGGAGATGTTATTTAAAGAGTATAATCCAGTGAAATAAATTTGGAAAGAGGAAAAAAAGGGACATGAAGAATTCAGAAGATTAGAATTTGGGAGAACACAGAGAGTGGATGCACCTGCGCCATTGCAAACGATTTTGAGCCATGTCATTCAGGGTCTCTAACCATCGGTTGCTATCATCTCGCGGTCCCCAACCAGGTAGTCTACACCTACCAACATGACTCAGTCCACTTGTCAGTGACTTCATGGACTTGTGCCATGTTTTGGTTTGGCCGCCCCTAGCTTTCTTCCAACCTACTCCTATACCACTGAACATAGCACGTCGAGGCAGTCGGTCGTTGGGCATACGTAACACGTGTCCCAGCCATCTCAACTGATGAAGTTTCACTACTTCATCAATTGATTTGCCATCCTTACCTAGTACCCGTTTCCTAACAACTGTTACTTACTCGATGGTCCCATGATATACGAGCAATATTTCGAAGACACCTATGATCAAATACTAGTAACCTACGAATATCCTCTACTCTTACCGGCCATGTTTCACTGCCATAAAGTAGGACGGAACGAACTGCTGCGCAGTAAACACGTCCTTTGGTTGATAGACGGATATCTCGCCTACGCCATAAATGACGCAAGTTGGCAAAAGCTAGTCGAGCCTTCTGTATCCGTGCTGAGATTTCGTCACACACTAAACCACAAGGGCTGATGAGACTTCCAAGATAAGTGAAGCGGTCGACACACTCAACTACTTCACTCCCTATCACTAGTTCGGGTGTCGATGTAACCCAATCCTGAAGCAACATTTTGCATTTCGAGGGAGAGAATCGCATCCCGAACATGCTTGCATTGTTGCTTAGAGTGGTCAGAAGACTCTGCATTTTGTCAGCGTCTTCACCAAATAAAACTATGTCATCAGCATATTCTAAGTCAACAAGTGAACCTCCCGGTAGAAGTTCAACCCCTGGAAATTTAGATGAGGAGAGTGTTATCTCTAAAAGTACGTCGACCACAAAGTTGAACAAGAATGGGGAGAGTGGACAGCCCTGACGAACACCACTTGAGGTAATCAATTCTGATGACAGTTCGCCATAAGCTCTCACTCTACCAGTTGTGTTCGAGTAGAGAGCCTTTATAAGGTTAATGTACTTCTTTGGTACTCCTTTCAGTGACAAACACTGCCATAGAACCTCACGATCAACAGAGTCGAATGCCGCCTTAAGGTCGAGAAATACTACCATTGTGGGGCGTCTGAATGTGTGTCTGTGTTCTAGAACCTGACGTAGTGTGAATATCTGATCTATACAACCACGTCCAGGTCGAAAACCAGCCTGGTTTTCTCTAATCTGCTCTTCACGAGCTTTGATTAGGCGTCGAAGTATTATTGAAGCTAATATTTTAGACACTATATTAGTCAAACTGATTCCTCTGTGATTGTCACAAGAGGACTTTTGTCCTTTCTTATAGACTGGCACAATCAGTGATTGAGACCAGTCAGATGGGATTACGTCCAGTTCCCAAATTCTACCTAAGACCTCAGTTAATCTCATTGCTAATACTGGACCACCATCCTTAAAAATCTCAGGAGTAAACCTGTCAGGGCCTGCTGCTCTCCCTCGTTTCAGATTTCCTATGGCTTTTTCAACTTCGTAAAGGGACGGAGGACCTACATTAACTTGCCATTCAGGTTGACTAGAGATCGTGGGAAACCGAAGTGTGGCTGAAGGCCAGTTGAACTGATCCCTAAAGTGTTCTGCCCATCGATCCAATCTCCTGGATTGAGAATGAATAATATGTCCATCTTTCTCTGAGATTGTTTCGCTAACGGTCGGGTTCCTAATTCCGGTTTCCTTAACGAGTCTGAACAATTGTCTGCTATTACCTATTGCCGCTGCCTTTTCCATCTCTCTTGCTTTCGCTACCCACCACTGTTCGCGATCATTGCGTAGACTTCTTGTCAGCTTGCGCTTAAGCTGACTCCGCTCTTCATTATGTTCAGAGCCAGGTGGAATGAGTTTCCGAGCATCTATCAGTGCGATAGATGCTGCTGAGATCCAGTGTTGCTCCCTAACCTTCTGGTTTACCTTACTAGCAGATATCACTGCTGTTTCCACAGCTTTTCGGATATCATTCCATGCTGCATCGGGGTGGGCATCACATACATGGCTGCCTAACTGTTTTCCTAGTTGTTCCTGAAATATACTCTTAGCTTGACTATCATTAAGTAGGCCCTAAGAGGTTTCCTTGCAGCGTCTTTCCTACGTCCAGTAAGACGCAAGCAAATACGCGCTCGCACTAGAGCATGATCTGAATCTAGGCATGTGCTCCAGAATGAGCGACAGTCTTCTATCGAGCCCCTCCATCGGTGGCTGATAGCGATGTGATCTATTTGGGTCCAACGTTGGGACGAATTAGGGGGTCGCCATGTTAAAAGATGTTTTTCCTTATGCTTAAAGTTAGTATTTGCAAGGAACAGGCGGTTATCTGAGCATAGCTGCAACAGACGGTCGCCATTATCTGTTCTTTGAGCCACGACACCATAAGATCCACCTAGGTGTCTTTCCCTATCGCTTAGTTTACCTACTTGAGCATTAAAGTCACCGGCCACTATTACTACATCCGAGCGCTTAGCTTTTCGGAGAAGGTCCGAAAGCTTTCTGTAAAACTCATCTTTTACATCATCTGAGCTGCAGTCAGTGGGAGAATAGGCAGAGACGACGAAGAGGCAACGACGAGTGTCCCTATCTTTCCGGATTCTTACTGTTCCGTTCAGTCGGACAGCGCACAAACGACTGTCTACTGGGATCCACTCTAAGAGAGCTAGTTCTGCCCTAGGACTCAATGCTATACCTACGCCGGCGAGGCCACGGGAAGCAGAATCAGGGCTTCCAGATACACGAAGCGTAAATCGAGTCGGTTCTTTATTTTGGCATGGTGAGGTCAAATGAATGACGCTACTCGGATCCTGTATGCGCGTTTCGGAGACGCAGCACACATCGATGGCGCGAGATTCTAAAGTTTTAGCTAAGGAAGCCTGCTGTCCTATTTGGCAAAGTGTTCGTACGTTAAAAGCTCCTACGTGTAGTTTAGAGCGTGGTTTCAGGAGACCAGGAATGGCGTTCCACGTACTCGAATCGTTTGCCCTAGCGGTGCGAGGTGATAAAGAGACGTGAGGAGGGTTAGTCATGGAGATAAGAGAGGTATTAGGAGGTGTAGGAAGGATTTGAATGTGACCACCTTGGTCTCTTGTGCTGTTACGGGTATGAGGGCTGATGTCACTTCCCGGCTGCCCACACCGTGGAAGGGTATTTCTTGAGGAACCTGAAAAGGAAATTGGATTAGTGTTGGTCTTGACGACCTGGGAGCGTGACCGCAGAGCCCAAGGGACAACTGCTTGAGGCCGGTCGCGCACGGCCTTTTTGTGGAAGGTTTTTGACGTGTTAGCTCCGTTCTTCAAAGGGCCTTACCGCCGGAGACGGAAATCCGTGAGGTAAGGTGAGGTGTGACATTTTTAGGGTCGACCTTTTCTAACCCCACCCCTCCTTGTGGGAAGGCAGCATCGCTGTCATGCTGGTTGTCCGAAGGAAACACCTTACTGCTGTCACAGCCCTCTACAGTCAGCAGTACGACTTCGCCCTCAGACCTTGAGTTGCTGCTTTTAGTCTTACCGTTCACCAATCGACCTGCCTGGCATGGTAGAACCTACAGGAACATATGTTCCAGCCAATATAGCTCGGTTGGGTCATCACGATAGGCAAGCCCGACCACCGCGTCAAGGTAGCAGCTTCGATCGGGAACAAAGGGCTTAACTGGGTTAAATGAGAACAAACTCAATTGCACGTGAGTTGCTATAAGACCCTGATTCCAAACCAATGCTCCACATGGGCTCCAATACCCTGAGGGAGCAAATGGCATATCGTTGGTCATCGGCTACCATGGGACTGCATCTCCTTACGTTGCTTCACTGCCTTGTGGATCAGACCTTTAGATCGAAGGCTCCAGGTGTGGCCCCCTAAGAAAACCACCTGCCTCGGTCTAGGCACCCAGGCAGTATCACAGCCCACACACAAATAAAATAAATAAAAAAAACTGAACAAACTTTGAATCGGTTTTTTTAAAAATTATAATTAGTAATAATCAAGTAGTATATAGGTTCTGTTTGAACGTTGTTGTCAGGAGTAATTTCATCGCAATAAAAAACCGTTTCATATTTTTACATCAAAGAAAAAAAACGACATCAGTTGTTAATCTTGGAATTTGGTTCCAATTTCGAATTAACAACATCATAGTGGAAAGAAAGAAGAGAAGAAAATTCCTTGTTCTTTTATCTTTGTGTAAAAATGTAATAAGGCTAGTGTGTGTATGTGATGAACTCAGTAAGTGTTGCTTTCTGATCTTATTGAGTTCTTATTGTTGGATAAATATTTAACGTCATCCACCAGTTGAACAAAATCGTGAAGTTGGCCTGTAAGTTGTCCCAGTATCACCCATTAAAGGATTGTAATCTGTTATATTTGAGAAATAAAAAGTGATGCGTATAACGTATTGTTAATGATGTTGGTACGTTTTTTTTTGTTGTTTTGAAAAAGCAAACAAACATTTGAATGATTTTAACGCAGTTCGTAAATGAACTAATAAAATAGGGCGCTAATTAAAAATAAAAAGCATCTCAGATTGTAATTATGTAGTCGTTTGCAATTCATTTGACAATGGATAAGTAGTTCCAAAATAGTCAAAATTTTGAGAATAAATTCACTCTTTTAAAAGTAAACTATTTTTGTTAATTATGAATCTTAATAAAAAGATGTGCACCCCTAATGAACCTTCAATTAGTACAACAAAATAGCTTTGTTCCTAGCTTTTCCCATTCTACTCCTGGTCTTGGTAATATCTAGTTCACAATTTTAAGCATATAAATCAGCTAATTTGAATAAGTTTCTAGATATTAATGGTATATGATACACAATTACGTGCTGCATCTTCCCAAAAAGCACATTGGCGCAAAAACTAACTTACAGATCATGTGTAGTTTATGCTTGCCTACTCACTGCCTTCTCGTGGCACTACTGTTGTTTACGAAATCGAGAGGATGAAAAGCGAATGTCCGGCGCTTTAACCGGGTTGGTGAACATGGAGAGTCCATCTAGGGAATTTGAAAAACCCTGATTCCAAACCAATGCTCCAAATGGGCTCCAGTATCCTGAAGGAACAGATGGCGTATGAACCAACCGTTGGTTACCGGCTACCATGGGACTGCATCTCATTACGATGCTCCATCGTCTTGTGGATCAGACCTTTGGGTCGAGGGCTCCGGATGTGGGCCCCTAAGAAAATCTCCTGTTTCGGTCTGGGCAGCCGAGCAGTATCACAGCCCTCATACATATGACATTTGTGTGGTGCATATGTATTTGGTGCCTCCTTGTATCAATATCTATGTGTTAAAATAAATAAATATGCTTGCCAACAGTTTTCGAGTACCTAAGTCAAGGTAGACAGTAGTCACGTTGAACCACTTGGACTGGATTTCATTTGCTTTAAAAAGCCTTGAATAAATCAACGTACATGGACATGGATTCTGTATCTTTTATCATATGTAAGGATTTCTGTTACTCACCTACAAGCGAATGGACATCCCATAAGATTATAGTATCTTTGGATTAAATAGGCAAGTAATAGTAGTAGCGATAGCTTGAAGTGGTAATTTTATTTCATGAAGCTTCTATTTTAAAATTAACTACCTGAAAATAAATAATAGTTTATAGGTCATTTGCAAATGACCCTGGACTTACGTTTCCAGCTAGCTATCACTTGCCAGGAAGGCGTGCTTGTAATATTAAGGTATGAGGTTTTAACTTATGTCACTCAACGTTATCCTGATACGTTTGCATTAAGTTATTTAACCCAGAATTAAGTAGTAAAGAAATATATAAGCATGTCACTAACTTAGCAATATATATAACTTGTGAGATGAACTTTCTATGTTGTGTCGATGAGACCGTTGTACGTTACAACAGTCCTCATATGTAGTCATTACAGTCCTATTTGTTTACCATTTTTGCATTATTCAATTTATTTTGATCTTTTTTGATAGCTGATTAATGGTGTTTACATCGAATCATTTCTGACACTGACACATTCCAGTTAATCATATTTCTCAATATTGATTCAGAAAAATAGTTAATACATACTCTTGCTACATTTCACATGAACTAGGGTTGTTTTCATGATATCAATGAAAAATTAACAAAAAAGTAGAATCTAGCATGGATATGTATCGGTCCAAGATTTGTCACACTACCATACAGCAACACCGTGTATTTCCTTAAGATATATAAATTCTGGTACAGTTGAGATCGAAAAAAATTACGTGCCACATAGAATAAAAATATGACATGATGCAAAGGAATAAAAATTTCAAACGAAAAATAAGTAAACAGTAGTGGTACGTGGTAGGCCCCGACTATAGCTGTTGTCTTAACGTGGTGGTTGGGCTTGCCTATCGTGATGACTCAACTGACCTACGTTCGTTGGAACATATGCTCCGTTAGATCCTAACATGCGGTGGAGGACGGTAAGAATAAAAGCGGTAACTTAAAATCCAAGGGAGAAATCGTACTGCTACCCGTAGGAAGTGTGACAGCAGTAAGGTGTTTCCTTCAGACGATCAGCGTCTGTAGCGATGCCACATTCTCACAATGGAGGGAATAAGTTGGGAAAGTTCAACCCTGTAAATGTTGCCCCACTACCTCCCGGAATTCCTTCTCCGGAGACAAGGCCTTTTGAAGTGCGTAGCCAACGCATCAGAAACTTCCCATAGAAAGGCCTTGCGCTACCGGCCTCAAGAAGTTGTTCCTTGGGTTCTGCAGGTCACATTCCCAAGTCGCTAGGACCACCACCAATCCAGCTCTCTCTTGAGGTCCCTCGAGAAGAAATATTGTTCCACAGTATGGGCGCAACCGGGAAGTGACAACCTCCTTCATACCCCTACCTCAGACTAACATAACAGGGAATACAGCTCAATTAAAAATACAACTCGGAAAGACTTCTTTCAGTTAAGGGAGTTTTCACATTTATGAAGAACGTAAAGGAAAACTATCGTATTATCGCTACTGAATTCCCTCTTGAGCCTTGTCTGACAACTTCTCAAACAAGTGAGTTGTACCGCCTTATGACACGTAATATGTGTGGGCCAGAATAATCCTCAGTTCCCCTACTGTAACAGACAGTTTTCTCGAAGGTTTATTCATCGGGCCTTTAACTTAGAAGTTCAATGCACAAGGTCTGGTCCAGTGCTCGCTGGTGACCAAAATAGATTCATAATCAATCCGATTCCTTAGGATCTTGGAGCCATTGTACACCATTGGTTTCGAACCAGTGTTTTTTTTAACTCCCCCAGGTAAATCTCCCATATCCACTGGTTCGGCTTAGGCGTCGAACGCCCGCGCCTCATCTCAATTTCGTAGGAAACGTCTCTGCTAAGTGAAGTTAGTAGAAATTCCTTGTCAGGCTATAAACATGGCCAAGTGAGAGCATTCCGGGAAAGGAAACAAACTCTCCCTACACTAGACCTTATTAGGGGCTAAGTTTGGTGTCAAAAGTGAAAATTAACGAGGCGAAAAGCAAACAAATGGAAAATAAACGTTAGACGCAGTGATACAGCAAAAGATCATTAACAAGGAACACATGAGGTAGGCAAATGAAAAGCATGGTTTATGAGATCATTTTTATGTTTAGGTATTACCTCGATAAGGCTTTTATTATTATGATGTTAGGCAACACATTTTATTCTTGCAATACGTTTATTATATATTCCCAACTATGCACAGACCATATAGGATAAGATCCTACTAACTGAAATAAAATTTACTGATGTATATATACACATATGAAATAACTCGCTATCTGACTTCAATTTAGTTTAACTTACCATTGAGTCGGAACCGTTTCTTTTTCTCACCAGAATGAGTACTTTCACGAACCTGCAAGATAGCATGAACTGATGATTCAATACGAATAGAATGATCAATTTGTAATTACCAACGTAATATAATTAAATAGTGGTGGAGTAATAAGTATAGCATACATGAGCATATATATAGTTTACATATCACTCATTTGTCTTCATCTTATGGAACCATCTTCCCTGTTGAATACTGTCATTATTTATTTACTTGAACACATAAATATTGGTACAAAGGGGCACCGAATACATATGCGCCACACAAATCTCATTTGATATGTGTGAGGGCTGTGATACTGCTCGGCTGTTCAGACCGAAACAGGAGGTCTCCTCCTTAGAGGGCTACACCCCGAGCCTTCAACATAAAGGTCTAATCCACAAGGCAGTGAAGCAGTGTAAGGAGATGCAGTCCCATGGTAGCCGGTGACCATTAATTGGTTCATACGCCATCTGTTCCTTCAGGATACTGGAGCCCATGTAGAGCATTGGTTTGGAATCAGGGTTTTTCAACTCCCCTAGATGGACTCTCCATGTTCACCAACCTGATTAAAGCGCCGGACATTCGCTTTTCATCCTCTCAATTTCGTAAACAGTAGTGCCACGAGGAGGTAGTGAGTAGGACTTCGCTGGCAGAGGCTACATACGCGTGGCCATATGAGAGCATTTCGAGAGGGAGAGTGGACTCTCCCCACTCTCGGCCTTACCAGGGCATTTGGGAGCCGTGTGGTACTTTTCATGATGCTTTAAGAGGATTAAGCCAAAGTGGGATTTAGTACGAATGAGTATCAATACAAGTTTCCACACTTCATAACAATAAAGTAAACAACAAGGCGAAAATAGTAGGATAAGAATTACAACAAATAGAAAAGTAAGAGTACTGTTGGTGACAGTAAGGAAGGACTACCTAACAGAGAATATGATTTGACACAAAAAGAATAAATTCACTGAATAAAAATTACAAAGTAATTTTGAAACCTAAGATTTAAGGAGACAACTAGTGAACACATCTGTGTTATGGTGAACGATTTTGAGCCATATTACATTTCCAACCACTAATTATGGTAATCACGAGGACCTCAACCAGATAGTGTACATTTAGAAATATAGCTCAGGCCAATAGGAGTTAGGAATGCCACCCAACTTAAAATTTAGAGGAACTTAGTGCATGAGTGTGACAAGATGGATGTTACCAGTCTCGGACCATATCGTTAGAGGTAAAATACAAAATGTAGGTTTTGGTCACTACTACTTATAAACTGTTTGTCGTGTTCTTATCGCTTTTAAGTTTGTATGAAGCACTGAAAACAAGTCCGAAAGGCACTTGTAAAAAAGTCGAGCGTTTGTTTAGATTCTTGGCCACACTTTTTATTTAATCTACAAAACCCGACGAGGATAATGGTGCCAAGTTTTGTAGTTAATGGATCAAGAGCAAAAGAAGTACAGTAGTAGAATATTAATATTTTTTACAGCTTACATTACTTTTCCCTTCCTTCTCGTCTTGATTTTTAGATTTGCACTGAGCAACCTCAGCATTGAATTCAGCTTGAAATTTTGCTCTGGCAGCTTCCATAGCTAAGCGATGTGAATCACTAACAGTTGGAGAGTTTTCAGACCAAGAACGGAAGAATTTCCAAAGAAAATATGATAATGCGAAAATAAACAAAGCCACCAATCCATAATTGAAGTTCGTTTGTGGACTAACTACAAATTCCAAAAGTTTATCAGAAAATATTTTACGATTACTTTCTGGAGCAGGAAAGTCCATCCTGAGCACAGCTTCTTTGTGAGTTTATTAATTCGTCAAGGTTGTTACTAGATGATTTACAACAAGAAAACGAACCCTGAAATTGTTCGAGAAATGATTAAACATATGAATGACTTGAAACAGACTTCATGTCTAAGAACATCTACTGTCGGTTGGGACCTCACTCGGTTTACTACAGCTTGTATAGTGTTGTAGTAATTCAGAAAACGAGGACATGGAACTGACTGATCACAAAGTTGTGCTAACGATTTACCTCATCCGAAACACGTGCTGTCGAGGACAGAAACTGATATCTTTCAACAAAGAATTAGAAAATGAGCCCCGAAGTCACAGCTAAGGGTTTTAGAACCACATATGCTTTAAGATGGACATTCACCAAGTTACATACTACTGCAGTATACACAACCTTAGTGATGCAAATAAATAACTATGATTTATCGTATCACTATACAATATGTGGATTCGTGCTACCCAAAGTAAGAAACTATTAATATTTAGGAGTCAAATTAGGCAGTGATCTCAAAACCACTAGTCACTGTAAGGCTGCTGCTGCGAAAGGCTATAGGGTATTATGGTCTATTCATAGGTCTTCCCAGTATTTAGATGATGAAATGTTTAGATTATTATACCCAATTTATGTGCGACCACATTTAGAATATGGGATTCAAGCAGCGAGTCCTTGTTTCAAGTATGAAGCAGAGATGCTGGAAAGAGTCCAACGACGAGGTACTAAGATGGTACAAGGTCTATCTGGCCTATCTTATGAAGACAGACTGGGACACCTCAACTTATTTCCGTTATCTTACCATAGAGTATGGGGTGATCTAATATTGGCTAATCGTATACTGAACGATGAACTTGGTATTAACGTAATATCTTTTACTTTTGTCTAGGACTGATCATTTGAGAGGACATTCGAAGTTCAAAAACCGAGATCAAATCGTTTACGTCTGGAGTTTCGTTTCTCGTACAGAGTAGTGAATTACTGGAATCCTCTATCGGAACAAGTAATATCATCGCCTTCTGTTAATGTATTTAAAACGAGATTGGACCTCCACAGTATTACAAACTGCAAGGATTAATATAGGTCGATAGACTTCCTATCATTAATACTGAAGACTGAAAACTGTGTTCAGACCGTGACTTTGAGTCGAGACGTGATTTGCAAATATAACTTGGTAGACTTCAAAGTTAATATAGGTCTGTACAATTTGATAGTTGATAAATTAGCATGCATAATTCCTGTGAGATGGGTTCGCTTCCAATCAATAAATATTCAGGGTCAAACATGCGTACGGTGAAGATAAGCATTATATTGAACGTGAAGCCGTCTAGAAAGCTTTGAGATTCACAGCAGTTTGGCTTGCCTTCTTACCTCTTTACGGAGTCATATTTTTATTGTTCGACATCGTTTTACTGATCATCACATTATTTTTTATTAATACCTAAGAACATGACACGAACCACAGTTAATTTTTTAAACTACACACTAAATGTTTGTCCTAATACTAAATCGGAATAGCTTACGCTCAAACTCAGATTGGTGACCAACTTTGCTAAACAAGTTATGCCAAGTCAAAGATCAACCTTGGGGTCAAACGGGACAGTGTTGTGACCTCGAGATATTAATTTACTTTCAAATTCCAAACTTTTTCATGTTCAAGTGCATAAATACGACATATAAGAAAATTCAGTATCAATTACCGCTGGATCACCGAAAAAAACCAAGAATATGGGAATAAACGGGAAGTTAAGTCCTAACGTGATTTGCATTTGTCAAACTTTTGCTGTGTTCTTACGCAATAAAAGTACCATTTCTGATCAAAAGAATCTATCCTGAGCTATACGTTCGGTAGATTACTTTTTTCGAGTTTCACCCAATTTAATAACGACGCGCCTGAAATAACGACGCGCTCTGAAATAACGACGCGCTCTATTTAAAAGGACAGTAGTATTCAAATGGTTCAAATGGTTGTGGACGGAATAGAAGAAGCTTTCGCTTAACAGGCTTCCGTGTCTAGTAGCAGGGGATCACCAAATCCTCCAGGCAGGAACCTAGGTATGTTAACAATAAAAGAGGAAAAGAAATTGGTAAATCATAGTGCGATGCTGTCCTTGGTCCTTAAGAATAGGTCAAGTTGCCTCTTGAAGGACTCCTGAGAAGTCGCTTGGACTAGCTCGGCCGGCAGCGAATTCCAGCTTTTGACAACTCTTAAGGAGTAGAAGTTGTGTCTACATTCCGTCTTGCTATGTTGTGTTTCCAGTTTCTGGGTGTTACCCCTTAGGTTATTGTTCGAACTAAGCTTAAGTAGGTGTTTAAGAGGATGTCCAGAAGTGTTAAGAATACTATAAGCCATTAATAAATCACCTCTAAGACGCCTATATTCTAGTGGGTAAAGGTCTAGTGAACGGAGGCGTTCTTCGTAAGGCTTAGATTTGAGTCCTCGAACTGATTTCGTGGCTCGCCGTTGGATACGCTCCAAAGTGACCTTATCCTTTTGGAGTGAGGGGGGAGTACTATGTTTCCGTACTCTAAATGGGGACGGATGAAACTATTGAAGATTGTGTGGAAAGTTCTTCCGTCAAACTGACCAAAAATGCGCCTCAACGTTACCAGTGCAAGGTTTGCTCGGAAGGCATTTTTGTCACAGTTAGCGTAAGACTTTAAGTCATGGGGCACCAGGACTCCTAAATCTTTTTCGACTTGGGATACTACTAGAGAGGAGTTTCCTAAGTTGTAACTGTAGTTTGCGACATGTCGCAGATGGACTACTTTACACTTAGAAGTGTTAAAGGTAAGTCCGTTATCGTCTGCCCAACTATGAAGTCGAGTCAGATCCTCTTGAAGAGCCTGTATATCGTCTTGGTTGCGTATCTCTCTCCAAAGTTTCACGTCGTCGGCAAAAAGTAATAAGTCTGACGTTACCTGTTGAGGAAGATCATTTATGTAAATCAAGAAGAGAAGAGGCCCTAGTACTGAGCCCTGGGGGACCCCACTAGGACATTCCATAGCCTGAGATAAAGTGAAATTAACCCTAACCTTAAAGTGTCGATTTTTTAGGTATGAAGTAAGCCAATCGATTAGAGGTGGTTTGATACCTAGTCGTTTGAGCTTGTTGATAAGACACAAGTGGTTAACCTTATCAAAAGCTTTTGAGAAATCAAGGTAAATGACATCAACCTTTCCCTTGCGATCGAGGATGCTTGTCCATCTGTCCACCGCAGTCAGCAGGTTGGTTATACAAGAGTAACCCTTCCTGAAACCATGCTGTTGGGGTGAGAAGAAATTTAAGGACAGTAGATAGTCATTTAAACCGTCGCATATCAGGGACTCCATGAGTTTTGAAGGTAACGACAGAAGAGCTACCGGCCGATAACTTGAAGGTTCATTGCGTCGACCACCTTTGAAAATTGGTGTGATGTGAGCCAACTTCCAATTTTCCGGTAATTTGCCTCGGCTAAGCGAGTGTGAAAACATCACGCTAAGCGGCGTTGCCAGGATTGAGGCTGCCTCCCTCAGTATGGCAGGATGAACCATATCCGGGCCAGGAGAAGTGTCAAGTCTTAAGTGCTGCAATTTCCGGAACACCAAGTCAGCGCTTAGGTCCACTTCAGAAAGTCCTGTGGAATTGCAGATGAAACTGTCGTCAATAAAGTTGATATCAGCCGGTTGAAATGTTTGAGAGTAATGGGCCGCCAGAAGGTTAGCGGCGTCGCCATCGTTGTTGGTCGGGCCGTTAAGACCTAGCAGTTGAGAAACTCCTGTTTTGGCTTGACGAAGAGAGGCTGCATAACGGAATAGGCTTCTAGGGTTAGAGGCGAATTTGTCCATAAGCTTTGTTTGGTACTGAAGCCTGTCTTCTCTTATAGCCTTCGTGCATGTGTTCCTGATATGTTTGTATTGCCTATACGCTCCATCGTTATTAGTTCGTTTGTATTCCGCCCAACAGTGCCGTTTGCGGCTTAGGAGGCGAAGGGTACGGTTCTTGATTACTGTAGGTGGCTTGAAGCTTTTGGGAACCGTTTGAGGAACTGAATGGTTTGTAGCACGTAAGAGCGTGTGCAGCAAGAAGTCCCAATGACCATCCACATCGATTTGAGGGTGAACATCCCAAGCCACCTGTTGTAGATGGTCATGTAGAGCTCGCACATTCAGCCGTTTAAAATTCCAACGCAAATTATTGTTGGGATACCTTAGCTTAGTTTTGATGACAAAACTGAAGGCTATGACGGCATGATCGCTTTTTCCCAGAGGAGCCAGGATTGAGAGGTTGTCGACTAGGAATTCTTCGTTAGTGAATACACAGTCTAAGCGCGATGGTGTCTGACTGTTTCTCCAACGAGTTGCCGACCTCACATTTTCATATAAGCCCAAGTTATCGATGAGGTTGAAGAACCGAGCTTCAGTTGAGTTGTCGCCTCCAGTGTACGTGTGTTCCGCGAAGTTGACTCTAGGGAGATTAAAGTCCCCTAGAATCAGGATGTGTGTGAAACCGAGACGGATAGAGCGGGATAGTCCTTCCAGCATACGACTATCGTACTCGGTGTCGGCAGTTGGCTTCCTGTAAATGACTCCGACTAGACACCTGGAAGTACTAGACAACCTTACAGAGCACCATATGGATTCCTCAAGATTGTTAAACTCGAGGTTGTGAACCTGGTGCACCTCCAAGCAAGAGCTTATGTATATGGCTACTCCGCCCCCAATTCCTATTTTTCTGTCGTTGCGGAACAAAGTCATCCCAGGCAATGCTAACTCTTGATCCGAGAACTGAGAAGATGTCCAGGTTTCAGATATTCCTATCAGATGGGCCTTGTTAGCGTCGCTAAGTTCACGTAGTTCATCCAGTTTGTTTGGTAAACTCGCGGCGTTCGTATATAAGCAGTTTATGCTTTCAATTTGGAACGCATGAGCTTCGTCCTGTTTTTCTGTATGAACCTTATGTGAATGGACAGGTAGCCCACCTATATGAGGTTTGCCGAGGTGGTAGGCCCTGTCCTTTACACGTTTTTTTTATCGTTTAGACAGTCCACAAGTGGAATGGTCAGCTCCAACTTGCCTTTGTTCTTGGTCCTGACTTCGTATGGCCTATCCGGGTGCATGTGGATTCCAGGTGGCAATCGACGTCTGTTGGCACGAAATGCTTCCAGAACTGCAGCCGCCATGTGAGAAGATGGGAAGGTTATCTTCATCAGACGAGGTCTAGGATCACCGTCCTTCTTGGCTAGTCTCGTCACATGCTGAGTCAGTATGTGTTTGAGCCTCAAGGACTGTTTGATGAATTTCCATTCCCTGATGTCAGAATTTGATTGAGTAGGGTCTGCATTTTCCGGTATACCTTGGACAATTATGTTTCTTCCGCGGAAGAACTTCTCGCGAGATTCTTTAGGGACGTTTCGTATGATATTGCGCTCAGAGTACGGTATGTCGGGCAATATTCTTACGTTACCATCTGATTTCAGTAAGTGACTTGCTAGCAAGACGTCCTCTACGTCGGTAGCATTCTTAAGTGTTACTCGGAGAAGCCTCGGGTGATTTAGATGCTTAGAATCCTTTCCTCGAGTGAGCCGGGTGACCGTCAAAGGCTCTATTCTAGGAAGTTCGAGCTTTTTGTTCAATTCACCCCACAGCATCCTGTCGTTTTTATCCTGCAGACTGAGAGGAAGGTCAGGATTGTCGACGAGGTTCATGATAATGAGAGAATCGTCACGAACTGTTGTTAATTTACCAGGTTTCACGATGGGTTCAGGTTTAATAACTTGTTTTTTGGAGGTCAGTGTGCGTTTATGAATCTTGGGCTCTTTATTGACCGGACGAACAGTCTTGGGGGTAGACTGTGCGACTAAATCACCAGTTATTTTCCGTGCAGCAACACTTGGGTTGCTCGGCTTAGGCGGTGATGCCTGGTTCTTTTGGGCTCTCTTAACGTGGGTCGAATCGCCTGCAGGGTTTTTGGGAACCACTGTTGTGTTCAGCGACCCTGAGCTGGGAGACCCGAGTTTGCCTAGGGAGTCTAGTACCGTCGACGTAATGATGGTACTGAGCCTCGACACGTCGTCGTTAGTGTTGATGGATGCTCCATCGATGACATACCTATCGACATCCCTATTTTTGAGTCCGTTGCGCGCTCTTGTTTGTATATCGGTTTTTTTACTGTCGTATTCCAAGTTAACTGACAGCTTGTTTCGAAGACCTGTCAGTAGGACAATGATGTTACTCAGCAAGACTACTGCGTCCGTGTTGCACGTGACACATACCCACTTTTGGTCTGACTTGCTGAGTTTGTTGTAAGCAGTTGCTGTCAGATTTGTGCATGCTTCGTGAAACCAACCTTTGCAGTTGTCACACTGCATGCCAGTTGTGACAGCAAAACGGCATCCCGGACGTTTGCATGAGTTTTTCATGACGGTGTTGAAGCAAACTATGTTATAGATGCTGGCAAAGCTTAAGACCTTTTAAAAAAAACACTAAAATGCACACTGAAAACGGACAAAAACGGACAAAACGAGTGATATAAACTGAAACTAGTCTATACGTGAAAAACAAAAAAAACCGAATAGTAAGCTGAGGCAAAACCACAGGTAACTATTAAATATAGTGAAACTCAAAAAAAAGTAATCTACCGAACGTATAGCTCAGGATAGATTTTTTAGAACTGAAATGGTACTTTTGTTGCGTTGAGTTAATTAACTGTTCTGATCGTAAATTACGCATCAAAACTACTGTTTACACTTTAATTGCATCTACCCCAGTTAAAGTGATATTGTATTGAGTTTTTCGATTTTGCTTCTGTGTATTTATTGCATCGAAGCATACTTGGTCGACTTTTACTTGATTTATTTAGTTGAGGTCTGAGAATCCTTCTACATATCCTGTTTCTGTCACCGTTCTAGTTGATTTTCAAGATAGCTAGGTCTACTCATAAATGTGGACAACCATACTGCTTATTTCCCGTGGATGAAGGGATGCAATGTGATGAGTGTAATAAGTGGTTCCATAAGATGTGCACCCGACTAAGCCCCACTGCATATAAAAGGTGTTCAAAGCCCAACTCTCATTGGCTTTGTAGTTTTTGTTGCTCGAGCAAGACTTTGCTTATCCAGGAAGCAATTATTCTCCTGGTGTTGGCTAATAAGAAGGTTGATGAGGGCTGTACTGATAACATTGGTACTGATGGCGAAGATTGCGTTAGTGTCGTAAGTGCTATCACGGCGC
The DNA here is from genome assembly GCA_944470405.2 of Schistosoma mattheei. NCBI lineage: Eukaryota > Metazoa > Platyhelminthes > Trematoda > Strigeidida > Schistosomatidae > Schistosoma > Schistosoma mattheei. Next base: position 88,522,996 of record OX103947.1, on the reverse strand, counting down.
AAGCCAGACATCTACCTGTGCAACCCGCAGTTAAACGTTCTCCCCCGAAACGATCAGTGAGTGACACGTCATTAGACGTTGGTGGCCATATTGCTACAGCAGCAACCGGTGACCCAGATAAAACAATTACTGTCCCGAGTTGTTCTAATGTAGACGTTTCGACTGATGGAAAATGGATGACGCGAAAACGCAGAAGAGTAGGAAAGATAGCTAAAACTAATGACTGTTTACTTGGTAAGTCCTTGGTGGACTCTCAGACCAATCCGCCAAAGTCCAATAGTAAAGCTTCGTCTGACATTGTTGTGAGTCATTCGCTTGACTCCCAGGACTCTGTTAAAATAAAAACTAATCGTAAGATACCAGTAGTTAAAATACAGGATCTAACGTCACGGTCGAAAGCTGTGAACACAGTTTCAAAAGAAGCTAAACCCCTCCCTAGTTTAATTATTTGGAATCTAGAGGAGTCGAAAGACAACGACCCTGCTAGAAGACATGCACATGACCTGCAGTTAGTGGAGTCTGTGGTAAGGAATGTACTACCTGAAGAGGTTTCAGGGGTACATATTACAAAAGTAATACGACTTGGTAAATGGGTTGGAGGCGAGACCCAACCAAGAAGGATCCTGAAGCTGGTTCTCGGGAGTTTCGAAGAAAGAGACATATTATTGAAAAGCGCACAAAAAACTCGTGCCTCAAATATCCGTATTCGACCAGATTGGCCGCTTGAGGATCGAATCAAGTGGAAGAATGCTCTTACGGAGTTGAGGACTCGCAAATTAAATGGCGAAAATAACCTTACCATTAAGGGTTTTCGGGTAGTCAGGTCTTGGAAGCCAATGCTTCCGAGGCCTGTATGGGTAGAACGATTGATTTCCAAAACACCTTAAGTGTGTGCTACACGAACGCTCGTAGTCTTAGAAATAAAACGTCCGAGCTAAGTCTGATGGTGCAAGAATTATGTCCCGATATAATCGTTATTACAGAAACTTGGTTCACCGTTGATATAGACTGTTCTCCTTTCATTGCTGGTTATATCTGTATCAGAAGTGATAGAGTTTCAAGTCGCAAGGGGGAGGTATAATATTATACGTTAGGGATCACTTTCGTATACAATCAACCATATCGGAGGCTCATATCAGTGGCACATGTGAGGTTGCATGTTGTAAGATTAAATCTAGAAATGGGTTAGTGACTATAGGGGGAATATACCGTAGTCCGTCTTGTCTGGCTGACGACTTTATCCTAAGACACATCTGTTCTTGGAGTATGGCAGAATGTTGTCTCATCATTGGGGACTTCAACGCACCGCATATCAACTGGATAGAGCTTACAGCTCCAGGTAATGGTTTCGATAGCGACCTTTTATCTACCGTTATTCAGTGTGCACTTGTACAATGTATCACAAAACCGACACATATTGATTTGCATCATGTTCCGTCACTGCTGGACCTCGCCCTCACCCACCACTCTGAGGATGTCTTTGATATCCAGCACCTTCCTCCACTAGTGAACAGTGATCACGTTGTAATTCACTTTAAGTTTAGGACACATGGTATACAATTCGTATCTGCTCCACCCCGTCCCAATATCTGGCGAGCTAATATTCCGGAAATCAGAAACCGTGCTATCTCGACCGATTGGTCGGTCGACGCGGATGGATTGATCGAAGATGAATGGAATAAGTTTAAGGCTACATTCGAGTCCGTAACGTCGCCGTTTATCCCATGGTCAGCACGTAAGCTATCACATTGCCCTCCATGGATTAATAAGGAAACCCGGAAGCTGTTAAAGCGTAGGAAACATTTCTGGGACTTATTCTTGTTGACAGGTCATGCACCATTTAAGCGTGAGTATCAAAAATACCGTAATATCTGTAAGAAAACCATAGCGAAATCCCGTACCACTTACGAACGACAGTTAGTATATGATAGCCGTACTTGTCCGAAACGATTGTTTTCGTATGTTAAACGGCAAATGAAACGTAGTGATGGTATTCCCCCGTTGCTGTTACACGAAAATTCAGAATTACTAGCTGAATCAGATCGAGCAAAAGCTGAGACTTTTTCAGATTATTTTAGCGAAGTCTTCTCTACGTTTATTGTAACAAATACTTGTCCCACTCACACCGAGATACCAACCATTGAATCCGTACAGGTGACTGAGGAAACTGTCCTTCCGTTGATAACTAACCTCAAACCTGGTAAGATACCGGGCCCTGACGGGTTACATCCACGGTTGCTGTCATCTCTTGCGGACATTATTTCAAAACCGCTTGCGACACTCTTCAACATGTCCCTCTCACTCGCCCAACTCCCTAGAGATTGGAAGGACGCTATAGTTAGTCCTATATTTAAGGACGGTCAGCGACAGATAGTATCTAACTACCGGCCTGTCAGTCTAACTAGCATAGTCGTTAAGTTACTCGAAAAGATAATTCGGGTTAGGTTGCTAAGCCACATAGATTTACACAATCTGTTAGCTCCTGAGCAACACGGATTTCGTAACAAGCGTTCATGCTTGACTAACTTGCTTATTGCGAGGGAGGATTGGACAGCAGCCCTAGATCACGGTCTGTCTGTCGACGTGATATTCATAGATTTTAGCAAAGCGTTTGACAAGGTTTCACACGTAGGTCTTATGCAGAAGCTCACGAGCTTCGGAATAATAGGTACTGTACATGAGTGGATAGGAAATTTCTTATGTGACCGCAGACAGAGAGTTAGGGTCAATGGAACGCTATCCGATTGGAAGCCGGTCAAAAGTGGTGTACCCCAAGGCACCATCTTAGGCCCTCTGCTCTTCCTTCTCTACGTTAATGAGTTACCACTGTTACTTAGGTCGTCGACATTATTGTTTGCAGATGATGTAAAAATCTGGAGAACAATAAAAAGTGCGGCTGATCATGTGGATCTTCAAGCTGATTTAGACGATTTAGTTAGATGGGCTCGAGAGTGGGGCTTAGAAATCAATGCTAGGAAGAGTGTACTAATGCACGTCGGTCACGGTAATAGTTACCGTTACACTATTGAGGGTAAACCTCTTCCATGCGTTCAAGAGCATAAGGACTTAGGAGTAATATTAAGTCATGACTTAAAAACAACTGCGCATTGCAAAGCAGCCGCTGTCAAAGGTTTTCGTGCGTTATGGTCACTTCGCCGAGCGTTCAAATCTTTTGACGAGGAAACGTTTCGAATTTTATACCCCATATATGTTAGACCACATTTAGAGTACTGTATCCAAGCAGCTAGCCCGTGTCTAGTAAAGGATACTAACTCCCTTGAGCGTGTCCAGCGTGTGGGAACGAAATTAGTGAAGGGTCTTTCTAGACTCCCTTACGATGAGCGCTTAAAACGCCTAAATCTTTTCCCCTTGTCGTATCGTAGGACACGAGGTGACCTTATACTGGCATTTCGTATCTTTAATTATGATTTGGGTGTTAATATGTCTTATCTTTTTGCTCCCTCCAGCACTAATAATCTCCGAGGTCATAGCAAGAAGGTTCATAAACCACGATCTAATAAACTTAAAGTGGGATCCCGTTTTTCTCATCGAGTAGTCAATCATTGGAACGCCTTACCCGAACAAGTGGTATCAGCCCCATCAGTGAATACTTTCAAGGAAAAGCTGGACCTTCACTGGAAAGCAATGTGTCAGGATTAACACAGGTTCATCAACCTACTATCCTTATTACTGAAGACTGAAGACTTATAGTTAACTGGGTTTCGCCTCAACTCATTATTCGTTTTTTTTCAGTTTTTCACGTAAAGGCTGGTTCAGTCTATCTCATCCGTTTTTATCCATTTTTGTCCGTTTTCAGTGTGCATTTTAGTGTACTTTTTACGGTCTTAGGCTTTTGCTAGCATCTATAACACAGTTTACGTCCATATAGTCATAAAAAGTTCATGCAAACGACCTGGATGCTCTTTTGCTGTTACATCTGGCATGCAGTGAGACAACTGCAAAGGTTGGTTTCACGAAGCGTGTACATATCTCACAGCAGCTGCTTACAACAGACTCAGCAATTCGGATCATAAGTGGGTATGTGTTACGTGCAACGCGGATGCTGTAGTAGTGCTGAGTAACATCATTGTCCTATTGACAAGTTGTCAGCAAACTTGGAAAAAGACAGTCATAAAACGGGTTGACAAACAAGGGCGCGCATCGAAAACAAGAATAGGGATGTCGACAGGCCTAGCATTGAGAGAGCATGCATTAGCACTAGTGATGACATGTTGAAACTCAGCACCATCATTACGTCGACGGTACTAGACTCCCTAAGTAAACTCGGGTCTCCCAGTTCAGGGTCCTTGAATTCAACAGTGGTTCCCAAAAACTCTGTAGGTGATTGCACTCACGTCAACAGAGATAAAAAGAACCGGGCGTCACCGTCTGAGCTGAACATCTCAAGTGTTGTACGGAAATCAACTGGTGATTTGTTTGTACAGTCTACCCTCAATAGTGTCCGTTCGGTCATAAAAGAGCCTAGGATTCAGAATCGTGCTTCGACCTACAAACAACAAGGTGCTGAACCTGAAAGCACCGGAAAACCCGGGAAAACATTAACGGTTCGTGAAGACCCCCTCATAATCATGAACCTCAAAGACAACCCTGACCCTCCTCTCAGTTTGCAGGACAAAAATGACAGGATGCTCTGGGGTGAATTGAACAAGAAACTTGAGCTTACTAGAATAGAGCCTTTGACGGTCACACGGCTCACTCGGGGGAAAGGAATCTAAGCATCAAAATCACCCGAGGCTACTTCATGTAACACTTAAGAATGCTACCGATGTGAACGTAAGAATACTGCCCAACATTCCGTATTCTCAGCGCAATCTCATCCGGAACATCCCTAGAGAATCTCGCGAGAAGTTTTTCTGCGGAAGAAATATAATTGTGCAGGGTGTACAGGAAAACACGGACCCTAGGGAATGGAAATTCATCAAACAGTCTTTGAGGCTCAAAAACATACTGACCCAACATGTGACGAGACTAGCCAAGAAGGACGGTGATTCCAGACCCCGTCTAATGAAGATAAATTTCCCATCCTCCCATATGGCGGCTGCAACTCTGGAAGCTCTTCGTGGAAACAGTCGTTGGTTGCAAGTTGAAGCTGACCATTCTTACTGCACACGCTGACAGGAGCTACAAATCATTCAGTTGCTAAAACGGTCCCCCATAGCTATCAGCAGCCCTCAATCATCAGGAACCGCACTCTTTGCCTGCTAAGCCGCAAAAGGCACTGTTGGGCAGAGTACAAACGAACTGACAACAACGGAGCATACAGACAATACAAACATATAAGGAACATATGCACGAAGGCTATAAGAGAAGATAGGCTTCAGTACCAGATAAAGCTCATGGATAAATTTGTCTCTAATCCGAAAAGCTTATTCCGGACATTTCAACTGACCCACGTCAACTATACTGATGAAAGCTTCACCTGCAGCTCTAAAGGACTTTCCGAAGTTAGCCTGAGCGCTGACTTGGTTTTTTGGAAACTGCAACACTTAAGAATAGACACTTCTCCTGGCCCGGATATGGTCCATTCTGCCATACTGAGGGAAGCAGCCTCAATCTTGGCAACGCCGCTTAGCGTGATGTTCGCACACTCTATAAGTCGAGGAAAGCTACCGGAAAATTGGAAGCTGGCTCACACCACACCAATTTTCAGAGGAGGTTGACGCAGCGAAACTTCAAGTCACCGATCGGTGGCTCTTCTCTCAATACCTTCAAAAATCATTGAGTCCCTGATATACGATGCTATAAAATGACTATTTACTGTCCTTAAGTTTCTTCTCACCCCAACAGCATTTTTCAGGGAGGGTTACTCTTGTATAACCAACCTGCTGACTGCGGTGGACAGATGGACAAGCATCCTTGATCACAAGGGGAAGGTTGATATCATCTACCTAGATTTCTCAAAAACTTTTGATAAGGTTAATCGTACATGTCTTATCAATAAGCTCAAACGATTGGGTATCAGACTACCTCTAATCGATTGGCTTACTTGATACCTGAAAAATCGACATTTTAAGGTCAGGGTTAATTTCACTTTATCTCAGGCTATGGAATGTCCTAGTGGGGCCCCCAGGGCTCAGTACCAGGACCTCTTCTCTTCTTGATCTACATAAATGATCTTCCTCAACAGGTAACGTCAGACTTATTACTTTTTGCTGATGACGTGAAGCTTTGGAGAGAGATACTCAACCAAGACGATATACAGGCACTTTGGGAGGATTTGACTCGACTTCAAAGTTGGGCAGATGATAACGGACTTACCTTTAACACTTCAAAGTGTAAGGCAGTCCATCTGCTACATGTTGCAGACTATAGTTACAACTTAGGAAATTCCTCTCTAGTAGTATCCCAAGTCGAAAAAGATTTAGGAGTCCTGGTGCCCTACGATTTGAAGTCCTATGCTAACTGTGACAAAAATGCCTTCCGAGCAAACCTTGCACTGGTAACATTGAAGCGCATTTTTGGCCAGTTTGACGGAAGAACTTTCCATACGATCTTCAACAGTTTTATTCGTCCTCATTTAGAGTACGGAAACATAGTATTTCTTCACTCACTCCAGAAGGATAAGGACACACTGGAGCGTATCCAACGGCGAGCCACGAAATCATTTCGAGGACTCAAATTGAAACCTTATGAAGAGCGCCTCCAATCACTTAACCCTTACCCATCAGAGTATAGACGTCTTAGAGGTGACTTTCTAATGGCCTATAGTATCCTTAACACTTCTGAACATCCTCTTAAACACCTACTTATGCTTAGTTCGAACACTAACCTAAGCGGTAACACCAGAAACTGGAGACACAACAAAGCAGAATGGACTGTAGACACAATTTCTACTCCTTAAGAGTTGTCAAATGCTGGAATTCGCTGCCGGCCGAGCTAGTCCAAGCGACTTCCCAGGAGTCCTTTAAGAGGCAACTTGATCTATTCTTAAGGATTAAGGATAGTATCATACTATGATTTACCAATTTCTTTTTCCTCTCCTATTTTTAATATACCTAGGTTTTTGCCTGGAGGTTTTGGTGATCCCCTGCTACTAGACACGGAAGTCTTTAAAGCGAAGGCTTCTTCTATTCCGTCCACAACCATTTGGACCATTTGAATGACGTTCAGTAAATTTGAGTCCTCAATGCTACCATACACTGATTAAGTGAGAATCTGGAGAGAAATAACAGGAGATGCAGGTGCATGCGCACTTCAGGCAGACTTAAATATTGCGGTTAACTGGTCTAAAGAATGGTTGACGCCTAACAACGCGACAAGGTGTGTCTACATGTACTTTGGTGATACATAGGTAAATGCGCACAACATAGGGGAAATGCACGTACCCGTGGTCCGGTCTCACAAGGATCCTGAGGTGACAGCGAGTCATAATCTTGAAACCACGGCTCGCTGCCGTGAGTTTGCTGCCATGGGGTTTGGAACCCTATGGCTTCTTTGACGCATATTCATCAAGTTTAATACTAACATGCTCGTTATACACAACATTAGTGAGAACTAAGCTTGGAAACTGCATTTGGGCTGCAAGCTCCTGTTTAAATGTTGGCTCGGATAGCCTGGAAAACGTATAGAGGGCAGCTACCCGTGCAATTCCAGAACTCCGGGATTTATGTGGCGTTTGTATGAACTAATAATTTCTTTGTACTTGCTGACTGCTTGATTTATAATTCCATACACAATACGTTCGTTCGTGCTCATCTAATACTTCTTGGTTAAATTGCGCTATTTCTGGGATTCTCAGCTTGTGCTATAATTCAAATACTCCTAATTATCACAGTTCACCACACAAAGAGCGGCTTGAGAAGCTAGACCTTGTAGCGGTAAATAAATCTTTAAAATAAATAGCTCTGTAAGTCTTCGACATTTGATGTTACCCGAATTAGTTTTACTGGACTCACCTAGCTGAAGGCGTTCGGTCACGCACTTGCACCAGATCACGAGTGGGTACGCCATTTTACACACCTACAACAGCTAGCCAGTTTAGATCGGTCACCTTTCGACATATCGATAGCCTACAAAATATATCTTCGAGCCTCTTTGCTTTTGACTTCTGATCTCATTGGGTTGGCATATTTCGATTTTAGAAAGTGTTATTGGTTAATGTGTTGTCAAACTCCGAATACTTGTGGTATCTTTAACTTCTTTACACTATCCTACCTTAGGATAAACGGTGATCTATTTTTGATGTATCGGATACTAGGAAATGATTTCAGATCTAGCCTATCCTCGCTTTTTCTTTCCACCAGATTGGTACAGCTCAGAGGACACAACAGGTGAGTAGAAAGGCTATAAACGTACAAAATACTCGTAGCATACAAGTTTAAACACTGAATCATCAATCCCTGGAACATGTCACCCGAAGCAGCGATTCATGCTCTCTTAAACAAGTCATTAAGGAGAAGACTATGCGCTTACAGAAGCATAGTTGAAAAGGCATCACGTAGGCCTTCCGTCCTTACTACATAAAACTGAATCTGATTTATTCATATAAATTTACTATTGCTAAAATATGGTTCATGGTCTTCCGGTTTTGACTTTGTAATATCTCCACAGTATTTGAGATAAGACTAAAGGCACTGGCGATTTCAATATGTTATCACCATCGATTTGTGCATATTCCCTGTGCATGTGGACACATGTGGTCACGTTGATTTTCACCTGACGATAAGACGAAGTCGACTTAAACAAAATATGAACAGCAAACATCCTAATGTTATATCTATAGTGGTTTCGAGTAGAACCCCTAGTCAGTGGTATAACGAATCAGAGGGAATAGGAAATTTTCCCGAAGCAGTCAGAGGACTAGTTCGTCCAGATTTGGGGCTTGAACAGGCAGAAAATTCAAATTGGCTCCAAGATTATCCCAATGAATATGAGCCAGATGAATATTTTTCGTTTGAGTGTTTCGCGGGGGAAACATGCCTAGAGGAATCACATGTGCTAATCACACATATCAATGCATATTTATCCGATAACTGGAAGAAGAGCCTTGTGTATTCTAACGTGATAAGAGGAATATGTGTCATATTTTCTATGCAAGTTGATGTCACATGATGGAATGCCTCAAATTATATTGTCAAATTGTATTCCCAAATACTCACATATATTAATCGGACTGTGAGATATGAGAAGACAATATAAATCGGGAACGTCAGGTTGGTCACGACATTGAGACAAAACGACCTCATATTACATCGTAGGAGAGGATAGTGTTGGAAAGTCCATAAAGGGAATTCTAGATAGCAATTATTTAAGTACACACAACCGTCTGTTCTAAACTCAGTTGTTAGTTCTAACACTAATGAGTATATTCTCGAGTCTACATCCAATACGTAATCGGACAAATATATGCTGAACCTAAGGAGAAGACGTACAACTGATTTCAGAAATTTGGATTCTCAGTTAAGCTATGGTGGATGTGGTGCTTTCATGAACTAATGATTCTTTTGTACTTAAACGTACAACTAGCGAACCGAAATTTATTCGACGAGAGCAGGCTACTTTCTCCTGTATAGCGTACAAAGTGCTTTTGAGTTACTCGTATTAAATTATATCAAAACACGAAATCTGGGCTCAATTTAAATGTTCTAATCTAAGAAAGAGAACAAAGTAAATTAAAAAGTCAAAATATCTCAAACGCTACAGCCTGTGCCATACAGTCAAAGATTCCTCTAATACAAATTAGCGTGCTAAAGAACGATAGAAACAGTTTATACAAAAGAGTTCAACACCTGAGAATCAACAAAAATATTCCCAACAATATGGGATCAGATATCTACGTCCAGGCATTCCGGCAATCTTTTCAAGCAGACCATCAGACACTGAACCACGTTTGACCTTGGGTTTAGTCAAACACAACATTATTATCAATAGTCCGGCAATATACAACAGAAAAATTAAGCAACAAAAGGTACGTCTTTAGTCAAAGTCACATAATAAAAGCTCAGACGAGGAAGACAGATGAACACAAAATGTGGTTAAAAGAGATCTGAATAAAGGCTAAAACACACGACAGGGAGAACAAACAAATAAATGACACTACTGTCCAACAAAATGCTATGGGGGGATTTTCAACGTTTTCTGTTCGTTACAGAGTTATTCGGTTGCATATCTTACGGAAGTGACTATACGTTTATTTGATTGATGCTCTCGAGTCATCTTTTTCTATCTTCAGTTGAACTCGTGGATTTGATCTACTTCATATCTCTTTTCTATCTGTTAGGGCTGGTCTATGAGCAGGCTTTATCATTGTCAGCAACAAACACTGGCATAATGACCACATAATCACTTCTCCACCCTGATGAAACATATGCTATTTAAATAAAACCACCAGTGAATGAGGACTGTATCCAGTACGGGAGAAGATTGTTGTAAGTCACATCAGGCGGGATCTCTAATATTCATGACTAGAGCAAGTGAGATTGTGGGTTTCGTTGGTTCACAATCAACCGAGGTAATATTATTCAGTAAATATACTCAAGTTCTTTCATACGTCAGCTTACATCTACAATGTTTGTCTAATCAGTATGTAATTAAAATAACGCGTCCTGAAGCATTTATATAAAAGCTAGGTAAAAAGCAATTGATAGCTTAAGGTACGGCTGGTAGCTGTTTTCTAAATTCCATCAGTATATAACGATCGGAATGGGAACCAAGAACACAAAATTGGAAACGGTCATACTTGAACAAATGTTCAGTGAATTCACAGAGGTTTGAAATTAAAGTTAAAAATATTAAGACTTTGAAATTACAACTATAAATAAGTGGAATGTTACGAGATCAAGTAATCACTTGGCGATACAACAGCCCAAAATGATTGGAAATGAAACTAGTTACTAAGTATTTACAAGTAGTATACAATAAATAAGAACTTTGGTCTAAATTTGAACGAATAGTTTCACAATATTTGGGCGCCGAGTTAATGTGAGTCATTAATGAGGAATAATATATATTTGTAAAAATCTCAGCGAAATAATTTAAAGTAATTCCAACGTTTCGCCTGGCAATCTGGTTCAAGCTTTTTCAAGGAAAAAATATAATCAAACAACAAAATTATCGAATATAAATAGGTACATGGTTCTTCGTTTTACTGTATACTGAATAAGTTATCCAATCAACAAACAATACTCTAAGATCAAAATTAGTAAGAATCAAAGATCTGTAGCGTGGTGTCGTTTCGAGATTAACTATGAAGAGCGCTACCAAGAAACACGTGCTAAGTAAATCAGAAGGCGAAGGTTGAACGTGTAGCGTGGCGTCGAGTCGAAATTGACTATGAACACCGCTACAAAGAAGCACGTGCCAGATAAATCAGAAGGCGAGGGTTGGACGTAACCAAATAGATCCATAAAATCTCCGAGAAGCCAAATATCAGAAGGCAGTTAATGGACCAAGTCGAGGTGTATATTTGCTGGCGATCTCGTGGCATCGAAAGGATACCGAGATCGTGCCAGGATACAACCTTGGTTACAGAAGGTAACCGAATTCGCGCGAAGTTACAATCGAAGTGTGTGTAAAAGAAAGGAAGCAAAACATAGCTGTCATTAGCACAGTCAAACAAAAGAACGTTAAAACAAACACTGGTAGAGTTGGTTATAATAATAATTGTTTCTATTAAACCAGTCGTGTTCTCGTGATAAATGTGAGTCACTACAAACGTAACCAGACTTATTTGGTTGGCGATCTCGTGGTATTGAACGAATACCAAGATCGTGCCAAAGAATTGTACAAGTGGAAACAGGAGAAAGGAGTACGTGCGAACAGTACGAGAAACCGCGGAACAATGATGGAAGGTAATGGAAGCACAAAATGGTTATAATTAGCACAGTCAAACAAAAGCACATTAAAACAAACACTGGTACAGTTGGTTATAATAATAATTGTTTTTATTAAACCAGTCGTGTTCTCGTGATAAATGTGAGTCACTACAGATCCAATACACAAGAAAGAACAATAGAATTCTGTTTATGAAATCAAATGTCATGACTGTAATGGAACTTATGTAGCTGAAACATAAAGACAACGGAGTGTGAGGATGAAAGAACACAAACTGTGTTTAGAGCACATTCCTAAATCCTCAATTGATGTAAAAAAAAAACCTTGAGAACAGATCAGCGATAACATTACACTCGATTGAATCGGGTCATACAGTTGATTTCAATGGCACGAGAACCAATCAAAAAGGATTTAATTCTTACAAAGAACAACTAACAGCCGAAGCCTTACATATATGGGCTAATTCAAACAATATTAATAGGAGAGATGGAATACAACTAGCTGTCCCATGGCAACTAATAATTAATAAGTAAACCTGATCTCCTTTTTGCAATTTGATATATCTATGCCATAGTAACTAACTGATAGATAATACGTTCAATGATTCAAATCCGTTATCTTATCTGAATATGTTAAACAATTGACTGGAACATTGAAATAACACACACCTTCAATTACATATACATTCCTCTTTTATTTTGTTTACTTATCTTATTTTATCTTCATTTAATGCAGGATGTGGCATTTTTTGATTCATTTCATATATAAAAATGATCTGTTTTTCTTAATATACACAGACCGTAGTCAATATTTAGTTGAATGAAATTTCTTCTTCTCACATCACTTGCGTATAAACACATTCTATTGTCTTAACACGATTTTGGTTCCATAATCACATATCTTGTCCTTATGTGTACAATGACAAGTTTGTCTTAACCTTGAATTTACCTTGTAATCCTTAAGTCATTCTATGGCCTAGGATAACACGACAATTTCTTATTCTTTCTCTCCCCTTGATTATTTTCAAATGAACTTTTATTTTATTTGTTTGACCTTTATTATTTTCATATAAACACATCGTGGATGCGCACTGTTGAGGAGTCCCATACTAGGACGAAACGGCCGTCCAGTGCTTCCAGGTTTTCCATGGTGGTCTAGCTTCAATCGACTCATGATTTCAACCTGTGAAATTTCTAAAACTCTCCACAAAACCCATTCTGATAATAAACATGTCTCGTACACATTAATACAAATACCTATTTACAAGAAAATCCTTCACGTTGATTGGATAACTTATTCAGTATACAGTAAACCGAAGAACCATGGTACCTATTTATATTCGATAATTTTGTGTTGTTTGATTATATTTTTTTCCTTGAAAAAGCTTGGACTAGATTGCCAAGCGAAACGTTGGATTTACTTCAAATTCACTTGCTGAGATTTTCACAAATACAACATTCTTCCTCTTTAGTGTGTAGTGACTCATGTTTATCACGAGAACACGACTGGTTTAATTAAAACAATTATTATTATAACCAACTGTACCAGTGTTTGTTTTAACGTGCTTTTGTTTGACTGTGCTAATGACAGCTATTTCGTGCTTCCATTCTTTTACTTACACTTTGATTGTAACTTCGCGCGAATTCGGTTACCTTCTGTAACCAAGGTTGTGTCCTGGCACGATCTCGGTATCCTTTCGATGCCACGAGATCGCCAGCTAATAAACCTCGACTTGGTCCATTAACTGCCTTCTGATATTCGGCTTCTCGGGGATTTTATGGAGTTATTTGGAACGAGCTTCTTACGCCTTCTGATCTATTTGGCACGTGTTTCTTGCTAGCGGTGTTCATAGTCAATTTCGACTCGACGCCACGCTACATTGGTGACCCGTATTTTGGAACACGCCTCAACTTCTGATCAAATCTTCCAAAGAAGCCAATTCGGTGAGTCTATGATTTATCTATCCACGTCTGTCGTATATTTTCATATTTTTTAATATATAATATACTCGACATGACGGATAACGATAATAATAGTATTAATATAATAGACTCACATGTATGTGTACCGAATCCTTGTTACTTTTTATTCGCGTGACGATGAATTCCACGTTTTATTCGAGAAAGTTTCTCCTATTAACTGTTCTCCTCGCTGACCCGGCTGCTTGGTACGGAATGCATACGCATAAGCATATCTGTCTACCACCCAGCACCAAATGGTTAAGTAAACGGTTTCACTGCCAACTTAAAAGTGCTATACGAGCACACGAAAACGGCAACTGGCACGAAACCTTACCGCTCGTTCTTTTAGGGATCACAACGAGCTTGAAGGCAGATATACAATGTTCCGCCGCTGAACTGGTATTCGGCACGACATTGCGTCTGCCCGGAGAATTCTTCACACCACGGAGCAGACCTAATTTCGGTAAATCAGACTACGTCCATCGACTGTCTGCATTTATGCGAACGCTGTCTCCGGTGTCAACTCGAATACAACATCGACAGGTCGCTCTCCCTCGAGAGTTATCTACCTGTTCACATGTTTTCATACGAGTAGATTCGGTACGCAAATCTTGGCAACAACCTTACGAAGGCCCTTTTCACGTGATCGCTCGTCACGAAAAGACCTTCAAGGTTGATCGATATGGACGCGTCGAGATCGTCAGCATTGATCGTCTCAAACCAGCACACGTCGATGACAGTGCCCTATCTGATAACCTGAGATTCAATGCTAGACCTAACAAACCTACTAGCGGGATCCTCAAACCATCTTCAGGTCCCACGCTAGATACATCTGAGACCTCAATCTCACGTCCCAGTCAACAGCACGCGTCATCTGCACCGTCTACGGATGAGACGACAGTCTCACGTCCAGATCAGCAGACCACGCCGCCCTTGACTTCGGATGAGATTGCAGGCTCACGCGACGCGAACGAGACTACCGTCTCACGTTCCGGTCGCCGAGTACGGTTACCCGTACGCTTCCGCGACTAGCCGCACAGTTAACAAACGATACGGTGTAGGATTATTCCTATACTACACGCATGCTACACTCTTCTCTTTTTTGCTTTTCTTTTCGTTTCCTGAGCCCACGCCTTCGATCATCTCCGTTTGGTTCCGTCGACTTCAGTCAACTTTGGCGAAAGCTGGCCTGATCACCCACGCTCTTGTCAACGCACTCAGTCGATATTTGGTTTCGAATGCTTGGCATACGCTTGGTCTCGAACTTGGTCGTTATGGTCGCTTCTGGTCTTTTGGCTCAACGTGGTTTCGTCCTACGTCTGCAGCGTTTCTGGTCCGCACCCTACGAACGCCCTCTTCAGATTCTGGATACAAACCACTCTGGTGTAGCATGCCAACTCGGGCAATAAATACAACACATGGCTCCTGGTACTGTTCTCCGAAAACGACCTACGTTGGCAACTCGACGATCAACGATCGCTTTCCTGTTCGCCAATTCTTCCGTCCTACAATCGCTCGTCAGCCGATCAGTCCCACGATTCAAACCGCTATTTATCGAAAGTGTAAACCCTTTCTAGCGGGGGGCTCCTGTAGTGACTCATGTTTATCACGAGAACACGACTGGTTTAATTAAAACAATTATTATTATAACCAACTGTACCAGTGTTTGTTTTAACGTGCTTTTGTTTGACTGTGCTAATGACAGCTATTTCGTGCTTCCATTCTTTTACTTACACTTTGATTGTAACTTCGCGCGAATTCGGTTACCTTCTGTAACCAAGGTTGTATCCTGGCACGATCTCGGTATCCTTTCGATGCCACGAGATCGCCAGCTAATAAACCTCGACTTGGTCCATTAACTGCCTTCTGATATTCGGCTTCTCGGGGATTTTATGGAGTTATTTGGAACGAGCTTCTTACGCCTTCTGATCTATTTGGCACGTGTTTCTTGGTAGCGGTGTTCATAGTTAATCACAACTCGACGCCACGCTACAAGTGTACAGTAATGTACAAAACAATCAAATAAGAGAGAGAGAGAGGGATGAAGATCAGAAATGTAAAGAGAATTAACATTATCATTGTATACACTGGATTAGTTAAATAAAATATGATCTAATTAATTATTCATTATTATGTAATGAATTAACTTTGTTAACAATTATCTATTTTCTTCATTATTTCAATAGGTCCTTTATTTATTAATTTGTGGATAACACTATGGATATTCTTCATGTTCTTTACTATATTATTATTATCATCAGCTTTATTGAATATAATATTTTTGGTACAATATAGAATTCTCAGCGTAATGTATTTCAACAAGTTTCCGTTTCTTTCTTTTTGGTCGGTTCTGGCGATAAATACCGAATGATCGCCAGTTAGATGTTAGCGGTTCACTAAATGAACATCTGAATAATGTGCATTCTTTTCGTTGTATATTGCCAGCGACCGCATTGTCTCTTATTGAGTTTTTTGTAACTTTCACAACGAAAGATTGTACACTTTTCAGAAACGTAGCAGAATAGGTTATGCGATTAATAAACATAATGATATATTAAAACAAACAAAAATAGATAACTTGTTGAAATATCTAGATGGCAGGAACAGGTAGACGAGATGATCAAGCAGGCCGCCCTTGTTGAAGATAAACTGTTCTTTCATAATGATAAATATATATTTTGGTTAAATGTTGAATGGTTTCTGGATTCAATTCCCTATTGACTAATTTCCAAGATAAGATTAAACTGAATATATCCATTTAAATATGAAATAATTGTAAAATTGATTCAGTTGGAAGAGACTGTTTATTAGTGAACTCATTCTTAATTTTATACAATCGTATATAGGGTTTGAGATATTAAAGTATGTTCCTATTGAGCTGCTCCGGTAACGTGGTAATGTCTCAAACTGTAAAGTGATGAGTTCCAACTAGCTGAAGTCGAAGGTTCTGTGTAGAACACCTGCAACTGAAATAAGATGCATATAATTTTGAGTCTCTGTGGTGTATGAATGAATTAATGATTCCTTTGTATTTGTTGAATGCTTGATTTCGAAATCTAAATCTAGTACTTCTTGATCCAATTACGTTATTTCTGGAATTCTTAGTTCATACTATAATTCAAATACTCCTGATTATCATATTGACGTCGCGATGGAGCCTGTGATGGGACGGTTGGACATTTATTCATATTTTGATGCTTTTGAGGATTACTTTAAAAAGTCCGAAATCTGGGCTATGACTAAGGAAGATGATGAGGATGTTAATATTGTAGCACATTTCCTCACATTCATCGAAAAAAAAGCATATAGCTTATTAAAAACTCTGGCTTTACCGGAAAAGCCCATTTCGCTTTCTTATACAACTCTTATGGATCTACTGCTAGACTATCTTAATTATACAAATTTCGAATGTGGTAAAGGAGGAAGATGTCGTAAAATGATTTATGAGGATATAGAAAATTCTACTACATTACGTCACCCCAACCAAGTGCATACTCAAGGTTATGCAGATAATTTATTGAGGAGTTGCAATGCATTTCACGAAGATGGGCACAAGTTTGGGTCAATGTTTGTCCTGTGGCAAGTTCCACTCTTTTAATTCATGTAAATTTCGTAATTCTAAGTGCTTTAAATTTGGTGATATTCGACATATTAAGTCAGTTTGTAATACTACTGTTCATCTTGCTGCAACTAATATTAAGTCTTGTAATTCTGATTCTATTAAGTTGAGTATTTATAATGATTACTTATCTTTATCAACGATTTCAAAAGACAGTGTAGAGTCATATATCAGTACAGAGTTAAATGAAACTCAGAATTCTTGCGAGACAACAGTTTCTAGTCAATCAACTTATCATTTAGTGTCGGTTATTATGTTAAGCCCATATACCTTATTCTAGCTTTCGGACAGCCCATTCTATTCATTCTACTTGAGTCACATTCTCACCTTGTTAATTATTCGCTTATCAATCTTGACTATCTTCATATGAGCTCATAAGTGTGTGTACATTTCTTATCCCACTAATCATCACATGTCTGTAACTTGCTTTTGTGTAACTATAAGTATTGAATAACGTTTGGTTGAAGGGGTGTTGGCTTACTCGCCATCTCCACTGGGAGTCGTTTTGCTTCTTCCTATTCCATTCACTTTATATACAAAATATATGTATTCAAAAGTCCATTCTCACTATTTGACTTATTTAATTCCATTATTGACTAATGTGATTTAAGTCGATTATATACGAGGATAAGAGACATATATATTCCAATAACAACCATTCATTACGACCACCTTGGAGCCAGATTCCGGGCCACTAAATTGGAAAACCCTTTCGACAACATCTTTTTACTTACTTACTTACGCCTGTTACTCCTCGTGAAGGAGCATAGGCCACTCACCAGCATTCTCCATCCAACCCTGTCCTGGGCAATCCTTTCCAGCTCCGTCCAGTTGTAATTCATCCTTTTCATATCTGCTTCTATATCCGACGCAATGTGTTCTTTGGCCTTCCTCTTTTTCGCTTCCCTTCAGGGTTCCAAGTTAGGGCTTGCCTCGTGATGCAGTTTGACGATTTGCGTAATGTATGTCCTATCCATTTCCATCGTCTTTTCCTAATTTCTTCTTCAGCTGGAAGTTGGTTTGTTCTCTCCCACAGAAGGCTATTGCTGATGGTATCCGGCCAGTGGATGTTGAGTATCTTGCGTAGGCAGCTATTTATAAATACTTGTACTTTCTTGATTGTGGTTGTTGTAGTTCTCCAAGTTTCAGCTCCATACAGTAGAACTGCCTTGACGTTCGTATTGAAGATTCTCACTTTGATATTGGTTGAAAGTTGTTTTGAGTTCCATATGTTCTTCAATTGTAGGAATGCGACCCTTGCTTTGCCGATCCTCGCCTTTACGTCTGCATCTGAACCTCCTTGTTCATCGATGATGCTTCCAGGTATGTGAAGGACTCTACATCTTCCAGAGTTTCGCCATCAAGAGTGATTGGATTGCTGTTTCCGCTTGAATTTGAGGACCTTGGTTTTCCCTTTGTGTATGCTGAGGCCTACTGATGCAGAGACTGCTGCTACACTGGCTGTCTTCATCTGCATCTGTTCGTGTGTACGTGATAGGAGGGCTAGGTCGTCTGCGAAGTCCAAATCGTCTAATTGATTCTGAGCTGTCCATTGTATTCCGTGTTTTCCTTCAGATGTTGAGGTCTTCATAATCCAGTCGACCACCAGAAGAAAGAGGAAGGGAGAGAGTAAACAGCCTTGTCTGACTCCAGTCCTTACTTGGAATGCATCTGTCAGCTGTCCTCCATGCACTACTTTGCACTGTAGTCCGTCGTATGAGTTCCGGATAATGTTGACAATCTTCTCAGGAACTCCGTAGTGTCGAAGAAGTTTCCATAATGTCCTCCTATCTACACTGTCGAATGCCTTTTCATAATCAATGAAGTTGATGTATAGTGATGAGTTCCACTCAACTGATTGTTCGACGATGATCCGTAGTGTTGCAATTTGGTCTGTGCACGACCGATCCTTACGGAATCCAGCTTGTTGATCTCGAAGTTGGGCGTCTACTGCATCCTTCATCCGGTTCAGCAACACTCTGTTGAAGACTTTCCCTGGTATTGACAGTAGTGTAATGCCTCTGTAGTTTTCACATTTGCTCAGATCTCCTTTCTTTGGAATCTTGACGAGGTGTCCTTCTTTCCAGTCCATCGGCACTTGTTCCTCCTCCCAAATCTTTTTGAATAGAAGGTAAGCATGCTTGTGGTTGCTTCGATGTCTGATTTCAGTGCTTCAGCTGGTATGTTGTCGGGTCCTGCTGCTTTCCCGTTCTTGATTTGTCTGACGGCCATTCTAATTTCTTCCGTCGTTGGTGGGTTGACATCTATAGGAAGATCTATGTGTGCTGCTTCGATGTCCGGTGGATTCATTGGAGCCGGCCTATTCAGGAGTTCCTCGAAGTATTCTACCCATCTGTTACGCTGTGTTGAATTTCGGTGATTGGCTTGCCTTCTTTGTCTTTGACCGGCCTCTCTGGTTTACTGTATTTCCCTGCTAGTTTCTTCGTTGTATCGTGAAGCTGTTTCATATTTCCTTCTCTAGCAGCTTTTTCTGCCGTCGTTGCTAGTTCTTCCACGTATTTCTTCTTGTCGGCTCTAATGCTCCTCTTCACTTGTTTGTTTGCTTCTATGTATTCAGCTTGTGCTTGGACTTTCTCTGCTCGTGTTCGGCTGTTGTTAATTGCTGCCTTCTTGTTCTTCCTTTCTTTGATCTTGTCCAGTGTTTCTATAGAGATCCATTCCTTATGATGGTGTTTCTTTAGGCCCAGAACCTCTTGACACGTTGAAGTTAATGCTTCCTTGATGCCTTTCCAGTTGTCCTCCATAGTAGTTTCTTCTTCTTCAGTAGATCTTGTAAGGCTTGGAACCTGTTGTTGAGAGCTATCTTGAATTCATTGAGTTTGTCAGTATCTCGAAGGAAGGCTGTATTGAACCTTTGTAGTGCTGTTTGTCCACTTGTCCAGTTCTTTTTAGCTTCAGTTTTAAATTGGCTACAACTAGGTGGTGATCTGAAGCTACGTCAGCACCTCTCCTGGTTCTCACATCTTCCATTGTCCTTCGGAATTTTTTGTTGATGCAAATATGATCTATTTGGTTCTCTGTAGTGTGGTCCGGTGAGATCCATGTAGCCTTGTGTATACGCTTGTGTGGAAATATTGTGCCTCCTATGACCAATTTGTTGAATGCACATAGATTTGCAAATCTTTCTCCATTTTCGTTTCTTTCTCCCAGTCCATGTCGTCCCATAATATCTTCATATCCAGTGTTGTCTATTCCGACTTTGGCATTTAGATCTCCCATCAGAATAGTTAGGTCCTTTCTTGGCATTTCTCAATGATTGACTGCAGCCGCTCGTAGAACTGATCTTTAATGTCGTCGTTGCTATCATTGGTGGGTGCATAACATTGGATAATATTCATTAAGATCCCCTCCTTCTTTGTTTTGAATGATGCTTTGATGATTCTGGATCCGTGAGACTCCCATCCTACAAGTGCATTTCGTGCTACTTTGGACAGCATAAGAGCGACTCCCTGAGTGTGTGGAGCATTTTCCTCTCGTGACCGGAGTATAGCAGCATCTCTCCCGTAGCTAGCCTTTTCTGTCCAGCTTGGGTCCAGTGGGTTTCGCTGATTCCCAGTACTGCTAAGTTGTATCTCCTCATTTCCATTGCTATTTGACTGGTCTTCCCGGTTTCCCACATTGTTCGAACGTTCCATGTACCTATAAAAATTTTTGCTCTGGTTGTTAGAAGGGGCATCGGCCTCGTGGCTTCCGAAGGAACTCGGCTTTCACCATGAAGCGTCATAATTCTTCTAACTGAAGACCTTCTAACTCCCAGGGCAGAGTTTAAATGGTTTGGATTATTTTTTCTGGTAAGCGTTTTTTTAGCGAGTTAGTTTTCTACGGGATGGGGACGCTAACCCCATGCCCAACCCTCCTCCTTTACCCGGGCTTGGGACCGGCAGTAACCCTGTTAGAGATACAGGCGGAGTTTTTCGACAACATCGTCCGATCTAAATGACGATTAAATAACGGGCCTCCACAAAAATCAGATTTCTCATGTTGTTGTACCAGATATGGTTTTTCCTAATTATTCACTTGTTTCTGACGAAATTCCTTGCAAATCTGAGGAAAATATGTTGAATGAACCTAGTCATGATCGAAAACCTGATGTAGTTTTGATAGATGCTGATTTTTCTAATGATCTTTTACTCTGCAATGACATTCTTAATAAATTTGAGGAAACTATTTCAGAAGAATCAAATCTTCATGTTCTATCAAATATTATTTATCCTCATAATGCATTTGTTTCTTGTGGGAAACTTGTTCAATGCGAAGCATGAGTACTAAATGAACTGGATTTCGATTACAATTCGGATGGTTTCATATCAACTGCTGTTTATCCTTATCACAAAGTCACTTCTAATGTTTATGTTGAGTCGGCTTTCCGAGAACTGCATCAGAGCCTCCATATGCCCTAAAGGAGCCGAAGAGTCCTAGCCGGTCAGAGTATGATGGAGCTTCTAGAATATCAACGTGGCGTGCTACTATTGGTCAGTAGCATAATGTATTCTAGCGGATTAGCCAAAATATGATGTTGATTTAACAAATGTTAACATCTATAAATACTTGTGTTTTTCTGTACAAAAAGGAACCTTTGGAGTAAAGTGTTTTTTCGCTTATTTTGCGCCTCTTCTCTCGAGTTCAGGTCGCTGCATAGTTCTAGCTTGCGGGTTACCAGAATAGCTTAGGAACCGAATAAAGCGTTCAAATTAACAAGACTTATCAGTTTACTCTAGTCAATGTAAGAAATATGTTTTAAATGAAGCCACATTATTCATAACTTAAGGATATAAAGATCCAACATTGTTTCGTGGGAGAGGATAGTGTTAGGAAATCTGTGCTATAAATTCTAGATAGTGGTTTCGGTACACAACCGACACGGCGATTGTGTACCATCGCAGGAACCAGGTGAGTGTGTTCCGATTTCGGTTGTTAATTCTAATAATAATGAGCACATTCTAGGTAATACAGAGTCTTTATCCAATACACTATCGGACAGATACAGGATGAACTTAAGAAGAAGACGTACAATCAATTACAGTCACTTAGACTCCAATTTAAGCTGTGACGGATGTGGTGTTTGAATGAACTAATGATTCCTTTGTACTTGTTGAGTGCTTGATTTCCAATTCCAAATACAGTACATTCGTTTATGCTCATCTACTACTTCTTGATCCAATTACGTTATTTCTGGAATTCTTAGTTCATACTATAATCCAAATACTCCTAATTATCATAGTCTCTTAGTCTTGTGATCACAGTGTACCTTGCTCAGTAGAAACTCGAGAAGCACTTAAAGATTAGACAAATATAATATTGGTTATTCACTGATTAGTCATTTGTAAAGGCTGAATAGTCACAGGATTAATACTAACTTGCTCCTGTTACCCTTTAAGGAGCACAGAACGCCACCAAGGATTTTTCAACCTACTCTCTTTTAGGCTCTCCTTTCCAGTTATTGTCAAATGCTTCTGATTCTTTTGATGTCTGCCTCGAACTAATGGATTTTGTTTATATCAATTATCGCCATGTTATATGTTCTTATTTCCGCAGCCACTTGAATTGTGCTCCCGATCTTCCACATTGTCAAGAAATTCAATTTGCCTGTATTAATTGTCACTTTGATTGTCAGACAAGGCATCAACCTTGTGATTTCTGAAGAATCCTGGCTTTCACCATGAGGCATCATAACTCTCCTAAATGAAGACCCTACAACTCTAAGAGCAAAGTTTAGATGGTTGAAATGATATTTTCTGGTTAGCAAGGTTCATTTTTTACGAGATAGAGTTGCTAACTCTATCCCCAACTCTTCTCCTTTATCCGAAATTGGGACTGGCAGTAACCCTAGAAGGGCCTCAGGTGGAGTTACAGGGTTAATGCATATTTATTTTCGAATACTGGACATATATAAATTTGTAGGTCGTCAAGCTTTACTGTCGAGTGAGTATTCAACTTCCATAATCATCGTGAAAGAGTGGTAATATTTTTCAAATAAATTTTCATCATATTTTGTTGAGTCATAAAAGAAAATTAATGCTTCAATGGGATAACTTAAGTCGATGGCAAAGATTGCAGTATCTAACTTCAGGAGGATTCTCTTTATTCGCTTACAACATAAACGCGATAACAGTATTCATTTTAAAAAAACCCAGAAGGTTTGTACATGCTGAGAACTGAGAATAGTATGGAAACAGATTTTCGTGAGATCTAAGACTTATGTCATACATTATGCAACACCTACCCAAATAGGTATACGTGTAATTTTGATGAAATCAATACTCCTAAGTTGAATTATTTACGTGTCATACAGCTTTACAATCAGTTTCCTAAAGGTTACCCGTGCCAGATAGTAAGGAACGTAGGTTAGGGATTATCTGTCAACCACCACCAATCACATTACAATCTTAAATTAATATTCTGTAGTTCTAAACGATGTATTTGCCTTAAACTTACTTTGGAACGGTCATTTAGATGTATAATTGTAAAACGTTGATGATAATAACAATAACATCACACGAACTTATTAAGGAGTATAAATTCTTTGTTCTGATCGTATATCATTGTTGTATTGCTGGATATTCTGTTGAGTCCACTCATCCATTAACACCTTGAATACATTTTCAGATTTTATGAATTCTCCATTGTTTTTAACTACTAAAATACTTTTTAATTGGAATTTACCATACTACTATTGTTCCGTTTTTCTCAAGTAGACTTTTTGAAGTAATTATTTAGAATAATGTTGAATTGATATCAAGTGAAACCCCGCCTGGAGCCCCTCTGGGGCCACTGCCGGTCCCAAGCCCGGATAAAGGAGGAGGGTTAGGCATGGGGTAAGTGACCCCATCCCGTAGAAAACTAACTTGCTAAAAAATCACGCTAACCAGAAAAAATTATTCAAACCACTTAAACTCTGCCATGAGAGTCAGAATGTCTTCATTTAGAAGAGTTATGACGCCTCATGGTGAAAGTCGAGGTCTTTCGGAAGCCATGAAGCTGATGCCCCTTCTGACAACCAGAGCAACAATTTATTTAGGTACATGGAATGCTCGTACAATGTGGGAGATTGGGAGAGTCTTCCAAATTGTTGCAGAATTGCTGCCATCAAGTAAGCTGTTATACAATTAAGTAATACCTAATTGATGAGTCAAACATTCCAGAGTATTTATTCATTAAAATTATAATCATTTCAAAGCATATATAGTTTTCGTCATGAACAACTGTCATCCTCCTAAAATCCCTTGGAAACTAAATGGGATTGGAACAGTTGTTTCATTTTAGTATACAACTCATCAGCAATAAAGATGAATGACTCTGAGAAGAAGTGAACTCATTGGTATGATTGAACGATCATATCGCTTCATACGAAAGGATTAAAGTTTTAAATATAAATCACCAGATTATAATTCAACAGTTTGAAGGAATTTTGAACACTTAAATGGTACTGTTCTGTTGTTAGGGTTAAAACACCATCCCTTAAAATATTGTTAATTTTACTTACACTACTCATGAGTAGAATAGAGACTCCATATAATAATTGCTGATCAATGGAGAAATTTATGAATTAGACTTAGGTCGGTCACCTGATTGTTATTTGATACTTGGGCTTATTTTTTTTTACTATGGACTGATATCAGCTGCAGTAACATTCTAGAGAAACAAGAATCATTAAAAATCTGTCTTATCTTTTCTGGGGGGGGGCTATTCAGAAGTGTACTAAAGCATGAATTTGAAATTTGTTGAAATTGTGTTCAATGAATTAGGTATGTTGTGTCTTATTGCGGTTCAGTACGGCCTACGATGTTATGGATCTAAGAACGAAAACGATTGAGTCACTCTAATACGATAGGTTCTCTTTGGAACTGACAACGTACAGTTATACCCAACACACCAAACCTCGATAGTTAACACAGAAAGAAGACAGAATTGCAGGTAAATTAATATTTGTGGTAGGACAAGCAACTCGGAAGAAATTGGCACAAAAGTTGTCAGTATAGTGGCAGAATATGACTTTCAAGAATGTGGCAATTTAGGGAACTAAAAAACATGACAACTAATCAGAGACAAAGGTCATGCGGAAAATCGAATTGGAAGGAAATGAGCAAGTGGTTATCATTCCTGAAGAGATTTTAACCTTTCTAATAAAATCTGAGTATTCTTGCGACCGTCTTAGCTCCTCTGACTTTTTGGAATTCTTGCACTACTTCTAAATTTGACTGTCTTTGTTCTCTGTCATCCACTTTTTTGTGGTAATAACTTTTATGTAGATTCTTGTGATACTGAATCTGTTCTGCTTTGTATCATTCTTGGTATTCCTTTTGGAATCTTAAAAACGTTCAGGATGGTATTCAAGGTTGTTCTAGTTTTTTCTTGTGAGTCTTCTACACAACTGGTTCTTGTGGCGTATTCACCTCTCCCCTTCTACTACCACTTTAAAAATGACTCTTCCTTCCTGACCTATTATTGTCCCTTTTGTCCAAGCTTCTTTATCAGGTCTGTAGTCACGGACGTACACAAATGTTTCGGTCCCATTTGAGATATCTCCTTTTTGTCCTTTCTTCTTAGTTGGTTTCATTGCGTCATTTACTGTCCGTAGCTTTCGTCCCATTACAGCTTCGGCCGTTGATTTTTGTTGTGATGCTCTATTGTTAGGTGTACTCCTGTATATGAATAAGAATCGCTAGATGATTTCTTTTAAAATCCCTTCTTTCAAAAGTATCCACGAAACGTTCCGATTTTCCGTTTGATTGTGGATGGTATGATGGAGAGTGAATGTGAACGATAACATTTCGATTGCAAATTTTACTGAATGTGAAATGGGATCCGTTATGAGTGACCAAAGTCTCTGGAAGTCCATGGCAAGCAACTACATTCGTTAATACTTTTAACGTTTTCTGCATCGTTGGAGGCACTACTAGATGCGTCTACTAATACTAAGTAGTACAAGGTGGTTTACTTATGAATATTTAATTGTCCTTCTCAACATCATCAGTACAAAATAAATATAGAAATGAACTACTTATTCAGTTTTGTATTAATCACTTGAATCTTCCAATTGAATGTGAACATATTAAGTAAGGGAATTCTATACGATAACGATTTGATATGAAAGTCAGTAATTCAATTAATAAGTAGTTAGTGATGAGGTTTTGAACATATTTGTTCGTGTATATATATATGTGTGTGTGACAAAGTAAGTTTGCTGTTTTTGAAAGGCAAGGAAAATTGGAACGAAACTATCACAATTGATTGATCGCTGGGTGGTGATCAATGTCATGCGTGTCTAGTCCTTATTAGTGCAGATCGAATGCTATCCATCATGTTGCAATGTGGCCACCAGTCTAGGTGACTCGACACTGAGGGCACTATACATTGAGATTTAGATGACGACTGGAGGTAGTTGACAGGAAACCCTGGACCCGGGTGGTGGCCACATCGCAACATGGTCGATAGCATCCAATCTGCACTAATAATAAGGACTTGGCACACATGACATTGATAACCACCCAGTGATCAATCAATTGTGATTACATCTCAGTCCTACAGGAGGTTTGTCGCTGCCCGGATAGCTCAGTGGTAACGTCTCTGACTGTGAAGCTGGGTGACATGGGATCGAACCCGCCAGGGAGCACCAGTTCCCTCAAGATTACAGGTACACCTTACTGACGAGTGCCAAGTAGCATAAAACCCGGGTCCAGGGTATCCTGTCGACTACCTCCAACCACCATCTGAACGAAACTGATTTATAGAAACTTTAATAACAGACTTAGATAGATAGTTATCAAACTTGTGAATTGTAAATCATTATTCAAATTAGATAAATTGATAAATGTACCTTACACTAAATGATTATTGAGTAGCAACCAATATCATATTTGTCTGATCCTTTGTGATAATCGATCATATTTCAATATAGTCATCAATCTATATGACTCTACATACACTCTATTTTGATATCGGTTGGTAGTTGGAAACAATCGGTTAGTAGTCTTGTATCTAGTTGACATATAACAGCTAAGGATATCTGAAGAATTGAATGAGGTAATAGGATTACATATCAGTCATCGACCAAATAGCTCATTATTAACATCTCTAACTGTGACAGTAGATGATACAGGTTCGAATCATACAAGTAATATAACTTCCTTTTAATACACAGGATTTCCTGTAGATTATATTAAATCACTTAAGAATAAACATACCTTTTCATTCACTTCCGTATATAATTACGTAAACAATCAATAATAAGAGTAAATAAAGTCGTAAGATTTGAACGAATCATATAAACAACCTTAAAATCAAACTATGGATCCGTAAAATGATTACAGTCGATTAGGTGTTCAAGTATAGAACTCCTAACTGTTTTACTCTCACCCTTATAAAACCAAACTGGGATGTATTCCCGTATCCAAGTTGAAAGCAAGCGCTGGCTACGGCCAATGTACCTTGCTCCGGTAGATTATATTAAATCACTTAAGAATAAACATACCTTTTCATTCTGTGTAAATTAAACAGAAAATTCACTTCCGTATATAACTACGTAAACAATCAATAATAATAGTAAATAAAGTCGTAATAGTTGAACCATGATTTGTGTAATATTTTAGATCATACACAATATATGTGTGTATGGTCAATTGGATACGAATGTAAAACATGTAAACAAAGTTTGTAATATTATGTAACTTCATTCACAATAAACAACCTTGAATGATTAGGATAAATTTTATTGTAACAAATGATAATTATCAAGTGTCACTGGCTGACTGACTGACTGATAACAGTCGATTCAAGACAAGAAGGTTATTTCAACAGTTGAGATCATGAGTCAATTGAAGCTAGACCAGCATGGAAAACCTGGAAGCACTGGACGGCCGTTTCGTCCAGTGCTTCCAGGTTTTCCATGCTGGTCTAGCTTCAATCGACTCATGATCTCAACTGTTGAAATTACTACAATCCCTACAAAACCCCTTCTGATACAAGAAGGTTATGTCTATCAAATAAGAATCATTAATCTTAGTTTAACTAAAAGTATATAAACACTTGAAATAAATAATGTTTATTCAGAAATAAACAAACTGGTCAAATTTCTGTTGGAAATGCTAGATCTTCAGAACTCACTTGGTAAATACATTAATTTTGTAATTTTATTTTGGAAATTTAAATTTCTTTGTTTTCGCGCCAAAAGGGCTCTTTTCACCTTCATGTCGTATTTTCCACTTGGCACAATCTTTAGCGCTATTGGTCCGTTGTATATTTTAGTACGCTATTTTGTAACGCTTCCCAAAGGGCAGTTTAATGCTGCATATATACGTTTGATTTGTATCTGTTGTTATAGCTCGTGCTTCTGGTTGCTTGCGGAATATACTTCCCCGTTCCAAACCTCGACTTCTCTCTTTAGTTACCGGGGCTGGGACACATCAGAATATCTAGCTTATTGGTCATCGGTTACAGAGTCTTTGTACCGTTCGCAGACTAGGTGAACTAGTAATCGATTCAAACATATCAATTTCGAATGAACGAGAGCTCAAATGGGAACAATTAATGAGTGTCTAATACAAATTAACAGAATCTCTTGGTAAAATATGAGAACCATACATTGAAGAGCGCAGCATTCACATCAGTAGTACTTGGGACCATAATGGTTTTGTCTCGATCATTAGTCATTGTTGTGTCAACTTAGCCACCAGTATCCAGTGGTGTTTCGCCCATTAATTAGTTCGGGATAGGAATCCCTGTTGCGTGTTGCATAGTCGGGTGTCTGGCACGTGCTGTAATATCACTTACGACACTGACATATTCTTCGCTACCCATGTTACCAGTACAAGCCTCATCAATCTTTTTGTTAGCAAATGCCAAAAGGTGAATTTCCCCTTGGATGAGTGACGTTTTGATCAAACAACGAAACACACAGAGCCAATGAGAGTCAGGCTTTGAGCACCTTATATAGGTAGTGGGATTTAAGCGGGTATATATCTTATAGAAACGCTTCTTACACTCATCATAATGCATTTCTTCTTCCACAGGGAGTAAGCAACATGAATGTCCACATCTGTGAGGAGCCAATCAAAAAACAAATTAACTAAAAACGGTAACACAAAAGTGAATTTGTAAACAAATTTCAAACCTTAACCGGAGGAAATCAAGTCAAAGTCGATCAGGTATGCTTGGATGCAATAAATACACGAAAGCAAAGTCAACACACACAATTACAAAATCAATTTAAGTGAAATAAATTCAATTACAGTGGAAGCAGTAGTTTTGATGCTTACTGCATACAAGCGGTTAGCCCCTGCCTAAAAAAGACAATGAGCTTTTGGAAAAGATTCAGAGAACAGCAACTAAGCTGATTCCCGGAATAGCGAAGTTCCCGTATCATGTTCGGCTTACTAAACTAAACCTATTTCATTTTCATACCCAAAAACTAGAGGTGACCTGATTACAGTTTTCCAATTAATTAGTCATAGATTTGTACCTGATATGCCCTCATTTTTTGTCTTTCAAAACAACGAATTTATGAGGACATCTGGAAAATGTTCAAAAGTCCAGAACAAAATACTTGTCAGCTGACTTTGGACTTTCCTATCGAATCATCAACTGATGGAATTCATTACCTCAGCACGTGGTTGAGGCTCTATTTGCCGACTCTTTCAAAAGAAATTTGGATCAACTGAGAGACTATCATTGTCAGGACTAACACAGGTCAAAAGCCTCCTGTCCTTTCCAAACTGAAACTGATTCGCAAAATTCCATTATTTGTCCTTGACATTCTGTATGAATCTCCCGATTCACAATTGCTTTCCAATTCCATTTCTTTTTCCTTCAAGTCAACCTTCATGTTCTTCTGCTGCCATGTATTCGTTTTCTGATTGGTTAAATACTACTTATGTCTGTTGATACAATTAGCATACAACACAGTACCAATCTGTCTTGTTAATAATGTGAACTGAAGTCCGATTTAGTCATCGTCGTACTTCTAACATTTGATCGTTCAGCTAGGCAGGGGAAAACTCTCATTGATGTGAAGAGAGCTTTACTGACAAAAAATCAAACAATAAAGTTTACAGTCGTAAGGGTTTCATAGTCCTGAATATTTAACAACGGGCGTTCACAAATCTTAACAAATACCTTTATACACATTAATCAGTTAATTTTATATCTTTCGACTTAGGAACTTAGTGATTAAATTGTTGATTTGGCGTTTGGAGAGGCAGGTACCGGATTCGAGTCCAAGTATGGATACAGTCCAGGTACATCCAGATGATGAGACTCAAAGTGAATAGGATGCGCGCCCTGAATTCTACCGATAACTATATATCGAACTGTTAGGGAGATCCAGATGACTCCTCGAAAAAAGCCTAGAAAGGCCCTGAAAACATCGAGAAACATCTTATCCGATCAGCATTCACTAGAAGTTTTGCCAGAAACATCTAGAAAGTGAAAAGTTACATATCGAGTTTCTGATTAGATGGTTACCTCTACTGCTACTATGTTTGGTAGCGTTCCAGAATTTTCCGGAAACCTAAGACCATCTAAAATGCTATGAAAACCCTAGATTTTCTGTAAATAAACGAACCTTTAAAGCAAAGCGTCTCTTTCATATTTCTCGCCTTTTCTCTTGTGTTCAAGTTGCTGTATAGATCTAGCCTGAGGGTTACTAGAAGAGTTTATGAAACGAATCACTTAGCAAGACTTATCACAAATATATCAATAACGCTTATAGTTAACTAATACTTTATAGTTTCTTTGAGTGATAGGAACGTATAATACATAATATGAAGCCAAATCAATAAATTATTTAATTACAATGGCCAGTTATATCATCGTAATTTTACCTCTAATAAACTCATTTGTATTAGTTGGGTGAGGTATCTCAATTGACTGTTTTCAGATATATCCATGAATGTAATTGCTAGATACATTTAAGTAGTTAATCATCAATTGGACAGCTCAGAACCGATTTGACGATTTCGACATCGCAGATGACCTAGCCTCCTATCCCATACACATGAACAAATCCAGATAAAGACAGCCAGTGTAGCAGCAGTCTCTGCATCAGTAGGCCTCAGCATACACAAGGGGAAAACCAAGGTCCTCTAACCCAACACGGAGAACACCAACCCAATCACTCTTGATGGCGAAACTTTGGAAGATGTAGAATCCTTCACATACCTGGGAAGCATCATCGATAAACAAGGAGGTTCAGATGCAGACGTAAAGTCGAGGATTAGCAAAACAAGGGCCTCATTTCTACAATTGAAGAAGATATGGAACTCAAAACAACTGTCTCTTAATCAAAATCAAAGTCACAATCTTCAATACCAACGTCAAGGCAGTTCTACTGTACGGAGCTGAAACTTGGAGGACGACTACAACCACCATCAAGAAGGTACAAGTATTTATAAATAACTGTCTACACAAGATACTGAACATCCATTGACCGGATAACATCAGCAACACCATTATATGGGAGAGAACAAACCAGCTTCCAGATGAAGAAGAAATCAGGAAAAGACGATGGAAATGGATAGGAAATACATGACGCAAATCACCAAACTTCATCACGAGGCATGCCCTGACACGGAATCGTGAAGGGAAGAGGAGAAGAGAAAGTGCGAAGAACACATTATATCGGAAAATGGAAGCAGATATGAAAAGGCTGAATAACAACTGGAAAGAGCTGGAAAGAATTTCTCAGAACAGGGTTGGATGGACAGTGCTGGTGGATGGTCTATGAAGTATCATTGAAAACTACAGAATAGTGTACAACTATTTAGTCCTAATATGAAAATTCCGAATAGTTTGCACCAACAACTTTGCCAGAAATCGAACCTAGGACTTTTAAATCATGCTGAAAACTTATACATCAAGACAATAACTATAAGCAAACTAGCGACTTCAAGATACTTCCCTAAAATCCTAGTAGAAAGATGTGACTAGTGGAGTTTATTCACGCCGAAGGTGAAATAGTCATCATCAATAAGACTAACTGATTGTCTCTTTCTTTTCCTCTCTATATCAAACATACTTTACTTTATCATAAAACTTTATTCAATTATTTTATTAAATAACCACTTAATTCAAATCATATATAATAATAATAATTTATATATTGTGAAAATAATACTTACAGAATTCACACCAGTTTACAGGCATGATCAATTTGATATAAATAGTATCAGTAGATATGCAAAGATAGATAATGGCTAGCAATGGGATCCAGTTTGACGTGTGTTTCGTCCTAGTTAGGACTCGTCAGCTGGATGTACCTACTTCTCAGAGTTGATGTTCACTCTCGCGCTCGAACTCAGTACCGTTCACTAAATAGATACCGTGATGATAAAGTAAACATACATGTATTAAGATAACAATAATATACTCTAAAAATAATAATTACAGAATTCACACCAGTTTACAGGCATGACCAATTTGATATAAAGCGGAACATTAGATGTACAGAACAAACATGTGGTAAAAGAAAGTTTTAAGCATACTAGTTCAGTAATTGTTTAGGTAGTACATGTATTTTACAGCAATGCAATACATCAGCTGGGAACTTTTAATATTTCTTAAATGGACAGCCTGTTGATTCATGAACGGTGTAATTAAGGTCGATTCGTGTGCCAGATCGAAATAATGATAATTATCTACAACTAGAGAAATTAAAACGAAAACAGAGAGCACGGAAAAACAAAGCAGTAATTACCAAAACATGTCAATCAGGTCTACCTAAATGCGTGTGTCATGTGACACAGTGATATACTGATTATGTTATTCAAATTAGTTAAAGTTGCTAGGGGCGGTGTTAACATATTGACAGCAAGTGGGTGGTTTTACTAAGGGAATTCACTCATAAAGATGGCTGAACATTTAAGGTTCCTAAAATATTACTTGTGGAATGAGATACACTTAAAGGCACTAGACCATTCAATGCATTTTCAGAGGAGCAGTATGCATCGATGCAGCGAACAAATAATAGGAGTGATTTTATCGTGCGGATAGATTGTGGTAGATTATTCCAGAGTTTAGAAAATGTACAGGTGAAGTAATTCATATAGAGAGATGATTTAGAATAAGTTTGTTTCACTAGTGACAAGGAATTACGGATGTCATAGCGAGAGGTTTCTGCACATTGAATCACGTGATTGGATGTAAAAGATAGTTTATTAGGCAGCTTGAAGAAAAAGATAAGATTTAATTTGAGTCTCCTCTTCCATAAAGGGTCTAGCCCAAGTTTATTACATCTAGAATTATAAGTTAAGATACAATCAACTCCAAGAATAAGAAATGTAAATCGTCTCTGTACTGATTCCAGCCTTAATTTACCCTTTATGCGCGCACTGCTAAGAATAAACGTGCAATATTCTAGAAGTGGTCGAACACAAACTTTGTACATTAGAATACGTGACTCAGTGTTGTAAAGATTTTGAGTTATGCAACCTATTAGACGTTGAGACTTAGAGGTCTGTTTTAATATATGTTCTGGAAACGACAAGTCTTGGGAGTATCTCAGTCCTAAGTCTACTATTGTATGTAACCTAGATAACACTTCTCCATTCATGTAGTTATCCTAATCGAAGTTGTAAGATCGGCGAGACTATAATTTATAGATGAACCAGTCAGGTATAAAATAATAGGTCTCGAATTTTGGCGCGAAATTCACTCATCCATTTGGTTAAATAGAGTCTTGGCATTATAGCTGATGTCAGTTCATGATTTGAAAACCTAAATCTAATTCCTAATCTTAACCATCAAATGTAATTCATCATTCGAATTCCTCACACTAATTTATAACCTTCATTTGGTCTTAGTTATTAGGTGGACACTCTCAAAGTCACTACAGAGTCGCTCAAAGGACGTCTATAAATTATAGTCTCACCGTAAAATCTGCTTTTAAGGATACAGTCAATATGTATCAAGTGTAATGGATTGTTTTCGCACTCTTCGTGCTTTTCTCCAAGGTGTATAATCAACGATAAATCTACTGACCTCATTAGACATCTTCATCATACGATCAATAATACACACAAACTCCTACATTCTTAAACCACCAATCAGAATATCAGAAGTATGGTCACAAACACCTTATGCTGTAATCACAGTTGTAATTCATGTGATTGGATGGAAAAAAAAACAAGCCAAGGTCATATAGTCTAAAAAAAAACTCAAAAGTCACATAACTGGGACGTTTTTGATTCAAGGTTGATCGATCGATCGATCGATTTATGGTTTATTGGCTGTAACATATAAAGGATATGAGATAATGATAATAATTAGGGAAACATTTTTTTAAATAAAAAAAAGGAATGCTACGACACCAACTGTTTAACGAGATCCTCTTTTAGAAAGAGAGAAAGAAAAAGGACATGGAAACTAATTCATTAAACTTGCCTATTTCACTTTTTCTTATTTGGATCATTTGTGTGTTATGTTATTGTAATAAAAATAGTTTTTTAACATTCACTTCCGGACAGTTTCATATTTACTGTCATTTGTTGTTATGATAATGGAAAATTAAGATTCTTAATCAATCAAGGTGAGAACTGGACCAAATCCATGTTATTTTGTTTAAATTGTAATTCCTGATTATCTTTATAGGTATACATTGTGTACTGATCTTAATTAGATAACCATAGTATGGGATTCATAAAAAGTGATCATTTATGATCCCACCAGAGACCGAGATCAAGTCTCGAGAGTTGCGCTTAACCTATAGACCATTGAGATATCAACTATTAGTTTACATACTTAAATTCAATCAATTTTCATTAGAGCTTGGGGAATTATCTCTCGAAAATCAGTGACCAATATACATATCATTATTATTAGCATAGGAATTTATATTGTTGAATTGTTCAGTTTGTTTTAAGTCAAGCAGTCACTGGAAACATGGAAGTACTGGCCAGCTATTCGGTTTTAGCACAAGCACCTCATATAGTGCGTATCCATGACCTCATCAGGGATCTATCCCTTGATCTTCAAGTCTAACGGCGTGTAGTTAACTTTCAGATCACTGACTAACTATTGTAAAAGAAATGACTTTGCGCCTGTCCATACTGTATTGTTTCATCTGTTTAGAAGTAATACAGTTATTTATTGTTTTAAATCATATACCAAACATAAGTGTTAATTGATGTGGTTTTTTGGAGTTACAGTGCTTGATTATGAAGACTAGTAACACCATCCAATGGTCCTCAGAACTGAATTTGTTAAAACACTATCTTAACTCTCTTATATTAGTACAGCTGAATATTATTTTCTGGTTAGCGTTTTTTTTAGCGAGTTAGTTTTCTATGGGATGGGTTCGATAACCTCATGCCCAACCCTTCTCCTTCACCTGGGCTTAAGACCGGCAGTAGCTCAAGAAGGGCTCCAGGAGGAGTTAATACAGTTGAATAGATAATTGATATATAGTTTAACCTAACACTTTCTTAACAGATGTCATATTAGATTATTCACACGGTGTACATTAACTATTCACTTAGTCAGGTTCATATTTACAATCACATTAGAATATCTTAGCTACATTAAAATTGTGAGACTTTCAAGATGACAGCCTGTTCAGAAGTGTACAATACTAATTGGTTAGTGATTAAAAATAACAGAGAAATGAATGAATAAATCAATGTCTATTTATGTTGAGACTGGGAATAAAATGTAATTTGGTTAACAGCAGCCAAGTTAAGAGCTACTATTGAAGATAAATGGGAAGAACTAGACATTGACTAATCACTGAGCGGTGACCAATGGCACGTTTGTCTATTCTTTTGAGATGATTGAATGTTATTTATCTACTAGTTATCTAGTTCACTAACTGAAGTAACAACATGGAGTAAACTATACATTAGTGTTAAATAATTAGAGAAGAACGTTAAGTGAACCACATTTGATCTAGATTTCATGCAACTTGCGAATCATTAGCAAGACTTATATGAAATGTGACTAAGACACTGGGTTCGAATCCAACAGAGACGACTAGCTTCTTCAATATCATAGATCATATCTTCTTGACGAGTGACAACATCAAGGATGACTCCTACTGATTGTCCTCAAATTACTTAAATAAAACACGAAGAATTCAACTTTCTTCCCGTTTCATTATATGGTACCGATAATTCTGTACGGAAACAGAAGTATGAACGAGTTAAAATTTTGGTTTATCCACCCAAATAAGTGACGGTGCGACTATCATCCAAGAAAATTTCATTATTATTTTTCACATAGGAAAAGCAAATGAATACACTTTAGTCAATTCATTATCATTAACTTTACTGTGTCAATTAGTGACGTTAGTTTATAAGGATAATTTAATATCAATAGTTGAGATCATGAGTCAGTTGAAGCTAGGCAACCATGGGAAACCTGGAAGCACTGGACGGCCTTTTCTTCCTAGTGTGGGTGGGACACCTCACCAGTGCTCATCCACTATTCGAACCTAGGACCTATCACTCTCGCGAGCGAATGCTTAACCTCTAGACTACAGATCCAGTATTCAACGGTCGTGAATGTGCACTGCTGAGGAATTCCACGACAGAACACAGCGGCCATCTAGTGCTTCCAGGTTTCCCATGGTTGTCTAGCTTCAACTGACTCATGAACTTAACTTTTAAATTACTACAACATCCACAAAACTCCTTATTGATTAAATGGATAAATTAAAACCAAC
The DNA here is from genome assembly GCA_944470405.2 of Schistosoma mattheei. Classification (NCBI taxonomy): domain Eukaryota; kingdom Metazoa; phylum Platyhelminthes; class Trematoda; order Strigeidida; family Schistosomatidae; genus Schistosoma; species Schistosoma mattheei. Next base: position 88,485,954 of record OX103947.1, on the reverse strand, counting down.
CTCGGTTTAAATTTAATATTCAAATCTGCCTACTCATTAGTGAACAATTTACTACACCTTCCCTACTTAGCACTCCTCAAACTTACTGTAAAATAATATAAATAATTCCACACATGATCTAATCACATATTCTTGCATTTAAAGATGAATAATTTGTGAAGTGATTATCCTTTTATTAAGACTAATCTCTAGTAGTCATATTATCACTAGTTTAGATCCAAGTTCAAATGTGATTAAACTCAGAGATAATTTGTTTCTCAGGATGCTATATCTCCATATATTTGGGGCAAAAAGTATACACCTACACATAGATTGAACATATATTTATATTAATGGACATACCCTAAAAATTCACCGCTAAGGTTAAAGAAAAATTTAGTAATAACGTAATTATCAGTATAGGGGTTGTGGAGATTGTTAAATTTTCATTGAGATCATGAACCGATTAATGTTAGACCACCACTGAAAACCTGGAAGCACTGGACGGCCGTTTCGTCCTATTATGGGGCTCCTCAGTAGTGCGCATCTCCGACCCCGCTCGCGGGATCCGAACCCAGGGACTTCAGTCTCGAGCGCGATCGCTTAATCTATTGAACCACTGAGCCAGCCGGTATACAACGGTGTTAATGTCTAACCTCAACGCAACTTCGTGGATTGGTTGAGGTCAGACATTAACGCCATTGGATGCCGGCTGTGGTCCAGTAGGTTAAGCGTTCGCGCGCGAGACTGAGGGGCCTGGGTTCGAATCCCTTAGGTGCAGGATAGTGGATGCGCACTGCTAAGCAGTTCCACAATAGGACGAAACGGCGTCCAGTGCTTCCAGGTTTTCAGTGGTGGTCTAACATTAATCGGTTCATGATCTCAATCAATAACGTAATCATTTGAGGTCATGGTTACTAAGATATTAATCATTGGACAAATTAGTGGCTTTTATATCTATTTTAAGACAATAACATACCATTAGGAAATAGATTTGAGTGCAAAGTGAAGTGTGAAAAATTGTTCATTAATATGTTGGGGTTGGTTAGCGATAAATTTAAACCACAGTTGTTTTAATGTGATTCAAAAATTTCCACTACATCCTTGTTTCTAGAACATTGATAATTTGAATGCGACAATCAACTTTAATTTCTGACATTGGTACCTTGACTACATTTAGAACATGAAAAACATCTTACTGCATTATAAATGTCACATTCTAAAAGTTGGATAAATTATCGTTTAAGTGAGAAACAGTTTCTCTTAACTGCTAACAAGTACCAATTCATCTTCCTCTGCCAATATGGATGCATATAGACAGTCGGATATTGTTTGTTAGCAGTTAATAATAAATATGGTCTAAATGTTATTTTTATGAATTCATTTGTAGTACCAGGTCAACGAATTGTAGTGAAACTCAATGAACTGTTTTGTATAAAGTTCTGTATATTCAATTAGCCAGCAATTCATCAACTTGAATATAAATCACTAAGCAATCAATATATTGATGGTTTGAGTAAGTGTTAACAGCAAACAATAATTAAAGAATATATGAGAACTTGGCAGATTATTCCACGAAATATTTCATTTCAATCCTTCCCTTAGATGAGCTAAACGATCTACAATGTCTACTACCTTCAGTGTAACCTTTCCATGGGTGCAATTTTAACAAGAATCAAGCACTGGATGCTAAAATAAATATTATAAATGAATACCAAGACAAGAACTCTAAATAATCCCACATGTGAGTGCACAACTTGAGGTCAGAGTCCTTCAGTAAATGAATACGACTGTTCAACTACTTAACCTCAAAATACCAACACCTATAACAGCCTATTTACAGATTTATCAGAGTAGAGAGTGTGGCTAGAATGATAGCCAAGTATGTCTATGCTTCAGAATTAGATTGTACCTTATGATAGCACAGTCGATTAAAACTGAAATCACCTGATTACTGTAGCTGTGTTATTCTAAAAAAAATAAACATCGATTCAAGGATTTTTGGTATAACCGCGTAACGAAACTATATGCAAAACATTGTAGAAAATATATGCGTGAGTTTGACAAATAAATCCTATAGGCCATCATCAAGAACTTATACCGGTATTTATTTATTATTTTACACTTAGATATTGGTACTAAGAGGCACCAAATACATATGCGCCACACAAATCTCATTTGATATGTGTGAGGGCTGGGATACTGCCCGGGTGACCAAACCGAAACAGGTGGTTTTCTTAGGGGGCCACACCCGAAGCCTTCGACCTGAAGGTCTGATCCACAAGGCAGTGGAACAACGTAAGGAGATCCAGTTCCATGGAAGCTGTTGACCAACGATTGGTTCCTACGCCATTTGTCCCCTCACTATACTGGAGCCCATGTGGAGCATTGGTTTGGAATCAGGGTTTTCCAACTCCCCTAGGCGGACTCTCCATGCCCACCAACCAGGTTAAAGCGCCGGACATCCACTTTTCGTCCTCTCAATTTCGTAAACAACAGCAGTGTCACGAGAAGGCAGTGAGTAGGACTTCGCTGGCAGAGACTATATACGCGTGGCCATGTGAGAGCATTTCGAGAGGGAGAGTTGACTCTCCCCACTCTTGGCCGTACAAGGGCAATTGGGGGCCTACCGGTATTTACTTGTTATAACCTCATTTTAGCATCAAAGTTACATCATTTACATTCAGTCAGTCAGCTACAACGTAGGACCAGGCACAAATATGCATCGGTCCAAGTTGCCATACCTCATTATCACATCAAGATGAACACCGGATTCACAAAAGTAGTGACTTCAATGGTGGTAATATATAAAACAAAGATTGCATATAATGATATAGTACAGGCAGAAAGATTTAGTGCGTAGAATGATGGATATGAAGCGATTTTAATCTCTTAGTTTCAGGGAAGAGAAAGAGTTTTATACATCTACTCCATTGTGATCGATTCTGAGCCATATCACCCATAGTCACTAAATCATTTACATTACCGTAAGTCAATTACAAAGTACTAACCTTATGTCCTTAGATTTAAGCCAAAACACTCCTTGAATTTGGGACCTAATTCTATTATCTTATCAACGTAGACAAAGCAAGAAAGTTTAGATCCAGAACGTCTTTCATTGAAAATCAACTGTTTTAATCAGTAAATTAACATTCTTAACATTACTCCATTATTCCATCTATACAATTATTTGTAGTTATACACTTCGACAATGCCAATCGGAGAGAAGAAAAAGAACATGTTTATTGTAAAGAATTATTAGTATTATTATCATCATCATTAATAGTCATAGTAGTGTTAGTATTATAATTAACATTATCACTTACAGTTTGCTTGTAAGTGATGTATTGGAAAATTGTATTCATGTGTATTTATTTTAAAGTGTGTTCAACATAAGAATCATAGAAATTGTAAAAATGAGAGGCATATAACATTATACACTATATATTCATCATGGTAGTAAAAATGATAGAATCGGATAGGGAGAGAAAAACTGACTAATATGTAATAAATAAAAAAAAACGCCTAAGAGGGGAAACAAGAAACGGAGACAATAGTGGTATGCATTTTCTCCAAAACTGAGAACGAAGTACCACTGTGTGTATGTGTAAAGAACAATCTTATTTCTGCATATATCATAGTGTATCCACACTCATTTAATTATTTATTTATCGATTTGCGGGTTGAATAGACGGATTATGAAGATATATCTATGAAAAAGAAACCGGTAAATCTAATATCATTATTGACCAGTATATCACTGTTCAACGTATATCCGATCATTCCACACACACACACACTTTAAAATCTCAACCACATTCTCAGTTATACGCATACAGGAAAACAGCACAATCGCATTTATATTCATCAGAAGAGAAGTAAAGAGGTATAGATGTAAATCATGCGATCTCATCAACATAATCATCGGTAACAACAAAAAAACCCAGTAAATTACAGCACAAAAATAAATTTAAATGCATTCGTTTTGCTTAGTTCCTCTGAAGCTTCCACCTGTCTGTTATGTTGTATTGCGCTGTATATAATAATGTCCCGTCTACTTTGTTTGGGAGTGAAATTAAGATTTTCTCTAAGTTTTTCTCTTTGTATTTTAAGGTGTGTGGATCAGATAACCATGTGAATGAAAGGATAAAGGTATGTGGATAGTAAAACATGGAGAGAGTGTGTGTGTGTGCAAAGGAAAACAACAACAATTTGCTTATCAGTAGTATATAATGGTATAGAAAAATAAGAGAAATATGTCTATGGTTTTTACCAACAATAAGAAACACCGTCATCATCATCATCATCATCACCATCAACAACAACAGTAGGACTTCAGCTTGTAAATAACCTTCTTTTATATTCTCCTCTACCGTTATTGTAACAATCGTAGTCGATGTGTAAAAAGCGTTTCACATGAGTATGAACAAAAAAAAAATCATCTCACAAAATGTGTTCCATTTCTATAATTGAACTAAAGGAATGTATGTAGCAAAGACAAATGGATGAAAATTATGTTTTTAAAAAATATATTGAAAGAATAATGTATATAATATAATGGAGGTAAATAACTGGTCATCAAAAAAAAAGAAAAGGAGAAAAATCGTCGAAAACAATCTAGTTTCTTCATTTGTTGTGTTCTCTGTTTTTTCTTCTTTTTCTTTTTGCAATAATACTAATAATAATAATCAACTTGCTATTTATTCATCATTAAAATAGATCATTTAAGTAGATAATAATAATAATAATGACGAATGGATGGATAAGTAACCAAAATGGATAATATAAATTATAAATGTACTATATGAAATAGAATTGCTATTGTGATTATATTCAATGAACATGTCAGAGCTCATACACAACATTATTAGTGACAATATATGGAAAATGTTAAAAATGCAAATGGAACTCGTGACGAATGCAACATCGATCGTTGAAGAGAGAGAAAGAGAGAGAGAGAACCAAATCGTCGAGAGAAACAAATAACCACAGTAAGCGGAATGTTTAAATTGTTTTTTTCTCTTGAAAAAAATATTCAATCATAATGAAACGATATGCCATATGGAAAAAAAGTGTTTTATCAACAAACAAACAAAAAGAAATACTCAGTAATGCACAAAAGTAACACAACAACTCTACAACAGTAGCGATGACGACAATAGGTCATTTACAACAAAGATAATTAAGCAAAATCTGTTATTTATGGACAATTCATTTATCATGTAAAAATATGCATATACCTGTGTGTGTGTGTGTCTCCCTCTCCCTCTCCCTATTTTGTCTCAGTGAAAATCGAAGGAATGAGCAGAATACAATTATCATTTCCCGACAGAAAGAATGAGAGCCAAACAAACCACCAATCATTATAAAAAAATATATTCAAAGACGAAAAGAAAGAAAAACGTGGAAGATGGAGAAACACAAGAAAGAAGAAAAAGTACCTCCTCATATGACGACAACAACCATAGGAACAACACTGAGGCTGCATACAATAAAACAATAGATTAACAGTCATCTTAATGATGGGATAATAATAATAATGCAATTTTCTCCCCCTTTTTTCGTTACGCATACTTTCAATTAATGTTTCTGTGTATTATTAAAATGAATCAGTGAAAATAGTTCATGGTCAATGAACAAGACCCATTGAAATGTATACTGTGAATGGAGAGTGGCTCTTATTTCGCTACAATGCCATATTGAATGTATCAGGGTTTTTTTCTATTAAAATTCTGTGTTTGTTTCTGTTTATTTGTATTTATTGTATTGCAGAGATTAATCGAACCGAGTGGGGAGAGACACCCGACACACACATACAGAGAGGGAGACAGAGTACAACATCAAAGCAAGGAAAAACGGAGAAGAAAATTCAATTTGATTCTCTTTCAGGAAACTAAAAATAAAGAGGAATCTAGATCAACACATTTTTTAAACTGACCGCCTAGTAATAATAAAAATAGACCATACAATAGATTTAATGGTGAAGAATAATGCTAAAGAATAGGGGGATAGGCAGAGAGAGACAAATGTGTGCACTCCAGAAGTTAGCAAAAATAATTTAGGAGGAGCAGAAATTTGAGCATATGAAAAGAATAGAGCCATAACATAGATTGACACACGTAGTTACCATCATACGATTCAAGATGGAAGCCGGCAGATGAATAGTATCAATTAGAAGAGAGTATAACAACAAAAATGTAGTTAACCTGTGTTGTTGAGATTTTTCAGGAATAGAAGAAGAGAGCGAAAGGAGGGAGGAACAATCCATTACATACACCTTATAAAGCAGGTACCGGAGCGACTGAGACTGTTTCAGTAGGGCTTACGACTATCTACAAGAAAAACAAAGAACACCGAAAACAAAGATATAGCATGAACATGATAAAAAAAGGCAACAAAATATATTTGTTGTAGTATGATTGTAAAAGATGACACTTATCATATAACAAACAATTGTGTGAGCTTTATATTTGATAGAAACATAATAATTTTATTCATTGTTCACAGCAGTAACAAAATTATTATCACCATCACCAATAGAAATGACGCAGAGCGTCATTATCAAATTGATCATTTAATGACATGTAAAGACATGCAAACAAATAAAGAAAAACGTTTAGACAGGGAGTAAACACATGCAACATTTAAGCAGTATTGGTCTTAGTAACCAGTGAATAAAAACGTGATCAAACATGTCTATTAGTATCTGCATTAATTGTTTATATATATATATAGATTGTAAGCTAAAAGTGGATGTTACATTTTCGTTAAACACTATGTGATATTCATCAGTTGTTCACGTGGCGAACAGATTAGTCTTCAAACCGAACTTATTTTACGTAAACTGGAACTAAGCATGATTTCACTAAATGAAGCCTAATCTGTATGAACAGAAAAAGGGGTGTGTCCAAACTTTTATGTTGTTAGTGTATTTCTTTTTTTTTTAATAAAAAATCAATAAATATGACGTTACATTTATTTTTACTTCTATTTACATTTCTATGGTAATAATTTACAAAAACGAATGAAATTTTTTTCCTAGTCAACTAGTTATTATAATCAACTTGGGGAGGTGTATGGTATAAAAAGCAACCTAACGAAATTAGCTTGAATAAGATGAAACTGATAAAATGAATATGAAAACAAATTTAGATAAGTTCGCTCAAAGTAACACTGAGAAACACTAAAGAATATAGAGAAGCAAAAAGGGAACGTGGTAGTAAGACTTTTAATATAACTACTACTAGAGAAAGGATAAATAGGGTAACAAAATTTGTGACACTGTGATCGATTATGAGTTATGTCATTCACATCTTCATCAACAATTTGATCGAGGTTATAATATGACTTAGGAAGTACTGGACAGCTGTTTTATTTCAGTATGGAAGTATAGGATTATAGATTAATAATAAGAAGAAAACATTCTCGTTGATAAGGTACAACAGTTGAACAGCTCCATACAGTTAGCTGTCATCTACTGATCTCTTATTTTTTTAATAATTTCCGACCTCTCTCAGTTGATATTAAAGCATGACGAAAATTAGCTTCTGGATAATCTCATTAACTTCATTTTATAAACTGTTATCAGAAATTTGAACGGGAAAATGTTTCGTCAACCTTTCAACAAATGGTAATCATTGAACAATTTCGTCTGATAGTGGTAAAATGTTATAAACCGATAGGGGATCAACAGTTTTCTTAATGGTTACTCATCAGCATGAAATCCCATCTATATAAATATGATAAAGAAACACTTAGTAGGTGATGATAGTGATTTTACGGACAAACCATAAACCACGCATCTATATACATTACATAATACAACTCCCACTAGCGTTATTCGGACATTAAAATAGAAAGAATTAAGCCACCGTGTTTGATTCTGAGTCATATATCAATTCAAATTCTCCTTACCACCAATTACACCTATAGTATGGTGTCAATCTTTCAAAGCAGTTCAGAGGGGAGAAAATTTAGGAACTTATCATAATAAGCCCCATTATAATACATCAACATTATTGGTATTCAGTCGAGAGAACAGATAAATAGATAGATATGTATTACATAAGGAAGATATTTAAGGGCCAAATCAAGTCAGATAAGAAAAGTTCACATAAAACGAGCACACAACAAACGGAAGATCCCAAGATTGTTTGTTTTTTTCATGAACCAGTAATCAAATGAAAAATGGACTAACAACAATAATAAAAGAAAGAAAGAAACAAAACAAAAAACAAAATCTTCATCTCTAACTGAAATGACACATATGTAACACGATTAATGATTGTTACTAGGACATATTACGTAATAATAAGAATGTAATTAGGATTTAGATTGTTTGTGTACCGAGAGGTTTTCAGCGTGCATTACAATTGGAACTTAATTGTTTAACCGACACTCCACAGATGAACATGGTATAAATAGAATATTTCCGTGTATCTATTGCATTGGACGCTCAAATTATAAGCTGGTGATGTACACAACTAAATACACACACACACACACATGCATACACTACGCATTACCAACTTGACATGAATGTTTTCATTTAATCACTTTTTACATTTGCTAAAATATTTCAAAAAGAAAGTACTAAACACTGACACTGTCCGACAAACAACGATAACTCATATATTTTTTTGGGAAAAGATTGCAATAAACTTAAAATGGGAACACTTTCATCGGTTCCAGTGATTACAACAAATAAGATATAATGTGAAATTGTGCTAATCATTTGGTTAATTTTCTGAAACTCAACCTTTTATACACAAGACCGTCTAGAGCACAAGAACCTTCAATGATATTGATAAGAAGGAGGGAAAATGAAGAAAAAATGGAACACTAATTTATTCATTTAGTATTTACAAATGTAATAATAAGATCATAAAAAAGGAGACCTCCAAACGTCCAGTAGTGAAATTTACATTATAAAACTGAGAAAACAACGGGCAAACGTCTGGTGTTTGAATTGATTTGTTGGATATAACTAATTTATTAAGAGTAATTAAGAGATTTTGATATTAGGCTAACACTGCACATTGACTACATGATCCAACGGGATTAAATTATCATGACATCAATGAAGTAATCCACTTGTGATAAAAATGCACAATTGAGATGGTGGAGAAGATTTGTAGTTCAGGTAGATGATTTTTATGGAGTTTTATTCTCTGAGCTGGATGTTTTAGTCGTGGAGCTTTCATCGTTCTTCTGAACGACATCATCAGCACAAACTTCAGGTAGAAGTGAAGTGTTCAATGGGAGACACAATCAAAACAAAGAAGTAAACAATGACATGTTTACGGTCAACAAGAACCAATTAACATCGAGTTGTACAGGACAAACTGTGAACCATATATGCAGAAATTCCAACACTTCACTTCTACCTAAAGTTTATGCTGCTGATAATGTCATTCAGAAGAACGCTGGAACCTCCACAACTAAACCATCCAGCTCAGAGGACAAAACTCCATAAAAATGCACAATAAATATAACAATAATTACAGTTATATTTGATATAATTTTGATGCCTAAGTACTAAAGCTTATGTACATTTGACTTTTTATCAAGCTAAAAATTACATTTTAGATTATGACTAATAACATCTATTAACTAAGTGCTCCGACTCCATCAAATATAAGAAGGATAAACAAAAACAAAATCCAAAGAACTTCCCGATTAGAATTTACATATCCGTTGAGGTTTGATTCTTGTGGATGCGCACAATAAGACGAAACAGCCGTCCAATGCTTCCAAGTTTTCCATTACAGTGGGTCTAGAGCTTCAATGAACTCATAATTTCAACTATTATAATATCTACAAAAACCTTTTCTGATATTAAGATTTGTTTACTGTACCCATCTATCTATCTATCTATCCATCCATCCTACTTCTTCATTTATTGATTCCCTATCAAATTTGTCATATTGAAAATAAACACTTAATAGACACTTGTACACAATAGAAAAAAATGTATTTGAGATCAATTATAGCCACTTTGTTGTTATGCAAGTTCATTAAATATCAATAAACATAGTAACAAATTAGCAAATAAACATGATGATGTATCCATACAACTAGGAATGAGAATTAATTAATTAATTAACTTGACAATGACAAATATAATAAATTAGATGGAAAGACAGATTGACAGATAGACATATAAATATGTAGTAGACAGTGATAGATAAATAAACAAATATATACACTGACACGATATTCTTATCAAGTTGACGACAACACATATATCGACATACAAGAATACAATTAATAGTTGCACACGCACGCACGCACGCACACACACATATGTACAATCAAGTTTCAGCCGATAACAAGATTAGATCAACATCAATTAATGGTCAGCTCAGAGCGAATGTGTGTGTGTGCGTCTATGTTTGTGGTAACATTTACCTCAGAGTATATAGAATCCTGTGAAGGAAGAGATAAATCACCGTCTTGTCTTTGTCCAGTATGCGTATTAGTAGTAGTAGTATCACGAGAAGATTTTGTATTTGACGATGATGATGTTGATGAAGTGTTACCGCCTAACAATGTATACATGTTAGTATAAATGAAGAACAATGGGATTTTGGAATAAATGTCAACATTATTTCTCAACAAAAAAAAAGTTACAATGATGAAATTTATTACTGAAAAATCATATGAGTAGACGTAAGTAATATAAAATGCTTTGTAAGTCAGAATAAGATAAAAATTAACAGTCTTCTATTGATGAGACTTTGTTTATCAAATAGAGATAAATCAATTACATGAACATAAAAAGAAATTCATTAATAAGAAATGTATTATCTCTAAAAATTTCCTTTCAATCAAATGGAATCACAAAACTTTAATTAACTACTAACCTTTAGGACGCTTCAACTGTACTTTCAATCGTTTCATACCAATTTGAAAACCATTCATTGCTTGAATTGCATTTTGAGCACTTGTATGATTATCAAAACTGACAAAACCTAAATTTAAAGTATAAAAAAAAATTGAATTGAAAATTACTCAAATTATGATATAAAGCAAACTTATATGAAATCATTGCATCTACATAGTGTATTCCAAGATGAATGTATACATTGTGAATTTCAGTCAGTCAACAACAACGTAGAACTTCGTACATACGAACATCACTTCGAATTGCCATACCACATTAGCACAGAGATGCAGTTTTCAATTCAAATCTCATACTGGTAAAGGTAGTAAGAGTATAAGCAGTAATCAGAAACATTAAGGTTTGAAGATGTTAACCAAGAAGTATAATCCAGGGAAATAAATTTGGAAAGAGAAAAAGGGAAAGGATATGAAGAATTCAGAAGATTCGAATTCGGGAGAACACAAAGAGTGGATGCAGCTGCGTCATTGCAAACGATTTTGAGCCATATCATTCAGGGTCTCTAACCATCGGTTGCCAAATCACAGAATAGTTGAAGTAGTAACAGTATCAGTGATGACAGAAAAGATTGGTTTCAAAGATACTATTGGAGAAGAAAATATAAATTAATGAAATAAAAAGGTGGGGAATTCAGATGCTTATAATTTGGAGGACGACAAAGAATACATACACCTACACCATTGAAGACGACTTTGAACGATGTTTTTCAAAGTCTCTAACCATTGTTTATGATAATCATTCGGAGTTCAACCAAGTAGTCTACACCTACCAACATGACTCAGTCCACTTGTCAATGACTTCATGGATTTGCACCACGTTTTGGTCTGGCCGTCCCTAGCTTTCTTCCAACCTACTCCTACACCACAAAACACCGCACGTCGTGGCAGTCGGTGATTGGGCATACCTAACACGTGTCCTAGCCATCTCAACTGGTGAAGTTTCACTTCTTCATCCTTACCTAGTACCCGTTTCCTGACAACTGCATTACTTACTCATTGGTCCCGGGATATACGAGACACCTATGATCGAATATCCCCTACTTTTACCGGCCATGTTTCACTGCCATGAAGTAGGATGGAACGAATTACTGCACAGTAAACCCGTTGTTTGATCGGTAAACCATTGTGAATCTGACCTACTCAAATAAAATCTTCAATTAAAAAACTGAAATTTACCTTAAGGCTCCCCACCCTAGATTCTTTGAGATAACCAACCAAAATTTGCAAAAATATGATCAAAGATTGGCAAGTACATTGTGTTATATTCCGATAAGAATAATGAATGGTAATTTTTGGGATCGATTTATGGGCCATTACTATGTGAGTATATTTTTATCGTGTAATTGTTATGTAACTAAACTATTCATATTCATGCCCCTCTTACTATGAACTTTATTTTGACCTCTGAACTATTATTATACGATTTACCATTCTTGAATTATTCCCTGTCCGTTAATCACTACCTCCCTCATTCACAGCCACATTTGGTCATATTTTGTGCAAATGTTATTTTCATATTTTATGGTACGTTGTGGTCTGTTTGACTGGTATATAAACTCAGTATGTTTGAAATACATGGTTCATATTGCAGAGGCTGAGATTGCTGTTCTGAACTCAACTGGCTGGGCTAGACAGGGAAGCAGGACCAATCAGGACTCTGGGTCGCTCGCACATGTTTTATGCATCACTGATTCGATCGATAATTCGCTGCTCTCTGGTTGGCGTCGTTGCGTTATACAATAACAAGGCACGCAGATCCACAAGTTATAACACATTGAAACAGTGATTTACTGGTTAAATGATCTAATCAACTAAATCAATAATGCAAGCACATTTGAGATATGGTTCTCTACATACAAATGCAAAATGATGCCTAAGGATTGGTTTGCGCTGTCGCCTGAACTAACAATGGGAATTGAAATAGTTGGAGTCATCTCCTGCTTTACTTATTTCGGGAGTCTCATCAGTCCTAACGGTCTGGTGACTGACGAAATCTTGGCAAGGATTCATAAGGCTCGATTGATTTTGGCCGAATTGTGTCACTTGTGGGAAAAGTGATATATCCGTCTTCCAACCAAAGAGATTACTGAGCATCAGTTCGCTCCGTTCTAATTTATGTGTGAAACATGGCCAATAAGAATCAAAGATTATGCGCAAGTTATTAGTATTCGATCGCAGATATTTTCGAAGAATTCCTGGTGTATTTTGTGACTACCGACTAAACAATGTTTAGTTTAGGAATAGAGTATTAACTAAAGATGGCAAATTGATTGATGAAGTAGTGAGTCTTCACCAAGTGTGATGGTTTAGAGATGTGTCATGGATGCCCAACCACCAGCTACCTCGACAGAAGATCCAGTTTGATAAATGAGTAGGTTGAAAGAAATTCAGAGGAAGTCAAGCCAAAACACGGCATCAGTTCATCAAGCCAGTGACACTCGGACTTACCCATATTGATAGGTGCAGAGTACTTGGTTGAACTCCGAATGATTATCATAAACAATGGTTAGAGACTTTGAAAAACATCGTTCAAAGTCGTCTTCAATGGTGTAGGTGTATGTATTCTTTGTCGTCCTCCAAATTATAAGCATCTGAATTCCCCACCTTTTTATTTCATTAATTTATATTTTCTTCTCCAATAGTATCTTTGAAACCAATCTTTTCTGTCATCACTGATACTGTTACTACTTCAACTATTCTGTGATTTGACTTGAAAACATCATCTCTTTATGTTAATGGGATATAGCAACTGGAACCGATGTACATACATACCAGGTTCTAAATTTTGACTTACTGATCGGTTAACACTCAAATCTTCCAATAACAAAGTGACCAATTCTCGACTGTAGCTGCTGTACCTCTGACGCGATGATCGAGTTTGCAGATTACGATGACTAAATCGAACTACGTTCATATGGACACTTCTTCCTTTAGGTCCTCTAACACACTATCATACGCTATCATACTCCCAGGTCTCAAAGACCATTACTGTCTTAGTTTCGTTTTCAAATACCTAAAAAATTGTCTTAGAATGGAGTCTCATCCTACTTCGGTAGGTGCAACCGAACATAAAATTTGTCTCAAAGCCAAGCATTAAGATAGACGAACCATATGGTCAAACAGACTATTACACAATTATGTAACGATATGTATCCTGTTAACATCTCATGTCCATATATGACTGTATTCTTTTACGAAAAAACATACGACTTCAACAGTCAGAGTTATTTTTCAATAAAATCTCTAGCAGATAAACAGATTGACCAGAAAAATGAGTACTCGTTAGTGATAGATGGCTAAGAGCTTACCGAAACACTTGCTTTGATTAGTAGCTCGATCAACATAAACTTTAGCGCTGATCACTGTACCAAACGGCATAAACATTTGAGCTAATTCATTATCACCGAATTCTTGTGGTAAATGATAAATGAATAGATTACATCCTTCGGGACCTGTACGAAAAACAAAAATAAGACAACAAACAACAAGAAATAACTTCATAGCATAAAGAATTCCCTAGAGAATAAGCATAAAACACCGTGGTTACGTAACAATTCAGCGAGCACTCTTACTCAAATAATAATCATGTTTTCAAGATATTTTCATATATTTGATGTGATTCCATAATGGAGGATGAGAAAACACTGCGTCACACTTGCAGCGAGGAAAAGTGACAAAATATATCCAGGGACTATCCTTGAAAAGAATGACTATCCACGCAACTTCATCGAACAATATCAACCCAATTCATCAGTAAAAACGAAATCAAGTACAGAAACCAACAAACGAATCATCCAACCATATGTTAAGGGTATCAGAAATAACGAGGGTGATGAATCCGTTTGGGGTAGGTGTAGCACACAAATCAACAAAACCTCATCAGTCAATTCTATGCAAACCAAACGATGAAAGAAGGAAAAGCCAACATCATCTACAAAATAAACTATTCCAGTGACGAATAAATAAACAGAATAATTATGAGGTAATTTCAAAGATAAAGATCTAAGTAAAGACAGAAAGTGAATTCATCTGCGCCATTAAAACTGGTTCTGAGGCATACTACTCAACGTCTATAAACACTGTTTATAATCATCGTGAAGACTACAATCTAGTAGTATAGACTTGCCTATAACACTCAGCTCAATAATCAATGACTTTGATCTCAAGAACATAAGTCTTTGACATGATTACAAGTAAATGTAATCATAATTTTGTCCAGAATGTTTAGGAGCTGAGCGAATTATATAGTATTAAGGTGAACGAGGTCCTACAATTAAGATCTCCTCCTCTCAAACTATTGATCTCATCAACTTTATGTGAATTCAATCAATTGAGCAGTGATAATAATAATACCTATAAATTTACCTGTTAATATCAGTTCCCTGGTACCCTCTTTCTGTTGAACAGGCATTGATAAAGCTTGATGATGTAGATTAGGAAAAGTGGTATATGCGGCACCTCCAGTAGGATACGCTGAAAGGTTGGAATTTCGGACGAAAAAAAGAAAAGAACTGAAAGCACTGATCAAATTTAGTGTAATAGTTACACACATATAGAGTGAATTATGTAACCCGTCAGAGTTATATAACTTGGGACGACTGGATAGCTAAATTCAGTTCGTGATGTAAGCTACAAATTCAAGTATCGCCACAAATCTTTTCACTAGCAATCATATGATTTTTATAAGAATTTTAGGAACAATGGCTGGATCAGTGGAATCCTGGTAGTGTGTATGTGTGACTTATTAACTGGTAGTAAACTCATATTTGATGTCTACACTAGAAACTGAGATCTATCGCCGTGTATTAAGTTAACGCATTGATCAAAGTATATTCACGAGACAGAGAGCCCTTTCTGAATGATGATTCAATTCTTTTTACAGAATAGAAACAAAAGATCGATCTAATATGAATATTTTATCTATTTAGAGTGGTTGGAGAAAATAAACAGGAGACCCTGAAACATAGATTTCGTCCTAGTTAGCATTCACCCTAATAGATTCGAATCCAATTGACTTGACTTCACAGATCACTGGTTGGTAATCAATATAATGTTTGTCAAGTCATTTTTAGTACCCATAAAATTCTATTGATCAAGCTACAACGTGGCCACTAAACTAAATGACTTTTAAAAGAAAGTGAACACGTTTTGATATCAGATCATTAGATGTATTTATCAAGGAAACACTGTCCAACTTAAGATTCCCGCTAGTTGATACTCATCAATAATTTTCAGGAAAATGATGCAAATCGACTGATAGAACTCAATCAGCATTAAAACATTAGAAAAACATGAGTTAAAACAATTGAATATGCTTAACAAACTCGAATGATATCCACATTTAATTATAGTAGAAAATTTGTTATAAACTAAACTAACCTAACCCGTAGGCTTGAAGACCAGCATAGAGTTGATGAACGATAGGATCATTAGTAAACGACTGACCAGACGCTGTAACAAAGCAAAAACAATAAAACATAAATCAGTAAATCAAAAAGTAATCAACTACTACATTTTCATGTTCACGTAACACTTAGTAAGTAACAAAAACGAGGCAGGTTCTTAAGCTCGCACACACACACACCTTTAAACCATAAATCTTTACATATACAAAAGTTAAAATGATATGAATCTGTAAGACTAAATGATTAAGTTTAAAATACGTAAACAAAACATTGTCGTTAACTGGACATTGAACTCCATGTGTTTCTTAGTGATTGTTCAAATGTAACAACAGCTTCCAATGAAACACTTAAATTATGTAGAGGAGAAAATAAATGAGTGGCAATAATTGTAAATTGGCAAATCCTGCTTTGGTTTGGGCACCCGGGCAGTATCCCAGCCCCTCACATAAATCGTATGATTTATGTGGCGCATATCTGTTTGGTGCCTCTATGTCGAGAAAAGTTACACATAAACCTAACAACTGGTATATTCAACAATTTTATTTTCTTCTCTTATAAAAAAAAACGATACAACAACAAATCTTCACCTTTTCTATTGTTCAATCCAATGTATTGTTGTACAGAAAGTACATAAGTGCAACTTAAATCGAAATAGTAACGATGCAATCAATTGACCAATGTAAACGTGTAATATGGTCAAGTTTCTGAGTTGGACTGGTTTAGTGTGATAGATAATGGTAATACCATATTCAGCTGCCTAAACTATATTTAGATGGAAGAGAGTTCGAAACTATGACTGATTTAATAGTTGTCAAAGACCGAATTTCGTAATCATTAAGCTGGATATATCAATGAAACCAGGAAATTCAATATGTTGTATGTGTGAACACATATAACACAAACAATACATACATGTTACCATATCTAAGGTTTGAGTATAACAATTAGACTTGACTGAAAAGTGAATGAACTACAAGCTGATTTCCTCCAATCGCCTATGAATAGTTTATCATGTTTATTTTAGGTTTATGTTTTGTTATATAAATATGCAATCTCATTACATAATAAACTCTGTTCTTCTGCCTAATGGCCTTGTCTTTGATTTTTAATCAATTGAGAAGCACTAGTCCATAACATATGGTTTCGTGAACAGCAATCAGCTGGTCAGATAGCGTATTTGTTGCTCATTGTCTATCGATCGACATTCTATTCATTGATTTTAACGATTAAGAAATCCTTCATCAATCCTTAACACTATATGTGAAAATTATATTTGAAATATTCTCAGCGATTGAAATTTAACTAATTCCAACGTTTCTCTATACTCGGCGCTCAATTACTGTCAAACTATTCGTTCTAATCTTGACAAATATTCGCATAAATCCTTAACACTCTTCAATTCATAACAATAAAACAAAATGTGATGTATTTGCGCTATACATTTCGAACAATCTGATCACACATATACTTGTCAAGGCATTTTTATATGGAAATTAATAAAAATGCCTTGACAAGTATATATGTGACCAGATTGTTCAAAATGTATAGCGCAAATACATCACATTTTTCAGATCAACTCCGTCTTCTCATTGTTCTATCGAAATTTATAAAAGGGACTAATTGCTTTAAATAAAACAAAACAAAAATAAGCACAATTCATGCAGAAGAAGAAATACGACTTCACAAAAGTCAAATATGTGGTCATCCAAATGTTTTGTAACCAAGCTGTAATTATAGTAACCCAAATTAAATTATAGGAAATGACTTCGAACCAATGTCCAGCCAATTTAGCAATAATAATAATGATAATACAAACCACCGTATTTATACAATAACTGTATTAATGGTATTCATAAAGCATGTGACCAATGTAAGTAAAAGAGCATAGAAACTAACCGGCTGCAGCGGCAGCTAACGCCGCCGCTTGTAAAGCTGCATTTTCCGTGAAATACGAATTCAGTGCAGTGTTCACTGGAGATGGTGTCATTGACTGGGCAGCGGCGGCGGCAGCTGCTGCAAACGATGGATGTAATTGAGGAAATTGTAATCCGTTCGCATTTGTATGACCTACTGCAGTTGAATTCTGTAAAGCGACAGCGGCTGCATACAAACCTACAGGCTCATTTGTTATTGGTGACGGTAAAATAGCCGGACTAACGGTAGGAGGTGTAGAAGCAACCGGAGTAACCATTCCTGGAGATGAGACCAAGATATTAGCAGTTGCACCAAGAGAAACATTTGGTAAAACACTACCAGTTGATGAAGAGATAGAAACTGGTTGTTGACCTTGGGTAGTACCATTACCTATGCTGGCGAAACTCGGCGGTGATATTGTGGATGGTGAAGCAGAAACTAATAAACCAGTACCAAACGCATTGTTAAATTCGTTATTAACGGAAACTCCAGCTTCAGTTAATAAACCTCCATTAACTGCACCCGCGCCAACTTGAGTAAGAGCAGCTAAAGCGGCTGGAGATAATAGAGCGACATCTGTCAAAGGGAACAATGAAGCTACTTTTTGAAGGAAAACAAAAAAGAATAGGATTTATTCATTTAACGCTGAAGAATAAAGCCAAGTGTGAAACACATAAAATTGGTAAATAACTCAAATATCATGATTATTCCCAAGATTTAAATAAAAATTAAAACACTGGAAATACTTTAATAGTGAATCTGACAGCTAATAGCTGTCTAAAGTATCCAGATTTAAATGTCATTTATCAGGTTGATACACAAATTAAGTGTCATATATCGTTTTTGAAATGAAAAGAAAAACCACAACTAACTCACATTGAGGAAGTGTATTATTTTGTAAAGTAGTGGCTGGACAACCGGCAGCCAATGATGCTAACGCTGAAGCATTCGGTACTGAATGATTAGTTCCTGTAAGTGGATTATGCTGATGAGCAACACCGATTGTAGGATGACTAACAATCGTGTTCAATTGTAATGGAATAGATGTTGAACGACTTGATGGATTTTCTGTTATACCAGTTGATAATTGTGGATTGGCATATTGCATTGCAGCTGCAGCCGCCATGAAAGCTGCCATAGGATTAAAATAAGCCGAAGCTGATCCTTGCTGAGCTACTTGACTCTGTTGTTGTTGTTGCTGTTGAGTAAATTGAGTAACTGAACTTTGGAAACCATTAGGAACAGGGCTAGCATTTGATGAAGCGGTAGGAAATAAACCGGGCTACATAAACGAAAACAATATACCGATGAGAATATGTCTCAAATGAACTTTAACATGGGACACAAAACATCTTCATTATGGAAGTTACCTTATTGCTTTCAGATTCCCTTGTGCAGCTGAGGGTGTGGAGAGGCCACTCTCTATATATATCTCGAAATGCTCTCGTGTGACCACGCGTATACAGCCACTGACAGCCCCAAATGCACTGGTACGGTCGAGGATAGCTCTCCCTTTCGAAATGCTCTCTTATGGCTACGCATGTACAGTCACTGTCAGAGAAGTCCTAATCACTCACATCCCGATGCACGAATATCGTTTATCAAATTGAGGACGAAAATCGAATGTACAGTGCTTCATCCTCGTTCGTGGGTACGGACCATCCATCTACAGGAGATGGAAAACTCCAAAATTCAAAACCAATAGTGCACATCAGCTCCAGTGTCTTGAAGGAACATATGGTGTATCAACCCTTTCTTCATAAAAGGCTAACATCAGACTGCACAACCTAATGTTGATCCACTGACTTGTGGATTACACCTTTAGGTCGAAGGCTTGACCAATGGCTCTTCAAGAAAACCACTTCATTCAGTTTGGGCACCTGAACAGTACTCCATCCGTCACACAGATCGAAAGGTTTATGTTGTGCATATGTATTCTAGTGCCGTTTTGTATCAGTGTTTATGTGTTTAAATGGATAACTATGGAACTACATTGATTATTTGAGTTAGCTAGTTTCTAAAGAAATTCAAACAAAATCATTATACTCATTGCATGGATCACATACAAATTGTACAGTGATGGTTTGTTGATAGTCGGTTTTCATGTAGCAATTTTGTAGGTTCAAAATACTTTTCAGTTTTAGCTGGAGAATCTGATACAAGTGAGGAAGATGACGACATATGCCTGCAGTCAGTGAGCGAACTATATTAGGTTCACCAGTAATTATTTCAAAAATCAAGATGAATTAAAAATTAACAAGCCTAAATAACTATTCGACCAGGAAGTCAGCTGTATTGTCCCACTAAAGAATACCTAAATAGTGTCAATTTTTCGCCACTTATCCTACCAGGGATTGGAACTCAAGATATACAGACCTAACAGTTAGATAGAAACCAGTCTTTTTTGACAAGTATACACTCAATGAACACCTGAAAAATAAATTCAATCTATGCATTCCATAGCACACAAACAAACACAGATGTCGTTGTGGGAGGATAAGATGGTCTTCACTCCTGCTAGTATTAAATCCCAATTAAACAATTATGTATTACATTCAGACCTAAAATGTAAAGATCGGACACAAGTACTCCAAGAACACATATAAGCACAAATCGAACCTCACTAATGATTGGGTGGAATTTCACCCGGAAGTTAGACGGTAAAACTTTTATTTTCAAGCTCATAATCTACCATCAAAACTTTCTCATCATTAAAAGCCGATATATTTTTTTAAAAAAAATTGTGATCTAGCTGTGAAAGTAACAATGATATTTATAAAGAATCTATAGCTTACTGGGAATTGTAAATACCCTGGTGTAACATTAGACGCAACAAGTGATTGTTGAAATGCATTAGCCGCGGCTGCTGCAGCGGCCGCCGCTACCGCCATATTAGACGCCTCCGTGATATTCGTAATTGGAGTTCGAAGAGATTGTTGTTGATTATATTGTTGCATTGATGTATGAGACCCATCTAAGTGACCATTAGTCATCCCTGTACTGGTAGAATGCCCTGACGCCGGAGAACAAGAACCGTTTGTCGTGCTCTGCTGATGCTGTCTGCGAACTTGACGTTCTTTCTCTGTATCGGCAAATTTTACAACCAACGGAGAAGAAGCACCCTGAAAAAACCGCCGAAAAAAGAATTGAACAAAATAAGATCATGATAATGTAAGGTATATATTGAAACATTATCGAGATAATAGTGATAATTAAGTCAATCTTTAATAGGAAAAAAAAAGCTTAATAATCTTATCGACAGCCTTCCTTATTGTCGATTGGTATCTCTTTTTGTAAAGAAACAAAAAATAAGGTGAGTTGAACAACCGTCAATTTATGGGCTAGAATTCCGTAAATATTCGATATTCACGTTTCGGAGAGAGCACGTTCCGTACGATTACTTTAGATAAACTGATTGTATCCTTAAACAAACACGCTAAATCCATACGCCGAGTGCTAATCAATATAACAGTTATGCATTGTTGAGGTCAGCAAATCTGAATGATACTAAATATGATACTATCGATGACATGATTTGATGAAAAAAAAACACACACACATACACAACGCCAGACTAGGTCAGAAATCTGATGACCAGTAACCTATAGTACATTTCAATATACATACACATGATGTCAATTATTTTGAACTTCATTTGGACCGTAATACTGTGAACGATTCGTTTATGAATAATCAAATCATTGAGACTGATTTTTTTTCAACACGTTTTATGATGTAACCAAAGTTACAGTTTCACACAAAGACAAACATACGTAATCATTTATCCTGGATATTTAATTTGAGACATCAAAATTGGGTTGAACATTCTATAAACCATATTTTGCAATTATGGTTTCCTAGTAGTAGTAGTTGTTGTTGTTGTTAACTCTACAATAAAGATTGACACATGGAACAGGAAACGAAACTATGTATTTGATTAATACGTCACATTTGTTTGTATTAAAGTGGCAACGGTATTAACTATGATACCAGATAAAATTTTCCCTTAAGTTGAGAAAATCAAGGGTAGATGAGGCAAATGTGTAGTTTAATTTCAAGATTTATGAATATATTGCATTCATCGCCGTCTATCACCAGGCTGTTTTTTTCCTATATCTTAAATATCAAAATTATAATGGACATTGCTATTCCACGAATTTACCCTTCGCTTTCTATGCATATCATATATGTCTAATATTTTCTACTACCAATAAAACTGTCATTTATTTGACATGCCTTCTCAATTTCATATCACTGTACTGATATAACGTGGTTAACCAAAACAATGCCAACGGGTTGCCGACCCCGTGCCCAACCCTCCTCCTTTGTGCGGGCCTGGAACCTGCAGTAACTCTAGAAGGACTACAGGTGGAGTTTGACTTGTGACCAAGCGTGTATAATTGATTGACTGACATTTTATAAAAAAAACCGTCTCAAGTTATGTATTCTGTAAGTCCTCTACCAAGTAGGGGCCTCTGTTTGTGTGTGCGTGTGCGTGAGAGAGCTAGTTATAGCGATATTGAATTGTTTAAACTGAATTAAATGGAATGATTTTCTGAAAATTTAGTCAACTGGGTGATAAACCCCACATAGGAGGAAGGAATCTACAACACTACACTGATTCTATCATAATACCATATCCACCATTACGTTCCAAAGAGATTTAAATCTGACAACAGACCATTATTATGGGAACAAACAAGAAACAACACGCTGTTAAATCTCCAATAAAACACAAAAAGGATTCATAATCATACAATGCACTAAGACGGAGCATCCGATTTCAATTACATCATGTCATATTAATGATCATGCATAAAATATATCACTCCGACTGATTCATTATAGAATGGAATGACAAAAAACAAAATCCATACACAAAACTTACTTGCATTGTTTGACTATTATGCATATGATCGATAGCGTTTGCCGCTTCTGTACTCGAGGAGTATTTCACAAAAGCACAACCTGTACAATCAAAATAACGACAGTAACATAAATGAAAAAAAAATAATTATCAAATAACCGAATGATGAGACAATTGAAAAGTGATATAATCGAACAGCTATATACATGTGTGTAATTAGAACTGTTAGAAAAACAAAAACAATACAGAGGTATTTATATAGATTTAGTCTAATAACCTAAGTGAAATTGAATGATTGCCACTTTTTTTCCCTCTCGTTAACAAAACATATGTGTGATAACAACAATCAAACAATCATTAGTTTATCCAGTATATAAAATGCATATATATAAAGCTTTGATTGTTTTTTTTTCTCTGTTAAGATGAAGTGAGAAAAAAAAAACAGGAATATGCAACATAGTCCATTTTGTTCTTGGTCGATTAGTTGTCAGAATTTTCTAATAAGTATCTATGTATAAGATAAGTTATATGATATATCTGATCGTAGGCTAATTTGTGACATATTGTTGCGTTAAATGCCCTCAAATGCAGCTGAGGGTGTGGAGAGTCCACTCTCTCTCACATATACTCACGAAATGCTCTCTTATGACCACGCACAAACAGCCACTGTCAGAGAAATCCTAATCACTCACATCCCGATGCATGGATATCGTTTATCAAATTGAGGACGAAAATCGAATGTACAGTGCTTCATCCTCGTTCGTGGGTACGAACCATCCATCTACAGGAGATGGAAAACTCCAAAATTCAAAACCAATAGTGCACATCAGCTCCAGTGTCTTGAAGGAACATATGGTGTATCAACCCTTTCTTCATAAAAGGCTAACATCAGACTGCACAACCTAATGTTGATCCAATGACTTGTGGATTACACCTTTAGGTCGAAGGCTTGACCAATGGCTCTTCAAGAAAACCACTTCATTCAGTTTGGGCACCTGAACAGTATTCCATCCGTCACATAGTCAGTCAGCTACAACGTAGGACCAGGCACATATTTGCATCGGTCCAAGTTGCCATACCTCATTAACACAACAAGATCAACACCGGATTCATAAAAGTAGTGTTAATTCAAAGGTGGTAATATATAAAAGATTAAATATAAGGATAAAGTACATGAAGAAAGAATTAGTTCGTAGAAAGAAAGATATGAAGCGATTTTAATCTCTTAGTTTAAGGGAAGACAGAGAGTGTATACACCGACGCCATTGTGATCGATTCTGAGCCATGTCACCCACAATCTCCAACCATTGGTTACGATAATCACACAGACCACAACCAAGTAGTCTTCATCTACCAACATGGCTCAGACTAGAAGTTAATGACTGGGTGGACTGATGCCATGTTTTGGTTTGGCCGCCCCTAACTTTCTTCCAACCATCTCCAACAACGGTTAGCATTTCACGTCGTGGTAATCGGTGTTCGGGCATACGTAACACGTGGCCCAACCATCTCAGTCGATGAAGATTCACAACCTCATCAACTGTTTTACCATCTTTCCCTAATACCCTGCGTCTAACCTCACTATTACTTACCCGGTGATCCCAGCAGACGCCAGCAATATTTCTATAACACTAATTTCACTACATTTACCAAACACAATCCCTATCAAACATTTCCGACCTGATCTACGTACACAGAGAAGTCTTACTTCACCATTGTAATCAGATGATAGTTGTATTCCACATAATCTTTTTTACACTCATAGATTAATTTGATTTTAGTTCGAATAATCTCGGTCAGTTATGCAACCCTTTATTGATTTTATTACGTTTACAAGCCCCGCCCCCATATTAGTAACCTCACATCCTCTACTCTGTATTACTAATTTTTGAACATAAGTACTCATCAACCTTAACCACGTTAAATTACATTTTGTGTGGCCTCTTCCTATTAGTATAATTCTTGGTTATGTTTCGGATATCCATCTCAACTTAACTAACTAAAGCATATTGAACATTTGTTTGTAATTATTTTATCTTTTGTAAATCCAAGCTATATGCAACTAATGAGAATCTATGAATAAAGACGAATTCACTTCATTCTGTAAATAGTATTATTCTTGTTTTGTTTAAATCTATATCAAAGCATAAAATTGTTGTATGATTCAACAATTTGAACAAAGCATACCTTTACTCAATCCATTTTGATCACGTAAAATTGTACATTCTTCAATGAGCCCATAAGGTGAAAATAAATTTTGAATATCTTTCTCGGTTTGATGCTTTCCTAACATACCAATGAATAGTTTACGATCTTCTGTAAAAGATTAAATATCATGAATATTTCTATTAGAAATATATAAGTGTCTCAATTTTACAACGAATTTACTGAAATATTAGACTGAAAGGCATACATTTCAGTCAGTCAGTAACAACGTAGAACTTCGTCGCACGTACATCAATTCGAGTTGCCATACCACATCGTCACACACATGCAGTTATCGGTTCAAATCCCATTGTGGTAGAGGTAGTAAGAGCGTGAGCAGTAATCAGAAACATTAGGATTTGAAGATGTTATTCAAAGAGTATAATCCAGTGAAGTACATTTGGAAAGAGAAAAAAGGAAAAGGCATGAAGAATTCAGAAGGTTAGAACTTCGAAGAACACAGAGTGGATGCATCTGAGCCATTACAAACGATTTTGAGCCATGTCATTCATGGTCTCTAACCATCGGTTACTATCGCTATTGACTCGCGGATCCCAACAAGGTAATCTACACCCACCAACATTACTCAGTCCACTTGTCAGTGTCTTCATGGATTTGTGTCATATTTTGGTCTGGTCGTCCCTAGCTTTCTTCCAACCTACTCCTACACGATGAAACATCGCATTTCGGGGCAGTCTGTGGTTGGGTTGGGCATACGTAATACGTGTCCCAGCCATCTCAACTGATGGATTTTCACTACTTCATCAATTGATTTGCCATTCTTACCTAGTACCCGTTTCCTAACAAATGTATTACTTACATAAATTTAAGGGTTACGATACAAATTTATATCAGTACGACTCACCTAACCTCACAAACAACAGTGAGAGAATTAATAAAACTAGAAATGGGGAATTAATAACATCAATGAAATTGAAAAGCCTAACTCCACAAGAAATTCCAACAAAAATCTCCAATTAATTGTTGACTACGATCAGTATGCGAGACGAAACCGGAAATTTCACATTCCATCACACGACTCAGAACAGCAATCAATTGAATGATAATTAAGAATAAATATTCTGCTTGAAGTTAGTTTTGACAAAGAAAAGTTCGACATGAAAAAAAAACATTTGTTGTCAGAATGAGGGTTTGAGGTAATTGTAGTAATTTAATGGTTGAATAAATGAGTCGATTTAAGCTAGACCACCTTGGAAAACCTGCAAGTACTGGACGGACGTTTCCTACTAGTATGGGACTCTTCAGCAGTGTGCATCCACGATCCCAAACGCAGAAGTCGAATCCAGGACCTTCGGTCTCGCGCAAGAACGCCTAACCTCTAGACCACTGAACCGGCATCCAACGGTGTTCATGTCTAACTTCAACCAATCCACGATGTTCCAAGACCGTCCATCATTATCTTCAGTGAGTAACTGCCTCACAACAGACACGATTTTACTCTACTGGTCACATGAAAAAAAGGTCAAAGCTGTGCAAGCACAAAAAACGACTAGAATACAACCACTTTTCAATGGAATTATGTAACTGAACAATTCAGAAAGAAATAAACAGCATTGGTCTAGTTGTTTTTGTTTTTATAAGAGGCAACCAATAAAAAGAAAAGTGGTCATGAAATTTTGAATTGAAATTCCGAAAAGATCTAATTCCCCTATATTAACAGTTAATGTTCAACAGTAATAAATAAACTTGTCAGAAAAGTGTTAAGAGAAAACTGAAATCGACTTCTTATTGTAACGGGCTAAATATTGTAGAAAATGTAACTCTCAGAACTGGGTGATACGAGTTTGAAAACTTCATTATGATTTCTAGTACAGATCATAGAGTGGTGTGTTATGATCTATTTAAAATGTTTAAAACTTAACTTACTGTAAACTGTGATGTTGTCAACGGAGTAAACTTTAGTAGAGAAAATATCAATGTATAGTGTCAGGATACTCAAACGAACCTAAAACTATAAGATTACAGATAAGGTCAACTAATTTCTTCCATTTATTTGAAGATAATACTTAGTTTGAGTAGATTTTCAGAGATCGATCTCATATCAATAGATTCAGTTGTTGATCTGTAGTGTAGGTGAGATGTCCGCCTACAAACCAAAGAACGATTATATTGTACAACAGTCTGGTCTGTTGTATTTTAGGGCTGTTAAACATGGTTTACGAAAGTAGATCATAGATGCTTTAGAAGGATTGCTCAAGTATGTTCAAATCGCCGAGTGACCAATGCGGTACTAGTTACATCTGAAGAAACATTTGGTGAAACTGAGTATCTTCATTGACTAGTATGGTCATGAACGTTACCTGTGCTCAACCATTACACACCCTGACAAAGAATGTTAGAGTAGCAATAAATAGTAAGAAAATTACGAACAAACAAACATCAAGTATCAATCCATGGAACTACTGAATATTGATGAGCGATGTTGTTAATCCAAGCGATAAATTACAGAAAACCAATAAATCAATATTTGAATAATCATAGTTTAAACATGAAATACTACTACTCGTTCATATTAGCCAGTAGTAAATGCCACATGTTATGATACATAGTAACAGTTGATGTGTTACATTGAATCCAAATCTTTTTACGGGAAAAAGC
The DNA here is from genome assembly GCA_944470405.2 of Schistosoma mattheei. Lineage (NCBI taxonomy): Eukaryota > Metazoa > Platyhelminthes > Trematoda > Strigeidida > Schistosomatidae > Schistosoma > Schistosoma mattheei. Next base: position 88,458,063 of record OX103947.1, on the reverse strand, counting down.
TTACAAACATCATTCATCTAACATATCCTCCATGACTTATAATGAGAGTAATTCAATTATCATCACCGAATGTCTATCACAGAAGAAGAAGAATATAGAAGGCATACGGACAGGCAAATATGAGAGGAGAATGAGAGATAATTCACTCTCATCAATTTTATTAATAATATTAGTAACGTGGGTTTATTAGTTGTTTTTTTTCTCTAAAAATTCTAATTCGTGCTTTAGCTTTCTGTAATACATTGCCGAAGAAGAAGAAAAAAAAACCGTGATAACAACATACAAACAAGATTGACTACATGTTTTGTAGACTTGAAGAAACGCGTTTGAGCAAACCTATCTAACCATGTTCATACACACGTATGATATATATATATATATAAACTCAGACAGATTAATGGTGAAGGGATAGAGTGAGCTACATGAATCCAGAAACAAAATCAATGAAAACAGGAACAATGTTTTACAAAATAATGATGAAACACAAGGCAGATTAGATTGAAATCCATTTTTTATCGAATAATAAACAAAACTATATTAAACGAATTGAATTTTGTTTATTAATTTCATTATTACTATGTAATGATTGAATTCATCAATACAATAATACAACATTCTTCATGCTTGTATAATGTGCATCAAATAATGAAATGAATTACTGCTAGTTAATAACAGAGTTTCTGTTTCATATTATATAATTTCGTGCTTTATTGATTGGTTTGTACACACTTCAACAGGTTGACTAGCAGTGCTTCATTCACATGTAAAATCAGTCCCTTAAATAGAGTAAAAATCAATCTTGCTAACAAATACCAACTATCAGAGAATCTATGTCCAGTGTTTCCTAATAATCTGATATCATGTAAACTACAAGCTAATATCGGATCACTTACACTACACTAATAACGTAGTGTTGTAAGCATTGCGGTAAAGTACTCCACTTTCATATATATAGGGAGCACCAAATGAGCAATACCGAGATTACAAGCAGGGTACTAGATGAAGATCGCAAGACGTTCGGTGAGGTAATGAGTTTTTATAAACCGAGGTAGTTTAGACATGTATTGTACATGTCCGACTGCCTTCTATCTCGAAGTGAGTATTTGGCCATTCCACAATTAGGTTGGAAGAAAACTAGGGATAGTTAAGCCAGGCTGTGACATCAACTTATCAAGTCATTGACTATTAAACTAAACCATGCTGGTAGGTGCATATTAGACAGTTAGGTCATTGCAATTATTGTAGCTAATTGAAAGATACACTGATCAGAACAGTCTACAATGGCGTCGATACATTTACTCTGTCTTCCTTAAGATCTTGTACTTCAAATGTATATTATACTTTTTATTCCGCAAATTCATTCATTTCTTTTAAATCATATTGTCAATCCCTAATTTATCCTGTCAAAGCAAGGGCAGCAATCTTACAATTGAATAATATATGGAACTGAAAACAACTGTCTGTCAACCAATATCAAAGGTACAATCTTCAATACAAACGCCAATATAGTCAGTCCTACTGTACGGAGCTGAAACGTGAAGAACTACCACAACAATCATCAAGAAGGTACAATTATTTATAAACAGTTGTCTATACAAGATACTCAATATCCGTTGGCAGGATACCATCACCATCAGCCTACTGTGGGAGAGGACAAACCAGCTCCTATTTGAGGAGGAAATTAGGAAAAGCCGATGGAAATGGATAGAACATACATTGAGGAAATCGCCAAACTGCATCACGAGGCCAGCCCTAACTCGGAATCGTGAAGGGAAGAGGAAAAGAGAAAGTGCGAAGAACACACTGTGCCGAGAAATAGCAGACATGAAAAAGATGGATAGCAACTGGAAAGAGCTGTAAAGTATTGCCCAGGATAGGTTTGGATAGAGAGTGCTAGTGGGAGGCTTATGCTCCATCACGAGGGATGACAGGAGTAAGTAAACTTTTCTACTATCATAGACACTTGCTAATTTTACTTTTATAGGATTTATTCTGATAGTTTCATCTTGCTGTAGTGATATGAAGTGGTATCTTGAACTGATCCACATATGTGTCATGTTCTTCGTTTCAATCTCGTACAACTTACTTCCAATTTGGACAGCTGAGTAATATCCCTAGTGGTTTATGAAACCAAGTTCTATGTAATTGGTAAATGATTCGCAGATATGGTCATTGATCGCATTATATTGTATTCTACAGAATCAGATTAGCATAAAGGCAAGACAGTATGAACTTAGTTACTACTTACTAAACTAATGTGAATAAAGTCAGTAACTTTTGATGTTGTCTTTCAATGATTTTAAATATCTTGACAGAGGTACAATACATTACTTTCTAGTTGATTGTTCATACTAAACATATAAGAATAAAACAAAGATTGTCTTTCAATAAAAGAAAACAAGAGACCAGGTAACTCCGAAAAAAGCCAAATATCTGCCCGTTAAAAAAAAAGTCATTTGACAGAAAACGGGACAAAGTTTTACATAATTGAGGTTATCTGATTTTCAAAGTAAAATCCATCAACAGTAACGATGATAAGTTGAGATCATGAACAAACCGCTTAAAGTACAACTATGCACTCAACTTGGCGACAGTATGTATAAGAGATGAACGATACAAACTGGTTAGTAAATTATGATGAATATTATGTAAGGCATTTAAATGTATCATTAATGGTACTAATCAACCATCATCATTATTTCATGTTAAAATAAATTTCTTGTGTACTATCCTCATAATAATGATACAAACAACATGTACAGTTATAGTAGTTTAAAAATTAATACACGGCCAAACAATATTTGCAGTTATTTGTTACAAAACGTGTGTTAATTACTCACTCTTCTGTCGAAGTCATGTTTATGGTAGTAGAGTGAACAATTATAATAATATAAGCCCGATAACAATGAGCTAGTGTAGTTCATTTATTTAATAGTCTTTACAGATTTTTATCAAATTCATCACAAATTGACTAAAGTTAACAATGTATACTATGCCCCCAAATGCCCTGGTACGGCCGAAAGTGGGGAAAGTCCGCTCTCCCTCTCCAAATGCTCTCACATGGCCACGCGTATATAGCCTCTGCCAGCGAAGTCCTACTCACTGCCTTCTCGTGGTGAGCGTTTGTTTACGAAATCCAGAGGACGAAAAGCGAATGTCCGGCGCTTTAACCGGATTCCAAACCAAAGGTGCACATGGGCTCCAGTATCTTGATGGAACAAATGGTGTATGAACCAATCGTTGGTCACCGACTTCCATGGGATTGCATCTCCTCACGATGCTCCACTGCCTTGTAGATCAGACCTTCAGGTCGAAGGCTCGGGGTGTGGCCTCCTAAGAAAACCACCTGCTTCGGTTTGGGCACCTGGGCAGTATCACAGCCTTCACACATATCGAATGAGATTAGTGTGGTGCATATGTATTTGGTGCCTCTTTGTACCAATATCTATGTGTTAAAATAAATAAATAAATAAATAGGCGATCAGTATAAGACTTAAATGTCCTAGGTTCGACTCCCTGTCCATTCAGTTATGTAACCCCAACTAACAGACGAGTTCCATGCTAAGACAAAACATCTAAGCTTCTAATTGTGCCTAGTTTTCATACATACATATAACTTGAAGACGACTATTATCAATTAGTCAATATATTATTACACTACTATAGAGATATTGTACTGATAAAAATAAATAAATAAACGAACAGAAATCGATTATCGATAAAAGGAGTACCCATCTTCAGTATAGACAAACAATACATTTGACTAATTTCTATAAATACGTATTATATTACAATGGTAAAAACGAACAAAAATAAAATAACTTAACTCATATATCTATCTATATGGGTAGTGTTTATCAAAGTGCAATGTGAATACAAATCAGTGATTCGAAAAGAAAAAAAAACAACAAAATATGACAACATAAGTTTAGGGTAGTTGACTATAGTTTTTTTCCCATTAGTAGTATGATATATATGTGTAACCGGTCCTATTGATTAATGCACTTAACATTGAAATATATATATATATTAATTATTGATTGTACGATTTAATTAAGGAACATATATCCGTCAATCTTATTTATCTTAATAGCCACCTTGAGAAAATATAAGTAATTAGACAAAGTATGATAGAAAGCAGTTCGTTCCGTTCTACTTTATGGCAGTGAAACATGGCCGGTAAGAGTAGAGGATATTCGTAGGTTACTAGTATTCGATCATAGGTGTCTTTGAAGCATTGCTCGTATATCCTGGCAACACCGAGTAAGTAATGTAGTTGTTAGGAAATGGGTATTAGGTAAGGATGGCAAATCAATTGATGAAGTAGTGAAACCTCATCAGTTGAGATGGCTGGGACACGTATTACGTATGCCCAACCCAACCACAGACTGCCCCGAAATGCGATGTTTCATCGTGTAGGAGTAGGTTGGAAGAAAGCTAGGGACGACCAGACCAAAATATGGCACAAATCCATGAAGACACTGACAAGTGGACTGAGTAATGTTGGTGGGTGTAGATTACCTTGTTGGGATCCGCGAGTCAATAGCGATAGTAACCGATGGTTAGAGACCATGAATGACATGGCTCAAAATCGTTTGTAATGGCTCAGATGCATCCACTCTGTGTTCTTCGAAGTTCTAACCTTCTGAATTCTTCATGCCTTTTCCTTTTCCTCTTTGCAAATTTATTTCACTGTATGATACTCCTTGAATAGCATCTTCAAACCCTGCTCATGCTCTTACTACCTCTACCACAATGGGATTTGAATCGATAACTGCATGTGTGTGATAATGTGGTATGGCAACTCAAACTGATGTACATAAGTTACAATTGACAATTATCAAGTGATAAACTTGTCTACTTTATTTTGTGAAAAATTGATACAGTGAATCTGTCAAAACTTAAATGGGTGAAGTTGAGTTCGTCAATATTAAATGTGCAATTAAACATGTTGTTTCTATGTACACTGAGAGTTTAAACAAAGAAAAAAAGGTACAGTACATAAATGCAGAGAAAAAAGAAAAGATGACACGCAAATAGTTTGAATAAAAACAAGAATAAGGAGCTTAGTTCAATAGAATAAAACAAATTCATTTATTTTCTGGATTGTCGTCAAATGCCTACACAGACTAGAAACGATAATTATTTACAATCGATTTACATAATTTATATCATATTAATGAAGATCATAGAATAACGACAAAATGTGTATGAAAGAATTGTATCTGTGGAAAAGTGGATGATGAATCGTTGGTATAGTGAGAACTTCAGAAAAAATAGATATATTTAAAACACATGGACACACGTCTTTACAGAATGAATATTTATGTTAAAATTACATTGTAACAATCATAAAATTTGACAGAATAACAGAGTAAGATGAGTGAAACTCAATATATAAAATAAGACTCCGACCGTTGTTGCTACCATGATGTGGTGGTCGCGCTTGCCTGTTGTGATGAACCAATCGAGCTATACTCACAGAAACAATCGTTCCTCAAGGTCCTATCATGCCAAACAGCTTGGTTGAACAGCGGTTAGACTAAAAGCAACAAACCCAAGGTCCGAAGGCGAAGTCGTACTGCTGACTATACAGAGGTGTGACAGCAGTAAGGTGTTTTCTTTAGACAACCAGCATAACAATGATGCTGCCTTCCCACAAGGAGGGGTGCGGCTAGAAATGGTCGACCCTGAAAATGCACACCTCGCTTTATCTCACGGATTCCCGTCTCCGGTGGTAAGGTAAGGTCCCAACAAATACGGAGCTAGCACAAAAATGTCATGTGTGACCGGCCTCAAGCAGTTGTCCCTTGGGCACTGCAGTCACTTTTTCAGGTCACTAAGACCACTCCTAAACCAATTTCCTTTTCAGGTACCTCCAAAAGAACCCTTCCACGGTGTGGGCAACCGGGAAGTGATAACCGCTCTCATACTTGCAAAAGCACTCAAGACCAATGTATTCATATAAAATGAGATAAGTGAATAATGAAATATAGAGGTTAATACGGTATTGAGAGATTTACAATTATTTCCTTTAGAATACCTAAGTTTGGTTTGGAATTTTTAATTGTGATGTCTTCATCATAACGTAATAGGTTCGAAGTTATTTGATTATTAACTATTTTGAACAATCTTAACAGATCAATCAACATCGTGATGACGAACAATAGCACTGTTGAACATACGTTGAACTTTTAAGCTTTGTCCGTGAATGCTTCAAATTTATCAGTGGAAAAAAATGTATGAAGTCTAATACTTATTGATCATTTGTCAATAGAAAGCATCAAAGGTAGAATTGAGTAATTTTATTTCACTCTCATTAAAATGATTAGCCACATAAAATTCTGATAACCATACATTCATTTTATTTTTACTTGAACACATAAACACTGGGTACAAGGGGTACCAAATATATATGAGCCACACAATAACAATCAGGCCAGTAACAGTTACCATTGATTTTTGTGTGGGCTGCGATACTGCACAGGTGCCCAAACCGAAGCAGGAATAACCATACATACCTTTATTGTATTTCTGTCCAAGTGATTAACAGTAATTATTTGAGTTCTTAATGTCACTCATTTACTAATGACAAGTATATGTAACCGAATTTCAGCCACAGATTGTGTGAGGGCTAAACATACTACATGAATAACTATCCGAAAGGGGAAATGCGGTTTTCCATTAATTTTCTGAGATAATGATGGGATAAAGTTATGAACAACCCATTAAATTAGGTATATTTTGAAACTCAGTATAAATGCTCGTGTATCGGGTCGTTCAAGTCAAGGTTTAATTCACTAGGAACAGCCGAAGTTCGGAAAATCACAACATGGGATTTTCATTTAACAGATTACGAAAAATCAAATATGGCGAGAGGGATAAGGGAAAAGTAGCCAAAACAGTCTCTGGTCACCAGTTAAAGGCGTTGACCATATTGTATAAAAATAGCGTGTAAACCATTTTGGACCAGAAATATTATTTTGTTTCGTTAAAATTAGAGATTTTTAAACGGCCTCCATACATTTCCAATGCAACAAAATAATAAATACTCGTCATTGAACGAGAAAAATGATTTTTGGCTGATGATATAATAATCTAAGGATTTTTTGAAATAGATCATAAATATATAATAGACATTATGGAAGTTGTACCCACCTCACTACTCACTTCGAATGCTAGACCGAGTCAGTCAGTCAGCTACAACGCAGGACCAGGGACGTATGCGAATCGGTCCAAGTTGCTATACCTCATTAGCACAGCAAGATGAACACCGGATTCACAGAAGCACTTTAATTGTAGTAATTTGTAAAAAAAGATTCCATACAACGATATAGTACAGGAAGAATTAGTTGGTAGAAAGAAGGATATAAAGTGTATACACCACCATTTTGATCGATTCCGAGCCATATCACCAAGAGTCTCCAACCGTTGGTTAAGATTGTCACGCGAGCCCCAACCAAGTAGTCTGCATCTACCAACATGGCTCAGACTAGAAGTTAGTGACTTCAAACACTGATGCAACGTTTTCGTTTCACAGCCCCTAACTTTCTTCCAACCATCCCCAACACTAGTTAGCATTGCGCGTCGTGGTAATCGGTGTTCAAGTATCAAACACGTGGCCCAACTATTTCAGCCGATGAAGATTCACAACCTCATCAACTGACTTACCGTCATTCCCTAATACCCTGAGTCTAACATCAGTGAAAAAAGAGCACTGTCGCATATGATACTGATAATTGAATGAATATTATAAACGGAAAAATACTAGTGGTGGAAAACTAAATTATGTAACCCCTTAGGTCGGATAATTTCACCATTAAACCACATTTAGACATAAAGATAAATATATACAATTAATGTTCGGCTAATGCATTCCACGAATCACTAAATACAATATACATTAAATAGGTAATGACTCAATTGTTAAGATATTCTATATTCATTTAGTATACTTAAGAATTGGCCTACTCTAGTAAAGGCCGCCTACCAGAGTACCCCATTGAACTCTGTTCTAGGCTCTCCTTTTCAATGTTTCCAAGTTCTATTCATTCTTTTGATGTCTTCTTTTAATTCTTGACTCTATTTGTCTTAGGTTTGCCTCATGATGTAATTTGATGATTTCCTTCATGATCTATGCTATAACTATGCTGAATCAATGAGCCAAGTCGTTTTACTAGCTTTCGTCTTACTAAAATTAGAATAAAAATGTACATAATAAATCTGTACTAAGCAGACAAATTGATGGTTATTTTCCCAATATACACCGCGGTAGCCACATTACTCTCCTAATTCTCCAACTCACTAATTAATGTTTACTTTGTACAAAACTTACATTGAATAGTTAGTCTAAAAACATTAGTATAAGTTGAATGATAAAAAGATAACACAGTTCAGTCTGTTCATCATCTCAAATACACAATTTGACATTCACCAGATGGTGAATTTGACCTCGATTGGTCGGAATCAATCTATGACTACATCACAAAACCATGATAATGTTAGACAATTGCCATGTTAAATTTTAAAAAAAAAACATACACACGCACGCACGCGCGCACATCTATTAATGTCTATATATATATACACCAATATATTGATTATTCTGAGGGCAGGGATTTGATTAACCGGTTTGACTCATACAATATTTTAATGCAATGTGGATTAATTCAGCACTTCAACAATGAAGAAAAAAACAGGGTAGGGAATTAGAACAAAGATTCCTCCTAGATAGATAGAATGACGAACAAAGGCACTATTCAATAATTGTATACATAGTTCAAATGAATAAAGACATATATTTATAAATAGAAATCGGTCACCAGAAAGAAGACAAAAGAGGGAAGAGGCAAAAATTAGAAATGGGACAACAAAGAAACGCATATGAATGAAATGGTTGGGTTATAAGTTTGACTACGGTCAACACATCATAAATTCTAGAAGAAAAAAAAATGAATAAGACCCTTGTACATGACCTGTAAATGTTCAGGTCAATGGAGTATGAAAAAAAAAAATAAATAAATTGAACCCCATTTATATTATGTTTGAATAATCAGAGGGTTCTAGGCCGTTTGAATGAATTATGGTCAAGGATATCGAAATATTCAACGAATACAAAAATAGTCAGAAAACCTGCATTTTATTATTTTCCATATAGTTTTAATGCAGTGTACATATTGATGTGTAACTGTGTCTTAGTGATTAGCATGTTCAGCTTACAACCAACATTTCGTGGATCTGAACCAAATGGTATTTATTTTCGTTCGGGCAAATGGACAGCATCAGTAATTCTTTAACATACAAAAAACTACAGCTTAAACCTGAGTTAATAAACCCATATACTATATCCTCATTACAATCTTTCTCTTTATATATTACCACCACTGAGTTAACTCCTTCTATGAATTCGGTGTTCATCTTGTTTTGTTTATGAGGTATGGCAACTTGGACCGATGCATATATGTGCCTGGTCCTACGTTGTAACTGACTGACTGACTAATAAACCCACACTTTGTAAACGAGTTATGTTGATTTTAAATAATCTGCAAAAAATTATTTGAAAAACCTTCTTAATTAGACATAGAACTAATAACCCATTGACTTATGGTAGCTGAGGTGTTTTCCTAAATTCTAGTCATAAATATTCATATACATTAAAATGATGTCATTGGAACATAGGAAACTCCATCCCATTAAACTTCATATAGTTCGGTCGCAATTCTTCAATAGGAAACGAAAGAATTTTTATTTTACATCAAAAATCAGTCAGTCAGCTACAATGTAGGATCAGGTACATTTATGTATCGGTCCAAGTTGCCATACCTCATTAACACAAGATCAACACCGGATTCATAAAAGTAGTGTTAATTCAAAGGTGGTAATATATAAAAGAAAGATTGCATATAAGGATATAGAACACGAAGAAATAATGAGTACGTAGAAACAAAGTTATGAAGCAATTTTAATTTCATAGTTTAAGGGAAGACAGAGTGTATACACCGACGCCATTGCGACCGGTTCTGAGCCATGTCACCAAGAGTCTCCAACCATTGGTTAAGATTGTCACGCGGACCACAACCAAGTAGTCTGCATCTACCAACATGGCTCAGACTAGAAGTTAGTGACTTCAAACACTGATGTCACGTTTTGGTTTGGCCGCCCCTAACTTTCTTCCAACCATCTCCAACAGCGGTTAGCATTGATAGAGAACTACTATTATACTATCGATATATTATTCAACTAATGCGAACTGAAACAGAGTACGATTTTCGACTAAGAAAAATCGAGTCTAAAAAAATTATGGATGCAGAACAGGTATGAGGTCAGAGCTTGAAAAAAAAACCAAGCAGAATTGACAAGCGAATTACATGTTATATTCAGATAAACTTGATTAGGATTTCAGTTTAAGCCGACTGACTGACTGACTTATAATATTGCGTATGTACTAACAACCAATAACTGATACTTGTTACACAAACACACAAATCAAAACTATCAAGTAACAGCATTTGTACATTTATCATAAAATAACCAGTTAATTGGTCATACACAACTGGAGTAAAGCTAGTGACCAATCAGTCTTAATACCTTAGCCTTATAATAAGTCATTCGTTGGAAGAATATCATAATAGCAACGTCTCAAACTGTAAAACTGAATGACAAGGCTAAGAATTGCATTAAGAACATAATTTACTTTAACATTTCAGGTACTCTATGGTGACGAATATCAAGTAGCATCAAACCACATATACATTGTTTAATGACCACTACCTGAAACCATCTAGCACTGAAGTGGAGTTATGGGACATAATTTAACGGTTGTGAATACAGGAACTACAACGTAGAAGCAAAAATAACAAACTGTATACATTTCAGTATGTACAAGTAACCAACTATGATCATATTTAATAAACTATTTATGTATTTTAACACGTAAATATTGGTACAAAGAGGCACCAAATATATATGCACCACACAGATCTCATTTGATATGTGTGAGGGTTGTGATACTGCTCGGGTGCTCAAACCGAAGCACGTGGTTTTCTTAGAGGGCCACATCCGGAGCCTGCGACCTGGAGGTCTGATCCACAAGGCAGTGGAGAAACGTCAAGAGATGCAATCCCATGGTAACCGGTTACCAACGATTGGTTCATACGCCATTTGTTCCTTCAGGATCCTGGAGCCCATGTGGAGAATTGGTTTGGAATCAGGGTTTTCCAACTCTCCATGTCCACCAACCCGGTTAAAGCGCCGGATATTTAATAAACTAATAAATTTAAAGAGTGCATGCCAGACAACTTCAAAGTATCGGTATACTGTCATTCTGAAAACTGATCGCTTTTAATATAACACCAAATATCTTAACAGTAATAAACTGAAATATGAGATTGAAAGTGAGGAAAATATTATTAATAAATTTTGTTCTCATCAATCAGTGACCATATCGACAACACACACACACACGTATAAAAAACCAATACCTAGTTACATTAGCATTTTTAATTCTTGGTAACTATTTATTACCCAGGAAATGTATATTTTTTTCCTGTAAAAGTTACTTCATTATTTACATAGATCATGCATTGTTAACCGAAACATACATGATCTATCAGAATTTCTAATTTATTTAACTCCATTATCACCTACAGATTTATGTATACGATTGTAACCTACATTTCCTTTGCTGGTGAGAATAAGGCAAAGAACATGATTATAAAAAAAAAAAAACTGAAAACTTTTTAGGCATGTTAAATTATCATCTAAAGACAAACATACAATCAATCGATTGTACAAGTAAACACACTAGCCGGTGAATGTTTCTTCTTTTTTTATTATAAATTAACCAAAATGAGCACAGAAATGGAAGTTTTTTAGTTTGGAGATATACGGAATACACATATCACTTCAGTAATCTATACATCACGGCAAATGTATTCAATTGTCCTTTGAAATTGGTATAAATGAAGTTGTTTTATCATGGATTTATTTCATATTTTCCGTATTTATCCCTTCATCTAAGAAACTGTCATTTTTATGTTATGTTAGTTGCTCCCACTATAATTATGTGATGTGTATCAGCTCAGTCAGATACATGAAACATATTGTCTATGAGTGAATAGTAAAAGATCAGTGAATTCACAGTCTATGATAGAGAATCGTACACAGTTATTGTAAACACTTTATGATGAAACACATTTACTGTAATCAGATGCAGATGAATATAAGTGGATTTAAGTAAACATTCTAAATGTGATAGTTGATGTGCCCGAACACACGGCATCGTGTTCCACGTCGTGCATTATTTGCCGACTCTGGGACTGGTTGGAAGAAGCGGAGCGGTGTTCCGTGCATGACATGGTGTCGTGGCATGAAAGAAAGCTGCAAAGGACTGGCTTCTGTTGGTCCTTCACGACTCCCTGACTGGGGTCCGAGAGATGGTGCTACACAGTGGTTAGAGACGTTATCAGATATGGCTCAGAATAAAAGCCAGTGGCGATCCTGCTGTAACCTTAATTTACTTTCTTCATAAAAAGTGGTTGCTTCTTCCTTACCTGAAAGATTCCTTCCGATTGTACTTTTCCGTTCCCTCATTACTACCACACTACCTTACACCAATCTCTTCGTTATTGTTCTCTTTTTTTTACGCTCCTTACCCTTTTTTTTTCTTTTCTTTTCGAAATCTCATTGTTTTGTGTGGCGCATATATATTGGCGCTCTCTTGTACCAATATTTATGTGTTCAAATAAATAAATAAAATAATGATGGTAGGGGATTCAATGGTTTAACTGATAGCTGCGGACCTACATTTTATATAGACACCTTCATTTCCAGAACGAATTAGTGTATCAATTAGTTGGTCATTCATTGATGAATTACATCTCTATATAATAGGTTATGTCCCATATTCATTACTTGAAGGTTAGAGATAATCTAAAGTTAATCAGTTATGAACGACGAAGAACTTTGTAAGATCTCTAGTGAACAACTCTGGTAGTTAAGTGTCGCATAGAACGTAATGGTGACAGTTGATATTTAGGAATAATTTTGTTACTATAAACACAAAATATAATAAACTACAATCGAATATATTCAAAAGTGTACCCAGTATTTCAATAATTCAGTCAAACAGTTAGTCATAGCAACACTAAAAATTAGTCGTTTTATTGAATGTTCTTTTGATATATATATATATATATATATATATCGTCCCATAAAAATAAAATGGAAACAATGACTTACCGTGCAAACGTAAAGTACTTTCATGGCACGAATCATTCGGTGTTATTTGACGTGAGATTGATTTATTTGTGGATGCTGGAGCGGAATGTCGATCAAGTGGATAAATATATGTTGGTGAAGAATGAAAAGTATTATGTGTGAAATCTCCATTTACTTTAGGAATATTAGAATTTGGTCGTCTAGATTCACATAATATGTTAGAATTAACTATCCCAATATCTGTATCGGATTTCGGATCTAAACCATTATGATGTTCAGTGGAATGATGATCCAACATCATCATCATTGTACAGATTAATTAATCCTAATTGATTTTGTTAATTCACGACTTAGTTGTAATGATTGATTACTCCTGAGATGAGATTTTGAAGCGACAAATAAATGTCGCAGAAGCGAAAGCAGCAAAAAAAACCACCTTGGTGACGCAAAAAACCTCGGAATTTCACGCCCAAAAAATTCTTTGGTCAGGACAAGAATAATAAAACTAACAATTCTCACAGGCCAAATTGACTGTCCCAATCACATGTACACATGTAACAGACAGATAACAATCACATGCAAACAATCACACAGTCAATATATATACATGACATATATTGATACACATACAATATACAGTCAGACAGGAAGATAGCACAACATGTACCTCAACTCTAAATTTTGATTCGTTACCCATATTATCTGACCCACTCCCCTAGCTCAAAGGAAAGCCTGCAGTTAAATGCGTGTCTTCATTGTTCATTTCGTATCCGAATAGCTCACATTGAGTTTTAATTGGTTAAAACTGGATTGTGAATGTCATGGTAACGCCCATTATTTCTATTGGTTAGTCTGGATTAGCATGTACGGTCAGCATGATAATTTGCACGATTCTCCATAAGAATTGACTCACGAATGTGGTCTTCAATCTGGGCTGTACTATGTTGAATGGAGTTAACGTGTATTTGTAGGTTAACCACCAATGGTGCTATGCGTCGTTTTATATAAACAACTGCTTTTCACTACCTGTCAGAGGATTTGAGTTTGTTATTACCAGCCTTGTCCATCGCCTCTTTTGAACATTTATATGAACCACGAAAAAAAGTGTACACGTTTATTATATTCCTGGGAACTTAGTAGCAGCCACTTCATTGTTTGAAAGGTATACAGTGTACTTTACTTCTCTGGTAATAAAGCGTTATTATTATCATTACTAAAAAAGTGTCAGCAACTTTCCGTATTTCAACCATTAATTCGAATACTGGTGATAATGGTATGAACAGTGCCTGAGTCATTTGGCATACGGAGTAACTTGTAACGATTTACCATAGTAATTAGACTCAATTCAAGGGCTCCCCAACAGCACTATAGCATGAGTTGACTAGAACTGGCAATTCTAATCACTAGATTACGATTCAATCGTCTAGATATTAGGACATCACTGTCGTGACAGGAAGTTACGGACTCGGTCTCTGTCGTGGCTGTGTGCTTACTGCTGCTGATGAGTCCCATAGTGGGACAAGACTGTTGCTCACTACGTGGTTCTACTTGACGAGTGCCAGTACGCATAAAATAAAATCGCTGCAAATCTCAGTAATCTCAATTGGAGTCCCAGAGCAAACACCAACTCTGGAATGTAGATACATCCAGACGACGAGTCCCAAATAGGACGAAACTCGCCTCTGGATTCCACTGCTAGCTACCGTCTATTCTTGCATATCATGCTTGTGACTTAATGGTAATTTCGAGGCAATCCACACAGAATGCATATATGTCAAAAATCAGAATGGCCAATTGCAGTTCTAAACATCGATCGAAAGATTCAGTCAACCATTACAAATAGGCACGAGCTTTATAATCATTAATTAGTGCTTGGATCACATTACAAATGGTATTTACGATAGAATTTTGTTTGGTCTTTGTTGGCATATATGTATTCTGTCCTAATTTTCTTGATATAGCTATGTTTACACCAGTTTTACACAACAAACGCACTGTGGCTAGCAGTGGAATCCAGGACGCCCATTTTGTCCTGTTTTGGAGTCGTCTGTTGAATGTACCAGTGGATAACATGAGATTTAAAGCTGAGAGTGTTTGGTTCGAGTGAACACCGACAGTGTTTGCAGGTACATCCAATTGATAAGTTACAAACGAAGTAAAACTCTCGTCCTGGACTCCACTGGTAGCCACATAACTAAGACTTGTGACACAATAGTATGTCAAAACAATCACTCAAGATACACGTATAGGAAGAAGACACGAACAATTAAAGTCTAGAATATAAATAATGGGAGATCAGTAACCCTTATTAATAGTCGAAGATTTAAATAAAATAACCTTTAGGATAATGAGAAATATTCGTAGCCTACACTTGTTCTCCATGCAGATAAACTATATATAAAGCCTTCAGTGTTGTTCCTAAGCATTAACACATAAGCTTCAAAACAATTAATCTATTAGAATTTCTTCACAATTGTCTAGCAATTATTCATATCCCATTAGTAACTTGGTAAACTATTTTTTATTAGTAATTATGATATCATAGTTTACTTTTGACTTATTGTGTTTCATTATGTAATATACATCATTACAATCATTTAATCGCAAACTTTCTTGATTAGTTTAAGTATTCTTCATATATATGTGTGACCACACTACCCTATGGCATGATAGTTTATCATCTGTATTAATTCGAAAAGAGCAAGAACAAAGATTCTCAGTTTAGGGGTTGTGGAGATTGTTAAGTTTTTTATTGAGATCATGAACCGATTGATGTAAGACCACCATTGAAAACCCGGAAGCACTGGACGGCCGCCTCGTCATATTGTGGGACTCCTTAGCAGTGCGCATCCACGACCCCGCACCTAAGGGATTCGAACCCAGGGCCTTCAGTCTTGCGCGCGAACGCTTAACCTACTGGACTACTGAGCCGGCATCCAATGGTGTTAATGTCTAACCCCAACCAATCCAAGAAGTTGCGCGACCATCTTCCATTGTAGACACCTATACCTACCCGACACGGATTATCTCCACTATTCACGGCTTCTCACCAGAACTCCGAGAATTTCCTCACGAAGCTAGTCACTAGTGGGCGTTCGCGCGCGAGACTGAAGGCCCTGGGTTCGAATCCCTTAGGTGCGGGGTCATGGATGCGCACTGCTAAGGAGTCCCACAATATGACGAAGCGGCCGTCCAGTGCTTCCAGGTTTTCAATGGTGGTCTAATAAAAATTCTTTTCAAACTTTTTCAAAAGGAACTATATACATGAAATTGTTCATATGTGGTAGAATTATTCATTTCCTAATTTCTGAAGTCTATTTTATGATGGTTGGTCGATTCACTGAACTTTTTTTTTGATGAAATTGCCGGGGGGTAATCATTTTTTTCCTTTTTTGAGGTAAAGGAGGGCGAAGGCAAGAAGGAGCATTTATGATCATTCGTTCTCATTATGTTAAGTAGACAGGAATGAAATGAATTTTAAGCAAAGAAAACTAACAATTGTTGAATATAAGTCCACTAAGACTGCTACTACGGAATTAATTGTATTAAAATCCAACCAGGAACGCTAACCACCAGTGATTCTTTTTTTTTCTAGTTCATTTTTTTGGCATACCCTTTTGTGATTGGTTGCCATTACTTTTAATTCGCTTACCTTTCCGCATGATTAAAATTTATGTTTTCGTCAATACATGTACAAAATCGTAACATTTCAGGTTGTCCTGTTAGGATATTATCTTTTTTCTTACATTTCGTTCTCGTCTTGTGTTAGCAGGGAACTGTCGAAGTGTTTTTTGCCAGCTGCCATTATCGAGTCCTCAATGGGACTGTTCGTATTAGAATAGCTCAACTGTTCTTTGATTTGCAATTAACTCAACCCAACCGGGAACCATAATAGACGTAG
This sequence comes from Schistosoma mattheei, assembly GCA_944470405.2. Lineage (NCBI taxonomy): Eukaryota > Metazoa > Platyhelminthes > Trematoda > Strigeidida > Schistosomatidae > Schistosoma > Schistosoma mattheei. Next base: position 88,440,944 of record OX103947.1, on the reverse strand, counting down.
CCGTTTTTCACACAGATATTTTTAATATCAGAAGGGGTTTTCGTGGATATTGTAGTAATTTTAATAGTTGAGATCACGATTCAATTGAAACTAGACCATCATGGAAAACCTGGAACCACTGGACGGCCAATTCGTCATAGTATGGGACTCCTCAGCAGTAATCATCTACGACTGCGCACATGGGACTCAAAAACAGGACCTATCGGTCTCACGCACGAACGCTTAATCTCTAGACCACCGATTCGACATCCAACGGTGTTAGTGTCTTACTTTTGTGTACTGGACGAAGTTAGACGTTAATACCGTTGGATGCTGGATCAGTGGTCTAGAGATTAAGCGTTCACGCGTGAGGCCGATGGGTCCTGTGTGCGGGATCGTAGATGATTACCGTTGAAGAGTCGTCCAGTGCTTCCAGGTTTTGAATGGTGGTCTAACACTGATCGATTCATGATCTCAATCTCCACAACCTCACAGTGATATCTACCAAAGTAGTTGAAAGACGAGTTTAAATCATGTATAGCGGTAAAAAAAAACACTCTCTAAAATAAATAGTTTGAAGATTTTCGACATTGATGCTGATCTTGTTGGTTTTAATGGGAAACCGTAGCTGAAGGCTGTCGATCACGAACCATAACTACGGCTTTACGACTCCCTGGTTGGAATCCTAGAGATGGTACGTCTCAGCTTTTTTTAGACATCAGAAATTATGGCTCAGAATAGAAGCCAGTCGCAATCCTGCTGTAACTTTCTTTTACTTTCTTCATCTAGGTGAGAGAAACTTTATTCACTGAAAACAATCCTTTCTGATTGTATTTTTCTTAACTGAACTGTTCCCCCTCCCCCTATTATTATTATTATTATTATTATTATTATTATTATTATTATTGTTATTATTATTCTCACACACTAACTCCTTTTCATTTCTATTCTCCTTCTTATTATGCTCACCTCCGTTTCTCTATCCCTTCACAACCTCAATTTTATTGATCGGCACACATATATTTTGGTGCCGCGTTGTGTCTATGTTTATATGTTTAAATAAAAAAAATAGATGAATGCACCTAGTCGTTGCCTTATATAGCAAATTAATTGATGTTGGGATCGTAGCATTAGAAACCGATCCGATAGTTTGATGAGTAAGCGTTTATTGTGAGATCTAAAGATGCCGTGTCAAATTGTGTGTGTGTGAGCACCACCGAAGAGACCTATAATAGGACGAAACAGATATTCAGTGCTTTTTAGTTTTTGAAATTTCACCTCAACTATAATCCATCTATAATGAATACATATTGAAGTTCAAGTCATTATGTGACCTTGGCGAACAAAAATAACTGAACAGACTAAAAGTGCATATTATTGTCAATAAACTTTTAAGAATAATAATGAATGAAGGCGGTGACAAACTCAATGATTATTGATTACTAACATATGATGAAATAAGGGTATACCATTGATTATAAACAAAAAACGATATCCCATGTATAAACAACAGTTAATAATGGCTAGATAAATAAATAAGCAGGTATTTCCAGCACGTGTACTTATATTATAAATATGACAGGAAAAGTACATGTCCTTACTTAAATCAACCATGACTACAAAAGGTATAAATGGGTTAAAAAATGGGAGATAACATAACTGTAGGTTAAATAAAAAGTGAATAAATATTTATGATATAGTTGAATGATCATAACAATAAATAGGAGTATTTTTGAAAGAAAAAAACAAACAAACATAAAAGTATGCATAAGACATTGGAAAGAGAACAAAAGGAATTCGAATTCCATTGGGTGTATCATTTCTGTCAAAATTATAGATACGTTATGAAAACGAATATTAACCAATATGAAATAGAACTTCCTGTTTTCTATGTTAAACTATCTAAGTTAACAAAACAAATTGAAATGAGGTAGATTAATAGACATATTGTTATATGGTTGATTAAATTCAATCAATATTGGGAAACAAAAAAAAACAACAACAACAATTGAAGAACATATGGAACTCAAAACAACTGTCTGTCAATCAATATCAAAGTCACAATCTTCAATACGAACGTCAAGACAGTCAGTCCTACTGTACAGAGCTGAAACTTGGAGAACGACTACAACCATCATCAAGAAGGTACAAGTATTTATAAATAACTGTCTACGCAACATACTCAACCTCCATTGGCCGGATACCATCAGCAACACCATGCTGTGGCAGAGAATAAACCAGCTTCCAGATGAAGAGGAAATTAAGAAAAGACGATGGAAATGGATAGGAAATACATTATGCAAATCATCAAACTGCATCACGAGGCAAGCCCTAACTCAGAATCGTGAAGGGAAGAGGAGAAGAGAAAGTGCGAAGAACACATTACATCGGGAAATAGAAGCAGATGGATAAGAAGTGGAAGGAGCTGGAAAGGATTGGTTGGGACAGGGTTGGATGGCGAATGCTGGTGAGCGGTCTATGCTCCTTCACGAGGAGTAACAGGCGTAAGTTAGTAAGTAAGTAAGTAATATATGGGATGGGGTTTGAACAATGATGGTATTGGGTTTGATTAATTCATACCTTACAGAGAGTATTATTTCCATCAAGATTGAAAGCATATCTTAATAATCAATGTAATGTAGTGACAAGTCGATAATAACCTAGGAAACTGTTTTCGAATGTTTACTCAAAATGTAATCATAGATGTCTTTTGTTTTCCATCACAAAAAATCCACTACACAAATACATTTGTATAATGCTCAAAACGTTTCAACTTCTAAGGAAGAATGTTTATTTTCGTCATAAAAAGAAAAAAACGGTGACATTAAATGTAACAAGTGTCCAATTTCTATATACAAATTATACAAGCAAATGAGTCTATCAGCAGGCCAGTCTTGGAGCACCAACTTGCATTTAGAGGGGGGAGAAACGCATCCCAAACATTCTGGCATTGTTGCTTAGTGCTACCAAAAGAGCGTCTTCAGTGATCTTGTGCGCCGTTAGAGATATGAGGGCGGTTGTCACATACCGGTTGCCCACACCGTGAAAGGGCTCTTCTGGAGGTACCTGAGAAGGAAATTGGGTTAGGACTGGTTTTAGTGACCTGAGAGAGTGACTGCAATGCCCAAGGGACAACTGCTTGAAGTCGGTAATACACGGTCTTTTTGTGAGTAGTTTTTGTGCTAGCTCCGTATTTGTTGGGAACTTACCTTACCGCCGGAGACGGGAATCCGTGAGATAAGTCGAGATGTGCATTTTTAGGGTCGACCATTTCTAGCCGCACCCCTCCTTGTGGGAAGGCAGCGGCGCTGCTATGCTGTTTGCCAAGATACACTCTGTACAGTCAGTAGTACAATTAGGACCTTGGGTTTGCTGTTTTTAGTTTAACCGCTCTTCAACCGAGCTGTCTGGTATTGTAGGACCTTGAGGAAGGATTGTTCCAGCCAGTATAGCTCGATTGGTTCATTACGATAGGCAAGCCTGACGACCACGTCAAGGTAGAAGCCACGGTCGGCAATAGATGATTTAAAACTTATCATTGTTTACAGAAATTCTCATAATAATAAATGTCTCAACTTGACCTAATAGGATTTGTTCTTTGAATTAACATGCGTACTGAGCTGCGCAGTTATAAGATAGTTTTGTGTGATTCATCAATGTTATGCTATAAATGTGACATTATCAAGTTTGAACTAAAAAAACAATCACAACTAATGGCTATTTGTCATAACATTTTGAATATACTAACTAGATGTACTTCTGGTTAATTCAACTTCTTGATTAGTACATCAAAGCCATACACCAATCACTATAACTGGAAATTCGTGTTTGACTTTTGAAAGAAAATTTGATTAATCATTATGGAATTAATGTAACATATGTGTGTATGAATTATTTTTCTGGTTAGCGATTTTTTTGGCAGTAACTGCTATGATATTCCACATTCTCTTCAGAAATATTTGGGATGAGGAACAAGTACCAACAGGCTGGAAAGAAGGACACCTGATCAAGATACCAAAGAAAGGCGATCTCAGCAAGTGTGATAACTACAGAGGCATCACACTTCTCTCAATACCAGGAAAATCCTTTAACAGGGTATTGTTAAACAGAATGAAGGACTCTGTAGACGCTCAAATTCGAGCTCAACAGTCTGGATTCCGTAAGGATCGATCGTGTAAAGACCAAACCGCAACATTACAGATCATTGTGGAGCAATCAAATGAGTGGAATAAATCACTCTACATCAGATTCATTAACTACGAGAAAGGATTTGATAGAGTGGACAGAACAACACTATGGAGGCTTCTTCAATACTACGGTGTAACTGAGAACATAGTCAATATCATACGGAATTCATATGATGGATTAAACTGCAAAATCGTGCATAGAGAACAATTGACAAACTCGTTGGAAGTGAAGACCGGTATTAGGCAAGTTTGCTTACTCTCACCCTTTCTCTTTCTCCTGGTGATCGACTGTATCATGAAGACGTCAACATCTGGAGGGAAGCAGGAGATATAGTTGTCTACGCAATATACTTCAGATCTGTTGATCAGACACTATCAACAACAACCTACTGTGTGAGAGAACAAACCAGATCCCAACGGAGAAAGAAATCAGGAAGAAGCACTGGAAGTGGATAGGAAATACATTGAGGAAATCACCTAACTTTGTCACAAGGCAAACCCTCACACGGAATCCTCAAGGTCATGTCTTTTAAATTAATCAGAACTGATTTTTTTACTTCGAGAGAATTGATTGTATACGAGGTGAAGTGATTAAACTCACGAATTAGATATACATAAAGTTATGAAGAAACTGTATTATTATTTACTAAAATGTATTGATAACATGAATGGATGAATGTTAGACCATTACCGTGCACTTCTGAGTAGTCCCACACTAGGACGAAACGGCCATTCAGTGCCTTCAAGTTTTCAGTGGTCTAACATTCATCCATTCATGATATCCATCTATACACCGAAATTATCAAAGAAATATGTAGCGTTTAACAATCAAATCAAATCTTTTCTGTGTTAATCCAATCATATTCAGATGTTAACTGTGGTAAGTAGGATAACTTGTGCTAGTTACATGTGAATCATGTGAAGAGTTGACCATGTGAAGATAAATGGAAAAATGATTGAGTGTGTGTGTGTGTATGTGTGTGTAAGTTTGAACCATTAATAGCTGACATTCGGGGCTAATTTGTTTTTATTAAAAGTGAAAATAAAAGTGCAAATTGAGAATGTTTTTTAAACGTCGATGTGTATGTAAAATGAGAATCATTCAGTACATAATTGTAATGCTAAAATATCCCAATTAATTTCTGTCAGAATAACGATGCATGTGAAGTAAAAAAGTTGGATAGACTTAGGGTCTAATTACTTGTTAATGGATATTTACCATGTAATATAAAACAATTAGTCCCTTTGATAAATTTCGATAATGATAATCTTCGTCTTCTAATATCATTATCGAAATTTACCATGTAATAGTTAATTGAATATCATTATATATATATATATATATATATATATATATATATATATATATATAGCTTCTGATGCCAATCTTTATTTATGTGCTCAAAACCTTTGCTAAACTATTTCGGTCCCTTCTAAGTGGATTTTGTGCCCTATTTCTAACGCATATAACTATACAGTCGATCTAATCTCAAGTTTCTTCAGATCGACCGAGAATTTGGGATTGGTTGAAGTTAGACGTTGGCCAGATCAGTGGTCTAGAGATTAAGCGTTTGCGTGCGAGACCTATAGGTCCTGTGTTCGAGTCCCATGTGCGGGATCGTGGTTGATTACTGCTGAGGAGTCTCATACTAGAACAAAGTGGCCATCCAGTACTTACAGGTTTTCAATGGTGGTCTAACCTTTGTCGATTCATGATCTCAATCAAAAACTCATCAGTCTCTACAATCCCGTACTGGAAATTAGTTTTCGCCTAGATATTATTGCTTGAAGTGCGTAATGGTTAACTTTCTAACTGATGACATTTATTTTTAGTAGATAAGTCAGATGATGAAAAACACAAAACTAAACAGTGAAATATTTGGAAGAAAGTCGATATGAAGAGTCCGTTAAAATTTAATTTTCCTGATTGTTTTAATTATGGACTAACTGTAAACAGATAACCATTGAACGTTGGTGAGGAGTGAACAATAAACTGTTCCATGTTATTAAAGAAACCCTGAACTGTGTGTATTTACAATCCTCAACGAGATACTAAGCTTAAGGTCTTTAGACATCGTGACAAGGGCTCTGCTATTAGATTAATGAGTTGATATCTGGTGATTCACATCTCGAATTTCATTCAGTTTGTAATATCGTCAAGACAGTTCTACAGTATGGGGCGGAAACTCAGAGAACTACAAAAGTCATCATCCAGAAGATACAAGAGTTTATTAACAGTTATCTACACAAAATACTTCGGACCCTTCGACCAGACCCTATCAACAACAACCTACTGTAGAAGAGAACAAACCAGATCCCAACGGAGAAAGAAATTGAGAAGAAACACTGGAAGTGGATAGGACATACATTGAGAAAATCACCTAACTGTGTCACGCGGCAAAACCTCACATGGAACCCTCAAGGTCAAAGGAAAAGAGAAAGACCAAAGAACACATTACTCCGAGAAGTAGAGATAGACATGAGAAGGATGAACAACAATTGGATAGAACTAGAAAAGAAGGTCCAGTACAGAGTGTGTTGGAGAATGCCGGTCGGTGGCTTATTCTCCATTAGGGGTAACAGGCGTAATTAAGTAATAAGTAAGTAATATTGTGAGATAATCATTCAGTTTCATCATTGATAGTAATCTCGATTATTTCTTTCAGTTTTAAAATAATTAGGTAAGGTTTCTCTTGGATTTCGGAAGAGATAGGACTGTAGCAATTTTTCATGCTAGAATAATCGAATTGTATTTAAAATTCAAGGAGAAAACATACTCATTTAAATCTTTTCATTATTTAAATATACTTCCGATTTCATTCATCATTGTTATCATCATCAACATAGATCAACTTTAACTCAAATTGACAAGCAATTCTATATCTAAATTTGTTACTTATTGCTTCAACGAAATAGTACCGGATAATAAGTTGGATTCTAGAAAATTTTAATGTACATAAAATTACCTTTCTTGTTTTCATTTTAAAATGTGTATCCTTGTGTGATCGTATAAAAAGTATATATTTTTTTGCATTATGTTAAACTGTTTTGTTGTTTTCATTGGTAACATGACCTGGAACTACATTTCAATCTCGTTTACCTGACCTAATCTCAGCATGAAACATTTAAGCATTTAAGGAGAATCATTCATTCAACAAAATTAAATGAATAATACTTTTTTGAAATAATAAATCATTCAGTATTTTGGTTAATTCCCTGATGAAGTTACAAGTAAGTATGTCAGAGAATTAATCCAATGGTAGAATGAAAACGTCTAATGTTATCTTCTTTACATCAGTTCCAATAACTGATGTAGATCTGTAACAAATTACTTACTTACTTACTAACTTACGCCTGTTACTCCTCGTGAAGGAGCATAGACCGCTCACCAGCATTCGCCATCCAACCCTGTCCCAACCAATCCTTTCCAACTCCTTCCACTTCTTATCCATCTGCTTCTATTTCCCGATGTAATGTGTTCTTCGCACTTTCTCTTCTCCTCTTCCCTTCACGATTCTGAGTTAGGGCTTGCCTCGTGATGCAGTTTGATGATTTGCATAATGTATTTCCTATCCATTTCCATCGTCTTTTCTTAATTTCCTCTTCATCTGGAAGTTGGTTTATTCTCTGCCACAGCATGGTGTTGCTGATGGTATCCGGCCAATGGAGGTTGAGTATGTTGCGTAGACAGTTATTTATAAATACTTGTACCTTCTTGATGATGGTTGTAGTCGTTCTCCAAGTTTCAGCTCTGTACAGTAGGACTGACTGTCTTGACGTTCGTATTGAAGATTGTGACTTTGATATTGATTGACAGACAGTTGTTTTGAGTTCCATATGTCCTTAAATTGTAGGAATATGGCCCTTGCTTTGCCGATCCTCACCTTTACGTCTGCATCTGATCATCCTTGTTGATCGATGATGCTTCCCATCTATGTGAAGGATTGTACATCTTCCAGAGTTTCGCCATTAAAATTGATTGCGTTGATGTTCTCCGTGTTGGATTTGAGGACCTTGGTTTTCCCTTTGTGTATGTTGAGGCCTACTGATGCAGAGACTACTGCTACACTGACTGTCTTTATCTGCAATTGTTCATGTGTATGGGATAGGAGGCTAGGTCATCTGCGAAGTCCAAATCATCTAATTGGTCCTGAGCTGTCCATCGTATTCCATGTTTTCCCTCACATGTCGAGGTCTTCATAATCCAGTCGACCACCAGAAGAAAGAGGAAGGGAGAGAGTAAACAGCCTTGTCTGATTCCGGTCCTTACTCGGGATGCATTTGTCAGCTGTCCTCCATCCACCACCTTGCACTGTAGTCCGTCATATGAGTTCCGGATAATATTGACAATCTTCTCAGGAACTCCGTAGTGTCGAAGAAGTTTCCATAACGTCCTTTTGTCTACACTGTCAAATGCCTTTTCATAATCAATGGAGTTGATGTACATTGACAAGTTCCACTCAACTGATTGTTCGACGATGATCCGTAGTGTTGCAATTTGGTCTGTGCACGACCGATCCTTACGGAATCCAGCTTGTTGATCTCGAAGTTGAGCGTCTACTGCATCCTTCATCTGGTTCAGCAACACTCTGTTAAAGACTTTCCTGGTACTGACAGCTGTGTAATGCCTCTGTAGTTTTCACACTTGCTCAGGTCTCCTTTCTTTGGAATCTTGATGAGGTGTCCTTCTTTCCAGTGCGTCGGCACTTGTTCCTCCTCCCAAATTTTTTTGAACAGAAGGTAAAGCATGTTTTAGGTACTTCGACGTTTGACTTCATTCAGTGCTTCAGCTGGTATGTTGTCGGGTCTGTAGTGCCGGTTATTATGTTAAGCCCATATACCTTATTCCAGCTTTCGGACAGCCCATTCTATTCATTCTACTTGAGTCACATTCTGACCATGTTAATTATTCGCTTATCACTCTTAACTGTTTTATATGAGCCCGTGGGTGTATGTACATTTCTTATCACAGTATTCATCACATGTCTGTAACTTACTTTTGTGTAACTATAAATATTGATTAACGCTTGGTTAAATGGGAGTTGGCTTACTTACCATCTCCACTCTGCGTCGTTTCTATTCCCTCTATTTCATTCGCTTTATACACAAAACATATGTATTCAAAAGTCCATTCTCGTTATTTGACTTATTTAAATCCGTTATTGACTAACTCCATGAAAGTCCGTGATTATATACGAGGATAGGCGATAACAAACATTCATACGATCTAACTGGAGTCAGATTTCGGGCCGCTAAAGTGGAGAGCCCTTTCGACAACATCGTTCGATCTAAATGACGAAAAAATGAAAGGGCCCCACGAAAGATCCTGCTGCTTTCCCGTTCTTGATTTGTCTGATGGCCATTCTGATTTCTTCCGTCGTTGGTGGGTTGACATCTGTAGGAAGATCTGTATGCGATGCTTCGATGTCCGGTGGATCCATTGGGGCCAGCCTATTCAGGAGTTCCTCGAAGTACTCTCCCATCTGTTCCGCTGTTGCTGAATTTCAGTGATTGGCTTGCTTTCTTTGTCCTTGACCGGTCTCTCTGGTTTACTGTATTTCCCTGTTAGTTTCTTCGTTGTATCGTAAAGCTGTTTCATATTTCCTTCTCTAGCAGCTTTTTCTTCCGTCGTTGCTAATTCTTCCACGTATTTCTTCTTGTCGACTCTAATGCCGCTCTTCACTTGCTTGTTTGCTTCTATGTATTCAGCTTGTGCTTGGACTTTCTCTGTTCGTGCTCGGCTGTTGTTAATTGCTGCCTTCTTATTCTTCCTTTCTTTGATCTTGTCCAGTGTTTCTATAGAGATCCATTCCTTATGATGGTGTTTCTTTAGGCCGAGAACCTCTTGACACGTTGAAGTTAATGCTTCTTTGATGCCTTTCCAGTTGTCCTCCATAGTAGTTTCTCCTTCTTCAGTAGATCTTGTAAGGCTTGGAACCTGTTGTTGAGAGCTATCTTGAATTCATTGAGTTTGTCAGTATCTCGAAGGAAGGCTGTATTGAACCTTTGTAGTGCTGTTTGTCCACTTGTCCAGTTCTTTTTCAGCTTCAGTTTTAAATTGGCTACAACTAGGTGGTGATCTGAAGCTACGTCAGCACCTCTCCTGGTTCTCACATCTTCCATTGTCCTTCGGAATTTTTTGTTGATGCAAATATGATCGATTTGGTTCTCTGTAGTGTGGTCCGGTGAGATCCATGTAGCCTTGTGTATACGTTTGTGTGGAAATATTGTGCCTCCTATGACAAATTTGTTGAATGCACATAGATTTGCAAATCTTTCTCCATTTTCGTTTCTTTCTCCCAGTCCATGTCGTCCCATAATATCTTCATATCCAGTGTTGTCTATTCCGACTTTGGCATTTAGATCTCCCATCAGAATAGTTAGGTCCTTTCTTGGGCATTTCTCAATGATTGACTGCAGCCGCTCGTAGAATTGATCTTTAATGTCGTCGTTGCTATCATTGGTGGGTGCATAACATTGGATAATATTCATTAAGATCCCCTCCTTCTTTGTTTTGAATGATGCTTTGATGATTCTGGATCCGTGAGATTCCCATCCTACAAGTGCATTTCGTGCTACTTTGGACAGCATAAGAGCGACTCCCTGAGTGTGTGGAGCATTTTCCTCTTCGTGACCGGAGTATAGCAGCATCTCTCCCGTAGCTAGCCTTTTCTGTCCAGCTTGGGTCCAGTGGGTTTCGCTGATTCCCAGTACTGCTAAGTTGTATCTCCTCATTTCCGTTGCTATTTGACTGGTCTTCCCGGTCTCCCACATTGTTCGGACGTTCCATGTACCTATAAAAACTGTTGTTCTGGTTGTTAGAAGGGGAATTGGCCTCGTGGCTTGCGAAGGAACTCGGCTTTCACCATGAGGCGTCATAGTTCTTCTAAATGAAGATCTTCTAACTCCCAGGGCAGAGTTTGAATGGTTTGAATGATTTTTTCTAGTTAGCGTTAGAGTTAGTTTTCTACGGGATGGGGACGCTAACCCCATGTCCAACCCTCTTCCTTTATCCGGGCTTGGGACCGGCAGTAACTCTAGAAGAGCTACAGGCGGAGTTATTTATGTCATTTAGTCATTTGATTTTTGTTAAATTTTACAAAATTTTTTCCCACAACTTAAACGAGATTATAAATTGGTCATCTCGAGAAACTAAGTTTCCACTCGGTTTGTCTTGGAAAAAAATTATATGGTATGTTTTTTTCTTTCAGAACAATGATATGTTGAATTGAATTTGAATTTTAGTTTTAATTTAAGAGTAACATTTTTTACTTCAAGACAGTTCTACTGTACAGAGCTGAAACTTGGAGAACTACTACAACCATCATCAAGAAGGTACAAGTATTTATAAATAACTGTCTACGCAACATACTCAACCTCCATTGGCCGGATACCATCAGCAACACCATGCTGTGGCAGAGAATAAACCAGCTTCCAGATGAAGAGGAAATTAAGAAAAGACGATGGAAATGGATAGGAAATACATTATGCAAATCATCAAACTGCATCACGAGGCAAGCCCTAACTCAGAATCGTGAAGGGAAGAGGAGAAGAGAAAGTGCGAAGAACACATTACATCGGGAAATAGAAGCAGATGGATAAGAAGTGGAAGGAGTTGGAAAGGATTGGTTGGGACAGGGTTGGATGGCGAATGCTGGTGAGCGGTCTATGCTCCTTCACGAGGAGTAACAGGCGTAAGTTAGTAAGTAAGTAAGTTATGTGTTACAGTCATTCACCTACTAACTTTAAGATAAATTATCAGGTTCACAACTAACAGAATTAAAATGTGAGACACTTGTTATAGCTAATAATGAATGACACTATCTTAGTTTCATGAAATTTTGTATACCATTAACTTGTAAGTTATAATAAGATCTAAAATATTTGAGTTTGATCTCTAGAGAAATTGTAAATATTCATTACTTAAACGTACAATACTAAAATTGTTTATTCATTGCTTCACAATATTCAATAATTGTTTAGTTGAAATCAATTCATTATGTATAAGCAGTACTTGAACGACATAGCAACAATACGAGATCAACTGGTCAACTTTGAGTAAGAATTATTCATTATCATGTGATAACTTATTTAATATCAAAAGGGGTTTTTTGTGGATATTATAGTCATTTCAGTAGTTGAGATCATGAGTTATTTGAAGCTAGATCACCATGGGAAACCTGGAAGTACTGGATGGTCATCTCGTTCTGGTATGGGACTCCTCAGCAGTGTGCATCTACAATCCCGCTCATGGGATTCGAATACGGAACCTATTGGTCTTACGTGCGAACGAATAACTTCTAGACCACTGAGCCGGTATTCAACGATGTTGATGTCTAATTTCAACCAATTCACGAAATTGTGCCACCGTCCACCATTTTCTTCAGTGAGTTAATATCTCACAGCAGATTGAAGTGTACTGGTCACTACTTCTCACTAGAACCCCAGGATATACCTCTTGAAGTCAGTCACTAGTAAGCATATGTTGATTAATATCAGAAGGGATTTTGGTCGATATTATAGTAATTCCAATAGTTGAATTCACGAGTCATTTGAAGCTAGACCGCAATAGAAACCCTGAAAGCACTGGACAGCCATTTCGTCCATTGTGGAACTCCTCAGCAATGCACATCCACGACCTCGCCCCCTGCGAGATTCGAACCCAGAACTTATCAATTTCGCAAGTGAACGCCATACTCTAACTTCAATTAAAACTCATATATCACAACTATCGAAAAATAATTTATTTATTGTTCTGATAGGAAAGTTAATTAATAATAACAAATGTTTTACTACATTATTAAATAATAAATGGACAAATAATTTATTGATTTTTTATTAATGTGTTTATGCGTGTTTGTGTGTGTGTGTTTGTTTGTTTGTTTGTTTAGAAAACATCCAGATAGTAAATGGAATTATCATGATGAATTGAACCGATCATTATGTGAATTATCTTTCACATATTTAATCCACACGTACACCCTTGTAATTTAAGCCTCTTTGTTGTTGTTGTTGTACATGTTTTTATTTATTTATTATTTAGTGCATAGGTGATCTACTCAATATTCATTTATAGATTGACGTTGTTTCCTTGTTTGTTTGTTTGTTTCTCGAAAAAACCAACAACAAAAAAATCAAACAATAATTGGAAGAAACAAAAATAAAAGACATAAATCTCCCTCTCTCTTTTTTTTTTCTTTTTTAATTTTTACATGAAAAGAGAAAGTTAATTATAGTTAGTGATAATGTATTAATTTGATCAGATGGTTGTAATTATCCTTTTCTAAGAGTAAATTCTCAGATGAGATATGCAAAATTTACTAGTTTCTATCTAGTCTTGAAGGTATACTGAGAGAAATTTTGAAAGTGGAATGTGTAAAGAGTTCTGGGAAAGGAGAAAATAAAGTATACTGATGACTCAATACGTTTAATGATATTAGTAATCAATAAAAAAAAATTGAGCAACAATATATGGCTGAAATCACCTGTATCTTCCCATTGTTATTTAGGACTGTGACTGGTCAGTCTCTTGTTGGCATATGTGCATGCTGTGTGGATTGCCTCGATATAGCCTTAAGTCAAAAGCTTTTGAAACAAAGATGGATAGTGGCTAGCAGTGGAATCCAGTTTGACTCGCGTTTTGTCCTACTCGGGAGTCGTCAGATGGATGCACCCGCATCCCAGAGTTGATGTCCACTCAAGATTCAGTGGCTAAATGGATAACCTGATGGCGTTTGAAGCGAACGGTACTGGGTTCGAGTCCCAGAGTGGACATCAGCTTTGAGATGTAGGTACATCCAGACGACGAGTCGTAGAATTTCATACGATCTGTGAGATCACTTAGAATGATATAAACGATTTTGCGAATATTTATTTCAAAGAGGTTCGATAAGATATTAATTTATTGATTTTGATTTATTTCCTAATCGTCATCTTCATTTACAACTAATAAAATTCAAACCTGACAACAGTCTGAAGGAATGAATGAACATTTGTGAATATTACATAATCTGTTGATATTTTATTCTCAATATAGTATAAACGATAGATAGTTACTATGAGTAAGAAGCAACATCCAACTAAGCCAAGCATATGTACAAATACAGATTCATGTCTATATTGTAACTTGATCAATAGCTTTTGGTTACTATTGGTGATTAGATCAATATGAAGTTGGTTATAAGTCAATGATCAATCTGTGTAAATATCTTATTATCACAGATAATTCGTTTCATCTCGACTAGATCATCTGTGAGTTTTCTGAATGCGATCCTGAATGAAATGGTTTTAAATCCCATTGAAAGTATCAGTTACCTAAAGAATACAGATACACCTCATAAACAAGTACTAACTTTAACTAAACATAGGGATTACCTCATCTTACTTACAGCTACCTGAAATATATGCAAATACAACTGTTATTGTTGTTCTCAATCAAATGAACCCTGACGTTTGGACGATCGATATCTTCATCTAAAGACTATTTCTTTATTTCAAAGTGAACAAATGAAATGAATTTGTTTAGTAATAGAAGGCAGGATATTTCGAACACCTTGGGTAACAATCCAAAAATGCTCCGAATATGTTTTTCTCCAGCATGTTAAAGCAAACATGTTACTTTGGGAATGATTTGAGTTATTGAGTAGTGTAACGGCGGTAGTGAAGAATTTTACCAACTTTATCATCTGACATGTCTTGAGAGTCTCACCAGCTCTAGTTAACCACCGTCTAATATGATCTTACGGTAAATATAAAATGTTCGATCAGCTTTAGAAAAATTGATTCACCTGTAACATCAGCAAAATTTTTGGCTGTTAGTTGAAAGCCAAATGAACCACATAACACTTCATTTCGCATTTGTGATTCATTATATTCATAATTCTATCGTATTTATAGTCAAAATTTGGTGTATCTTTGATCATTCAAGAAAAGTTCATTTCTAAAAACAAAATCTTTCGCTAAATTTTGAACTTTGTTATACTTACTTGGTATTATTTGGCCTGTATCTTCCCATTGAGGTTTAAGACTGCAATTGATCAGTCTGTTATTGGCATGTGTGCATACTGTGCGTATGTCACGATATTACTTTAATTCACAAGCTATTTGTAAGCAATGATGGATAGTGGCTAGCAGTGGAATCCAGTCTGACGCGCGTTTCGTCCTACTCGGGACTCGTCAGCTGGATGTACCTGCATCTCAGAGTTGATGTTCACTCTGGGACTTAATTTTGGATTTCTTTTTTTGACTTCATTTTAATCCGTTCAAACAATACAGCAGTTCAGTTGAACTAGAAGAATAAATGAATCACTTTCAACAGAATGATTTCAAGTTCGCAGCTCAAATATCAAATTAAAAGAATCATTATTATCTGAGTTATGATTGATTTCAATGAAGAAAACAATAAATTAACCATGAATTCACTTATCTGTGATTATGAACCTACCTAAGTTATAAAGTTATCGCAAAACAGGATGCACTGTACGGTCATTTCATCGCAGTATGAGACTACTCAGCAGTGTTCATCGAAGACCTCGCATCAAGGAATTGAAGTCACTATTTTTGGCATGACACATGAGCTCTTAACCTCCAAACCACTGAGTTTGAATCAAATGATGTACGGGTCTAGGTCTAATCAGCTCATCTGTTTTGCGACTATCTTCCTTTATCAGTGCTGAATAATTGCCTCATGCAGTCTCACTCATGAGTAAAACTATGAAAATTTTGCACTCCGTATAAAACATGGTACTGGTAGTAATCGTGTGCTCATAAGTACTAGTTCCAAGAGAAAATTTTTGGAGTCCTCGTGAGAAGACTTGATTAATGCAGTTTATCTACATTATATGCTAGACAGTTATCCAGCACCGATAATGGAAGATGATCGTAAAACAAGGCGAACTGATTGAACTTAGACATGTACATCATTTGATACAAGCTGTAGGTATAGGTATATAGTCTGTAGGTTAAACATTTGTGCGATACCGAAGTTCCTGAGTTCTAGTCCCACGTTCGGAATCGTGGATGTACACTGCATATTAGTAACCACTAGTATGAAACGGCTATGAAAAGGTTGTCTAACAAAGATTATTTCAATAGTTGAAATCATGAGTTAATTGCAGCTAAACCACCATGGAAAACCTGGAAGCACTGGTCCGGCTTCAATCGATTCATGAATTCAACTATTGAAATTACTATAATATCCACGAAACTACCTTCTGATATTAATCAACATATGCTCACTAGTTGCGGTCTCAAAGAGGTATTTCCTGGGGTTCTAGTGAGAAGCAGTGATCAGTGTAGTTCAACCGGGTCTGTTGTGAGATAGTAACACAGAATCTATTGGTCTTGCGCGTGAACGCATAACCTCTAGACCACTGACCCAGCATCCAACAGTGTTAGTGTCTAACTTCAACCAATTCATGATATTGCGCCACCGTCCACCATTGTCTTCAGTGAGTTACAATCTCAAAAGAGACCCGGTTGATGATGATCAAGATTGAACAGACGTTCTCATACTTAGTTTAAAAATTGTCATTCAGTTCACATTTACTATTTAATATGAGATTGAAAACAAAACTTTCAAGTTTCATAGTGAACTTAGCATGAAATTGTTGGCCAACAAGTTAAAATTCAATTCTAAATCTTATTCATTTTCTTAAGATGATAAGGGTGTTTTTTTTCAAACAAATATGAAAGAAGGAGTGCTTCAACTTGGTTGGTGATTACCAAATATTCAACTAAGAGAGCTGAATAATGCTTATTTCAAACACGTAATGTATATGGGTTACACACTCTTGAATGGACTGTCATGAGATTGCATCACATAACGTTGTGATAATTATAAATAAAGGAGATTTTCTATCAGAATTATATCTTTTTTTACTGGCTCCCAAATACCCTGGTACCGCCGACAGTGGGGAGAGTCCTCTCTGCCTCTCGAAATGCTTTCATATGGCGACGTACATACAACCACTGCCACGGTAGTCCTACTCACTGCCTTCTCATGGCATTACAGTTTTTTACGAAATTGAAAGGACGAAAAGAGAATGTCTGGCGCCTTAACCGGGTTGGTGGACATGTAGAGTCCACCTAGTGGAGTTGGAAAATGCTGATTCCAAACCAATGGTGCACATAAGCTGCAGTATCCTGATGGAACAAATGGAGTATGAACCAATCGTTAGTCACCAGCTTCCATGAGACTTCATCTCCTGACGTTGCTTCACTGCCTTATGGATCAGACTTTCAGGTCAAAGACTCGGCGTGTGACCCTCAAGAAAACCACTTGTTTCGGTTTGGGCACCCGGCCAGTATCCCAGCCCTCACACAAATCGAATGACTTATGTAGTGCACATCTAATTGGTGCCTCCTTCTACCAATATTTATGTGTTTAAATAAATAAATAAAGAAAATTTCTAACTAGCAGAGCTAATAACAAAAAATCATGTACATTATGTAGATGCCAATAAAAATCATTCTAATGTGAATGAGTTCTTATTTTATGCATTCCTATATCGTACTGCTTTTTTTAATATTCTTACAAAATTCATTAGAACTAACAGATAGTATTCATGGTATATTATTCATGAAGTGTGCAAACGTTCTCCACGAGTGCAACAGAATATGAATATTCAGTAAGTGATTGGGGATAATAGATAAACAGTTGAAGGGCGGGATTGAATTCTACTGTAACAATAGTCTTTATAACAATTTACTTATAATTTTATTAGACAAATACCAATATAGTTAAATGGTCATAGGCTGTCTATAAAAAGCTTTGATGGATTCAGGTTTTCAAAATAGTTGATAACTGTTAATCAACTGTATCTAGCATCTTGAAGAAACCAATTACTTACGCCTGTTACTCCTAATGGAGCATAGACCGCCGACCAGCATTCTCCAACCCACTCTGTCCTGGGCCTTCTTTTCTAGTTCTATCCAATTCTTGTTCATTCTTCTCATGTCTATCTCCACTTCTCGGAGTAATGTGTTCTTTGGTCTTCCTCTTTTCCTTTGACCTTGAGGATTCCATGTGAGGGCTTGTCTTGTGACGCAATTGGGTGCTTTCCTCAATGTATGTCCTATCCATTTATTTAGAAGAAACCAATAATCCAAGTGAAATTCAAATCTATGTCAATTAATGCGACAAACAGAGGAGTAACCATAGTGCTCAGTAGACTTTGATAAGCCTTCACTGACTAGTACCAATGTCATATTTCTCTAATCTCTTTGCGGTGACTGAATTCAGTCAGCTTGCTCATCTATAAATCTTGCTAAAATCACATCATTCACTGTTAATTTACTCAATCAATAAAATATTTGATTGAGACTATGAACCGATTGATGATAGACCATCATTGAGAATTTGGAAGCACTGGACGGCTGTTTTTTCCTATTGTGGGACTCTTCAACAGTGCGCATCAACTATCCCACCCGCGGGATTCGAGCCCAGGGCCTTCAGTCTTGCGTGTAAACACTTGACCTACTAGTCTAATATCAATCGGTTCATGATCTCAATCAAAAACTTGATAATCTTCACAACCCCTATACTGACAATTACCATGTACTCACTAGTGACTAGCTTTGTAAAGGAATTCTCGGAGTTCTAATGAGAAGCCGTGACCAGTGGAGCTAATCCATGTCGGTTAGTGACAGGTATCTACCTCAGTATATGATCGCGGAATTTCATGAATTGGTTGAAGTTAGACATTAACAATGTTGGATGCCAGTTCAGTGGTCTAGAAGTTAAGCGAATGCGTGCGAGACCGATAGGTCCTGGGTTCGAATCCCTTAGGTACGGGATCGTGGGCACGCATTGCCAAGAAGTCCCACAACAGAACGAAACGACCGTTCAGTATTCCCAGATTTTCAATGATGGTCTAACATCACTCGGTTCATGATCTCAATCAAAATCTTGATAATCTCCACAACTCCTAAACTGAGATATTGATAGAAAAAAAAACTAGACATTTTCCTACCTCATATTAATTAATGATGCTCAATATTGAATCATATATTTAATTGATTTTTTAATTATCAGTCAATACATTCATAAATCATACAATTTACATGATAAAAATAACACTCTCACACTTACACACACACATACACACGCACATATATACAGATGTACACAAAGGAAACGATTGTTTTAACCATCCCATCATTAATTCTGTTTGGTTGAATGAAAAAAATACAAAAAATAAAAAAAATTAAAAAAAAAAAAAAGATGATTCATTAGGATGTTGCTAGACAAATGTCTATTTGAAAAGAAAATAAATTGAAAAAAGGAGATAGTCCATTGATTTTGTCCAATAGAAACATGAATATGATGAAAATAAAACTAATAACAGATTTACTGAATTATTCAATGGATAATTTTACTAGAATGAACTAGATATCTCAAATAATTAAGAATAAAAGTACATGTATATTTACAAATTCACTGAGTATTATTGTTTACATGAATCTTTCCATAGATGATTAAGATTGTATGTAATTGATCAGTTTGTTATTGGTATATGTGTATATACTGTGAGTATTATCTGGAATAATTAATTGAATGGAATTCATCACTCTACATCAAATTCATTAACTATGAGAAAGCATTTGATAGAGTGGACAGGATAACACAATGGAAGCTTATTCGATACTACCGCGTGTCTCAGAAGATAATCAATATCATACGGAATTCATATGATGGATTAAACTGAAAAATCGTTCATGGAAGACAACTGACAGACTCGTTCGAAGCAAAGACCGATGTTAGGCAAGCTTGCTTACTCTCATCTTTTCTCTTTCTCCTGGTGACCGACAGGACCATGAAGATGGAACAACTGGGGGGGGGAGCACGGGATACAATGGAAAGCTAGGGTAAAGCTCAACGATTCATCTATCGCACACCCAACAACAAATGCAGGAGGAGACAACCAGTGTAGCAGCAGCAGCAACAGAGGCAGCAGCCTCAACACCAGTAGGTCTCAACATACACAAAGGGAAAAGCAAGATTCTCCTATACATTAAATACAACACAACATGCACTAATCTAGTCATCATTGAAAGAGAAGCTTTGCAAGATGTAAAAACCTTCACATATCTGGTCAGCATGATTGATGAACACGATGGATCTGATGCAGATATGAAGGCGTGGATCGGTAAAGCAAGAACCGTATATCTACAATTGAAGAATATCTGGAAGTCGAAACAATTGTCCTCAAGTCAACACCGAGGTCATAATTTTCAATTCGAATGTGAAGACAGTTCTACAGTATGGGGTGAAAACTCGGAGAACTACGAAAGTTATCATGCAGAAGACACAATTGTTTCTTTGAATTTCTTACAGAATATTTCAGTAGATCAGCCTACAGATGCATCAATTTTGATATATCAAGGCTAATTTTTGTAATTGTTATAATTAAACCTGTAAGAATACGTTAGTAAAATTCTTTAACTTGGTAAGTTAACAACGGCTAGAGTACAGATAAATAAACCAACTGCCATCAGACAATATTGAATGAGAATGATGGAAATGACCAATATGTTGTCAATATAATATTTTGTATTCACTTTAAAACATGCTTTTTAAATTAATCAGAACTGATTTTTTTTTACTTCAAGAGAATTCGTTGTATACGAGTTGAAGTGATTAAACTCACGAATTAGATATACATAAAGCTATAAAGAAACTGTATTATTATTCATTAAAATGTATTGTGAGTCAGTCAACAACGTTGAACTTCGTACGTAAGTACATCATTTCCAGTCGCCATACCACATTAGCACACAGATACAGTTGTGATTCAAATCAAATTGTGGTAGAGGTAGTAAAATTATAATCAGTAATGGGAAAGATTACGATTTGAAGATGTTATTGAAGGAGTACAGGAAATGGACATGAAGAATTCAGAAGAGTAGAATTTGGAAGAACACATCGAGTGGATGTACGTACGCTGTTGCAAACGATTTTGAGCCATTTCATTCAAGGTCTCTAACCATCGGTTGCTACCATCTCGCGGATCTGTGCATTGATCTTGTGCCATCACTTTTTTTGTTCGTGTTCTTCCTTGATAGAATTCTGTCCAGGGTTTCAGTAGAAATGCATCCCTTATGATGATGCACCTCCTGACACGTTGGAATTAGTGGTTGTTTGATGTCTTTTCAGTCGTTCTCCAATAGCAGTTTCCTGTTGTAAGACTTGTCATCTGTTGTTGAGAGTTATGTGGAGTTGGTTGAGTTTGTTAGTATCTCGTAAGTGGTGGGGGCTGTATCGTACCTTTGTACTGCTGTTTCCTCAGTTGTCCAGTGTTTGTTTATGTTCAGTTTCATGTTGGCCACATCATGTAGATGCTGATGTGAAGTTATGTCAGCTCCTCTCCCTCATGGTTCTCACGGGTTCCATTGTCATTCTGAATTTTTTATTGATATAAATATGATCGATGTGGTTCCCTGTGGTATGGTCCAGTGTCAATCAATCAGTCAGTCAATGAGTTACAACGTAGGACCAGGCACATATATTTGCATCGGTCCAAGTTGCTATACCTCATTAGCACAACAAGATGAACACCGAGTTCATAGAAGTAGTTAATTGAATGGTGGTCTAGTGAGATCCATGCAGCTTTGTGTATGTGTTTGTGTGGGAATATTGTATCGCTTTCGTTGTCATTGCTATCATCGGTTGGTGCATGACATGGGATAACATTCATTGTGATTCGTCCCTTCTTTGTTTTGACAGATTCGTTGATAATTTTCGATCTGTGAGATTCCCATCCTGTAAGTGTATTTTGTGTTTCTTTGGACAACATCAGAGCAACTCCCTGAGTGTATGGAGCATTTTCCTTTTCGTGACCAGAAAATAATAGAAATCCTTCTGAAATTAGTCATTTTTGTACAGATTGTGTCTAGTGAGCTTCACTTATTCCAAATACATTCAAGTTGTATTTTCTCAATTCTATGACTACTTGAGTGACTCCCCAAATTTTTCATGTTGTTTAGATAATCCATGTACTGTCGTTCATATTTGATCTGGTTGTTAGAAGGAGGATCGTCCTCGTGACTTCCAGAGAATCTTGGCTCTCGCCATGAGGTGTCATAGAACCCTCAGATGACATATTTCGTGATCCACATAACATGACCCAGTTACTCAGATGCAGATTGATGATTTACATTTTTCCAATCCTAATTACATTTTCCACTATCTTCCTCAGAAAAGCCCTTGAACATTAGAATGTTTATATTTCGTGCAGGTGAATAAGTATGTTTATCACCTGCTTCATAACTATTGACTGATCTGTATGTATGAATGTGTAGTTTCATTTAAAACGCTTTTTTCTGGATTCTTTCATTTTAAGTGGTCGCTTATAAGGTTCTTTTACAAGAACAAGAAATATATTAGAAATTTAACTAAGTATGTACATTTAAATTTATTGCCGTTAATGTAAAAGTATACCTAAGATCATCCTATGATAGTTACGTAACATGTTTAGAGACTGAGTCCATTAAGTACTTACCATTCAAAGTCCTGAGTATCTATGAAGTTGCCAGTAGAGTCGTATTCATACAATGAATTCGTAAGTAGACATTCTGGAATCCATTCGGCTACAATATACGTATGTGAAATATTATTGAAATAAATTTTTATTCTCTGGTTCTACTTCAAGCATAAGACCATAGTAGAGAGTAAACTGTATGGTGGATAAGATTTGTAGCTCAGGTGGATGATTTTGATAGTGTTGTTTCATCAAAAAAAGTAAACTGTATGTTTTTATAAGTAGAGATCGATGGTGGCTAGCAGTGGAATCCAAGACGTGCGTTTCATCCTATTTGGAACTCGTCAGTTAAATGTACCTGCATTTAAAGTTGATTTTCATCCCGTGGCTCAAACACGGTGTCTTTCGCTTCCAACACCATTACGTTATCCATTTAGCTACTAAGTCCAAACATCCACCGGCTTGTGGACATCAACTCTGGAATACAGGTAAATCCACCTGACATTCCCAAACAGAATGAAACGGGGGTCGTGGATTCCACTGCCAGCTACCATACATCTCTGCTTATAATGCTTCTGGCATAATGGCAATGTCGAGGCAATCCGCACAGGATGCACTTGTGTCAAAAATCAAAATGAGCAACTGCATTTCCAAATATCAATGACAAGATTCAAGTATCCAATAAAAAATGAATTGAACGTTTTAATGTTCTGAAATTATAGTCTCATATACGAAAAAGTACGATACTAAATAACACGTTAATCGATAGTGATCTCATGACTTGAAACATGCAATAATTATGCCAATGTCAGAATAATTAAAAATGAACATAACTAGCCTTACATACTTTGTCCACTCAAGGATAATCTGATCTCTGACGTTTAATGTTTTTTTTCATTCTCATTATAATCAATTAAAATCTTGTCTTTATAGTTTCGATAATGACGATTTTTCTGACAAGACTGAATCCGCCAGGGAGCATCAGTTCCCTCAAAACTACAGGCACACCTTGCTGACGAGTGCCAAGTGGCACGAAACCCGGGACCAGGGTTTCCTGTCGACTACCTCCAACCACCATCTAAATCTCAATATATAGTGCCCGCAGTGTCGAATCACCTAGATTGGTGGCCACATTGCAACATGGTCGATAGCATCCGATCTGCACTAATAAGGACTTGACACACATGACATTGATAACCATCCAGTGATCAATCAATTGTGATTACATCTCAGTCCTACAGGAGGTTTGTCGCTGCCCGGATAGCTCAGTGGTAACATCTCTGACTGTGAAGCTGGGTGACATGGGATCGGATCCGCCAGGGGGCACCAGTTACCTCAAGATTGCAGGTACACCTTGCTGACGAGTGCCAAGTAGCATAAAACCTGGGTCTAGGGTTTCCTGTCGATTACTTCCAACCACCATCTAATCTCGAATACCTATGTCGTTTACTATACTTTCTGTCATTTTCCTTCCATTTATTTAGAGAATGTCACATGTTAGAATACTCTTTTGATTAAAGACGACATATTAAACATTCAGACTTATCCTCAATTGATTTCTTGAAATGAATTTTGATGTGTAGCACTGACCTATTAAATGAACGGAGAAGTAACTGAAATTGTTGTATGTAACACACTTATTGAACATTGAAAACTCTGCAGATAACTTCGGTATGTTGTTGTTGTTGTTACCTTATTCAAAATATAAAGTCGAGTCAAAATTAGAATAAAATGTAAATCAGTCCATTTAAAATTTATTTAAATGGTATGTCAATAATCAGTGGTAATGGTAACCATATAGGATACTTTTATTATGGTCTAATGGTTAAGTGCTCGCGCGCGAAACTGGTAGGTCCTGGGTTCAAATCCCGTTTGGGGCGGGATCGTGGATGCTCACTGCTGAGGAATCCCATACCAGGACGAAACGGTCGTCCAGTGCTTCCAGGTTTTCCATGGTGGTCTAGCTTCAATTGACTCATTATTTCAACCAGTGAAAACTGAGAAGACTTGGAATCAGACTAATAACTAATGATACTTAGGTGAAACGAAGAACTATTTTGGTAAATAATAAAGATTTTTATTATAACTTAAAATCAACCAAAGTACTACTAAGAGTTGCCTACGTAATACTAGTTTGGCACTCTGTAACTTCTAACTCATGGTCGTGAAACGTAGATTTACATGCGTCTGTTTTCTATGTGATTAGAGGTAGTCATCAAAAAGTTCCGTTTGATCTAGGTTTCATGACAGCTGGAATATGCCAACAGTAGACTTCTATAGTCTCGGGGGAACTGATAATTTATGGGGGATTCGAACCTGTGTCACAAACTTCCACAGTCACAAATGTTACAATTGAGCCACGACTGACCTCCTGTAGGACTGAAATAATTACACTTGATGATTATCATTTTGCTGAACGTGGAAGTTGCTGAATTTTCCTGAAATCACGAATTGGTACCAACTCAGTGGTCTAAAAGCGAAACGGTTCGTACCAGCGACCTGAGGTGCTGTGCTCGACTTTCTGTGGGATAAACACAGATACTCACAGCTGAGGAGTCTCCTACTTGAACGGATCAGCTGTATTGTGCTTCTTGGTCTTCACTAATTTTTTTTCCTAAGATCAGTCTGATGATTTATACTATGAAAATGCTATAATCTTCAGAAAACACTGTACTAGTTGTGGACTACAACAAGTCCAGTATCTAATTCATCTGAATTACTCAAAAGATTCATTTGTTATATTATTGATTAAACTTGTTAACTATAGAATCTGTGTACGTTTCCGTATATGACCATGGAATTTTAGTCGAACTACATAATATTAATGTGTGTACATCATGTTTAATTCACTTTTCTGAAATTAAAAAAGCACAACTATGAATTTAAAACGACAGCTGAAAGAAATTAAACTAGACATCATGAGTAAGTATCAGGTAGGTGTTTCATTTGTTTCGAGGGACTATAAGATAGAGTGAGTAACTTAAATGTGTACATTGTCATGGATACCATGTTTATCTTTGTCAAGTTTTTTTATTACTATTATTTAATGCCTGTTTCTAGTTGAACATAATGCAATCTAAGTGATTTCATGAGCCCTATTTCTTTCCCCACCGATTTCTGACATACATAGTGAGTACTGATCAACTAGTGTTGAAGATATATCTGTGTTACAGTATGATTTAAAATAATTAATTGAAGAGTGTTTAGATGGAGGGAAGTAGATTAACATGTTGACACCCTACTGTTAACCGACTTTCTACAATTACCGAATATTTTACATTGGTTAGTTCAATGAACGCACGAATTTCGCTTGTTAATATTTCTAGTAAAACTTGGGAAGTGGTCAAGAAATTTATGAAATATTGATCACTGTATTGAGTGACAACTGGGTTATGTGTTATTTCAGAGAACTATCAAAGTTACAATTATGAAACAAGACTAGGATAACCGTATAATTAATGTGTTCAAGGAAACCCTAGACGTGTTCAGTCCGACGTACTTTCTCATTACTGATTAGTATTAGGGATGATTATTTTTATATTCAGTATGGGACAATCTTATGTGAACATGAATTTAACAAAACATGAAACCCTATATCAGTTAAAGAGATTGACTTTCAAAGAAAACTTCTTGGGATGTTTAGAAAAACGGAAACTATGTTAGGATTTATGTAACTGTGGTGTTTGAATGAACTAATGATACCTTTGTACTTGTTGAATGCTCGATTTCGAATTCCAAATACAGTACATACGTTTGTGTTTGTGTCTTCTTAATTCAATTGCTTTATTTCTGGGACTCTCAGTTCCTACTATAATTCAAATAATTCAAAACATTATAGTAACGTAATCCGAGAATTTTCAAGATGCGATTAATTGATGTACCAGTATTCAGTTGATTTGCATTTTATGAATGGTAAAAAATAAAATAATAATCAGTAAGTGACACAGTATACACAACTGATTAATTATAGTTAGATAAATATGAAAAAACAGGGAATACTGGAGTGCTGTTTTATTAAAGTATGGAATTTCTTAACAGTACTCGTTCTCTGAGTTCCAATGCGAGATTGTAACCAATGGAGTTCACCCATGTCAGGTGGTCTGAAATTTAAGTGTTGTGGGCTCGTGGATTCGTGTCGATAAGCAGTCCCATATTATGATGAAATAACAATCCATGTCCTCTTGGTTTTCCGTATTAGAAACAACGAAACTTCAACGATCCCCATAAACCTTAGAAGTATAAAAATACTATAGAATAACTAGTTGATAAACACTAGCAAAAAGGTCTACTAACCAATTCAACAAACAAGAATGATTAACCAAGTTTCATAATTGCCTCTCATCTCTCACGTCCACTTAACAGTATATATATATATATATATATATATATATATATATATATATATATATATATATCCTGATCTCATTCAGAGTTATTTATTAGTAGGTTGCTAAGTAAACACTTCAATTTATTCTATCGATAAAATCAATAACTATTAGGCGATAAAAGCCAAACGATACATTTTCTCCTAATCTACTCCCAATCCTGCCTAAAAAAAAGTGTACTCTAGACAAATATCTGACGATATTATTTGAACACAGGAAAAGAGTAAAAAAAAAGGAAACTAGATACACTAAAAATGTTACATAATACATACCTATTTTGGCTATAAAATTAGGGATTTTTCCATCAATAATTTTCAAGTTAAACCATATCATTAAATAGGAGTCAGAGTTCAAATAGATGATAATTTTCATCAACAGAGATATGTATTTGTATAGTTTTTAATAATTGAGATCATGAGTTAATTGAAGCTAGACCACCACCATGGAAAACCTGGAAGCATTGGATGGCTGTTTTATCTAATTGTAAGACTCCTCAGTAGTATGCATCCACGACTCCACCTCACAGATTTCGTGATCTAACTTTAATTGATTTCTGATCTCAACTATTGAAATTACTACAATCTTCACAACATCTCTTCTGGTCTATGTTTAGATCATATGCACACATATAAAGCTTTTGAGATAGAAAAAAAAGTCTTCCTAAAGTAGATCAGTATTAATCTATATTGTTTAGATAACATTTTATTCAATAATCTGAGATCATTTATTCCTAAATTTGAGGATTAATAGTTTTATATCAATGGAGTGAGATTATCCTTAACATTTTTGATATTCAATATGTGTTGTTTACAGTGTTTTCGGTTATTGAAGTAGGTAAAAGATTTTATTTAAAGCTTCGGTAGTTATTCACAAATGTCTAATATGAGTATGTTCGTCAAGTGTAGCATAATATTTTCGAAGAAAGACATAAATATAATGAAAGTTAGGGATTAAGATGAAATCACTTATGACAATTACATTTATTTGATAAATGAATGAAGAAAACGTATAAAAGTGTTGGATATTGCATGGTTATTGACAACTGAAAATGTAATGGACTTATACTGATTGAAACTACCAAAAACTCGAACAAAACAAAAGATTTACTTCACAGATTGTTTGAACAACATTCCATTACTACTCGAATAGATGGACTCATTGACTATGCCAGAGTTTGAACCCATTACATTCAAGTCACATATGGAATGGATTTTCCTTAGACTATTGAGTTTCCAGTTATTTGTTTAAATATCCAAATTCAATAACTTCATCCTACTAACATTTGTTGTCATCGATCATGCATATCTATTTCACGCTCCAAACATAGATGACATATGATAATATAACTAGTTTATGGTGGAACAATTGAATGAATTCACTATCATTGAATTAAGTAACTTTACTGACCTTTCATCATCATTTATTTGTTACTTTTGACCTGGATTCTCTTATGTAAATGTCAGTTAATGATTCTCTTTAAATTCTCGTTTTTATTTATTTATTTATTAAATTTCACTTTCTCTTTTTATCTTTGATAAAATGTGACAATTTGACCCGATACAAAATGTTATGCCAAATCCTAAATGGATGAGATAATGATTGATTGAATTGAAATGATTGAATTCCACTGTTTAAAGTTGTTTCTTTTTTCACTGGATGTTCACACTAAGTTACTTTAGTTTATCAACGAGTTCCATGATTAGTTAGTAGTTGGATTGTAAACTGCCCAACACACACACACACACACATCCCAACCAACCAACCAGCCAACCAACCACACACACATATATACACCAAATTCTATAGATTAAACAATGTTCTATGAATATTATATTGAGTAAACTTGTTTAAAGATAAAACAAACAAACAAATACAGCTCACAATTGATTAGTTCATAGTTCTCAGTTTCAGAAAAATATTACATTGACGTAAACAAACAAACAACACAATGATAATGATTACAATATCAGAAGGGGTTTTGTGGAGATTTTAGAAATTTCACTGATTGAAATCATTAGTCAATTGAAGCTAGACAACCATGGGAAACCTGGAAGCACTGGATGGCCGTTTCGTTCCAGTATGGGACTCCTCAGCAGTGCGCACCCACAATCCTGCATCCCGCGAGATTCAAATCCACGACCTATCAGTCTCGCGCAAGGCGCTTAACCAACTAGAACACTGAGTCAGCCGGCATCCAACGGTGTTAATGTCTAACTTCAACCATTCCACGAAAATGCGCCACCGCACACCATTGTCTTCAGTGAGTTGATATCTCATAACAGACCTGGTTGAACTCCACTGGTCACGGCTTCTCACTAGAACTCCAGGAGTATCTCTTGAAATCAGTCACTAGCGAGCAGATGATTATTATCAGGAGTTTTGTGGTGATTTTAGAAATTTCACTGATTGAAATCATGAATCAATTGAAGCTAGACCACCATGGAAAACCTGAAAGCACTGGACAGTCGTTTCGTCCTAGTATGCGACTCCTCAGCAGTGCGCATCCACGGTCTCGCATCCCGCGAGATTCGAACCCAATAAGTTAAAAATTCACTTCATGGACAATGATCAGTAGGTTCATATGATTTATAGTTGAAAAAAACTTTTAGGCATAGCTGAAAACTGAGAAAAAAGATTTTAGTTGCACGATAGTTTTAGAAAAAAAACTTTTTTGTTTCTACGTGGAGTCAATTTTTGCATGAAAACGATAATTACTCAAAGAATACTTTCATAACGGGGGTGAAATGTATTAAAATAGTGTCTATTAAGTGATCGATCAATTAAAATGATATGATTAGTATTATTAACGAGCCATTATTACTCTCAAAAATATATAAGTTTACTGAAGCACAAATCTGTCAGTTGTATTGAACATAATATCTTCAGTCTACCTGAAAGACATCCTAGTAGAAATATACTTTACTAGTGAATCAGTTATATTTAAAATTTTTGAGCAAAATTAAACACTCTATAACGGATAGGTTGTATCTTATTACTAGGTAAGTAAAATTTTCAAAGATTTGGAAATTAGTACACTAATGACTAACTTCAAGATGGAACTCTCGTAGTTCTATGAGAAGCCATGGAGAACGGAATCCGATTCGTGTGGAATGTGACAGTTATCCACCTCAGACAATGGATGAAGGGTTGAGTAAGATCATGGATCGATTCAAATAAACATTAACACCATTGGATGATGGTTTAGTGGTATAAAGGTTAAGCGTTCGTGTGCAAAACCGAAGGTCCTGTGTTCGATTCCTGCGCAAGGGACTGCTCAGGATTCTCATATTAGGACGAAACAACCATCCAGTGCTTCCAGGTTTCTAATGATAATCTAACTTAGATCAACTCGTGATCCCAACTGTGAAAATACTACAATCTCCACAAATCCTCATACTGATAACATTTGTATTTAGGAAAGATAGTGCGTTGTTTCCTACACAATTCTTAGAAGTTTTTAAACCACACTGATTAATTCAACTATCTCCAACAAATTTTATGGCGTTTTGAAAATTTTTGAGAGAATTATACATTGACAACTCTTTCAAATTTTAAATAAAACTATTAGTTGTACGAATTCTGGTTATCAAACTGAAACAATTCTAATCTCAAGTAATTATTCTTTACATTATTTGTTTATCTCAACTCATTGATCACTGGGTGGTGGTCAATGTCATGTGTTTCAAGTCCTTCTTAGTGCAGATCGAATGCTATCGATGAAGTTGCAATGTGGCCACTAGTCTGGGTAACTCGACACTGCGTGCACTATGTTGAGGTAAGATGGTGGTTGGAGGTGGTCAACAGGAAACCCTAGACCCGGGTTTCGTGTCACCCAACTTCACAGTCAGAGATGTTACCAGTGTGCTATCCGGGCCGCGACCGACCTCCTGTAGGACTGAGATGTAATCACACGGGATCGAATCCGCCAGGAAGCATCAGTTCCTTCAAGATAACAGGTACACCTTGCTGACGAGTGCCAAGTCGCACGAAACCCAGGGCCAGGGTTTCCTGTTGACTACCTTCAACTACCATCTTATTATTTGTTTATCTTATTTTCCTGGACTAATTACACCGTTTAACGGATTAGTTCACAGTACACATTTGTCTTTTGAATTTTAATGGATCCGTTTGTAACACTAATGCATTGCTAAAGAAGTAAAACATTGTACTACACTGATTATTTCACTTCTCAAAAAATGAAATTAAAGTTATATTTCATACTTATTCCAAGGTGTAAATAAATTCAACATTTAAATTTTGAAAACTTTCTTAATTCCGCCACTGATCTCATGACTTAAAACTAATTTGCTAAATGATATATCAGTATTGGGTTGTGGAGATTATTACATTTATGAGTTGAGATCATGAACTGATTGATGTTAGACCATAATTGAAAACCTGGAAGTACTGGAGGGACGGTTTTGTTCTATTGTGGGATGCGCGCCGATGAGGAGTCCCACAGTAGGACGAAACGGCCGTCTAGTGCTTCCAAGTTTTCAATTATGGTCTAACATCAATCGGTTTATGATCTCAATTAAAAATAAATAATATATATAGGCTTATATTTGTATTCATGCAATAGTCAATTCACGGTCGTTGAAGTGTTTATTAGCTAATCAAACAAAGTATGTTAATTAAATCAACCTTCGATTTGAACTCATATAGTGTTCATGTCTCAATTATTTTGCGCGATTTGTTTTTAAAGATTGACCTTCATATTAGAAATAAACATAAACATAACAGCTGTAAAGTGTCTAGTATTTTTATCTTTAAAGTAAACAAAATTTTATTAAAACTCAACTTATAAAATAAATATATATTTAATACCATGATTCAATTGAAACTAGACCACCATGGAAAACCTGGAAGCACTGGATGGCCTTTCCGTCCTAGTATGCGACTCCTCAGCAGTGCGCATCCACGATCCCGGCGAGATTCGAACCCAGGACCTATCAGTCTCGCGCCAGGCGCTTAACCAACTAGACCACTGAGCCGGCATCCATGGTTTCAACCAGTGAAATTTCTAAAATCTCCACAAAACCCCTTCTGATATATTTAATAATTGAATTCATGGGTTAATTGAAGTCAGACTACTATGGAAAACGTAGAAGTATTGGACAGCCGTTTCGTCATAGTATAGGACTCCTTAACAGGTTTCCCATGGTGGTCTAACATAAATTAACTCATGAATTCAACAATTGAAATTACTTTAATATCCACAAAACATCCCTTCTCATATTAATCAACATATGCTCACTAGTGAAGGTTTCAAAGAGTTATTTCCTAGAGTTCTAGTCAGAAGCAGTGATCAGTGGAGTTCAGTGTGGTCTGTTGTGAGATAGTAATTTACTGAAGACAATGGTGGAAGTGTTGTTCGATTTCGTGGATTGATTGAAGTTAGACGGTTCAATGGTTTAGAGTTTAATCGTTCGCGCTCAAGACCGACAGCTTCTGTGTTCGAATCTTGCGAGACAGGAACGTGGACGCGCACTGCTGAGGAGTCCCATACTAGAACGAAACGGCCGTCCAGTGTTTGCAGGTTTTCCATGATTGTCTAGCTTCAATTGACTCATGAATTCCACTATTGAATTCCTAAAATCTCCACAAAACCCCCCTCTCTGAAAATATATATTTATTAGTATAGAGGTTATGGAAATTGTTTTATTTTTAATCTACACCATAGATAGACAATTGATTAATTAGTTGAAGTTAGAAATGTAAACCATTGAGTACCAATTCAGTAGTCTGAAGATTATACACATTTTGATAGACTTGAAGCTATCGAGTTTTATTCTTGATAACTTATAGATTGATACTATTGAAGAGTCTTATACGAGAAGGAAATCAGTGTCTAATACTTACTTTTTAATTCTTAATAGTTATGTTCTGAAAAATTAGAAAGTAATATAAGACTATAAATAAAGCTTATTGGTAACTTACTTAGATCGAGACATATACAGTAAGTCAATCTCGACTAGCTTTACATTAATTTAGCCGATCAAGCATTTATGAAAGTATTTTAGAAAGAAAAAAAATCAATTAAATATTAAGTTCATTTCAAGTTGATTATGATTAGCAAGCCTCACTTATTATTAATTATAATAATGGTTATGTATATATGTATGTTTATACACAAGTCTTTCAGATTGCATGGGTGATCGTTTTTGCGATGTATATATACAAAGCTGCACTTTGTCATATCTGCGCTGCTAAACCTTTAACTATAGCTGCTATGAGTGCACAATGAGAAAATACTTTACGACGTACACTTAATGCACTATGGAATCTTAGCGCGCTCATTGTTCTTAGAACAAGTGAGCTGTACTTATGATTTACTTACGAACTAAATAACTTACTTATTTACGCCTGTTACCACCAATGAAGCATAGGCCACCGACTAGCATTCTCCAACACACTCTCTACTGGACCTTCCTTTCTACTTCCATCCAAGTGTTACTCATTCCTCTCATATTTATCTCCATTTCTCGGTGTAATGTGTTCTCTGATCTCCCTCTTCTACTTTGATCTTGAGGATTCCACGTGACGGCTTGCCACGTGACACAGTTCAATGCTTTCCTCATTGTGTGTCATATCCACTTACAGAATCTCTTCCCGATTTCTCACCATACTGAAATCCGGTTTGTTCTCTCCTACACGAGGTTGTTGCTATTAGTGTCTGGTCAACGGATGCGAAGTATTTTGTGTAGACAACTCTTAATAAACACTTGTATCTTCTGCATGATAACTTTCGTAGTTCTCTGAGTTTTCACCCCATACTGTAGAACTGTCTTCACATTAGTATTGAAAATTATGACCTCGGTGTTGACTTGAGGACAATTGTTTCGACTTCCAGATATTCTCCAATTGTAGATATGCTGTTCTTGCTTTACCGATCCGCGCCTTCACATCTGCATCAGATCCACCGTGTTCATCAATCATGCTGACCAGATATGTGAAGGTTTTTACATCTTGCAAAGCTTCTCTTTCAATGATGACTAGATTAGTGCATGTTGTGTTGTATTTAATGTATAGGAGAATCTTGCTTTTCCCTTTGTGTATGTTGAGACCTACTGGTGTTGAGGCTGCTGCCTCTGTTGCTGCTGCTGCTACACTGGTTGTCTCCTCCTGCATTTGCTATTGCATGTGCGATAGAAGAGTGAGATCATCTGCGAAGTCTAAATCGTTCAGCTTTACTCTAGATTTGCACTGTATCCCGTGCTCCCCCCCCAGTTGTTCCATCTTCATGGTCCTGTCGGTCACCAGGAGAAAGAGAAAAGATGAGAGTAAGCAAGCTTGCCTGACATCGGTCTTTGCTTCGAACGAGTCTGTCAGTTGTCTTCCATGAACGATTTTTCAGTTTAATCCATCATATGAATTCCGTATGATATTGATTATCTTCTGAGACACGCGGTAGTATCGAATAAGCTTCCATTGTGTTATCCTGTCCACTCTATCAAATGCTTTCTCATAGTTAATGAATTTGATGTAGAGTGATTAATTCCACTCATTTGATTGCTCCACAATGATCTGTAATGTTGCGGTTTGGTCTTTACACGATCGATCCTTACGGAATCCAGACTGTTGGTCCCGAAGTTGGGCGTCTACACAGTCCTTCATCCTGTTTAACAATACCCTGTTGAAGACTTTTCCCGGTATTGAGAGAAGTGTGATGCCTCTGTAGTTATCACACTTGCTGAGATCGCCTTTCTTCGGTATTTTGACCAGAAGTCCTTCTTTCTAGTCTGTTGGTACTTGTTCCTTATCCCAAATCTTATTGAAGAGAATGTGGAGTATCCTTGAAATTACCGCTACGTCTGATTTCAGTGCCTCTACTGGAATTTTGTCGGGTCTTGTTGCCTTGCCACTCTTGATTTTCTGATAGCCATGCTGATCTCTTCAATTGTTCGTGGGCCAACATCGATTGGTAGGGCTGTGGGTGCTACTTCGATTTTGGGTGGGTGTAGTGGGGTTGGTAGATTCAAGGGTTTTTTGAAGTGTTCTACCCACCTGTTTCGTTGTTCGTCAATGTTGGTAATCGCTTTGCCTTTCTTGCTTTTCACTGGTCGTTCTGGTTTATGGTGATTTCCAGCGAGTTTCTTTGTTGTCATACAATTATTTCATGTTTCCTTCTCTTGCAGCACCTCTAGGTTGTATCTCCTCATTTCTGCAGCAATTTGGAAGACTCTCCCGGTCTCCCACATTGTACGAGCATTCCATGTACCTAGATAAATGGTTGCGCTGATTGCCAGAAGAGGCGTCGGCCTCGTGACTTCCGAAGGAATTCAGCTTTCATCATGTGGCGTCATAGTTCTTCTAAATGAAGACCTTCTGACTTTCATGGCAGAGTTTAAGTGGTTTGAATAATTTTTTCAGGTTAGCGTTATTTTAGCAGGTTAGTTTTCTACGGGGTGGGGTCGCTAAACCCATACCTAACCCTCCTCCTTTATCCGAGTTTGGAACCGGCAGCAGCCCTAGAGGGTCTCCAGGCGAAGTCGTACTCATGACTTAATTTTAATACATTATATATATATATATATATATATAGTACGGAGCTGAGATTTGGAGAACTACTACAACCATCATCAAGAAGGTATAAGTATTTATAAATGGTTGTCCACACAATTTACTCAACATCCATTGACCGGATAACATCAGCAACACCATAATATGGGAGAGAACAAACCAGCTTCCAGATGAAGAGGAAATTAGGAAAAGACGATGGAAATGGATAGAACATACATTACGCAAATCATCAAACTGCATCACGAGGTAAGCCCTAACTCGGAATCGTGAAGGGAAGAGGAAAAGAGAAAGTGCGAAGAACAGATTACGTCGGGAAACGGAAGCAGATATGAAAAGGATGAATAGAAACTGGAAGGAGCTGTAAAGGATTGCCCAAGACAGGGTTGGATGGACAGTGCTGGTGGGTGGCCTATACTCCTCGACGAGGAGTGTTTATATATATATAATTCACAGAATAACTGACAACTGATTGATCACTGGGTGGTGATCAATGTCATGTGTGTCAAGTCCTTATTAGTACAGATCGAATGCTATCAATTATGTTGCAATGTGGCCACCTGTTTAGTTGACTCGACATTGCATACACTATTTTGAGATTAGATGGTGGTTGGAAGTATTCGACAGGAAACCCTGGTTCCGGGTTTTGTGCCACTTGACACTCGTCAGCAAGTTGTACCTGTAATCTAAGGGAACTGATGCTGCCTGACGGATTCGATCAGTGGTAACGTCTCTGACTGTGAATCTGAATGACATGGGATCGAATTCATCAGGGAGTACCAGTTCCCTCAAGATTACAGGTACACCTTGCTGACGAGTGCCAAGTAGCATAAAACCCGGGTCCAGGGTTTCCTGTTGACTACCTCCAACCATTATCTAATCTCACAGAATAACTCAATACATCTAAATGGTTAATTTATTATTCATAAAACGATAGTTTTAAATGGATTTTGAAAGATTCCTAAATTAGATTGAAATTATTATTAATTAAATAACAATCTATGTATCTACGTATATACCTAGTTATTGTTTATGCTTAACTATATATGTATATGTAGTAAATGATCTTATCTAACTAAATACATTTTTCATAAAAATGAATTCAAGAATTAGTTTTCCAGATATAGTTGCCAGATGTTAATTAATCAAGAGAAGAAAAAAAAAACGAAAAAAAAATCGATAATAAAGCCCAATGTGGTGATTTATATGAACAATCTAATATTGATTCAAGATAGTGTATGCGTAGGTGTTGATCGGAGACTTGTTTCTTTTTCTTTTTTTAATTGAAGGGATAGTCATGGAGATTGATAATAATTTATTAGATTGTATTTGTTGTTATACGAGGATGAAACAGGTGTTCAATGATCTTTATTGTTTTATAATACTCTAATGGTGATCAATTTGTATTGGATACAACGTTAAAAAAAAATTCAAAAATAATTTATCAGTTTAGTGATAAAGTCTTTTTATAAGATGTGTATGTTTAGGATTGGTTGAAGTTATATAAGGACTTGATACGCATGACATTGATAACCATCCAGTGATCAATCAATTGTGATTACATCTCAGTCCTACAGGAGGTTTGTCGCTGCCCGCATAACTCAGTGGTAACATCTCTGACTGTGAAGCTGGGTGACACGAGATCGAACCCGTCAGGGAGCATCAGTTCCCTCAAGATTACAGGTACACCTTGCTGACGAGTGCCAAGTAGCATAAAACCTGGGTCCAGGGTATCCTGTTGACTACCTCCAACCACGATCTAAATATTATAATTATGTTTAGTACTTGACTTTCTAACCTCATTATAGTCTCACAGAAATTGCCTACATATAAGCTAAGAAAAGAATACAAATAGTGAGATATATAAAGAGAAGTTTTAATTTCAAGATTAGTTTAAGTAATTTCAATAGTTGAGATCATGATTCAATTGAAGTTAGACAATCATGGAAAACCTGCAAACACTGGACGGCCGTTTCGTTCTAGTATGGGACTCCTCAGCAGTGCGCGTCCACGTTCCTGTCTCGCAAGATTCGAACACAGAAGCTGTCGGTCTTGAGCGCGAACGATTAAACTCTAAACCATTGAACCGTCTAACTTCAATCAATCCACGAAATTGAACAACACTTCCACCATTGTCTTCAGTAAATTACTATCTCACAACAGACCACACTGAACTCCACTGATCACTGCTTCTGACTAGAACTCTAGGAAATAACTCTTTGAAACCTTCACTAGTGAGCATATGTTGATTAATATGAGAAGGGATGTTTTGTGGATATTAAAGTAATTTCAACAGTTGAATTCATGAGGCTAGACAACCATCGAAAACCTGGACACACTGAACGGCTATTTCGTCTTATTGTGAGACTCCTCAGCAGTGAGCATCCAAGCACTAAAAGCAAAGATGGTTATTGGTTTATAGACGACTTCGATACTCTGGAAACTTCCAAAATCGAATCAAATTTGATAACAAAATTGGTATTTCTACAGCCAAATTATAATTTGTAATCTATCGCCTAATAAACAGAATATACAAGCTAATTAATGATCTCAGATATTATATCATACTTCTGCGTGAACATAACTCCGCCTGGAGCTCTCTGGGGCCACTGCCGGTCCTAAACCCGGATAAAGGAGGAGGGTTAGGCATGGGGTTAGCGACCTCATCCAATAGAAAACTAACTCGCTAAAAAAACACTAACGAGAAAAAAATTATTCAAACCTGAGTGAACATATTTTATTCTGATACTTATGATAACTGTTTTTCTACTGATTAATTGATCTATTTCTTGATATTTGTTCAATATAGGCCTTGTGTGAGTAATTCATAATACATGAATAATTATTACACATAGACACACATACACACACACACACACACTATTCATATCACTTCAGGAGATAGATTCTTCATCCACATATAGAAATGCACTATTCTTCCATCATTATTATGTTAATGAGTGTCATGTCCAGGGAAATTTGAAAATTTCAAGTTTTACCCTGTGAATCATGATGAAGCCTGAAGTGATAAAATTTACACTGGATTACTTCAACGAGCAATAGGAACATGATGATCTGGATAGTTGTTTATTGAAAATTCAATGACAGTTACATTATATTCTTAAGTAAATAAAATGGGAAAATCATTGTACTTTGAACAAGACTCCAATGAGGTCATGATGATGACCCACTGACCTTTAAAATAAAGCAACCTAATTTCAGTATTATTTTTGTTCATAGTTTTCAATGTTGATTAATCATGTGGCCTGTTTAATTAAATACACAAACTATGACACCGTTACTGTTATTCATAAATGAATTGAATCAGATAAATCATGTACATGTTTATTCTCATGTGTTTCTTAACCAGCTGATTCATTGTTGAACTGATTGTTAATGAGTTGAATTTCATCAAATCATCAGCATATACAGTTATATCATAATATTTAGGATTGAGGAAAATTTATGCGGAATAACTTGAAAAGTTGCTCACCTAAAAGAACCAAATAGTAGTTCCAACGCTGTACATCATAGAGAAGGGACTCGTCAATAAGACGTATCGGAAATATTGGAGACATTGTTATTCCTTGTGTATGTAAACCGTGTTATTCAGATTAACAACCTAAGATGTTACCACTGAGCTATATGGCCCTCCACTGACGACCTATAGGAGATTAACATTAATTCATTGCTGAGTAGTGATTTGTTTCATTTTTGTGGTTGGCGTTTTTTTGGTCTGCTAATTTGCTACAAGATAGGGTCGTTAAACACATACCCAACCCTCCGCCTTCATCCGGGCTTGGAACCGGCAGTAGACCCAGAGGAACTCCAGGCTCTTTCTCCTGGCGGTCGACAGGACCATGAAGACGGAACACTGGGGGGAAGCCCGGGATACAGTGCAAATCTAGAGTAAAGCTGAACGATTTAGACTTCGCAGATGATCTCACTCTTCTATCGCACATGCAATAACAAATTCAGGAGGAGACAACCAGTGTAGCAGCAGCAGCAACAGAGGCAGCAGCCTCAACACCAGTAGGTCTCAACATACACAAAGGGAAAAGCAAGATTCTCCTATACATTAAATACAACACAACATGCACTAATCTAGTCATCATTGAAAGAGAAGCTTTGCAAGATGTAAAAACCTTCACATATCTGGTCAGCATGATTGATGAACACGGTGGATCTGATGCAGATGTGA
Source organism: Schistosoma mattheei (assembly GCA_944470405.2). NCBI lineage: Eukaryota > Metazoa > Platyhelminthes > Trematoda > Strigeidida > Schistosomatidae > Schistosoma > Schistosoma mattheei. The sequence goes on along the minus strand of OX103947.1, from coordinate 88,401,193 downwards.
AGGCGTGGATCGGTAAAGCAAGAACAGCATATCTACAATTGGAGAATATCTGGAAGTCGAAACAATTGTCCTCAAGTCAACACCGAGGTCATAATTTTCAATACTAATGTGAAGACAGTTCTACAGTATGGGGTGAAAACTCAGAGAACTACGAAAGTTATCATGCAGAAGATACAAGTGTTTATTAAGAGTTGTCTACACAAAATACTTCGCATCCGTTGACCAGACACTAATAGCAACAACCTCGTGTAGGAGAGAACAAACCGGATTTCAGTATGGTGAGAAATCGGGAAGAGGTGCTGTAAGTGGATATGACACAGAATGAGGAAAGCATTGAACTGTGTCACGTGGCAAGCCGTCATATGGAATCCTCAAGATCAAAGGAGAAGAGGGAGATCAGAGAACACATTACACCGAGAAATGGAGATAAATATGAGAGGAATGAGTAACACTTGGATGGAAGTAGAAAGGAAGGTCCAGTAGAGAGTGTGTTGGAGAATGCTAGTCGGTGGCCTATGCTTCATTGGTGGTAACAGGCGTAATTATGAAGTAAGTTTCATATTTACCTAATCCTACAACGTTGATCGTATTCTATTTGTAAAGTTGTTGACGAGTGTATGTCAGCACGAAGCCTAGGTTCGGAATATTCTTCCTACCAAGTTCAACTGTCTAACACCTCGACATAATACTGGTAATGCCCAGTCACTTAGACTAGTAACCACATTTCAATAATTTGATCAGCACCTATCAACAGAACAAACACGACATTGGTCACTACTCAATGATACATAATTTAATCTAAAAAAATTTTAAAAATCAACAATATGACATTTCTAATTGTTACCAAATTCAAAGATCACAAGTTAAAAAAATTGAATGTTCATCACGACACCCTTTATTTTCACCTATCCTTTTATAGTGTGCAAAAATAACCTCCTCCCCCCCACACGCACACTCAATTACACATCTGAACAGAGTGACATTATCATAATTTCATGCTTTTGTTTTGGATAATCCAATATCTTAATTGGAGTCAATCATACATACATTCAATTACCTACATTCATCTTAATGAGTGTTAATTAGTGTTAGGACAATAGGAGAATAAATGGAAATATGAAACAACTCTGTTTTTGCTTTAAACATATGTTTATTGTTTAGTACATTGAATTTAAGAGATTCTGTAAAGATTCTCTTCATTCTAAACTTTCTTTACAATTCATTAACTGCTATTCCATCTTCTTTTTCGATATTTTTTATTTTTACCATTCATAAATCAGTGTGTAATTATTTAGTATAGTGATTTATTATTTGTATCCAACATTACAGATGGTGCATGTTCTGTTTCAAATCACGTGAATTATCCCAAGTACAGATGAATTTTGGAGAGTTTCTTAAAATTTATTCACATAATTCTAATGCCACTTTCTAGTGAATCAATAAAAATTTTCATACTTACTTACTTACTTACTTACTTACTTACTTACTTACTTACTTACTTACTTACTTACTTACTTACTTACTTACTTACTTACTTACTTACTTACTTACTTACTTACTTACTTACTTACTTACTTACTTACTTACTTACTTACTTACTTACTTACTTACTTACTTACTTACTTACTTACTTACTTACTTACTTACTTACTTACTTACTTACTTACTTACTTACTTACTTACTTACTTACTTACTTACTTACTTACTTACTTACTTACTTACTTACTTACTTACTTACTTACTTACTTACTTACTTACTTACTTACTTACTTACTTACTTACTTACTTACTTACTTACTTACTTACTTACTTACTTACTTACTTACTTACTTACTTACTTACTTACTTACTTACTTACTTACTTACTTACTTACTTACTTACTTACTTACTTACTTACTTACTTACTTACTTACTTACTTACTTACTTACTTACTTACTTACTTACTTACTTACTTACTTACTTACTTACTTACTTACTTACTTACTTACTTACTTACTTACTTACTTACTTACTTACTTACTTACTTACTTACTTACTTACTTACTTACTTACTTACTTACTTACTTACTTACTTACTTACTTACTTACTTACTTACTTACTTACTTACTTACTTACTTACTTACTTACTTACTTACTTACTTACTTACTTACTTACTTACTTACTTACTTACTTACTTACTTACTTACTTACTTACTTACTTACTTACTTACTTACTTACTTACTTACTTACTTACTTACTTACTTACTTACTTACTTACTTACTTACTTACTTACTTACTTACTTACTTACTTACTTACTTACTTACTTACTTACTTACTTACTTACTTACTTACTTACTTACTTACTTACTTACTTACTTACTTACTTACTTACTTACTTACTTACTTACTTACTTACTTACTTACTTACTTACTTACTTACTTACTTACTTACTTACTTACTTACTTACTTACTTACTTACTTACTTACTTACTTACTTACTTACTTACTTACTTACTTACTTACTTACTTACTTACTTACTTACTTACTTACTTACTTACTTACTTACTTACTTACTTACTTACTTACTTACTTACTTACTTACTTACTTACTTACTTACTTACTTACTTACTTACTTACTTACTTACTTACTTACTTACTTACTTACTTACTTACTTACTTACTTACTTACTTACTTACTTACTTACTTACTTACTTACTTACTTACTTACTTACTTACTTACTTACTTACTTACTTACTTACTTACTTACTTACTTACTTACTTACTTACTTACTTACTTACTTACTTACTTACTTCTTTCTCCGTTGGGATCTGGTTTGTTCTCCCGCACAGTAGGTTATTTTTGATAGTGTCTGGTCAACGGATGTAAAATATTTTGTGTGGAGAACTGTTAATCAACATTTGTATCTTCTCGATGATGGCTTTCGTAGTTCTTCAAATTTTCGCCCCATAGTGTAGAACTGTTTTCACATTAGTATTGAAAATTATGACCTTGGTTTTTGTTGACAATTGTTTTGTTACGGAGATTACTAAGTTTTTAATTGACATTATGAACTGATTGACATAAGACCATCATTGAGAATCTAGAAGGACTGAATGACCGTTTCGCTCTATCGTGGGACTCTTCAGTAATGCGTATCCACGATCCTGCACACGAGGGATTCGAACCCTGTGTTTTCAGTCTCGCTTGCGAACGCTTAACCTCTAGACCACTGAGCTGGCATCCAACACTCTTAATGTATAAATTCAATCAATCCACGAAATTGAGAGACACATCCACCATTGTCTTCGCTGAGTTACTATCTCACAACAGGCCCGGTTGAAGTCCACTGGTCACATCTTTGGAATTTGAAACGTTTTAAGCATTATACAAAGATATTTGTGTGGTGGATTTTTTGTGATGGAAGATAAAAGACATCTATGATTACATTTTGAGTTGAAACTCGTCAACAATTCCCTCAGTTCTCATCGAATCGTTCCCAAACTAGACTTTTAGAAGTTTTAAATTCAGGGTAATGTAGGACAATACATGATACTTCGTTAGTTTTCTAATGTTTTGACTGATACATTAAGGAATGAGTCGTATTATTGTACGGTTATTGACCGTTTAATGTAGTTTTAATCGTTTCATAAAATATAAAAAAAATCATAACGATCAGTAAATCCAAATTTCAATATAATACTTGTGATTGAGCGTCTGTTGAGTGCAGTGCATATTGAGTAGATGCTATTTGGGGTTTTATATACCCATTACTTAAACGTTAAGAGAGAGTTGGTCAATGACTATATGACTGCAAATACTATATCAAGCTGGCTGTATATACTCTATGTGTCAACATTTTTTGATTAAGATATTGATATGTATCAGTGAAAAAATTGTACATACATTTACTCATATAATCAACAGCATGTATCATGTCAATTTACCAGAGAGATGGGATACAACTTCTGCACAATTATTCACTACTCTATTGTAATCTGTGTGTGTGTATTTGTCAGTTTAGGTATGTATATGAATTTGTTGATGCTCATACATGAAAACGCTGGTTTATAAGTGTAGGTTATCTGACGAAAAACGAACACATCATGTATGAAAATTGTCAATTTGTGGAAATAATCCATTGTCAATGACGAATAGAATGTACGTAAAATTGAAAGTGTTCATTCATTCCTTCAAACTGTTGTCAGGTTTCAGATTTGTTACTTCTAAATGATGATGATGATGATGATGATGATGATGATGATGATGATGATGATGATGATGATGATGATGATGATGATGATGATGATGATGATGATGATGATGATGATGATGATGATGATGATGATGATGATGATGATGATGATGATGATGATGATGATGATGATGATGATGATGATGATGATGATGATGATGATGATGATGATGATGATGATGATGATGATGATGATGATGATGATGATGATGATGATGATGATGATGATGATGATGATGATGATGATGATGATGATGATGATGATGATGATGATGATGATGATGATGATGATGATGATGATGATGATGATGATGATGATGATGATGATGATGATGATGATGATGATGATGATGATGATGATGATGATGATGATGATGATGATGATGATGATGATGATGATGATGATGATGATGATGATGATGATGATGATGATGATGATGATGATGATGATGATGATGATGATGATGATGATGATGATGATGATGATGATGATGATGATGATGATGATGATGATGATGATGATGATGATGATGATGATGATGATGATGATGATGATGATGATGATGATGATGATGATGATGATGATGATGATGATGATGATGATGATGATGATGATGATGATGATGATGATGATGATGATGATGATGATGATGATGATGATGATGATGATGATGATGATGATGATGATGATGATGATGATGATGATGATGATGATGATGATGATGATGATGATGATGATGATGATGATGATGATGATGATGATGATGATGATGATGATGATGATGATGATGATGATGATGATGATGATGATGATGATGATGATGATGATGATGATGATGATGATGATGATGATGATGATGATGATGATGATGATGATGATGATGATGATGATGATGATGATGATGATGATGATGATGATGATGATGATGATGATGATGATGATGATGATGATGATGATGATGATGATGATGATGATGATGATGATGATGATGATGATGATGATGATGATGATGATGATGATGATGATGATGATGATGATGATGATGATGATGATGATGATGATGATGATGATGATGATGATGATGATGATGATGATGATGATGATGATGATGATGATGATGATGATGATGATGATGATGATGATGATGATGATGATGATGATGATGATGATGATGATGATGATGATGATGATGATGATGATGATGATGATGATGATGATGATGATGATGATGATGATGATGATGATGATGATGATGATGATGATGATGATGATGATGATGATGATGATGATGATGATGATGATGATGATGATGATGATGATGATGATGATGATGATGATGATGATGATGATGATGATGATGATGATGATGATGATGATGATGATGATGATGATGATGATGATGATGATGATGATGATGATGATGATGATGATGATGATGATGATGATGATGATGATGATGATGATGATGATGATGATGATGATGATGATGATGATGATGATGATGATGATGATGATGATGATGATGATGATGATGATGATGATGATGATGATGATGATGATGATGATGATGATGATGATGATGATGATGATGATGATGATGATGATGATGTCGATGATGATGATTAGTTGCGTAACTATCGAAAGGAAATAGACCAAAATCAATTAATTGATTAGTTTTCATAATTAATTTTTAAACACTAAAATCTGACAACCCTACTCCTTAACAAATGTCAACAAATCCACTTGTTTGCTTAATGTAGGTAAATAAGCGTGATTCAGTTCTTGAAGTTACCTAGAAAGTTTTAGTATATTAGCCTCAATAATCATCGGACGGCAAATATGGAGCTCGTGAACTTAAAACTTTGGACAACCAGGGTGATTACACATCTGGTCGTGGTTGTATATTTCTAACTGATCATGATAAATGTAGTGTACTCCACTCTTTACCCTTTCAACGTTTTAACGACTGAGGTTATAAGCAATCTCCTCAATGTTTAACGAACAGCTTGTAATACACCATTTCCTGCTATCTAACGTTCAAATGTTTGATGAATGCTCCATACTAAAATGCAATTTTCACTGAAGATACAACTTCAGGTATTTTAAATAATCCGCAAACATCTCTCGTGTACGTGTTCGACGTAGCGCAGACCTATATAGTGAGAAATATAACTTGATAAAAACCGCCTCATTATAAAGCACCCATTCATGAAATGGCTAAAGAATTATCTGAGAGCCTTGAATTTAACACATTTATTAAATATTGAAAACTGAATTTAGCTTCATTTGACTCATGAAGTCAACTATTAAAATTATTATAATATCCAGAAAATCCCCTCTCTGATTACAATCATCATATGCTCAAGTGTGAAGGTGGTCTCCAACAGGTATTTCCTGGAGTTTTAGTTAGAAGCAGTGACCAGTAAAATTCAACCGGGTCTGTTGTGAGATAGTAACTCACTGATGAAAATGGTGGATGATGGCGCAACTTCGTGGATTGATTGAAGTTAGACATTAACAACTTTGGATACCGGCTCAGTGGTCTAATGATTAAGCGTTCGTGCGCGAGATCGATAGGTCCTGAATTCTAATCTCGTGAGGCGGGATTGTGGATGCTCACTGCTCAGGAGTCCTACGGTAGAGTGAAATGGCCGTCCAGCATTTGCAGGTTTTCCATGATGGTCTAGCATCAATTGACTTATGAATGCAAGTATTAAAATTACTATATATCCACAAAATCCTCTCTCTGATTGCATTCATTTCTATCTATAAAAATTCATTTACAACATGATTTAAATTAATAATTTTTTCAAGACGACAATCATTTATATGATCCATTTGTCACTAGTCTGAACAATTTATTGTTTAAAGATTCACAAAATGTTTAGTAGTGTCTGTCTATGTTCTATACAATTAACATTAAGTATCATTTAAGGTTGTCGTTTATCTATTTAATGTGTACAATAATGAAGTCAATGATTCACCATTGTATATTATAATAAGAGCACATCCTTTAGAAAAAGTTTTTTTGTGTGTGTTGTTTTGTTACTAAGCTCTAGATTACTTTAAATGGTAATGCTTGAAACGTGTAACATGGTTACATGGACTACCAGAATTCTTGTTACAGCGTGTAATATCAATGGAAGGAGATAGAAAGTGAGAGACAGAGAGAGATTGTGTTTCAATAAATTTGTGTGTATTTTTATTCATATTTTAAGACATTAGACTTAATTTACTTATCATTACAGTTCACTTAATAACATATGATATATGACAATAATAATAATAATGGATATGAACAATAAATAACCAACTATATGATGCCTTATCAACTAATACCTAAACTACTATTAATCGTTAATTAGATATTATAATTGATTTTTAATCAATTACAAGAATCGTATTCGGGACACCATCTGTAAAATGAATTTTAATGATTCTCAATAATTAGTGTATTTTTTGTTGTTAAAAAGGTATTGTGTAAAAAATGATTTGATTCATAGGTTATATTCGTTGTGTACTGATGATATCAAACAGAGCAATATAGAACTCAAAGAAGTAATGTACATAAATTACCATCTCATGAGAATGGACCCAATACAATAGGACCTCAAGGAAAGTAGGTCATATTTATATCATTGAGTTAGAATTCAGTGATACATATTTTCAAATTCAGTGAATCACTTACATAATGCGACAACCATTCAATCCCAGACAATGATCACGATTTCAATCCTGTAGAAAACCAATACTCAATCAGTGATGACGCCTAAATAGGACCATGACAACAATGTCACTAGTAAACAAACTATGATAGCTTTAGCTGAAATATTTTATAAAAATAGTTTTAAATTGTATGCAATACTTTTCAAAGGTTCACATCAGATGGTTCGAGTTAAGGATGTGACCGTAGTAGTAGTAGTAGTAGTAGTAGTAGTAGTAGTAGTAGTAGTAGTAGTAGTAGTAGTAGTAGTAGTAGTAGTAGTAGTAGTAGTAGTAGTAGTAGTAGTAGTAGTAGTAGTAGTAGTAGTAGTAGTAGTAGTAGTAGTAGTAGTAGTAGTAGTAGTAGTAGTAGTAGTAGTAGTAGTAGTAGTAGTAGTAGTAGTAGTAGTAGTAGTAGTAGTAGTAGTAGTAGTAGTAGTAGTAGTAGTAGTAGTAGTAGTAGTAGTAGTAGTAGTAGTAGTAGTAGTAGTAGTAGTAGTAGTAGTAGTAGTAGTAGTAGTAGTAGTAGTAGTAGTAGTAGTAGTAGTAGTAGTAGTAGTAGTAGTAGTAGTAGTAGTAGTAGTAGTAGTAGTAGTAGTAGTAGTAGTAGTAGTAGTAGTAGTAGTAGTAGTAGTAGTAGTAGTAGTAGTAGTAGTAGTAGTAGTAGTAGTAGTAGTAGTAGTAGTAGTAGTAGTAGTAGTAGTAGTAGTAGTAGTAGTAGTAGTAGTAGTAGTAGTAGTAGTAGTAGTAGTAGTAGTAGTAGTAGTAGTAGTAGTAGTAGTAGTAGTAGTAGTAGTAGTAGTAGTAGTAGTAGTAGTAGTAGTAGTAGTAGTAGTAGTAGTAGTAGTAGTAGTAGTAGTAGTAGTAGTAGTAGTAGTAGTAGTAGTAGTAGTAGTAGTAGTAGTAGTAGTAGTAGTAGTAGTAGTAGTAGTAGTAGTAGTAGTAGTAGTAGTAGTAGTAGTAGTAGTAGTAGTAGTAGTAGTAGTAGTAGTAGTAGTAGTAGTAGTAGTAGTAGTAGTAGTAGTAGTAGTAGTAGTAGTAGTAGTAGTAGTAGTAGTAGTAGTAGTAGTAGTAGTAGTAGTAGTAGTAGTAGTAGTAGTAGTAGTAGTAGTAGTAGTAGTAGTAGTAGTAGTAGTAGTAGTAGTAGTAGTAGTAGTAGTAGTAGTAGTAGTAGTAGTAGTAGTAGTAGTAGTAGTAGTAGTAGTAGTCACCATTCTATTTCGCTTATGCTATTTATCTCTAAAGTCTTTTCCGTCTATATCGTGAATAGTACATTTAAGCATATGTTGTTTTTTTAATTCTTTTTTGTTTCTTCATATGGGACTGAATTGAAGGCTTATTATTTTAAGGATAATAATAATTATTATAGAATAGATAATAACTAGAAAGTTGGTTGAGTGTTAGGTTGATTATTCTGTTACAATTTTTAATTCATAGATCTACTCCATGATAAGAGTACGTAATAATAAGTACTTTCGTCTAAATTTGATAGATTGGTTATACCGTATTTGGGCACCGAGTTAATGTGAGACATTAAAAGTCTGTCAGTCAGTCAGTTAGTCAGTCACTCAGCAGTCAGTCAGCAACAACGTAGGACTTCGTACATAAGAACATCACTTCGAATTGCCATACCACATTACCACACAGAAACAATTATCTATGCAAATTCCATAGTGGTAGAAGTAATAAAAGTATAATCAGTAGTCGGAAACATTAGGGTTTGAAGACGTTATTCAAGGAGTATAATGCAGTGAGATAAATTTGAAAAGAGAAAAAGAAAAGGAACATGGAAAAGTCAGAAGATTAGAATTCGGGAGAACACAAAGAGTGGATGCACCTGCATCATTGTAAACGATTTTGAGCCATATCATTCAAGGTCTCTAATCATCAGTTACTATAATCTCGTGGATCCCAACCAGGTAGTCTACACCTACAAACATGTCTCAGTTCACTTGTCAGTAACTTCATAGATTTGTTCCATGTTTTTGTTTGGTCGCCTCTAGCTTTCTTTCAACCTACTCTTACATCAATGAATGAATTTGAATGAAATCTGTTTCGTCTGGCAATCAAAATTATTGATAATTTTAATGTTTGTTTCTATATTTCCTTGAAAAAAGCTTGGACTAGATTCTTAGGCAAAACGTTGAATTTACTTCATATTCATATACATTCTTCTTCCTCTTTAATGTACCTATTTTTTTTTCGTCGTTTCGTTCAGACTGTCGATAAATTTACATTAAGGTATAGAAGAGTGATTGTCTGCTGTAGTTAGTAGAGTTTTTTTTTTATAATTTAATTTCCTTTTAATTCTCGGTGTATTTAAATTGTAATTATTAGTGAGATTATGCCTTATTTGGGACTAGTCAAATAGATATAGATGGACCTCGATGTGAATGCTCAAGTTTATTTTGCTATTTTATTAAATAACTAAGAGGATTTTGAAATGTTGGAGAAGATTTGTAACTCAGGTAGATGATTTTGATGGAGTTTTATTTATTTATTTTAACACATAGATATTGGTACAAGGAGGCACCAAATGCATATGCGCCACACAAATCTCATTCGATATGTGTGAGGGCTGTGATACTACCCGGGTGCCCAGATCGAAGTAAGTGGTTCGCTTAGGAGGCCACACCCAGGGCCTTCGACATGAAGGTCTGATCCACAAGGTAGTGGAGCATCGTAAGGAGATGCAGTCTCATGGAAGCCGGTGACCAATAATTGGTTCACACGCCATTCGTTCACTCAGGATAATGGAGCCCATGTGCACCATTGATTTGGAATGAGGGTTTTCCAACTCCACTAGGTGGACTCTCCATATCCACCAACTCGGTTAAAGTGCCAGACATTCGCTTTTCGTTCTCTCGATTTCGTAAACAACATTAGTTCCACGGGATGGCAGTGAGTAGGACTTCTCTGTCAGAGAATATATACGCGTGGCCATGTGAGAGCATTTGGATAGGGAGAGCGGACTCTCCTCACTCTCAACCGTACCAGGGCATTTGGGGGTGATGGAGTTTTATTCTCTGAGCTGGATGGTTTATGTCGTGAAGCTTTCGTCGTTCTTCTAAAAACAATATCATCATCACAAAGTTCAGGTAGAAGTGTTCGAATTTCTTCATATATGACTCACAGCTTGTCTTTTCGACCTCGATCTTGATTGATTATTGTTGACCTTTCGCCTGTCATTATCTACCTCTTATTTTGATTTCATCTCCTTTTGATCTGATTCTTGGTCTTATATTTGTCCATGATTTTTCTGATTGGTTGATAGATTGAAGCCATTTCAATGTGTCGGTTGATTGCTTATTGACCTGAATGCCAAGCTTCTAAAAAAACTCTCTGGTGTAATTAGTATTCCCCTTACCATAAGCTTCAACATTTTTCCAGTCGAACGTGTTACTACGATTATCAATGTGCATTAATATAAGCGAAGATATTTCATGGCGTTTGACCGCTAATTGATTTTCATGCAGGCGAAGATGAAGGGGTTGTTCACTTTGTCCAAAGTACTGTTTTTTCGCTATAGGAACACTTTATTTTGTTCATAGTAAACAAACTTCCGATTTGTAAGACAAAGATGGGTGTAAATATATGAAGGTTGTAAAGATTGTTGAGTTTCTACTTTACATTACTGACTGACTTTGGTTAGTAGTGGAATATAATAAAATAATGGAAGTTTGAAATATTAACTAGTGGATGCCGATTCATTTGTTTGAAGTTTAAATGCTTTCCACAAGGTCTAAAGCTATCGATTATTGGTGAGTTCATTGATCCATACTGTCGAATACTTTTATACTAGAACAAAACAACTGGCTCTTCAGTACTACTTTGATTTCAATGGTTTTCTGATAGAGATGTGAGTAGTTTAAACTCTACTAGATTAGAAAAAGTTAGCTAATGAGTCTTACATTGCGATGAAATAACTATCTGATCGGTATTTTCTGTTTTTTTCAGTCATATCAATTCTTGATGGAAAAAAAGTGATTGGGACAAGTACTACGTGTGTCCAACTACTGTTTACCTCTACAGTCAGTGTTAGCTCTTGTGGAAGTAGATCAGGAGAAAGTTACAAGTGCTCAAACTAAAACGTGTCGTCAGTTTATGTAACCACTGGCTGTCGATCTAAGGCATCTCATTAAGTTCAAACAACTTGGTTGAGACTTGTACCGTTATCACAACCGATAGTTGAAAACATTGTGTAGCATGGCTCAGAGTCGATGGCTGGTGGACAGATTCATCTGCTCTATATCTTATATCGTGCGTTTGAAAATTATCTTATATTTTAATTTCACTGGTTAATTATTTCTCCTAGAATAACTTCTACTTCGTATGTATAAGTATGTCGCCCCCAAATGCCCTGGTATGGCCGAGAGTGAAAAGAGTCCGCTCTCCCTCTCCAAATGCTCTCATATAGCCACGCGTATATAGCCTCTGCCAGCGAAGTCCTACACACTGTCTTCTCGTGGCACTACTGTTGCTTACGAAACTGAGAGGACGAAAATCGAATGTCCGGTGCTTTAACCGTGTTGGTGGACATGGAGAGTCCACCTAGGGAAGTTGGAAAACCGCGATTCCAAACCAATGGTGCACATGGGCTCCAGTATCCTGCGGAAACAAATGGCGTATGAACCAATTGTTGGTCACTGGCTTCCATGAGACTGCATCTCCTTACGATGCTCCACTACCTTGTGGATCAGACCTTCATGTCGAAGGCCCTGGGTGTGGCCTCCTAAGCGAACCACTTACTTCGATCTGGGCACCCGGGTAGTATCACAGCCCTCACACATATCGAATGAGATTTGTGTGGCGCATATGCATTTGGTGCCTCCTTGTACCAATATCTATGTGTTAAAATAAATAAATAAAGTATATGTCAATATCTGTCATAGCTTATATTTGAGAATATTACAGTTTGTATTCAGCTAATGAGAACCTGACGAAATGAAGTGAATTCATACTATTCTGCATCAGTTTTTGTTTTCGTTATCTTCGAGTACATTTAAATAACAAACTATACGGGACAAGATGGTTGTCTTGGTTTAAATTCCTAATCTATATTAACATTTAGGAAACTTGTAAACATAACATATTTTTACTTGATAAGTAATGTTTGGTTGAATGTTCTGATTGATGATTAGAATTGTAATTGATTAGTCTCTTTTGGTATATGTACACTTTGAAACTCGTCAACTGGATGTGCCTGGATTCTAGAGTTGTGCACGTGCCAATAGAAACTAATCAGTTGTTGTCCCAAACATCAATGGGAAGATTCAAACAACAGACATCTAAAAATTAAAATTCAGCCAACTGAACTGACCAACAGTTATCTGGACTCAGTAGCTAAATGGATAACGTGATGTCATTTGATGTGAATGGTATTGGGTTTGAGTCCTGGGGTGAACACTGATTTGGATACAAGCACATCCAGCTGATGAGTCTCAAGTACGACAAGACGCATGTCTTAAGCTACATCGCTAGACACCACTCATCTGTTTTCAGTTTGGAGATGTGGAGATTGTTAAATTTCATTAAATTCATGAACCGATCAATGTTAGACCAGTATTGAAACCTGTAAGCACTGGACGATTGTTCCATCATAGTATAGGACTACTCATCAGTGTGCATCCACGATCCCTCACATGGAATTGAAGTTCAGGTACTTTGGTATCTCGTGAACGATTAACCTCCAAACCACCAAGCTTGCACTAAATGATATACAAATCCAATCAGTTCACCTTATTTTGTGACCATCTTCCTTTACCTGTGCCGTCTCATATTGTCCCATTCATGAGTAAAACTGTAAAAATTCTACACTCTAAATTGAACTATAGTTTGAAGATTAAAGATAGTTAATTTTAACACAATATCCTTTGATTAAGATCATGAACCGATTGATGTTAGACCATCATTGAAAACCTGGGAGCACTGGACGGCAGTTTCATCCTATTGTGGAACTCCTCAGCAGTGCACATCAACGATCTCACTCGCAGGATTCGAACGCAGGACGTTCGACCTCGCGCTATAACGCTTAACCTACTGGACCAATGAGCCGGCATCCAATGGTGATAGTGTTTAACATCAACCAATCCACGAAATTGCGCGACCAACTTTCATTTTACTGAGGTAGATACCTGTCACTAACCGACATGGATTAGCTCCACTGATCACGGCTTCTCATTAGAACTCCGAGAATTCCCTTACAAAGCTAGTCACTAGTGAGTACATGGTAATTGTCAGTATAGGGGTTGTGAAGATTATCAAGTTTTTGATTGAGATCATGAACCGATTGATATTAGACTAGTAGGTCAAGTGTTTACACGCAAGACTGAAGGCCCTGGGCTCGAATCCCGCGAGTGGGATAGTTGATGCACACTGTTGAAGAGTCCCACAACAGGATGAAACGACCGTCCAGTGCTTCCAAATTTTCAATGGTGATCTAACATCAATCGGTTCATGGTCTCAATCAAAAAAATCAATAATCTCTATAACCCCTATACTGATAATATTCTTTTGTATTGACAATTCACAAACCACATAATAAACTGTCAATCTAAACAAATACTTTTGCTAATGTATAATAGACAATGGGAAACACTTTAGATTAACTTTCATTGTCAGTCAAAAATGTATATTTACAAAATTTGTGTGTTTTATTTTACTCTGTTTTTTTTGTTTTAATGACTTTTTACTCAAATATACACCATCACACACACACACATGCACACACACATGCACACACGCACATTCAAACACACTTCATAAAACTAATTTAGGAAAACTAATAAAACCGTTCACTTTTCCTCGTAATAATAGTAATAGTAACAAGAATAGAATTAAATGGAGTGGTGTAAATGACTAACTTTTCATTGAATGAAACATGTTGTTGTTGTTGTTGTTGATGTGTGTGTGTTTTGTTTCCGTCATACACTTTACTATTTCTCATTGTCACGATCATTTAATCGCTTGTTAAATTAGTTCGCTTGACTGCCTATTGCCTATTTTATTCTCTTAGGAATAGAGTATTTTTCATGTACATGTAACTATTGAAAATGTGAACATGTTAACTAATCAACTATTTAATTGTTGGAAATCAATCAAATTTATTCTATATACAAACATGTTGTTTTTTATTTATATTCGTGGTATTCTGTAGGTATGCCGAATATAACAACAAAAATTAGTCTATGAAAAGTCCCCCCCCAGCTCCTTTCTCTCCCCTCCCCCTACTCTCTCTCTTTTGAATGCATACTTACATAATCTTTTCAGTTTCATTCCACTTATCATCACTTAATTTCACTTTTTTTGTTCGTTTATATTCTTGTTTCTTTGACTATTTAATTCGTTATTTCCACTTAAAATTACACGAACACGCACCCACTCACTCACCCACACACACACATAACACATACATATACACTCAATCATCCACTTATAAAAATTCCCTACTATAACAATTTTAATTTTTTTTTATTTTTCAGTATAATTGATCATTTTCTAACGGTTACTTATTTGAAACTTGGTTATGAACGATTAAATATAAAAGTAGTACAATTACAGTCACATTGAATTATGTAATATGATAGTTATATCAATGTGACATGAAAGTGTACGGTGTAAATGTATGTTTTGTATGTACTAATTAGTGCATTTGTTGTTCGTTCAAATCACAAAGCCATCTAACTTAGATGGCTACTGAAAGCCTAGAAGAATAGAACAGCTGTTTATTCCTTGTATAGGATTTCTCGACAGTGCGCATTCATGATCCCAACACCAATGATCAAACTCACGACCTAAAATCTTATTAAAATTCTTAATCTCTGAACTAGTAAATCTCCATTCATTGGTATGCACGTCTAATTTCCATTAGTTCACGATATTGAATGACTATTTTTCATTCCCAGTGGTGGGTAACTGTCTCATATTTGATATGGTTGAAAGTCACTGGTCACGGCTCCTCACTAGAGTTCCGGAAATCACCTATTGAACTTAAAGGTTAGGGAGCACATGATGCTTATTAATATGGTGGTTATGGAAATTGTTGAAATTTATTTGGACCACGAGGTTATCTCACCTCAGTTGCTTTGAGGTTAAACATTCTCGTGTGAAACCGATAGCTCTAGGTTCAATTCTGTGGTGCGGGTTTGTGGATGCGGATTACTGAGGGGCCTATTAATAGAACCAAACACGCATCAAGTGCCTCCAGATTTTCAGTGGTTGTTTTATTTAGATTGGTTTTTGATTTTAAACACAATTCAATGGTTTCCACAATCTCATACTGTGTTTCTAACTCAAGTTTTTATTATGAACCTTGGCCTTTTTGGTTGGTTATCACTATCAAGGACAACCAACACGGACCAGTTAATCGTATGCCATGTAATGGCCAATGCGGTGACGGTCTCAATATCTTCTCTTTACTGATTGTTACTAATATATTTCCGTAATAACGTCCTTTGTGTTGTACGATCTTCAAAGCGTCCATAGTACCTTGATACGACGGAGTGATCCACGTTAGGTATTGACCGCGACGTGTGACTTCGAAGTTAGCTGGTTCGCCACACCATTCCCATCTAGATCGAGTAGGCCCCCAATCATTCGACATATATTATCAACGTTGGTGATCTAAAATGACAAATACCACATTAAATCTATTTGTAAATTAATTTATATGAATGGTTTCTTTGAGTTCAATGTATAATTTATTTAACAAACATATGTATAATACTTGAATTCATGAGTCAGTTAAAGCTAGACCAGCTTGGAAAACCTGCGAACACTGGACGGCCGTTTCGTCGTAGTATGGAACTCCTCAACAGTGCGCATGAAAACCTAGGACCTTCGGTTTCGCGCGCGAACGCTTAACCTCTAGACCACTGAATCGGTATCCAACGATGTTAATACTTACTTACTTATGCCTGTTACTCCCATTGGAGCATAGCCCGCCGACCAGCATCCTCCAACCCACTCTGTCGTGGACCTTCCTTTCTAGTTTTATCCAATTGTTGTTCATTCTTCTTATGTCTGTCTCCACTCCTCGGTGTAATTTTTTCTTTGGTCTTCTTCTTCTTTGGTCTTGAAGATTCCAAATGAGGGCTTGCAATAACTCTCCCATTCTCCTACATTGTACGAACATTCCATGTACCTAAATTAATGGTTGCTGTGGTTGTCGGAACGGACCTCGTGACTTCCGAATGAACTCGGCTTTCTTAATGAGATATCATAACTCTTCTAAATAAAGACCTTCTAACACCCAGAACAGAGTTTAAATGATTTGAATTATTTTTTCTGATTAGCGTTTTTTTTTTTTAGCAAATTAGTTTTCTACAGGATGGAGTAACTGACCCCATACCCAATCCTCCTCCTTTATCCGGACTTGGAACCAGTAGTAGCCATGTGTAGTCAACGGTGTTAATGCATAACTTCAATTCAATCATGACTTCAACTTTATGCATTCTGTTTTAATAAATCCAAGATTAATTTAACTACTGTTGTCTGAGTTATCATTTCTTTTTGTTTTGTTTGTTTTTCAAGAACAATAGTATATACACTACAGGGAAGACAAGTTCTTTGCATGTGTGTGTTGATTCACTTAGACGCATCATACACATCATTTAAGTTAACACTTGATGAATGAATAAATGACGAATAGAGACAGATGCATAGAATAATGTCCAATATGTTGATGTTAGAAATGGAATAATAAGATCTATTCATTAATAAAAATTACTTTACAGTCAATATGGTCATTGGTATGAAAAGAAAAGGAAAACAAACAGCTTGCTATTAATAATAGTAATAATAATTATACTTATCAACCAGCCAGAAAGTCTTCGGGTTCATCATCATTTATATAATTGTAAATGGTTACTGTTGAAGAGTATTCTTGAACTAAGACGCTTATTTCTTTATAAATTAGTACTTATCACTTACTTGATTACTTACTTACTTATTTACGCCTGTTACTCCTCATGGAGTAGCATAGATCGCCTACCAGCGCTTTCCATCCAACCCTGTCCTGGGCTAGTATTTATCAGCAAAATTATATTTACAGTTATATGGTACGACGATCATAACAGGCGGTCGTCGTCGTATATGATGAAACTAATATTGTTCATGTATAGTGAGAACTATTGTATTATCCGTTACCTAGTATCAAAGCATTACCATTATAACGTATAACATTTATTCTAATCCACGCTTTATAGTTTTTTTATATATATTACCTTAGTGTTTAATAGTATTCATAATCTGTAGAAGTGCAATTTTGTGTACACTTGGACATTGCATTTGAAAATGTACGTTTATTTGTTTATCCATTGATAGTTAATAACCGATAGATGTTCATTAAATCAAGCACAGTTTTCCAATAAACATCAATCTTCAGATCATGATTTACTGTTGTATGACAAATGGTATATCATAAGGTCCTCCATGGAAAGAAGTAGGGTTATAACAGATAGAAAATTGATATGATTGTATTGTTTGGACAGTTGATCTATTGAACTGATCATGGCCAAGTGACTTATATCAGTTTACAATGAATGAATATCAAAAGACGGAATAATTTTTTTGTTGTTGAGAAAGTAAGATGTATTACATAATAACAATAATACATTTTACATGATTGTAATTTATTTCAAACGTCAATGCATGTTAAACTATTGACCTTGAATGTCATTGACAAAACTTATGGAATTAAGGCGCGATTATCAAGCTTATCTGTTAAGAAGAAGAACTATTTAAATAATTATCAGAACAAACAGCCTTACAATCGTTTGTTAGATAGATACGGAAAACCAGAAATTATTTTTAAACTTACTGAAATGATTATGTTAATGATGCCACAGGTATTTGGAGTTTGACAACTCTTAAACCAGTAATGCATTCTACTATGAATCGTACCCACCAAGTGAAATCAAAAGACAGAAGCGAGGAGATTCGAAGATATATTTGATAGGGTATCAATATCTCGACGATCGACTGATCTAATCTGGCTAGCGATTGCAAGGGATGTTGAGCACGGCGTCCCCACACGTGATCTGGTGCGGATGCATGACCGAGCACCTTCAGCTAGGTGAGTCCATTAAAACTAATGTGGTCAGCATCCAGTGCCGAAGACCTACAGAGCTATTTATTTTGGGGATTTATTTACCGCTACAATGTATTTGGCGAATTATAATAATGTATATTTCTCGTCAGCTAGGCAGAAAAATGTCACTGGACAAGTGTTTCGTTTTAGTATGCCTACAACATGTCGGTGATGAAATTAAATATAATATCTTCAGGTCACTAAGGTGACTCAAGCATTAATAGTGATGAGTCTTCGATTGTACATCAACTGAGACTAATCCATAACGAATAACATCTTTAGACCAAAATGATCTTCATATCTTGATAGTGTCACTATTTAATCTTTATATAACCACTAGATAAAACAGGGATATTCAAAATCTACATTAGAATTCATATATTTAAAAATATCTATTCAACTATGTTAGTAACTGAACATTCTTTATCCACCAATCCCACCACGATGGTAACAGTTACTATGACAACAATAAAAATGTTCAAATATGGTAATTAAGGCCTACACCAGTGAACAATGTGACCGACAACTATGGGGACATGCATGAGTAAAGTGAATGATTATTACATAAACAATAAATTGAGGTCAACTGGGTGTTCTTTTGCCTAATTTGGATCTCGAATGAATTTACATGTTTGTTGGACTGTCTATAGGAAATAGTTTTATATATATGTATATCCAATGATTTTCAAATTTCAGATTCCACCGAATTCATAGCATCTTATGTTAACGATTATCATTTAATTATTAATAGCTAACTTTTAGAGTAATTCCAGAGGTTCTGCTGACAAGCTGTAATCAATGGAGTCGAACCACAATCGGTGTGGCATAGCATCTCACTAGTATCACTGGATGTTAGCCTATTAATATCCTAAATTAACTAAGGGTAGAAAGGTAAACCACTAAATGTAAACTAATTGGTCTGAATGTCAGTTGCTCAGTATGAGATTTTAAGCTTGTGTGTTAGATGATTACTATAGCTGTGAATATGCGATAATGAGGAATCCAATACTAAAATGAAACAACTGAATTTAGTGTTTCGCGATTTTCATTGATTTTCTAAATAAAATCACTTTTTGATATGGAACTTAAAATATTAAATTCGGTTGCTTGATTTTAGTATTGGATTCCTCAACAATACAGATTCACAACTATACTATTTATCAGAAGGGGTTTTGTGGAGATTGTAGTTAATTCAATAGTTGAGATCATGAGTCAATTAAAGCTAGACCACCATGAACAACCTGGAACCACTGGATGACTGTCTCGTTCCATTGTGGGACTCCTCAGCAGTGTGTATCCGCGACCGTTGGGTGCCGGCTCATTGGTCTAAAGGTTAGGGGCTCGAGCACGAGACTGGTAGGTCTTGGTTTCGAATCCCAAGAGGCAGGGTTACCTTTCTATCCTTAATCAATTTGTGATATTTCATGAGCATTAATCTATTCCTGCTGGTCGTTGATAATTGAATTCTACTTTTCCTATGAGCATCTACTCTTTTCTAGTACAATTTAAAGCGATTTGAATTAGAGAAACTGTAAAATTAATCTGATATTATTTTTTGCACTCAATCATTAGTAACATTAGTATTAACCGTAGGTGTTAATCATATTTGTATGAATTTGATCTCTTGATTTTCTCCTCTCTTTTTAATCACGTTTATAAGCTTTATTGTTTATTCAGCTTTGTTCTTTTCATGTCAGTATATTTATCTATCTATACATATATATGGGATATCAGGGGGATAATTGAAGAGTGAGTGAGAAAAGGATACAAATAGAATAGTCCCGAGATTGTGATATTCTGATTTGAACAGTAATTTATTTGGGTAATTCTTTCTTTTACTTTTTTTTTATTTCGCCTGAAACTTTACACCCCTAATTATAGCAATTTTTATAATTACTCACGTATTTGGATAAAGAATTATTATCATTATTATTGTTTATCTTTAACTTTGATAATATATGCGTGTTGTAAATGAGAATGCTGCTATTCATATAATGTGTGTTTCTACCTTTTTTTTATGTGACTCATCAACTAAGAACCTACCTGTATTAAAATGTTAGTGGTAAATAATTGAAATCATCAGTCAATTGAAATTAGACCACCATGTGTGTGAGATAGTAACTCAGACACTGTTGGATGCCGCCCAGCTGATTGGTCTAATGGTTAGTCGCTCGCGTGCGAGACTGATAGGTCCTGGATTTGAATCTCTCGGAGGGCGGAATCGTGGATGTGCACTGCTGAAGAGTCCCATACTAGGACGGAACGGCCGTACAATGCCTCGAGGTTTTCCATGGTGGTCTAACTTCAGTTGACTCATGATTTCAACTATTGAATTACTAAAATCTCCACAATACCCCTTCTATTAGTGTTAACTGCTAGGATGAATTAAGACTAGGAATCATTTTAAAATTACAGTATTATACTTTCCTAGTATATCAACTGTTTTATTTTTAATTCAGTGTGATATTTTGTTCAGGCCTTTGCTTATATTAATTTAATGTGATATTCTTGAGTTTTAAGTTCAATTAAATCGTCACCAGATGTCAGTGTTTGTCTTTTTCTTTACTTACTTTGGTCTGTTAATTCTCGTGGAGGAGCATAGGCCACCAACCAGCACTCTTCATCTAACCCTGTCCTGGGAAATCTTTTCTTTTTCTTTGGATTGTATGAATTATAGTTTTTCATGTATCATGAAGTATTTTCCACGGTTAAATCATTCCTAATGAGAATTTCTATCCAGTAATAATCATTACAAGTGTCTACGCTTTATTCGTTCAGATATTTATTCACATGCTTAAAAAGTATGATAGTATTTGAAGTAGTTAATATTATGTCGTTGTGGATATTCGGAACAGGATTTTATTAGTCGTCTTACGGCTTATATGTATCTTTAGAGGATTTCTTGATAACGGATATAAATACACAACGGAGTAAAACACCAAAAATCTTCATTGGATCAGAAAACTATTTGAAAATCCACTCAGTAACGTCCGTAAAGATAAATGAGAGATACTCAACCTGAATGTTAGAAGTGAAACTACTGGAGTGGGATTTGAACGTTTAACCCATATGTTCGGAAAACAAATATGTTAGCCATTGTGGTATTTCTATAAAAGCCACTTATTTGGTAAATGGAAATGATTGATTCATTTGATTACATAGCTGAAAACCAGGATGTGTTGGATAGTTAGTTGTTTTGTACCGGTTTGGGGTTTTTCAGTAGTGCTCATTCGTGACTTTAAATGAGCTTCTAACAAAAAATGTTCCTGTTTCAAGTAAAACAAAACAGTTACAATTAACTTATCATATAAAGCCATTCTCTTTCAGAGGAGGGAAGGATTGATTTATTTGTATGTCAAGTACAAATGTGTACTCAGCTCTGAGACATACTTTAACTGGTTGGGGTCTATCGATATTACTCAGCTACGATAAACTGAGAATGGGATGGGAGTGGTTCGAATCCGAAACCTATAATTAGAATACCATATTTTTTAACCACTAAACTATCACTTAACTGTGAAAAGAAAGGAAAATTAAGTTTAGCAACTCAAATTTTGGGATACACCTTGCTTTAAAAATTTCTTTTTCTCAGAAAGGAACTTAAGTATAACAAGGGACCCTACTGATTTCCATCAGGGATTGACTAAACTTAATGTGAAATTCATCACATCTAGACCAGTATTAATATCAAATTAAGGATCATTATGAAAGAAAGTATAACACTTAACAGCAAAGGTGGATAGTGGCTATCAGTGGAATCCAGTTTGATGCACGTTTCGTCCTATTTGGGACTCGTCAGCTAAATGTACCTGCATCTCAGAGTTGATGTTCGCTGTGGGACTCGAACCCAATACCAGTCACTCCAAATGCCATCACGTTATCCACTCAGCTACTGAGTCGTGATATCCACTTACTTGTGCAATGGGGAAGATACAAGCAAAACAATACCAAGTGATTCACATTTAACTGACTCATTTGATCCTATTTTACAAAAATCAACATCCAATTTTGATTGGTGTAACACAGTATAGTTATGATTGTTAAAAAGCTATATATTTCTTTGGTGATTTTGATTTTGATTATTACCCTGAAGAAGTCCAGACAAGTTGGCTGGACGAAACGTTGGAATTATTTAAATTTCAATCGCTGAGATTATTTCAAATATAATTTTCACATATAATGACTTCTCTATACTCGGCGCCCAATTTCTGTCAAACTATTCGTTCTAATCTTGACGAATATTCGTATAAATACCAAGTGAATTTAAATTCACCCCAGTGCACAAGCAAGTGGATATCAAGACTCAGCGGCTAAGTGGATAACGTGATGGCGTTTGGATCGACTGGTACTGGGTTCGAGTCCCAAATAGGACGAAAAGCGCATCAAACTGGATTCCACTGCTAGCCACTATCCATCATTGCTTACAAAAAGCTTGTGAATTAAGGCGATATCGAGGCACATGCACAGTATATACATATACCAATAACACACTGATTAATTACAGTCTTGAACCTCATTGGAAAGATATAAGCAAAACAACACCAAGTGAATAACACTTAACACTTCATTTATTCAAATCTCATATTCTCTATATTATAAATCTCACTTAAAATATTAATCTTCTCAATACTTTATATATTTTTTTCTCTTTCAAATTGTCATTAGATTAAAATAAGAAGGATTGGTTCATTGAATTGATTCCATTGAATGATTTCTATTCATTATAAGGGTTCATTGATTTTGATGTGATTTCCCTTTATCCCATTTATGAATCCGGAAAAAAAGAAATGAATTCGAACATGAAATTAAATTGAATCATTTATCATTATTTCAAATTTATTGATTAATCAATCAATTTTGTATCCATCAATCAGCTAAATGTTTACTGGTTACAAAGAAGATTATTCCATTCTATTTGTTTGTAACTATAATACATCCATGACCCTAGTCTGTTGATGTCACAATAAGGTCAACATTGGTGATAGTACATATATAAATAAACATTGAAGAATTAAGATCATGTTTGTAGGTAGATAGGGTTTTTTTTTTACATTTAAATCCTTAGATATATATCTATATGTATGAATACAAGGTCAAGGATATTGAAAGTGAGAAAAAAAAGATTATCTTTTTATTGATGGGATGAAATTTGGTTTTGTCATGGATGATAAGGTTTTTAAGCAGAAATATGAAATTATCATATTACATGGTGGTTGGGAGTAGTCGACAGGAAACCCTGGCCCTGGGTTTCATGCTACTTGGAACTTGTCAGCAAGGCGTACCTGTAATCTTGAGAGAACTGGTGCTCCCAGACGGATTCGATCTCGTGTCACCCAGCCTCACAGTCACAGACGTTACTACTGAGCTATCCGGGCCGTGACCGATCTCCTGTAGGACTGAGATGTAATCACAATTGATTGATCACTGGGTGGTGACCAATGTCATGTGTGTCAAATCCTTATTAGTGCAGATCGAATGCTATCGATCATGAAATTATCATATTAATTCGTGATTAGGTTAGGAGATTGTGTTGTTCATTGTTAAAATTTAATTGATAACACTATGAAGAAGTTGATTGAAGAATTTTATATATAATATGTAATGGAAAATTGTTCATTTAGAAGTAATCATACACATGAACAAGTGAAGATGAAGACAACTAGTGTAGTAGCATTCTCTGTATTAGTAGGCTTCAAAATATACAAAGGAAAAAGCAAGATCCTCAAATATAACACAGAGAATACCAACACAATCATATTTCATGGAGAAACTCTGGAACATATGGAATCCTTCACATACCTGGGAAGCATCATCGATGAACAAGGAGGATTGGATGCAGACGTACAGGCGAGGATTGACAAAGCAAGGGCCACATTCGTGCAATTGAATAATATATGGAACTCAAAACAACTGTCTGTCAGTCAATATCAAGGTCACAATCTTCAATATGAATGTCAAGACAGTCAGTCCTACTGTACAGAGCTGAAACGTCGAGAACTACCACAACCATCATCAAGAAGGTTCAAGTGTTTATAAACAGTTGTCTACACAAGATACTCAACATCCATTGACCGGATACCATCAGCAACAGCTTACTGTGGCAGAGAACAAACCAACTTCCAGCTGAAGAGGAAATTAGGGAAAGATGATGGAAATAGATAGGACATACATTACGCAAATCATCAAACTGGATTACGAAGCAAGCACTCACTTGGAATCGTGAAGGGAAACGGAGAAGTATTCCTTATACTTAAGCTGCATCAGATTAAAAAAAGTGTGGTAAGTATTAAAAGAAGCTTTACTTTGAAGGTTTATTTGACCCTGATCGTATAAATGCTTCCGGAAACATGTTTCACTCAATAATAGAGTAGGTTATAATGCACCGTTTTCCTAGAATTCTCTAGGAAACCTCTATTAAATAATGACTGATTAGGGTCTACCCTGCTTTATCCCACCTTCTGGAGACTTTCCCAAGTAATTTCCAATTACTCACAAATATTTAAATATGCAAACAATTTAATTTAGCTTTACATTTCAATGCGATATCCAACTGATGTCATCCAGCATTAATTTTACCGCTTGAGGATCGAATCAAGTGGAAGAATGCTCTTACGGAGTTGAGGACTCGCAAATTAAATGGCGAAAATAACCTTACCATTAAGGGTTTTCGGGTAGTCAGGTCTTGGAAGCCAATGCTTCCGAGGCCTGTATGGGTAGAACGATTGATTTCCAAAACACCTTAAGTGTGTGCTACACGAACGCTCGTAGTCTTAGAAATAAAACGTCCGAGCTAAGTCTGATGGTGCAAGAATTATGTCCCGATATAATCGTTGTTACAGAAACTTGGTTCACCGTTGATATAGACTGTTCTCCTTTCATTGCTGGTTATATCTGTATCAGAAGTGATAGAGTTTCAAGTCGCAAGGGGGAGGTATAATATTTTACGTTAGGGATCACTTTCGTATACAATCAACCATATCGGAGGCTCATATCAGTGGCACATGTGAGGTTGCATGTTGTAAGATTAAATCTAGAAATGGGTTAGTGACTATAGGGGGAATATACCGTAGTCCGTCTTGTCTGGCTGACGACTTTATCCTAAGACACATCTGTTCTTGGAGTATGGCAGAATGTTGTCTCATCATTGGGGACTTCAACGCACCGCATATCAACTGGATAGAGCTTACAGCTCCAGGTAGTGGTTTCGATAGCGACCTTTTATCTACCGTTATTCAGTGTGCACTTGTACAATGTATCACAAAACCGACACATATTGATTTGCATCATGTTCCGTCACTGCTGGACCTCGCCCTCACCCACCACTCTGAGGATGTCTTTGATATCCAGCACCTTCCTCCACTAGTGAACAGTGATCACGTTGTAATTCACTTTAAGTTTAGGACACATGGTATACAATTCGTATCTGCTCCACCCCGTCCCAATATCTGGCGAGCTAATATTCCGGAAATCAGAAACCGTGCTATCTCGACCGATTGGTCGGTCGACGCGGATGGATTGATCGAAGATGAATGGAATAAGTTTAAGGCTACATTCGAGTCCGTAACGTCGCCGTTTATCCCATGGTCAGCACGTAAGCTATCACATTGCCCTCCATGGATTAATAAGGAAACCCGGAAGCTGTTAAAGCGTAGGAAACATTTCTGGGACTTATTCTTGTTGACAGGTCATGCACCATTTAAGCGTGAGTATCAAAAATACCGTAATATCTGTAAGAAAACCATAGCGAAATCCCGTACCACTTACGAACGACAGTTAGTATATGATAGCCGTACTTGTCCGAAACGATTGTTTTCGTATGTTAAACGGCAAATGAAACGTAGTGATGGTATTCCCCCGTTGCTGTTACACGAAAATTCAGAATTACTAGCTGAATCAGATCGAGCAAAAGCTGAGACTTTTTCAGATTATTTTAGCGAAGTCTTCTCTACGTTTATTGTAACAAATACTTGTCCCACTCACACCGAGATACCAACCATTGAATCCGTACAGGTGACTGAGGAAACTGTCCTTCCGTTGATAACTAACCTCAAACCTGGTAAGATACCGGGCCCTGACGGGTTACATCCACGGTTGCTGTCATCTCTTGCGGACATTATTTCAAAACCGCTTGCGACACTCTTCAACATGTCCCTCTCACTCGCCCAACTCCCTAGAGATTGGAAGGACGCTATAGTTAGTCCTATATTTAAGGACGGTCAGCGACAGATAGTATCTAACTACCGGCCTGTCAGTCTAACTAGCATAGTCGTTAAGTTACTCGAAAAGATAATTCGGGTTAGGTTGCTAAGCCACATAGATTTACACAATCTGTTAGCTCCTGAGCAACACGGATTTCGTAACAAGCGTTCATGCTTGACTAACTTGCTTATTGCGAGGGAGGATTGGACAGCAGCCCTAGATCACGGTCTGTCTGTCGACGTGATATTCATAGATTTTAGCAAAGCGTTTGACAAGGTTTCACACGTAGGTCTTATGCAGAAGCTCACGAGCTTCGGAATAATAGGTACTGTACATGAGTGGATAGGAAATTTCTTATGTGACCGCAGACAGAGAGTTAGGGTCAATGGAACGCTATCCGATTGGAAGCCGGTCAAAAGTGGTGTACCCCAAGGCACCATCTTAGGCCCTCTGCTCTTCCTTCTCTACGTTAATGAGTTACCACTGTTACTTAGGTCGTCGACATTATTGTTTGCAGATGATGTAAAAATCTGGAGAACAATAAAAAGTGCGGCTGATCATGTGGATCTTCAAGCTGATTTAGACGATTTAGTTAGATGGGCTCGAGAGTGGGGCTTAGAAATCAATGCTAGGAAGAGTGTACTAATGCACGTCGGTCACGGTAATAGTTACCGTTACACTATTGAGGGTAAACCTCTTCCATGCGTTCAAGAGCATAAGGACTTAGGAGTAATATTAAGTCATGACTTAAAAACAACTGCGCATTGCAAAGCAGCCGCTGTCAAAGGTTTTCGTGCGTTATGGTCACTTCGCCGAGCGTTCAAATCTTTTGACGAGGAAACGTTTCGAATTTTATATCCCATATATGTAAGACCACATTTAGAGTACTGTATCCAAGCAGCTAGCCCGTGTCTAGTAAAGGATACTAACTCCCTTGAGCGTGTCCAGCGTGTGGGAACGAAATTAGTGAAGGGTCTTTCTAGACTCCCTTACGATGAGCGCTTAAAACGCCTAAATCTTTTCCCCTTGTCGTATCGTAGGACACGAGGTGACCTTATACTGGCATTTCGTATCTTTAATTATGATTTGGGTGTTAATATGTCTTATCTTTTTGCTCCCTCCAGCACTAATAATCTCCGAGGTCATAGCAAGAAGGTTCATAAACCACGATCTAATAAACTTAAAGTGGGATCCCGTTTTTCTCATCGAGTAGTCAATCATTGGAACGCCTTACCCGAACAAGTGGTATCAGCCCCATCAGTGAATACTTTCAAGGAAAAGCTGGACCTTCACTGGAAAGCAATGTGTCAGGATTAACACAGGTTCATCAACCTACTATCCTTATTACTGAAGACTGAAGACTGAACCATTAATACAGAGCATATTGTCCCTTGATGTATATATCTAGATCATTCATTTTCATTACATTTTTTACTTCATTACGCATGTTACTCCTTGTCAAGGATCATAAGTCACCTACCAGCACTCTCCATTCAACCTTGTCCTGGGCAATCCTTTCCAGCTTTTTCCAGTTGTTATTCATCCTTTCCATATTTGTTTCTATTTCCCGAAGTAACATGTTCATTGGCCTTCCTCTTTTCCGTTTCCTTTCAGGTTTCATTATTTCAGTAATAGATATTGTTTTATACTATGGAAATTCAAACAAAATATAAACCAGTTTCTTACTGAATAATGGACCGATCATCATTATGATTAATTATTGACTAAACTACTTAATTTAAAGAAATCAGCTTTACTAAAACTATTCAAAACATTTGAAATGATGTAAGAAGTTTATCATAAGTTGAATAGCTTAATAATGAATTCTCTCAGATGTAACTCTTATTGATATGGTTTCTAGTCTGATTTAGAGTATCAGTTTCTTAAGATTGTAAATATGGTTTCAATGATGAATTGGATATTTTCTTAAATCTAGATAAAGTATTCATTCTCTGTGATTGTTCTCAGTTATTCAACGATTATATAATACTAGTATCAGAGAAATTTATGGAGATTGGATAAATTTGATCGTTTAACTCACTAACCGAACTTAGCTAGACTATCATTGAAATCATAAATTTCTGGATGACCATTTCATCCTAGTATTGGACTTTAAACCAGAACTCATACACGATCCAGTCAGAGTTTACAAATCGTTGAGAAAATTGATTCCTCACACATTTATAATTACAGTATGAAAGAATACAATGGTGGTGGCCACTCTTTGTAGTTTTCAATAGGGGACAACTTCAATTTTAGTCCTTGAATATTTCATAAAACACAATCTGTGATTATTTTCTTTTTACCCAGATTTCCAAGATTAGACAGTAGTAATACTTTTTTCCCATGATTTCATCAAGTTATCTCATCTGACAAGTTTTCCCTTTAACCAGCTACATGTTGTTATATCCTGACGAGACTTATGAATGGTAACTGTTGGGATCTATTTATGGACTAATATTATGCATATATTTTTAATTGTTTAATTGTTAAGTAACTAAACTATGCATATTAATGTTTCTCACATTATAAGCCTTATTTTGACTTATAGACTAGTATTATACGACTTACCATTCTTGAGTTATACCCAGTCTATGAATTACAGTCTCCCACATTCACAGCCACTTTCGGCTAGATTTTGTACAAATGTTGTTTCTTATTTAGTGATGTGATGTAGTCTGTTTGGTTTGTATATAAACCTAGTATATTTGAAGTACATGATTCATATCGCAGAGGCTGAGATTGGTGGTCTGGACTTAACAGACAGGGCTAGGCAGGGAGAAGGACCGATAAGGACTCTAGACTTCTCGTACGGGTTCATACGTCGTTCGTCCAGTTAATAATTCACCGTTCACTGATTGGCGGTATCATTACGTTATATATTAATAGGGAACAATGCCACAAGCTATAACACATGCAATCAATGAGTAGTGTTAACTGACTTTAATCTCATGGACGTAGAAAAAGTTCTTAATGGATTAACGGATAATTTTTATGTTTGACCGGAATATAGAAGATTTGAAAGCCTAAATATGTATTCCACAGTGATAATTTAGATCAAAGATAGACTGAAAGCTAGAATGAAATTAGTACATTACACAAACTAAATGCCACGTTATAATTATTATCGTTAATCTACTGCATAATACATTCTGTATGATTGATAATAATTATCCTTATATTTTCAAATATAATTTTCAAGCTACTCATGAGTAGAATGAAAGTAAATAAAGATGGACAATAAGGAATATCAGGAGGGATTTTGTGGAGATTGTAGTAATTTCAACAGTTGAGATCATGAGTCAATTGAAGCTAGACCACTATAGAAAACCTGGAAGCACTGGACGGCCGTTTTGTCCTATTGTGTGACTCCTCAGCAGTGCGCATCCACGACCCCGCCTTGCGGGATTCGAACCCCTATAAAGTTCAAATGTGATAGAGAAAATATTAGGTAGGATAAACGTCCTAGATGTTCTACTTACAAGAAGAAACGACGGGTCACTAAGAAGAAACATAAACATGAAAACCACTTGAACTGGCTAACATACAAATTTTATTGAGTTTGTTCCTCTACAATATAAAAGGAACTTGATTAAAACACTTCATCACAGAATCAAAACCATACACTCTCTAGATGTGGTTAAAGAGGAAACAAAGGCATCGTATGCTAATTTGAAAGGAAATGGGTATCTGAAGAAATTTATAAGTAAACATTAAGCCAAGAAAAGAGAGTATATGGAAGGTCTAACCTTGAGCAAAATGTTTCTGTATGAACGTTTACAATTTAGAGGCGACGCACCCAGAGAAATGCTAATACTAAAGTTGTACAGCTTAATCCGAAGAACTTGTAATGCAGGTAAACAAGAATTATTGTTTTATACATATCCGTTGATCATTCTGAGATTGGAAAATAAATTGCCTAGACTAGCCACTTCTTTCTGTATCTATCAGTTCAACTTCTTTTGTAGAGCAAGTTATTCTGCGAGGTGTTCTAAGAATAAGTAGTTTTAGGCTCGCTAGCATCTCTTAGTGTGATTAAGCAAAGGTATAGCTATAACTGTTAACATCTCAATTTTAACTCATTTAGAGCCATACACCCAAAATGAGGCAAATATTCACAATAATATATTGTGTTAACATAAGTTTGCCTAAATTCGTCAGACTGAGAATCTTTCAAACGGCTGAAGCAATTACTATTCAGATCAAAAAGCTAGAACTTTGCATCGAGAAGAAATATTTTCAACCCCTACTTTTACCTTGACCAACATTTTGGGCTCATTAGTCAATAATCATTTTTATGATATGGTGACGTGATTCGATTAATCTTCTTCTTCTTCTTCTTCTTCTTCTTCTTCTTGTTATTATTATTATTATTATTATTATTATTATTAAGACACTTGCAAACGCTTTTAAAAACTTATATAGCATCCACCCTTATTTACTAATTTGTGCCTAATTCATATTATTCTACATATTACGTGATTTCTGATTTGTAGTCACATTATCCTCTGTCGCTCTCTCTCTCAACCCATGTTAACCATGTTTATATTGATCATTAATCTCACACTTCCAATTAACGTATAAACTTAATTCAAGTCAACATTTTATATTAATTATCCAAATATTAACGATTTTATTTTACCGATCGTTCCTGGGTTCGAATCTCACGAGGCGGGATTGTGAATGCTCACTATAGGACAAAATGGCCGTTCAGTGGTTCCAGATTTTCCATGGTGGTCTAGCTTCAATCAACTCATGATCTCAACTATTAAAATTACTATAATATCCACAAAATCCCTTTTTTTGATATTAAGGTTTGACTAGTGAGTAGAAAAAATTAGATTTTCTAACGTTTCGTCACTCAGTGTAGGCCACTTCCACGATCAAACGATCCAGCTCAGAGAACAAAACTCCATCGAAAGTAAACCATTTCTTCAAAGAATAAAATGATATAATTTTTAAACAATGTAGTTTGTATGAAACCTGACCACTTTTTAGATGATTCATTTGAATATATAATGAATTGTAGAACCTGAAGAGAATTGATCAAAAAGGATATTCTTTATTCATATATTTGTGCTTTGAGACAAACATTCTGTAGGGAATTGATAGTGCATGGAAACTATTTTAAAACAAAACAACTTGGATAATTAGTGAAAATATCAAAAGTTTATTTTAGTATGAACATATTGAATATTTCATTGATTGAAATCATGAGTCAATTGAAGCTAGACCACCATGGAAAACCTGGAAGCAGTGAACGGCCGTTTCGTCCTAGTGAGAAGCCGTTACCAATGGAGTTCAACTAGGTCTGTTGTGAGGTATCAACTCACTGAAGACAATGGTGTGCGGTGGCGCAACTTCGTGAATTGGTTGAAGTTAGACGTTAACACCGTTGGATGCCAACCGGCTCAGTGGTCTAGTTGGTTAAGCGCCTGTCGCGAGACTGATAGGTCCTGGGTTTGAATCTCGCGGAGCGCGGGATCGTGGATGCGCACTGCTGAGGAGTATCATACTGGGACGAAATGGCCGTCCAATGCTTCCAGGTTTCCCATGGTTGTCTAGCTTCAATTGACTCGTGATTTTAATCAGTGAAATTTCTAAAATCTCCACAAAATCCCTTTTGACATTGGGTATTTATCATGAGGAGATTTAACAGGTGTAATCTCCTTAGTTTTCTTGTAATTTTAAAAAGCTACTCACCAATGTTATGTATTGATAACCGTAATAGGTTATTCACTATAATGTTTGAAGTTATTTAGGTTTAGAATTAATGTGTCAGGTCACCCGAGTTGTGATTGGATGATTTGAGAAGATACATGGATACTAGTTAGGTTATACACCAATAACTTCCTTTTACTCAATGTATTTGTCTCAGTAAGCTTTGGTTATTGATGTGATCTGTCAAGAGATTCTGGTGTCATGGGATTTAATATAGTTCAAGATGTAATATTGGGGAGGAAGATTGTTGAATGATGACAAAGTGTGAATTGTTATGAACCTTAAAGCCTTAAAATAAAATAGACATTTTTTTGGTTTCCTTTCATTCTACTTTAATTAATGTTATTTTACTGTTTGAGGTCGATGCAAAATTTTTCAGTCAGTCAATCATTAACGATGAGCCTGAAATGGATGTGTACTGACCTAAGTTCCTGTATCAAAATTAGCATAATGAGATGAAAATAACAAGATGAACATCAAAAGCGATCGCACTAATGTCCTGGCGATGGTAATGAGGAAGACTAAACATTGAGTAATGTGTATCAGAATCGTCCTCAATGGCGTAAATACATTCACTTTGCATTTTCGTCTTGATCTTGAATTCCAGTATTCCTTTCAATGTACATTTCCATCCTGTCTTTTCGAACCCTATCCCCATACTCTCCAACCACTGGTCGCAGTTGCCATATGGAATCCACCCAGCCAATCTGCATCAACCAACACGGGTCAAACCAACAGTCAATGACTTCATGAACTGCTGTCATATTTGAATTTGACTACTCTTAGCTTTCTCTTAATCTACTTCTACACTGGTAGACACCAACTGTCAAGGTAAGTAATGATTAGACACACATAACCAGTTTAATCAATGAAAATTCACAATCACATAAACCTATTTTCTACCATCACCAA
The DNA here is from genome assembly GCA_944470405.2 of Schistosoma mattheei. Taxonomy (NCBI): domain Eukaryota; kingdom Metazoa; phylum Platyhelminthes; class Trematoda; order Strigeidida; family Schistosomatidae; genus Schistosoma; species Schistosoma mattheei. The sequence continues at coordinate 88,367,324 of OX103947.1, read as the reverse complement.
ATGGTTTATTGCCTAACATGATACCACTCACTCGGTCATTCTACGAAACGCGAATAAAAGTATCCATTTTTGGTTTGAAAATGAATAATACAAGTTACCTTGCAAATGACTAATATAAGATATTGATAGATGATTAAAAAAAGCGATCTAGTAACCAAAAAAGTTACTTCAGATTACTTTAAATAACAATTATTGTTTGGTGAATTATCAGCTCAACTATCCAATTTATTAGTGCTTACTGGAAATTTCTAAAATTCCAAAGCCACCAAAAACCATACCAGTAACTCTGTAGTTACTATGACAAAATTTATAATGAAGTCTTGAGTCTCTTGTTCGGTTAGGAGAAGTCATATGTAGGAAAAAGTGACATAATAATGTGATTATAAAAGTAATTTTTAGATATGTACTATATGGAGTTGTAATTGATGAACACAGCATACCGGATGCCGAGTCACTTAAATTAATGACCACACTGAAAATTGATCGACAGCATTTGATCAACATTAAAGGATTAGACAACCATGACATAAGTTGCTATTCAGTGATCAATCAATGTAAGAAGGGATTATTGTTCAAATTAAACTGTAAATTTTATTGAATATTCTATAACTGTCTTCTATGAACTTGAAAAGTGTAATACAATCTGATAAGCCGGATGAAAAAGGTTAGTATTTGAAATGGAGCACTCAATAAATAAATAAACAACTAACTGAAAGTTTTAGGTACGTTACAATTATTGAACATTGCGGATAACCTCCACCGCATTCTCAGTTGATCTAACTTCAAATATCAATCAGTCAGTCAGTCAGTAACAACGTAGAATTTTGTACGGACGTACATCAGTTCGAGTTGCCATATCACATTAGCACAGAGATGCAGTTATCGATTTAAATCCCGTAGTGGTAGAGGTAGTAAGAGTATAAGGAATAATCGGAAACATTAGGGTTTGAAGATGTTATTCAAGGAGTACAACCCAGTGAAATAAATTTGGAAAGAGGGAAAAAGGGACATGACAAATTCAGAAGATTGGAATTTGGGAGAACAAAAAGGGTGGATGCACCCGCACCATTGTAAACGATTTTGAGCTATATCATTCAAGGTTTCTAACCGTCGGTTGCTATCACTATCGACTCGCGGATCCCAACCATGTAATCTACACCTACCAATATGACTCAGTCCACTTGTCAGTGACTTCATGAATTTGTATCATGTTTTGTTCTGGCCGTCCCTAGCTTTCTTCCGACCTATTTCTACACCATGAAACATCGCGCTTCGGGGCAGTCGGTGGTTTGGCATACGTAACACGTGTCCCAGTCATCTCAACTGATGGATTTTCACTACTTCATCAATTGATTTGCCATTCTTACTTAGTACCCATTTCCTAACAACTACATTACTTACTCAATGGTCCCAGGATATACGAGCAATGTTTCGAAGACACCTATAATCGAATACTAGTAAACTGCGAATATCCTCCACTCTTACCGGCCATGTTACACTGTCATAAAGTAGAACGGAACGAATTGCTGCACAGTAAACTCGTCCTTTAGTTGGTAGATGGATATCTTGCCTACGCCATAAATGACGCAAGTTGGCAAAAGTTATCCGAGCCTTTTGTATCAGTGCTGAAATTTCGTCACACACCAGACCGCAAGAGCTGATGAGACTAGAACATAGGCATACTTATCGGCGTCCGACAATGGTGGTCTTTATTGACTTAAAAGCAGCATTTGACCCGGTAGACCACGAGATTCTGTGTCAGTGTCTGTCATTGAAAGGCGTACCTCAGAAGTACATAAACCTTGTGAAGGCTCTTTACTCGAACACTACCAGTCGAGTCGGAGCTTATGGCGAACTGTCATCTGTTTTTGCAACCTCAAGTTGTGTCCTTCAAGGCTGTCCACTTTCTCCATTTTTGTTTAACTTCATCATAGACCTATTGATGGCAACAACATTCTCGACTACTGAATTCTCGGGTATTGATCTCCTTCCAGGAGGTCCACTTATCGACTTAGAACACGCAGATGATATAGTCCTGTTTGGTGAAGATGCTGATTAAATGCAAAGTCTTTTGGTAGCACTAAGCAACAATGCCAGAATGTTTGGGATGCGCTTCTCTCCCTCTAAATGCAAGTTGTTGCTTCAGGACTGGTCTGCGTCAACACCTGAACTAAGGATAGGGAGTGAAGTAGTCGAACGCGTTGACAACTTCACTTATCTTGGAAGTCTGACCAGCCGTAATGGGTTGGTGTCTGACGAAATCTCTTCACGGATTCGAAAAGTTCGCTTGGCTTTCGCCAACTTACGTCACCTATGGCGAAGGAGAGATATTCGTCTATCAATAAAAGGACGAGTATACTGTGCGGCAGTCCATTCTGTTTTAATTTACTGCAGCGAAACATGGCCATTAAGAGTAGAAGACACTCGTAAGCTACTAGTATTTGACCACAGATGCCTTAGAAATATTGCTGGGATCACCGGGTAAGTAATAGTGAGGTTAGATAAAGGGTATTAGGGAATGATGGTAAATCAGTTGATGAAGTTATGAAACATTTACAATGTTATCATATACCTATTCATTGTAATTGAATTGAAAGAAATCAAACTAAATAAAAACGTATTTTATTAAATTGTTCTCTCTATGTTTTCTTTTTTTTTGTTGGTTTTTTGTTTTTTAGGTAACCGTTTATTTTACATGGTTGGTTTATTTATCATAGATAAATCATCAACCCGTATACATACACACATACATACATACACACAATCAGACAAATGAAATGATGAACATTTAATGGAATGTGATTCTTCCGTCCCCTCCTTCATCAGAAACAAAAATGTGAAAATGAAACGAACAACTAATGAAAATATTCTCTCTGTTTTTTATTTTATTTATTTTACTCGTTTCTCTTTTTTTTTTCACTTTGCTTTGCCTAATCATTGATCATATTTAAACTGTGTACAAGTGAACGCAATTTTATGTGTGGATGTTTCGCATTAGAAATAGAAAAGATGAAAAGAGGGAGATAGAGGGAGAGAGAGAGAGAGGGAGAGGGAGAGAAGGAGAGAGAGAAACACTTGTTACTGTTAACGATAGAATGTTATAGATGAAGAATGTATTTGTAAAATCTCAGAGAAAGAATTTGAAGTAAATCTTTGAAAAAGCTTGAACCAGATTGTCAGGCGAAACGTTGGATTTACTTCAAATTCTTTCGCTGAGATTTTACAAATAAAACATTCTTCCTCTTGAATGTCTCATATGAACTCGACGCCCAAATATTGTGAAGCTATTCGTTCACAGATAGGATGTTATGTTTAAAATTTGATTTCATACTAGTTGAAATTTATTAATAGTATGAAGTAAATATCACCTTATAGTTAACATGGACCTGAATATCTGAGTAACGATGTTCCTTGAATGTGACATCATGGGTTGAAATTTTGAATCTTAAAGGAAGTATCACTTTCCATATGACTGAATACAGAGCGTAGCGATAAGTGTCAACTAATACAACTTTCTATCATTTGCTTACAATAATCAGCCTATATTACAGCATTATAGATAGAGTATTATACAAAGCTAAATTATTTAAATGATTGATCAAGTTATAATCTGTCAAATATGATTATAAAAACTAACTTAGTCATCTTGGAAATATTTATGAGCAAAGATGGATGGTGGCTAGCAGTGGATATACCTGCATCCGAGTTAATGTTCTCTCTGGAACTTGAATAATAATAATAGTAATAATGACAATAATAATAGTCTTGTGAATTAAATGAGTAATGCAAATGAGATAGGAAACTTGAGTGAACTGAGAAAGGTGGGTGAGTAGATTGAAAAGAGGGAAGGGTAGACTTAAATAGAAAGAAGGATTTAGGACTTAGGGTTTGTAGTAACTGGCTTACGTATGGGTTGACCCAATCTCAGACCATTATATATAGAGAGATTGGATATACCGTTTTTAGATACATGGGTTAGGCTTTTTGTAGTTGAACCCGCTAGTTTCAGCTATGTTGATGAGCTGTGATCTTCCTCTTTTAGGTAGAATGCTCGTGAATGGAGAAGGTTTCGTCCATTTTGAATGTGACTTTCATTATTTACCAAATAAGAAAGGATAATGCTCTTGATAGATCACTGAATAGTTCAGATTGTGAAGTGTGGTACATAATTTAAAATTCCACAGTGAGCATCACTTCTCTCGAGGTTACACATATATCATTTCAATAAGCAGGGATTCTTGATAACCACCTCTAATTACCTAACATCTTATTAGTTTGATTGACAAAGCACTAATCTTTGTTATTCATGGACAACTGGCTTAAATTTTATTGAGTTCTTTCGTAGTTAAACAGAAGCAGCATTACGCATCCACAACCCTTGGCTTAGTGGTCCAAAGGTTAAGTGTTCACATGCGAGACCAGTAGGTTCTGGGTTCGAGTCCTTTGTGCCAGATAAACTGTAGACAATCTAGTTTCACCATCAGTTATATTGTGAATTAGAGTTCAAGTGATATTTCTAATTACAGATCGATCTCATTTGAAGTATCATCAGAGATCAGAAACGACTGGACACCCTCTTCCTTCTAGTAAAAAAACAACTCCTAAGCTATGTACAGTTACAACACCACTAGGGATCGAATTCATTTTCTATGAATCTCTTTCATCTAATATTTTCCACTATTTTTTTGTGTGGACCGAATTCTTTCTTTAGTGAATACAGTTTAGAAATTAGGGAAAAACATTTATTTCTTCATGTTTTGTTACTTATAGTAAGTGCTTAAAATAACTTTTTTTTTTCTCTCTCTCTCTCTCGCTGTGTGTGTGTGTGTTAATTGTTCTTCCATCTTTCTCCTTCACCACATTTTCTACACGTTTCGATTTATTGCCGTAATTCTCTTTTTTTTTCAAAATGTTCCACCTATTTTCTTCATCACTGCCTCCTTCTTCTACTTCTACTTCTACTTCTACTTCTACTTCTTCTTCTTCTTCTTCTTCTTCTTCAATATTTGCCGAAAAAAACACACGCCAAATATTCTCTCTTTCTTTTTAGAAGAAAACAAATTATTTTTAGAATGAAAAGGAATTTACAAAATAGAATGAGAAATCATTGAAGGCACTAGTTCAAAAAATATGGTTGACTTTGTTTCTTTTTCCCCTCTTTAAAATACTTATTCTTTATGAAGTTAGGCTGAGTTATGTGTTTGTTTGTTTATTTGTGTGTGTGTGTATGTGAGTGAGTGAGTAATAACAAGGGCCACTATGTTTATCTATACATTTAATTAGTCATGGTGCATTTGAGTGCAGTTGGTTTCTTGTGAATTACATTACTAAATTATTAATTTTTCCAATCATATAGCTTATAAGTAGTATTGTGTTGTATGCTACTTATATCGACATGAGTAGTATGTAACGATCGTCGGGATTAGAATGTCTGGCAGTAGAAGATCGAGAAGGAAAGAACGGCGACAGAAATCAATCGGTATGAAAATACAGAAATAATGAAGTCTGACACTATTGACAAATATTTGCAAAAGGAATAGTCAAGTTTAAGACAATTGATTGATATTTTGCAAATTAAGTATTCACTGTATGATTCTCAGATTTTACCAAGAGATTCTGTAATGTTTTGTTGTAACACATTCGGTTGTGCCCAACTTGTGTTCTCGTTCACCACAGTATTCTCTCTACATGTTGATCTAGGAAACTCCGACTGTAGCTTTTCCAGAGTTCCTGCCGGTCCCGAGCCCGGGTAAAGGAGGAGGGTTGGGCATGGGGTTAGCGTCCCCATCCCGTAGAAAACTAACTCGCTAAAAAACTCTAACCAGAAAAAATAATTCAAACCATTTAAACTCTGCCCCAGTAGTTAGAAGGTCTTCATTTAGCAGAACTATGACGCCACATGATGAAAGCCGAATTCCTTCGCAAGCCACGAGGCCAATTCCCCTTCTAACAACCAGAACAACAGTTTTTATAGGTACATGGAACGTCCGAACAATGTGGGAGACCGGTAAGACCAGTCAAATAGCAACGGAAATGAGGAGATACAACTTGGCAGAACTGGGAATCAGCGAAACCCATTGGACCGAAGCTGGACAACATGGGCTAGATAAGGGAGAGATGCTGCTGTACTCCGGTCACGGAGAGGAAAGTGCTCCACACACTCAGGGAGTTGTTCTAATGCTGTCCAAAGTAGCACGAAATGCACTTGTAGGATGGGAGTCTCACGGATCCAGAATCATCAAAGCATCATTCAAAACAAAGAAGGAGGGGATCACAATGAATATTATCCAATGTTAAGCACCCACCAATGATAGCAACGACGACATTAAAGATCAATTCTATGAGAGGCTGCAGTCGGTCATAGAGAAGTGCCCAAGAAAGGACTTCACCATTCTGATGGGAGATCTAAATGCCAAAGTCGGAATAGACAACACCCGATATGAAGATATTATGAGACGACATGGATGACTGGGAGAGAGCAACGAAAATGGAGAAAGATTTGCAAATCTGTGTGCATTCAACAAATTGGTCATAGGGGGCACAATATTTCCACACAAACGTATACACAAGGCTACATGGATCTCACCGGACCACACTACAGAGAACCAGATAGATCATATTTGCATCAACAAAAAATTCCGAAGGACAATGGAAGATGTGAGAACCAGGAGAGGAGCTGACGTAGCTTCAGATCACCACCTAGTTGTAGCCAATTTAAAACTGAAGCTAAAAAGAACTGGACAAGTGGACAAAGAGCACTACAAAGGTTCAATACAGCCTTCCTTCGAGATACTGACAAACTCAATGAATTCAAGATAGCTCTCAACAACAGGTTCCAAGCCTTACAAGATCTACTGAAAGAAGAAGAAACTACTATGGAGGACAACTGGAAAGGCATCAAAGAAGCATTAACTTCAACGTGTCAAGAGGTTCTGGGCCTAAAGAAACACCATCATAAGGAATGGATCTCTATAGAAACACTGGACAAGATCAAAGAAAGGAAGAACAAGAAGGCAGCAATTAACAACAGCCGAACACGAACAGAGAAAGTCCAAGCACAAGCTGAATACATAGAAGCAAACAAGCAAGTGAAGAGGGGCATTAGAGCCGACAAGAAGAAATACGTGGAAGAATTAGCAACGACGGCAGAAAAAGCTGCTAGAGAAGGAAATATGAAACAGCTTCACGATACAACGAAGAAACTAGCAGGGAAATACAGTAAACCAGAGAGGCCGGTCAAAGACAAAGAAGGCAAGCCAATCACTGAAATTCAACAACAGCGGAACAGATGGTAGAATACTTCGAGGAACTCCTGAATAGGCCGGCTCCAATGAATCCACCGGACATCGAAGCATCGCACACAGATCTTCCTATAGATGTCAACCCACCAACGACGGAAGAAATTAGAATGGCCGTCAGACAAATCAAGAACGGGAAAGCAGCAGGACCCGACAACATACCAGCTGAAGCACTGAAATCAGACATCGAAGTAACCACAAGCATGCTTCACCTTCTATTCAAAAAGATTTGGGAGGAGGAACAAGTGCCGATGGACTGGAAAGAAGGACACCTCATCAAGATTCCAAAGAAAGGAGATCTGAGCAAATGTGAAAACTACAGAGGCATTACACTACTGTCAATACCAGGGAAAGTCTTCAACAGAGTGTTGCTGAACCGGATGAAAGATGCAGTAGACGCCCAACTTCGAGATCAACAAGCTGGATTGAGTAGGGATCGGTCGTGCACAGACCAAATTGCAACACTACGGATCATCGTCGAACAATCAGTTGAGTGGAACTCGTCACTATACATCAACTCCATTGATTATGAAAAGGCATTCGACAGTGTAGATAGGAGAACATTATGGAAACTTCTTCGACACTACGGAGTTCCTGAGAAGATTGTCAATATTATCCGGAACTCATACGACGGACTACAGTGCAAGATAGTGCATGGAGGACAGCTGACAGATGCATTCCAAGTAAGGACCGGAGTCAGACAAGGCTGTCTACTCGATCCCTTCCTCTTTCTTCTGGTGGTCGACTGGATTATGAAGACCTCGACATCTGAGGGAAAACACGGAATACAATGGACAGCTCAAAATCAATTAGACGATTTGGACTTCGCAGATGACCTAGCCCTCCTATCCCATACACATGAACAATTGCAGATAAAGACAGTCAGTGTAGCAGCAGTCTCTGCATCAGTAGGCCTCAACATACACAAGGGGAAAACCAAGGTCCTCAAATCCAACACGGAGAACACCAACCCAATCACTCTTGATGGCGAAACTCTGGAAGATGTAGAATCCTTCACATACCTGGGAAGCATAATCGATGAACAAGGAGGATGAAATGAAGACGTAAAGGCGAGTATTGGCAAAGCAAGGGCCGCATTCCTTCAGTTGAAGAACATATGGAAGTTAAAACAACTTTCAACCAATATCAAAGTGAGAATCTTCAATACGGACGTCAAGACAGTCAGTCCTACTGTACAGAGCTGAAACTTGGAGAACTACAACAAGCACCATCAACAAGATACGAGTATTTATAAATAACTGTCTACGCAAGATACTCAACATCCACTGGCCGGATACCATCAGCAATAGCCTTCTGTGGGAGAGAACAAACCAACTTCCAGCTGAAGAGGAAATTAGGAATAAATGATGAAAATGGATAGAACATACATTACGCAAACCGTCAAACTGCATCACGAGACAAGCCCTAACTTGGAATCCTGAAGTAAGGCGGAAAAGAGGAAGGCCAAAGAACACATTACGTCGGGAAATGGAAGCAGATATGGAAAGGATGAATAGGAACTGGAAGGAGCTGAAAAGGATTGGTTGGGACAGGGTTGGATGGAGAATGCTGGTGAGCAGCCTATGTTCCTTCATGAGGAGTAACAGGTGTAAATAAGTAAGTAAGTATTGATCTAGGAGTACCAATGAACAGCTGTTCATTACTTTACGACTTTTAAACAGTATCACCAACTAAGACCAATAGTGTAAATAAGATCCCATTTATAAATTTACATTATACATCATTGAACCAGTTTTTTATCCAATGATTCCAGTTATTCTCAAGGTATTGTATTCTGTAAGCTACATTATCTTTCTAGACAATATCAGTGGCACATACTTTAAAGAGTACCAACTAAGCATCAACGCTTATTCAAGTGAGTTTGATAACTAACAGCTGTTCATGTAAATTATGTGTACATGTGGTGTGTGAATATGTCACTCAGCATTTGGCTGCCAATATCCTTTTTAAGTAATATGTATATGTATATTTCCTGATGGTGCAAAAAAATAAAATGAATGATCAGTTTTGCAATTTTACTGCCTCTGATCAATCTCGGCCCTGGTACGGCCGAGAGTGGGGAGAGTCCGCTCTCCCTCTCCAAATGCTCTCACATGGCCACGCGTATATAGCCTCTGACAGGGAAGTCCTACTCACTGTCTTCTCGTGGCATTACAGTTGTTTACGAAATTGAGAGGACGAAAAGTGAGTTGGTGGACATGGAGAACCCACCTAGGGGAGTTGGAAAACCCTCGTTCCAAACCAATGCTCCACATTGGCTCCAGTATCCTGAAGGAACAAATGGTGTATGAACCTATTGTTGGTCACCGGCTACCATGGGATTGCATCTCTTTACGATGCTCTACTGCATTGTGGATCAGACCTTTATGTCGAAGGCTCGGGGTGTAGCCCCCTAAGAAAATCACCTACTTCGATTTGGGCATCCGGGTAGTATCATAGCCTTCACACAAATTTAATGAGAAGACCAAAGAACACATAACATCGAGAAATGGCGACATATATGAGAAGAATGAACAACAAGGTCCAGTACACAGTGGGTTGGAGAATGCTGGTCAGTGGCCTATTCTCCATTGTGAGTAACAGGCGTAAGTAAGTATACCATCATTCTATTAATAAACAATCATTTATTTTCATGAGATTTCTTCTACATCATTTGAATTTCAGTGATATAATGCATTGGATTTCTGCTTAATGACTTAGTAATATTGGGCTTTCCATCAAACCTGTAGTTTTCAATTTCGATCTCAAATAGATTCATTAGTAAATAGTGTTAAAAAGTTTTGCATAGACAGAATGTTTAACCATTCTTTTCTGTAATCAAGCGTCGTTAGAGTTGTGTAAATGGCTATCACTTTCCGGCTGCTCATACACTTTTTCATGAGGGACACGAGGAAGAAAGTGAACTAATTGTGATCTTATCTACTTCACTGGACAACTCAAGTGACAGGTGTTTGATGTTAATCACTGCAGAACGATTAGCGACTCTATGCCTGGATGAGAACTATTTTTTATGGGTAAATTGTTTTCAACTCTATTTGTGTTACGAGAAGACAGTATAACTGTAGATGCTAGTTATCTGCTGGACATACAACACTACCGCCACATCTCAAAATGGTTGTTGACATGACTTCGGACCTTAACTTTACTGTTTTTAGATATATCATTCCTCAGTCGATCAGCTTACAACGATAGAACACAAAAGAACAAATATTCTAGTGAATAAATTTCTATTTAGTCATTATAATAGTCAAGCCTGACAATTGTATCTAGGTTATAGCTACTGTCAAACTTCCTGTAATCAATTACCCGAGGCTTTTCTGTTAATAATAGTTTGTCATGAAAACTATCTTCAGTAATTGTTAACAATTAACCCGTGTTTGACTGTTCTTCCCTACAGAAAAGGCAATGTTTCTCGTATGTAACACACTAATTATTGTCAACATTATAGTAGTGTTATGAACAAGAACACAAGTAGGGACAGCCATGTGTATTTCAACACAATATTAGAGAACATATTAGTAAAATTTGAGAACCATACAGTAATACTTCATTTTTGAAATATTCATCAATTGTCTCACACTTTGTTGTCCCTTTGTTTCCATATCAATCACTCTCTGTTGTCATTCTGTTCTCTTCGATTTTCTTAACCTTCTGTCTCCAAGCACTCCACATTCGATTGGTGATATATACTACTTATATCTATCGACATCAATAGCACATACCACAGTAGTATACGCCTATTTAACATAAATGGCATTTGACTGATCAGTAAAATCTTACCTTTTAATTTTACAGACGAAATTTTAAATAGTTTAGGTAACAAAAATTCAGTTGTCTGTTTCTCTTAGTGGGGATTGCCTCAAAAATTCTCTATGAAAAAATAAAAACACGGTGAGAAACTATTATCATTGATGTTATAATTAACATTGTAATTACTGAATGAAACTAGTTATGGTGACTGTTTAATGATGAATAGAGGTTGAATGTTTGTTTAAGGGAAATAGAAAAGATGGAGGGGCGAGGGGCGGAGGGCTGGTAATCAAATAAAATGATCGACAGTATGATAACACAGTAATAATAATAAAAAAAACTATTTTGATTTATCAGAAGGGGTTTGTGGAGATTTTAGAAATTTTCACAGATTGAAATCATGAGTCAGTTGAAGCTAGACCACCGTTGAAAACCTGGAAGCACTGGACGGCCGTTTCTTCCTAGTATGGGACTCCTCAGCAGTGCGCATCCACGATCCCGCACCCCGTGGGATTCGAACCCAGGACCTACATTAACACCGTTGAATGCCGGCTCAGTGGTATTTTGATTTAATTATTAAAGAGGAAGAATGTTGTATTTGTAAAATCTCGGAGAAAGAATTTGAAGTAAATCCAACGTTTTGCTTTATCAAGGAAAAAGCTTGGACCAGATTGCCAGGCGAAACACATTAACTCGTCGCCCAAATATTGTGAAACTATTACAGAAACTCACGTGCAATTGAGTGTTTTCTCATTTAACTCGGTTAAGCCCTTTTGTTAACCTGTTTAGCGGACAAAGTCATCTGTACTATAACAACTTATTGTACCTTTATTATTATTGTGGTTGTATGAAATATGTATGCTTGAACATTGTTTACTGCCTACGCTTTATTATCAGCTACTTAATTGATTCGATGATCCATTCATTTATCTATATATATGTACATTTAACACTCTATACTCTCGGTTCGCTGACTTGCTCATTCGCCTCACTGCTTTGTGGTTTGAGTTATCTGCTAATAAAACTGTAGTCGCTGCTTTTCTTTGCCTTCTGATTTCAAACACCGTTGAGGATTATATCATAATGGTTACGAGAGTGATTGCTTAACGAAGCATAGCCACTACATTATTCGTTCAAATTTAGACGAAAATTCTCATTTCGATTTTGATTTAAGGTAAATGGATATTTCCTTTGTTTTTTTTGTTTTTTAGTTGATTATTCCTGTTCGTTTATTATGTAATATATATATCCCAGACAATAACACTATGATGTAACATGGGAATAAAACAAAATTGACTCTGTTCCAATACAGACTTCTGTTGTCTTTTTTTCATTCTTCCTACACTGTTTTTCTTTTTCCAAAAAACACAAAAAAAAAGAAAAAACAGAATGTATTTAGTTGGCTAGGAGGATTTCATTTTTATTTTAAATTATTGTCTTAGTAATAATAAATCGTTAACATGACCATACTCTTACATGTAATCACTAAGTTGTGAATGAATGCTTAAATTCGATTATTGAATAATTATAATCCCCTCCTCATTTTTGATTGGATAAAGTAAATCAACTTTAAAATATCGATCAAGTTAGTTTTGCTTATGCCTTAGTAACGAGAATTTTTAGTACAAGTAAATGAAATTAAAATAGTTACTAGCTAATAAAGATCAAGTTGAGACAATATTTAAAATACAAGTGATGAACTAGTATTGTGGTGAAGGAGAACACAGGTGAGAACAACCGAACTATACAGAGTTACTTGGTAAAATAGAAAAACCATACTATAATACTTAATTTGCAAAATGTTCAATAATTGTCTCGAAATTCATTGTTCTTGCATTTCCATACTAATTGCCTTCTATTCTCGCTCTCCCTTTCTTGATCTTCCCTAATCTTCTACTGCCAGACATTACATTCCTGACTTGCTTTATATTCTACTTATGTCAATATAAGTAGCATGCACCACAGTATTAGTGATGGCAATGGTTTGAGTTATTTTGTTGTTGATATTCAAGATTGACTTTTGATAAGACTTTAATGGAATATTTGCACCTTGAAGTAGGGGATTATTTCAGTCAATATACTATCATGTTATTAAGAATAGATAGATTGGAATTAGATTTAGAGTGTATGATTCTCATTTCATCCTATTTTAAACTTATTAGGCAGTTGAAATGAACGATATTGAATTGAAGTCCCGATGTCAATATCAACACTATGATACACATATATTCAGTTAACAAGTCTCGAATAATATGAAACGTAAATTTATCTACTTTTAACCGACGCATTATCTCAACAGATTTTGTTTATAAATTATTTGTTACACAGTTGTCAATAAAGAGAAGTGTAAGACGTATGCAATTTAGATAACCGAAGGTTGTATCGTTTCACAGTACAGCATTGTTGATTCAAGAGATGTTGTAATAGACACAATTTTTGTAAAGGTTAGATTACTCAGAAAAATGTAATGCATTTGGTGTGTGTGTGTGTGCAACATTTTAAAATAAAACCAGGGAAGACATCACTATTTATGATTCAGTGTTTTCTTAGTAGACAATTGATAGATTAGCTTTACGAAGTAAGGAGTTTGAAATTCTCTATGTATTTTTATGTATGAATAGCCTTAAACTAAATAACAATCTAATAGTTGAATTCATGAGTCGATGTAAGCTACATCATCATTGAAAACCTGGAATCACTAGACGATCATTTCGTCCTAGTGTTGTAACCCTCAGCAGTGCTGATCTATGATCCATATGAGGGACTCAAACGCAAAACCTTCGATCTCGTACACGAGCACTTAACCTCTAGACCATTGATCCGACATCTAACTATATTAATATTTAACTTCAATCAATCCATGAAATTGCTCAATTTTCCATCATTATCTTCAATGAGTAACTGATTCACACCTAACACAGTTGAACTCCACTCATCAACTCATGAATTCAACTATTAAATTACTGTAATCTTCACAAACTCCCATTCACATAACAATTATTGGAAAAAAAAACTTATACTACTATAAAAGATCCCTAAAATAATTTTAATGCAAATTGAAATGATACATTATGATAAAAATATTAGTAATAATAATAATGCAATGAAGATACTACTGATAATCCTCTTTTTTTTTATTTATCCCCAGTGTGATGATAGCGATTGTTATTGATGTTGGCATTATATGTATATAAATATTTGTGTGTCTGTGTGAGAGGGACTAGTTTCATTCCCAATTGTGTATTTTTTGTATATGCATGCGTGTATGTATGTATGTGTGTGTATGTATGTATGTATGTGTGTGTGTGTGTGTGTACATACACACATATGCTCAAATGTGTGGGTTTAATCCAAATATTGAGTAAGGTTGATAATACATATATATCTATATCTATATATCTATTACATAATAATCCACATTATTACATTAAAGACAAAAGAATAAATTTATGAACAAAACATAAGAAAAACAATTGAAAACATAAAGAAAAGGAATTTTTTTCAAACAAAAAAAAGAGAAAAAAGAAAAACTTTTTTTTCGTTTTGCAAATGATGTAATCATGAATAAAGATTTTCTTTCTACTATCTCGCATAGTGATAATAATAATAATAATCATATAGTTAAACGTTTTAACATGGATACAAATATCTTAACCGAATGAATGAATATTCAAGAGACAATTACGTATTTATATAGTTTTATTATTATCAATATTGACGAAGATAAATAAAGAAATAAGAAAAGAAAAGAAAAGAACGAAAAAAAAAGAAAACATGATTAGTATTATGATTCTATGTATACTATACATATACTACTTTCATTTGATTATATTACTTATTTAAGATGAATAAAGAATAAAGTAGAAAAATGAAAGAGAACTACTTGTTCACACTTATCTTTATGCAATAAAACATACATGTACTTTTTTCTTTTTTCTTTCTTTTTTGTTCTTGTTTTGCATGCAGACAGATAGGTATTTGTGTGCAAATGAAATACATACTGTGAAAACAAAGTGAATAAAATAAGAATAACAGAATAATGAGACTTTATCACAATTATGAGGTTAATAATAATAATAATAATGAACAAGGTTTAGAAATAAAACTAGAACAAGAAAGGAAACAGGATTGATTTTTAATCTGTAGACTATTCTGTCTCGTGTTTGTATCCATGTGAATAATCATAAAGAGAAAAGAAAAAAGTAAAACGACTAATCGTCAATGACAAATTAAAAGAAGGTAAAATAAGAGGAGTTAAACAGAAGAAAAGAAGTGTGAATAAATACAATAGCTCAATGATATTTATTATAGAATATATACATAGTTTATTGTAGAATATACTAATGAAAAACTTAGACCCTGGAATAGTGAGCTATTTCCATCTAATCATTAATACTTCTAGATTGATTAACAAAAAAAAAATAGAATCAGAATGGATTTTGTGGAGAGTTTTAGAAATTCCAAAAGTTGAAATCATGAGTCAGTTGAAGCTAGACCACCATTGAAAACCTGGAAGCACTGGACGGCCGTTTCGTCCTGGTATGGGACTCCTCAACAGTGCGCATCCACGATCCTGCACTGGTGAGCAGTCCCATACCAGAAAAAAAATAGAACTTATGTAATGGTATATTTGAAGCGATTAAAAGTTCATCTAGTCTGAGAACGGAACAAAAACTCTATGACCAAAGACTAATAAGCTAAATATTACGATACGACCAAGACTTGCTAACTAGAGAGAGAAGTACAAGTTTAAAATGGGGAAATATATTCCGTAAGCAGTCAGAAGCACAAGCAAATGTATACATACAGCATAAAATTTTCCTTGGGAAGCGTTAAAAAGTAGCCTACTAAAAGATACAATGAACCAATAGCGTTTAAGATTCTCCCAAGTGGGAAATACGATATGAAGAATAGAAGTTTGTGCTGACAATGTCGTTCAGAAGAAGAATGATGAAAACTCCACGACTAAACCATCCAGCTTAGAAAACAAAACTCTATCAAGGTAAAGAGTTTCCATGAAAAATCAATGTGGCTTCATATTTTTCAAGTTTACTAAACATCTAGTCATCATCATCATCATAATAATAATGTTTGATTACAGTAAAGAATATTCATTGATAAAATATGGAATACTTCAAACAAAATTCCTGGTTTACAAACATCAAACTTGTGAAAATCCAATACAAAGAAAACATACGTGTTGAAACATTTTAAATGGTGATTATTTACAGTTCATATTCGTCTGTGAATGTTTGCGAGCAGTGTCGCTTTCAAATTATCATTCATAGTATAGTAAGTCCAGTATGTAAAATTTTTGTTCAGTAATTTCAAATGAGGGACATTCATTTTTATAGACCTGGATTTTAGTTTTGATGGTTAAACCCATGAGTCGGTGTAAATTAAACCACCATTGAAAACATGGACGTATTAGATGGTTGTTTCGTCCTAATATGGGTCTTCTCAGGCTTGTGCACCCATAATTTCGCATGCGGGACTCGAACATAGGATATTCGGTTTCGCGTGAACACTTAACTTCCGGACTATCGAGCCGGCGTCTACTGGTGTTAATGTCTTTAGTGTTGGTACCATTTTGTCACTTAATGTTTATTAATCATCCTATTTACTAGTGTAGCTTTGTATATTGCTTTTTCTCAGCACTTTATTCATTCGTATCCATCATTGTTCTGTATTATTCTTTCTTGGTATTTTAAAGAAATATTGCATTTTGTATTGTGTAGGATAACAAGAGCTCTACCTGTAAATGGAAGACTCTTTAATGTTGTTATGTGTTTGTAATTAGTTGGGGGTGGCCAAACCAAAACGTGGAATCAGTCCACAAAGTAACTAACTTGTTTTCTTAGCCACGTCGGTAGATGCAGACCACTTGGTTGGGGTCTGCGTGACTACCGTATTAAATGGTTAGAGACTCTGGGTGACGTGACTCAGAATCGATCACAATGGCGTAGATGTGTACACCCTCTGTCTTCCCTTAAACTCACTTCATTTGTTTTCTACAAACTAATTCTTTCTTCATGTACTATATCCTTATATGCAATCTTTGTTTCATATATTACCACCATTGACTTAACTCCTTCTATGAATCCGGTGTCCATCTTGTTGTGTTAATGAGGTATGGCAACTTGGACCGATGCATATATGTGCCTGGTCCTACGTTGTAGCTGACTGACTGAATGACTATGTTTGTAATTACTAGATAGAATTTTTCAATTTTTGTAAACAATTCACAGATACTATTCAGTCAAACTTCAAGTTATCCGCTTCATCTATAAATATATCTACAGTTTCGCAAAACGAATTACAAAAGATAATTGAAGACTCAATAAAGTACGATACACACAATTCATTGGTGTTTGCTTAACGATGAATCTATGCAAATATCCAAGTGCTGTAGGAATTCAATTGCAAACTGAATACCCCAATGGTAATATCCCAAACTGGGAAACTCAATTGTCTTTATTTTAAATCGCACAGGGAGCATCATTTTTTTAAGGTCATAGGGATGCCTTATTGATGAGTACCAAGTAGTACGAAGCTCAAATAAAAAATTTTCCTGTCGACTATCGTCAATCGCCTGATATATCCTTCATAGCAACATAAAATTCTCTTAGTTTTTGTTAAGAAGTTGTATGCAGTGGTAATTTTTACCATGAAGGAAGTGAGAAGATCGTCATTAATTTCCATGACGGTTGGCCCAAGAATATCATTATCTTGAATAAAACTGGAATGATGAATCAATTAAAGTCTAGTCAACGGTTACTAACTAACTGATCTGTTACTCCGTGTGAATAATGTAGTTCTACACGAGATAAGTTATTGTTCAAATAGTTCTTTAATACTAACATCGTCCATCCTGACAAAGATCCAAATTCTGAGAATAAATATAAATTTCGTTGAAATTTTCACATGTAACTAATTGATGAATACCAAATAATATAAAATCTATGTCAACTAAGGCTTTCTATCGATCACCTTCAACAAATCAACATCGTGGATGCGTAATGCTGAGGAATCCCATACTGGGACGAAACGGCCGTCCAGTGCTTCCAGATTTTCCATAGTGGTTTATCTTCAATTGACTCATGATTTCAACTATTGCAATTACTATACATTGAGTTGATTATTGGCTTATATTAGTTGACTTATGAAGCTAATGATGTGCATGCGTTATTACACTTATAAAGCAATTACCATGCATTTACTGAATTTGGAATTGTTGGGTGTTTTTTTTCCCAAGACCTATAATAATCTGTTGCTATTTCATTATTATGCATAACATGTAAATAGTGAAATGATTAAACAGGTGTGTAGACATAGTCTTTATCTAGAATTTCCTATGGTTTTTCTTTCTGACACTTATTTTCGATTCATTTCTCTCATTTTCTTTTTCAAGCAGAACAAACATTGAATTGTGTATGACAGGTTATAATGGAGATTGTTACTTTTCGTGATACTCAAATGTTTCATGACTGGTTATATAATCACTTATTGTTTAATTGAGTTATAAGTAGAAACACATTTATGTAGACAGATATAAGTGATTATAATGAAAGATACAGTACAATTCGGAATGGGAATTTATGGATAATTTAAATAGTTTTAATAATTAAATTCATGAGTCTACCTAAGCTAGACCACCACCGAAAACTTGGACAGCTGTTTTGTTACAGTATGAAACTCCTCAACAGTAAGCACCCACAATCTTACAGCAAATTCATCAGCTAATAAGAGAATGGATTAATAATCGTATGGTTGAAACTCATTTCAGAAGAGAAACACAACCAGAACAAACATTCAAACAACAACCACACAGTTATGTATAAAAACTAATCATCTTTCAAGTCAATAGAAGAAAGTACTAGAGACAACTGTAGGTAAATTTTAATAGTTCTCTTCTCTTTGAAGTACATGCTGATAATGTTGTTCAGGAGAACAATGTATGTTTCATAACCCAATCTTTCAGATTAGAGATTACAACACTTTCAACAGATGGGTGCTTCATTGATGTTATAGTGTCGCACTTAATTAGAGACTAGAATGAAATTCCTAGTTTTATTAGGTTCTACAGGCTTTATATGTTATATGATATCACCTCTTCAACAGTAATTTCCTCAATATTACAATAAAAAAACAGAAGCAAAACCAGATTTGAATAAGCGATTTTTCATACACTCCGAAGAAGTTACAGTGTAATATAGAGAGTGTATTCATACAGTAAAAACAATGACCGTTCGAGTATGTACTGAATTAACAAATTAGAAGAAGTAACCAGTCAGACAATAACCGTAATCATTTGATAATTATGAAAGGTAGGTTATCATTGACTCGATTTTATTCGTCAGAATTACAACTCATTAAAAAAAGAAGCAATCAGATAAATTGATGGAGCTCCTAGAAGGTGTAGATCATTGGTTCTATTCAATAGTTTCCTACGTCATTATTGATTCCTTCAAATTTTCAAGGAATTTTCAGTATGGAGCTGTGAAGATTGTTGAATATAATTGAAATAACTAAGTGACCTAAATTAGACAACTGCTGAAAGCTAAGAACAACCGTTTAGCTGTTTCTTCCTAGTTAGTGACTGCTTAATTGTGAGCACCCATTATTCTATCTAGGATTAAATTCATAGTCTTCAAATAACTTAATGATAGTGGATATTCTTTCCATCAAATTTTTTTGTTTAAAGTAATAGCAGCATATCTACAATTAAACAATATCTGCGACTCAGAACAATTGTCGTCAAGCCAAAACCAAAGTCAGAATTTTCAATACAAATATCAAAACAGTTCTACTCTATGGGGCGGAAACTCGGAGAACTATCACAACCATCATCCAGAAGATACAAGTGTTTATTAACAATTGTCTACGCAAAATACTTCAAACACCATTAGCAACAACCTACTGTAGGAGCGAATAAACCAGATCCCAACGGTGGAAGAAATCAGGAAGAAGTGCTGGAATTGGATAGGACACATATTGAAGAAACCACCCAACTGCGTCACATGTCAAGCCCTCACTTAGAATCCTCAAGGTCAAAGGAGAAGAGAAATACCAAAGAACACATTACACCGGGAAATAGAGATAGACATGAGAAAAATGAACAAGAATTGGATGGAATTAGAAAAGAAGTCCCAGGACAGAGTAGGTTGGAGAATGCTGGCCAGCGGCCTATTCTCCATTGGGAGTAACAGGCGTAAGTAATTGTTATCATACAACTAATATGTAATTGATCCAAAGATTGATTAAAAAACAAACTAAACTAAACTAAACAGATTGATAGTTCATGATGTTTCTTGGTTTTCTTTTTGAATTATAACACAATTCAAATCCTTCTTTTTAGTACCGGTTTAATGATTTAATATAATTAATTTTTGTTTTATTAAAATGTTTGTAAAACAAACACATTGAACATTGTACATGATGAATTGAATTCATTTCATAATTCAATGATATTCAATGTTACTTTCTCACTTTCGACATGATTCAATCTTATAAAACTGTTTCCCTTTTTTTTTTCTTTCTTTAAGAAACAAGCAAATATTTCAACTGATAAACATAATTATCAAGAGGGGGTGTAGTGTGGGGTAGGGTAGGGTAGGGTAGGGTGGGTTGGGGTGGGGTGGGGTGCGGGAAATGTTTGTTTTAGTTTAATTCCTTGAGTTTTAATAGAAAACAGAAACACTTTTTCCATCATACACCTATGTGTTGTTTTACTCTTTTACATTTTGATGGAGTTTTGTTCCACCTGAGTTACAAATTTTCCCCATCAACTCTTTTACATGTAAAAAAATATACAAACATTTTTTTTTCGTTTGCTTGAAAAAAAGAGATTCTATTTTTAATCAAAGAATTATTTATTTCATTAGTTGAAATCATAAGTTAATTGAAACTAGTCCACCATGGAGAATTTGGAAGTACTGGACGGACATTTCGTACCATTGTAGGAGTCCTCAGTAGAGTGCATCTACAAATTCACGTATACATATATCTATTAGAATCTCTTGTTTCTGTGTGGGTGAGGATAATAAAGATTAGTTGTTTGCTTAGTCAGATTGTAGTGTGGGTTACTTATATCTACATAAGTAGTATATAACAGTGGTCAGGCATAGAATGTAATTCAACAGAAGATCGAGAAGGAAAGAACAAGAACGGAATGCAATAGGTATGAAAATGCATGAACAATGGACTATGAGACAATCGACTGATATTTGCAAAATGAACAGTGAAGTTTGAGACGACAGATTGATATTTTACAAATTAACTATTTACTATATGGTTCTTAGATTTTATTGAGACGCTCTGTAATTTCATTGGAAATACATTCGATTGTTTCCACTCGTATCCTTGTTCACTACATGATTAGTAGATAGTCTGTCAGCCGTTAGATGAGTGTTATATTCTCCTGTCCTTATTATCATTCTTATTATCGATTGATTTTGTACTGTGTCGGTTTTCAGTGTGGAAATATATTTACGTTCTAATCAGGCTAATCATGTGTTCTTTATCTTCTGAGTTGTGTTGAACTCCTGTAGAATAGACATTGAGAGGGAATCTAGCGTAGATATTCGTCTAACATCCCATTCTTATAAACGTGGAAAACTGAGCATTATAAAAGTTCCCTTATTTGCCACAAAGTTTGTTATTAAAAAGATTTTTTTGAAAATGTTTTTTTTTAATTTTTAAAAGAAACACACCAATGCAACTGACAGTAGTTATGTAACCATAACTTATAATGTCCGTATATATATATAAATGGATATAAGATCATATGTTCATTAATGGGTACGAACAAAATGCTTTAGAATCATAATTACATAATGGGTTTAAATGACTTAAATTAAAGGGTTTGGTTGGAAGTTATATTGAAGACACATTAGTATAGTATAGCAAGGGTGTATATAAATTTAATAGACTAAATAGTGTAAATGTATATACCTTATGTAAGTGAACACATGTCACAACGTTGATTGTGACAACAGCTCAAACGGCCAGAACTGGGTGATTACATAATGAGTAAACGCTGATAGCAATAAAATGAGTTTTTGAGCTCAGTTAATGAAATAAGATTAATAATCTACAAGGTATTTGAAATAATACTCAGTGATATAATGGTTGAGATCATTAGTCAATTGAAGCTGGACCATCATGGAGAACCTGAGAGCAATGGAGTGCCGTTTCGTCCTATTGTGGGACTTCTCAGCAGTGCTCATCCATAATGACCGCCTTACAAAATTCGAACCCAGGACTTATCAGTTTCAATTGTGAGCGCTAAACCTGTAAACTACTGAGCCGGAATCCAACGGTGTTAATGTCTAATTTCAATCAATCCAAGAAATTGAGAGATACATCCAACATTGTCATCAGTGAGTTACTATCTCACAACAGACCCGATTGAACTCCAGTGATCATTGATTGTCACTAGATCTGCAGGAAATATCTCTTGAAGCCATTCACTGTGATGAATAATATGAAAAGGGGTGTTTTGTGGATATTACAGTAATTTCAATAGTTGAGTTCATGAGTCATTTGAAGTTACACCACTACGGAAAACCTTCTTATGAATCCCATACTCTAACAAAACACCATTCAGTGCTTCTAGGTTTTCCATAGTGATCTGGTAACTACTAAATTGGTAGATGTTTATCTTAAATTCTATGTTATTTGAATGAATCAACTAACTAACTGATATTTCTAACATTATTATAACTATAATATGAACAAGTTTAATTGGTTTGAATTATTTTTTTCATTTGACTGGATCACCAAGATGTCAACATATGAAGGGAAGCACGCGGTACAGTCGACATCTAGGATGAAACTGAACGATCTAGATTTCGCAGATGATCTGGGTCAACAAAAAATGCAGGAGAAAACGATCACTGTAACAGCTGTCTCAACATAAGTTGGTCTCAACATACCTAAAAGGAAAAAGTACGATTCTCTGACATGAAACAACATGCAACAATCGAATCACAGTGGACAGAGAGGCTTTAGAAGATGTAAAAACCTTCAAATATCTGGTCGGCATGATTGCTGAACACGGTGGATCTGATGCAGATGTGAAGGCGTGGATCAGTAAAGCAAGAACAGCATATCTACAATTGAAGAATATCTGCAACTCAAAACAACTGTCTGTAAGGCAACACCTAGGTCACAATTTTCAATAGAAATATATAGACTGTTCTACTATATGGAACGGAAACTCGGACAACCACGAGAACTATCATCCAGAAGATACAAGTGTTTATCAACAATTGTCTACACAAAATACTTCAGATCCGTTGACCGGACACTATCAACAATAACCAACTGTGGGAGAGAACAAACCAGATGCAAGCGGATGAATAAATCAGGAAGAAATGCTGGAAGTGGATAGGACACAAATTAAAGAAAACACACAACTGCATCACAAGTGAAGCCGTCACTTGGAATCCTCATGGTCAAAGGAGGAGAAGTGGAAGACTAAAGAACACATTACACTGAGAAATGGAGAAGAACGTGAGAAGAATGTACAACAATGATATTGTTTTAAAAAGAACAATGAAAGTTCCTTGACCAAACTATTCAGCTAAGAGGATAAAACTTCATCAAATTCCATTGTTTATTATTTATTAGGTCTATCAAACTGGAACTCAATCCATTTACATACCATTTTTTTAAATTTAATTTATTAAGCTACATAATACTCATTAATGTTTACATAACAACAAAAATACCAATGGTTATCATCATCATCATAATTTAGTAGACTATTCTGTATTTCTATTACATTAGTTGCATAATAATAGGGAATAGAAGTATATATATTGCCAGTAAAGATTCCTTTTTCTTTTTTGTTTCGATGGGTTTTACAACAAACAGTTAACCAACACATGAATTATGTTCAATGTAAGCATACTACTGTTAATTATACTTTACTATTGCATATGTTACTACTACTACTACTGTTAATACTGATGCAACTACTACCATTATAGATACCATTATTATTATTATTATTATTACCATTACTACAAATAATAGTAATATCATTAAATCACTCTTCACACAATATTGTAATTCTTGTCTTTTATCTCTTAATCAACAGAAAAAGAACAGTTTCATTATTGACCTTTTCTAATATTTCCTTTTCACCTTTTTTCTTCCCTCCCTCCCTCTCTCTGTCTCTGTCTCTCATTAAAATTTATTGATTATATTGATCTCCATGTCTTCTATGGTGTGTTTTCTTTTTTATTGTTGACTTACATAGATACCATCATACTTTTTATGATCATTTTGAATTTGTTTTAATGTTTCATCATTATTGTTACTATTGGAAACTATAGCAGTGTATAAAAGTAGTGTTATATATGCATATGGTATATACATAAATCTATATGTTCAAGTTGTGTATATAGAATTAAAACAAACACATTTATTCAATAACCAATTATAGTAGTATTATTTGTATAAAAAATAACTTGTAATTATTTAATGAATTGACTTGTTCGTATTACTTACTACTTATATACGTCTGTTACTTTCAATGGAGAATAGGCCGCTGACCAGCATTCTCCAACCCACTATACCTCACTCTTCCTTCCTTTCTAGTTCTATCCAATTGTTGTACATTCTTCTCACGTTCTTCTCCATTTCTCAGTGTAATGTGTTCTTTAGTCTTCCACTTCTCCTCCTTTGACCATGAGGATTCCAAGTGAGGGATAGACTTGTGATACAGTTGTGTGTTTTCTTTAATTTGTGTCCTATCCACTTCCAGCATTTCTTTCTGATTTATTCATCCGCTTGCATCTGGTTTGTTCTCTCTCACAGTTGGTTGTTGTTGATAGTGTCTGGTCAACGGATCTGAAGTAGTTTGTGTAGACAATTGTTGATAAACACTTGTATCTTCTGGATGATAGTTCTCGTGGTTGTCCGAGTTTCCGTTCCATATAGTAGAACAGTCTATATATTTCTATTGAAAATTGTAACCTCGGTGTTGCCTTACAGACAGTTGTTTTGAGTTGCAGATATTCTTCAATTGTAGATATGCTGTTCTTGCTTTACTGATCCACGCCTTCACATCTGCATCAGATCCACCGTGTTCAGCAATCATGCCGACCAGATATTTGAAGGTTTTTACATCTTCTAAAGCCTCTCTGTCCACTGTGATTCGATTGTTGCATGTTATGTTGTATCGGAGAATCCTACTCTTCTCTTTTATATATGTTGATACCTACTGTTGTAGAGTTTGCTGGTACACTGATCGTCTACTCCTGCATTTGTTATTGTGTATGCGATAAAAGAACCAGATATGTCTTAAATCTGGCTTTAATCAATTTCTCTATATGAAAAGTTTATTAAAGAAGGTAATCATTGAATAGATTGCATGACTTCTTTCATCATTTTCTTTCCTCATTAAATCAAATCATCATTATCATTAATAAACATTTACACTGATTATTATGATTATGATTATGATTACCATTACCATTACCATTCCTGTTACTATAATGATGATAATGGTGATGAAGAAGAAGAAGAGAGGAGAAAGGATCATTGAATGTTTTCAAGTTGAAAGGAAATAAGATTGAATTGTTAGGTGAATGTTTAAATTTCAATTCATGTTCATGAATTTTTCTTTTTCTAATTATTCATTTATCATTTTTTTGTCATTCTATATAGTGTCCCTCTTATTTCAATCAGTATCGTTGCGTGATTATATCAGGTTGTTTGATTGAAAGTAGTAAAACGAAATTAATGACTTTAGCCAATTGCCAGTAAAATATATGATCCTTTTTTATATAAGAAAAAACACATTCATACTACTTATGTGTAGCTAAGTATTGTGAACACAAATTATATCTATCGCTCAATTTCGTGGATTAGATATCAACGCAATTAGTCCTGGGTTCGAATCCCTCTAGGTGGGATTGTAGGTGCGCACTGTTGAGAAGTCACATACTATGACGAAACCGCCATCCAGTGCTTCCAGGTTTCCTATAGTGATCTAGCTTTAACTGACTTATCATTCCAACTATTGAAATTAATTTTTGATTGAAATCATGAGTAAATTGGAGCTAGACCACCATGGGAAACCTGGAAGCACTGAACGGCCGTTTCGTCTTAGTATGGGACTTCCAGGTCTTCCATAGTGATCTAGTTCCAATTGACCGATGATTTCAATCAAAAACTTGACAATCTCCACAA
This sequence comes from Schistosoma mattheei, assembly GCA_944470405.2. Lineage (NCBI taxonomy): Eukaryota > Metazoa > Platyhelminthes > Trematoda > Strigeidida > Schistosomatidae > Schistosoma > Schistosoma mattheei. The sequence continues at coordinate 88,341,051 of OX103947.1, read as the reverse complement.
CCTCTAAACTGATATTAAAATTACTATCATGTTCATAAAATCCCCTTCTCATACAAATCATATTTATTTATTTATTTGAACACATATATATTGGTACAGGAGTGCGCCAAATATATATGCGCCACAAAAAACAATGCGAATTTAAGAAGAAAAAGAAAAAAGTGGGGAACGTAAAAAAAAGATATAAAAAAGACAATAACGAAGAGATTGGTGTAAGGTAGTGTAGTAATAATAATAGTAATAATGAGGGAACAGGTTACAATCAGAAGAAATCTTTCAGGTAAGGAGACACAACCACTTTTTATGAAGAAAGTAAAAGAAGGTTACAGCAGGATCGCCACTGGCTTCTATTCTGAGCCATATCTGATAACGTCTCTAGCCACTGTGTAGCACCATCTCTCGGACCCCAACCAGGGAGTCGTGAAGGACCAACACAAGCCAGTCCTTTGCAGCTTTCTTTCATGCCACGACACCATGTCATGCACTGACCACCTCTCCGCTTCTTCCAACCAGTCCCAGAGTCGGCAAATAATGCACGACGTGGAATTCTCTGGGACGACATTCGGAGAACATGTCCAAGCCACCGAAGTCGGTGTTTCAAGATGGTGACACCAATTGATTATCATCTCTGTGCCCGAACACACGATGCCGAACCTCTGCATTACTGACATGGTGTTGCCACTGAATGTCAGCAATCCTTCGGAGACAGCGATGATCGAACACAGAGAGTCGTCTAACGTCCTCAACTCGGAGAGGCCAGGTTTCACAAGCATAGAGCAAAACTGCTCTCACCGACGCGTTGTAGATCCGACCTTTTACAGCCAGACTAACATCACGAAGGCGCCAAAGGTGGCCCAGATTGGCATAAGCCGCTCTGGCTTTCACTATTCGTGCATTGATCTCATCACTCACACCCCCACCAGCACTTATGCAGCTACCCAGATACACGAACTTCTCGACTACGTCTATCTGCTCACCATCCAGGGTGAGTACAGGATTGGAATCCTGCCAGTCTTGTAGAAGTACTTTGCACTTCGAAGGTGCAAAGCACATACCATACCTACGGACACTGATTGCCAACTGATTAAGTGCGGATTGCATGCCTTGGGCATTATCGCACAGTAAGACAATATCGTCCGCATACTCAAGGTCGAGAAGTCTTTCTCCAGGCAACAGATCCACACCACCATTACTTACATTCATCAGAGCTGTTTCCAGAATGTCATCGATGGCAAAGTTGAAGAGGAATGGTGAGATTGGGCAACCCTGCCTAACCCCACTGCTCGAATGGAACAATGGAGAGAGGTGGTTGTATGCCCTCACTCTGCCTGAGGTGTTTGTATATAGGGCTTTTAGGATGTTAATAAACTTCTCAGGCACACCCTTCTTCAATAGACAATCCCAGAGAACAGTCCTGTCCAACGAATCGAAGGCAGCCCTGATGTCAAGAAACACTACGATTGTTGGCCTTTGAAAAGTATGGCGGTGTTCTAACATTTGGCGGAGGGTGAAGATATGATCAATACATCCTCGACCAGAACGAAACCCAGCCTGCTCCTCGCGAGTCAATCTTTCTCGGGTTTTGAACAACCTACGAAGTATGACGGAAGCCAATAGCTTGGACGCAATCGGAAGTAGACTTATCCCCCGATAGTTGTTACAGGAACGACGTGAACCCTTTTTAAAGATAGGGACAACTATCGACTCATTCCATGACGTTGGTACACTCTCTAGTTCCCAAACCTTTGTAAACAACGTCGTCAATTCCTTAGTCAAAAAGTCACCACCATCTTTAAAAAGAGCCGGAGGTAAGTCATCTGGGCCAGGTGATTTGTAACGCTTCAAGAGTTGGAGTTCCTTGCGGACTTCCTCCTCGTTTGGTGGATCAGTCGTCACCGGCCATGGAGGGCAGGACAGTCTGACCGATGTTGCCGGAGCAGCAGGCCAGTTGAACTGCCCTTCGAAAAATTCTGCCCATCGTCCAAGACGTCGATGGATGTTAGTGATTGGCATCCCATCATCCTCGCAGATTGTTTCACTCACACCAGACTTCTTGCTGCCAGTGGCTCGGATGAGCTGGAAGAGCTTCCGGTAGTTACCAGATGCAGCTGCTGCTTCCAGCTCATTAGCACGCTCCGACCACCAGGCTTCTCGGTCCTTACGCAAGCTTTGCCTAATTTCCTTACGTAACTACACGTACACACGAGCAGATGCAGATGAAGACAGCCAGTGTAGCAGCAGTCTCTGCATCAGTAGGCCTCAGCATACACAAAGGGAAAACCAAAGTCCTCAAATTCAAAGCGGATAACAGCAATCCAATCACTCTTGATGGCGAAACTCTGGAAGATGTAGAATCCTTCACATACCTGGGAAGTATAATCGATGAACAAGGAGGTTCAGATGCAGACGTAAAGGCGAGTATTGGCAAGGCAAGGGCCGCATTCCTTCAGTTGAAGAACATATGGAAGTTAAAACAACTTTCAACTAATATCAAAGTGAGAATCTTCAATACGAACGTCAAGGCAGTTCTACTGTATGGAGCTGAAACTCGGAGAACTACAGCAACCACAATCAAGAAAGTACAAGTATTTATAAATAACTGTCTACGCAACATACTCAACATTCATTGGCCGGATACCATCATCAATAGCCTTCTGTGGGAGAGAACAAACCAACTTCCAGCTGAAAAAGAAATTAGGAAAAGACGATGGAAATGGATAGGACATACATTACGCAAATCGTCAAACTGCATCACGAGACAAGCCCTAACTTGGAACCCTGAAGGGAAGCGAAAAAGATGAAGGCCTAAGAACACATTGCGTCGGATAATAGAAGCAGATATGAAAAGGATGAATTACAACTGGACGGAGCTAGAAAGGATTGCCCAGGACAGGGTTGGATGGAGAATGCTGGTGAGTGGCCTATGCTCCTTCACGAGGAGTAACAGGTGTAAGTAAGTAAGTAAGTAACATCTTTCGTTTATGGTCAAACTCACGGTCACTCGGAGTAGACCGACGGGTTTCAATGAGTTGTAGGGAACCAGAGAGACCCAGTGCTTATAAGCGGGACGTTTTGCGAACCCACAACTGACTGTACCCGCCATTTTCATGGCGTCATGCAATTGCAACCAATGCTCATCTATACTTTTCGGTGGTATGGTTACTAGCCTAGAAGCTAGCTGGATTCGATACTTACTTGCAACAGGAGTTGCAATCAACTTGCTGACATCAATCCTTTGATGGCGATCACTTCGTTGTCCACTGAAAAGTATGGTGAGATTGGCGCAGACCAAGGCATGGTCAGAGTCCAGATAGGTACTCCAAAAGGAGCGGCAGTCTTGTACACAACCACGCCAGCGGTAGCTGATCGCGATGTGATCAATCTGAGTCCAGGCTTGGGATGCAGAGGGGGGACGCCAGGTGGCACATCGGCGATGACTGTGCTGAAAGTTAGTGCTAGCCAGAAATAGGTTGTGGTCTGTGCAAAGTTGCAGTAGACGGTCCCCGTTATCTGTCTTGCGAGTAACAAGTCCCCATCGGCCACCTAAACGACCCTCCTCTGTGCCTAGACGCCCGACCTGAGCATTCAAGTCTCCGGCTAGTACTACAATATCTGTCGAACGCACTTTCTGAAGAAGAACAGATAACTGGTGGTAAAACTCATCCTTGATTGCATCCGGGCTGCAATCTGTCGGGGCATAGGCGGAGATGACGAAAAGACATCGTTTCTCACTCCGATTTCTTCTCACTTTGATGGAACTTTCTAATCTAACAGCACATAACCGACTGTTAATGGGGGTCCAATTGACTAGTGCTGCCTCAGCTCTAGCGCTTAGTGCGACACCAACGCCAGCAAGACCAGACGAAGATGCCACAGGGTCCCCGGATAAGCGCACGTAAAACAAGCTTTTCGAAGCGATAGATGACGAGCGAATTTGTAGTACTTCGCCAGAGTCTTGAATACGGGTCTCGGATAGACAGCAGACATCGATATTAAGACTTTCCAAAGACATAGCCAGCCCTATCTGTTGTCCGACCTGCATAAGTGTGCGAACGTTGAAGGCAGCCAGTTTGAATGGTGCACGTGGTTTCAGAAACACTGCTTTAGTACTCGTATTCGGTGGTAACATACAATTTTCAACCAAGCAGTGACTCGATAACGTTTAGATAGAGCCGGATTCACACCACAGACGAGCTGCTGTATAAGTCGAAAAATAAGTATACACAGAGTGGGAATAAAAGAGGGTGAATAAATGACGTAGTAAATAATAATAATGATAATAATAGCAATAATGATAATTGAATCATTTGAATGTTCGTCGAAGCAAGAGAATTAGTTTCCATGATCATAGACAGTTCAGTTCATTAATTGCGTGTGGGCTGCGATACTGCCCAGGTGCCCAGACCGAAGCAGGTGGTTATCTTAGGGGGCCATACCCCGGGCCTTTGACCTAAAGGTCTAACCCACAAGGCAGTGGAGCATCGTAAGGAGATGCAGTCCCATGGTAGCCGGTGACCGAAAATTGGTTCGTACTCCATTTGTTCCCGCAGGATACTGGTGCCCATGTGCACCATTGGTTTGGGGTCCGGTTAAAGCGCCGGACATTTGCTTTTCGTCCTCTCGATTTCGTAAACAAACCCTCGCCACGAGTAGACAGTGAGTAGGACTTCGTTGGCAGAGGCTGTATACGCGTGGCCGTGTGAGAGTATTTCGAGAGGGAGGGCGATCCCACCCCGCTCTCGGCCATACCAGGGCATTTGGGGGCAAATTATATCCTTTAAATCATATATAATAGTTTGTAGATATTATAAGTAAATTTGATTGAACCTAGTTGATATATGATGTATCGTATGTGAAACGCTGAAACATTTGAAATTCCCGATGAAACAAACCATGAGGACCGCATCATTCAATCCCTTAACACGAACTAAAGAAGTCATAAGAATACATTTTTCTGCTCAAAGCTTTAGTTAACTATAGTTCTATACAAACGATTCCATTGAAAATGGTGTTATCTCTATAGTAAATAATCCAAATATAAGATCTCTTCCTGTTATGACTTTATGTCCGGCTTTTTATCACGTGATTTATCTACTAATCAAAATATGACCTATACAATCTTCGCACTGTGCCAAAACCAATGACGTTCGACCGGTATGAGCAGCCTAGCGTCTTATTTGATCCTATGTCTGCCTAGCTTGGCCACTTGAGTCCAGAACACCAATACCAGCTCCCACTATGCGAATCGAATCGAATCATTTATTTCAGACATACTGGGTTTATATATCAATCACACAGACCGCAACGCACCATAAAATAGGAAATAACATTTGTACACAATAAAGCCAAAAAGTGACTGTGGACGTGGGAGGCAGTAGTTAATAAACTGAACATAACTTAAGAACAGTAAATCGTACAATAATAAATAAAAGGTCAAAATAAAGCTTATCATAAGAGGAATATAAATATACATAATCTAATTATTGAATAGTTATATCATAAGAATGTATAGATAATATTAATCCATTAATATGTCTTAGAAGTTACTCGTGTTTTAATCTTCACTGGGATCTAACACTTCCCTAATTCAACAAACTTATATTCTTTTGTAGATGATAATGATTATACAATAATGAACTGATATTCAATATACATTTTATCCTTATTCATATTTAGATATTTTGTCTGTTATTCTGTCTATTTTCTATTTATTATTGACTGACTTTATTCAATTCAATTAATTCTCAAATCTCTCCGGGGAAATAGGGAAAAAACTAAAACTAAAACTAAACTTTTTCCATAATAATAATAATAATGATAATAATAATATGAATTGAACATGTAACGTTACTTTTTGTTTTCGCCGTTGTTGTCGTTGTCGTTGTTGTTGTTCTTGTTGTCATGACATTTATATTCTTGTGTAATTTACTCGAATGAGAGGAGAGAAGTCTATTTATTTATTTATTGAAACAGGTATATATATCCAAGTTTCTATGATTGTTACATGAATTCGAATCGATTTTTATTTGGGTGAGCGGGGGGGGGGGGAAAAGAAAGGGACTAACTAGTTTAATTTGCATATTATAACTTATATCATTGAACACATTAGATGATGAAAAAATCTAGTAATTTCTTTGTTTGTTTTTCTTTTATTACAAAGTAACTGGAATATAAGTTGAAGGTAAAAATACTTACTTACTTACTTACTTACTTGCTTGCTTGCTTGCTTACTTACTTACTTACTTACTTACTTACTTACTTACTTACTTACTTACTTACTTACTTACTTACTTACTTACTTACTTACTTACTTACTTACTTACTTACTTACTTACTTACTTACTTACTTACTTACTTACTTACTTACTTACTTACTTACTTACTTACTTACTTACTTACTTACTTACTTACTTACTTACTTACTTACTTACTTACTTACTTACTTACTTACTTACTTACTTACTTACTTACTTACTTACTTACTTACTTACTTACTTACTTACTTACTTACTTACTTACTTACTTACTTACTTACTTACTTACTTACTTACTTACTTACTTACTTACTTACTTACTTACTTACTTACTTACTTACTTACTTACTTACTTACTTACTTACTTACTTACTTACTTACTTACTTACTTACTTACTTACTTACTTACTTACTTACTTACTTACTTACTTACTTACTTACTTACTTACTTACTTACTTACTTACTTACTTACTTACTTACTTACTTACTTACTTACTTACTTACTTACTTACTTACTTACTTACTTACTTACTTACTTACTTACTTACTTACTTACTTACTTACTTACTTACTTACTTACTTACTTACTTACTTACTTACTTACTTACTTACTTACTTACTTACTTACTTACTTACTTACTTACTTACTTACTTACTTACTTACTTACTTACTTACTTACTTACTTACTTACTTACTTACTTACTTACTTACTTACTTACTTACTTACTTACTTACTTACTTACTTACTTACTTACTTACTTACTTACTTACTTACTTACTTACTTACGCCTGTTACTCCTTATGAAGCATAGGCCACCGATTAATTTTTGTTCATTCTTCACATGTCTTTCTTCATTTCTCGGCGTAATGTGTTCTTTGGTCTTCGTCTCCTCCTTTGGCAAAGTGTTATTCTAATCGTTATAAATTAATTCTTAGAAATAATACCAACACTACTGGGAATTAATTTGTCTCATATTTGAATCTCATATATTTACAAATATTTTACGTTGATTACATAACATGGTTGTGGTTGAACAATTTGGTGTTTTCTTGGAAATTATTCAGTTTTGAAATTGAATTCATGATCGTTGTACAATCACTGAATCAAATAGTTTTTTTCTCTTTCAGGAGAGCAAGTGTGACTGAATGAGTTTCATAAGAAATCATAGTGAATATTTTCAGCACGTAACAATGACTTCTATGATGTGTTTATTGATATAGAATAATAAGACGGAAGGTTTGTGGTGATTTCCTGAAATAGAGTGTGATGTACATTATGCACTGTTTTTAGGTAGTCAGGATGGTAGTGTATCTGAATCGGAGTTCGTGAATTGTAAAAGCGCGTTACCGCATAGACTACTAATTTTAAAAATTAAACGGTTCACATTGCTGGCCTCGCTACAATCACTTAAGACCAGTAATGGTACCTGCTTCATCTCTCTGGACAAAATTGAGAAATACAATTCAGTGCTTCCTACTAGAGCTCCCTGAGCTGCATAGATAAAGAACAACAAAAAATGAAAGGAAACTTCTTTTCAACTGTAAAGAACCGTCGATTAAGAGTTTCAGCAAAGTTTCAATGGAAAATTGAAGTTTTATTCTAAGGGATATTATTGTCAAATTATTCAGATGGAAACCAAACGATAAAAAACTTGTGTAACCGGATCAGATAATAAGTAACCTGATTCTGGTAATTCATAAACAACAACTCAACTTTTTGTATAAATTATCTTACTACTTATTATTGATAAGTAGCTCATCGGTAACCAATCATTTTTAGTAACTTGTAAGATGAGACCATAATTTACGGACGACCTTTGAGCGATGCCAAAGTGACCTTGAGAGTGTCTACCTAATTCATCATGAACTGACATCAGCCTAAGTGCCAAGAAGTTATTTGGACAAATGAGTGAGTGAATTTCGTACCAAAATCCATGACCTGTTATCCTAAATCTGATTGATTCGTCCATGAATTATAGTCTCGCCTTCAGCTCCGCTGTATTTAGAACATTTTGAGGTTTTACATATCTTAAACGACATTTCAGTTTTCTGGATAAACATGACCTTTTTCATTATACACTATAAATCTATTAAACGAGACAATTTGTTTCTAACTTATATTCGTTAATTGTCAGTGTTTCTATGTGGTAGAGCTGTGTTGTATTGTATAATTCATAGAATACATGATAGTTTGTATTTTATAATTTCTTGTCTATTCTTTAGATTAGACAGAGGGAAATAGCTATTTAATAAGTTGAGCATTTAAATACAAAATACCACATAAGGCTGATGATGTTAAAATGCTTCTTATTGAGATGTTGGCATGTAGTATAGATATATGGTACATTTGCTTTTAAAATATTTCCAAATCTATATAATTGTATGTGTATTTCTGAATCATCTTACTATGGATTAACTAAGAAATTGTAAATTGATTGGAGCTGAACTTTTACTATTAGGAGGCGAATCATTGTTTTGAATAATTTAGTATTCATTCGAAGATCTGAAAGTTTAGAATTCGACCCCACACCACATTGTTGAATGTATAGTTAGTTCTATGGGATCCTATAGTTGGATGAAAAAGCTAACCAGTACGTTCTGGATCTCAATGTTATCTTATATGGGATTAGTCTGTTTGAATATCTGGGTTAACTGTTCTTACCATCTAGATATTTCAACAAGTTATCTGTTTTCTTGTTTGTTTTAACAGATCATTATGTAAATGAATTGCACAAGTTATTCAGGTGCGTTTATGAAAAGTGTATAACATTTCGTTGTACAAGTTACAAAAGAGCCTAATCAGTGATATTGTGGTTGCTGGTAATATGCAGCGAAAAGATTGTACATTAATCATATGTTGATTCCTGAACTTCTGACATCTAATTCGCAATCACTCAATGATAATAATGTGAGGCGAGACTATAATTTATGGATGAACCAATCAGGTATAAGATAACTGATCTCGGATTTTGGCGCGACATTCATTTATTTATTTGGATAAATAGAGTTTTGATATTATAGCTGATATTAGTTCGTGATGAAAACCCTAAATCTTATTCTTAACCCTAAACATCAACTGTAAATAGGAATTCTGACTGCTTTATAACCCTCATTTAGTCATAATCAGTAGGTGTTCACCCTCAGGGTCACTTCAGCATCTCTCAAGGGTCGTCCATAAATTATAGTCTCACAATTGATTGATCACTGGGTGGTGACCAATGTCATGCGTGTCAAGTCCTTATTTAGTGCAGACCGAATTCTATCGACCATGTTGCAATGTGGTCACCACTCTAGGTGACTAGACACTGTGTGCACTATATATTGAGATTAGATGGTGGTTGGAGGTAGTCGACAGGAAACCCTGGACCCGGGTTTCGTGCTACTTGGCACTCGTCACCAAGGTGTGCCTGTAGTCTTGAGGGAACTGGTGCTTCCTGGCGGATCCGATCCCGTGTCACCCAGCTTCACAGTCAGAGATGTTACCACTGAGCTATCCGGTCCGCGACTGATCTCCTGTAGGACTGAGATGTAATCACAATTGATTGATCACTGGGTGGTTATCAATGTCATGTGTATCAGGTCCTTATTTATAGTTTTAAATCATAGTCTCACTTACTTTGACGGAGTTTTGTTCTCTGAGCTAGATAGTTTGGTCGTGGAGCTTTTATCATTGTTCTGAACGACATCATCAGTACAAACTTTAGGTAGAAGTGAAGTGTTCGAATTTCTTCACATATGTTTTAAAGGTCTAAAGGAGAAATTGTGAACCATATGTGGAGAAATTTGAACACCTCACTTCTACCTGAAGTTTGTACTGATGATATCTTTTAGAAGAAAGATGATAACTTCACGACTAAACCATCCAGCTTCAAAAACAAAACTCCACCAAAATCATCCAATTGAGCTACAAATCCCCTCTACCATCTCAAAATGATGATGATAATAATAATACCTACGAATTAAAAATTTATTCCAATAGTTGAAATCAACAGTCAATTGAAGGTAGACCACCATGGAAAACCTGCAAGCACTGGACAGCCGTTTCGTGCTATTGTGGGACTCCTCAGCAGTGCGCATCCACGACCCTGCCTCGCGGGATTGTCTACCTTATTTTTTTAAATCTTAACCATTCCAGTGATGTTCAATTCATTTTGTGATAAGGTCTAGTAAAACAAAACAAAAGAAAAAACAAACGCAAATAGGGAACATTGTTTATGTTATTTTAAAAACTATTATTATTATTAGTGACTATCTTTAAGAGGTATTTCTTGGAGTTTTGGTGAGAAGCATTGATCAATAGAATTCAATCGGGTCTGTTGTGATGGAGTAACTCACTAATGAAGTTGAATTTAGACATTAACACAATTGGATGCTGGCTCAGTAGTCTAGTGGTTAAGTAATTGCACGCGAAATTGATAGGTCCTGGGTTCGAATTTCGTGAGGCGGGATTATGGATGAGCACTGCCGAGAAGTCCCATACTAGGACGAAACGTCTGTCTAGTGCTTCCATGTTTTTTATGATCTCAACTATTGAAATTACTATAATATGCACAAAAAAACCCTTCTGATATTAATTAACATATGCACACTAAGAGGGTCTTCAAGAGGTATTTCTTGGAGTTCTAATGAGAAATAGTGACCAGTGGAGTTCAACCGGGTCTGTTGTGAAATAGTAACTCACTGAAGACAATGGTAGATGTGTCTCTCAATTTCATAAATTGATTGAAATTAGACATTAACACCGCTGAATGCCGGTTCATTGGTCTAGTGGTCGTGGATGAGCACTGCTGAGTAGTCCCCTACTAGGATGAAACGGCTGTCTAGTGCTTCCATGATCTCAAATTACTATAATATCCACAAAAAAACCCTTCTGATATTATTATTATTTACACTAAAATAGTATTGTTTAAAGAGATAGAAATAATTAGTGTTCAGCCCTTATAATGGTTACAATACTAGTTAATCATTAATTTGGATATTTAATAACTTAATTCTTTTTTGAAATTTAATCCTTATACGATTATATGATGTAATTTGTATTTCGTGTCATTGTTAGATTGATAGAATTGTTCGTAGCCTCTCCCGCTTCACGCTTCACAATATCATGGTTGATTTGATAAACTTTAGAGAAATTCATTAGAAACCAAATAATTCATAATGGATGAGTGATCATTAACTCTGTATGGAACCCTTCTGGGGTTATTGTCAGTTCCAAACATGAATAAAACAATAGGGTTGGATATCGGGTCAGTAGAAAACAACCATGTTAAAAGAAACTAACTAGAAGAATCATGAAAAGCGCTTAAGCTTTTCTTTAGGAGTTAAAGGATCTTCATTTAAAAGAGTTATGACGCTTCATTGGGAAGCAGAGATTCCTCAAAAAATCATGTGGCCGATGTTCCTTCTGAAAAGCAGAACAATAATTAACGCATCCATACATAATGTCTAAAAAATGGGAGAGAACGGGAGAACCAGTTATATGGCTGCGGAAATGGGGAAATACAATTTGGCAGTTCTCGAAGTAAGTGATACCCATTAGACCCAAGTTGGACAGAAACGGTTACACTCGTGAAAGACGCTGCTGTATACTGGTCACGAAGATAAAAATACTTGAAAAAGAGTTGCATTGATACTGTCAGAAGAAGCACTAAATGCACTTATAGGATGGGAATCTCATGGATCCGGGATCATCAAAGCATCTTTTAAAACTAAGTAGGGGGTTATGGCAAATTCTATCCAGTGCTACGCACCCACAAATGATAACTGTGGCGAAGACAAAGATCAATTTTATGAAAGGCTGCAATCGTTCATAGTGAAGTGTTCAAGAAACGACCTCACAATCCTGATGGGAGATCTAAACGCTAAGGTCGGAGTGGACAACACTGGGTATCAAGTCATACATAGAGGGCGGCTTGGGTGCATCTAAGCAATTTGGACCTCGTAGATGACCTGGCTATTCTATTCCATACACACTAACAAATGCAAGTTAAGACTACCACTGTAGCAGCAACCTTTACAGCAGTAGGTCGAAAAATTCACAAGCGAAAATTAGGATCCTAAACTACAACACAGTGAAAATCAACCTAATCACACTTGATGGAGAACCTTTGAAAGTAGTGGACACTTTCAAATATCTGGATAGCATTATCGATAAAAAAAGAGGATCCGATGCACACGTAAATGCAAGGATTGACAAAGTAAGGGCAGCTTTCCTACAGTTAAAGAACATATGGAACTCAAAACAACCGTCAACCAATATCATAGCTAGCGTTCTCAATACGAACATCAAGAAAGCCTTATTGTACAGAGCTGAAACTAGGGAACTACTATGACCATAATCTAAAATGTGCAGATATTCATAAAAAGTTGTCTACACATGATACTCAGTGTCCGCTGACTGGATACCATCTGCAACAGCCAACTATGAGAAAGAATAAATTTATTTCGATATGAAGAGGAAATTAAAGAAAGACGATGGAAGTGGATAGGACATACATCATGGAAATCACCAAACTGCACCACGAAGCAAGCGCTAACTTGGAATTTTGAAGGTGAAAGGAGAAGAGAAAGACCAAAGGACACATTACGTAGGGAATGAAAGTCAGACATCAAGAGAATGAACTTCACTGGACAACAACTGGAAAGGAGAGTAGGAGGCAGAATTGTTTGGATAATTTTGGTAAGCTGTATATGGTCCACGATGGGTGAAAGACGCAAGTATTATTGGACAAAAAACTGGTGTTGTATGTTCTACCTTCATTAAGTCTTAATTAATTATGGACTTATTATTTAGTTTACCTTTCATTTATGATTTAGCTAAGTGCATATTGTAATTTTCTATTTATGTTGGTGTATGGTCAGCAAATTACTGTATATCATTGGATTTGTTAAGTCTTATAACGAAGGTGATCACATCTGAGAGAAGATATCTGCTCATTATTCCCGTCTTTTGATTGGACACTTGGTTGGTTGTAACTCGACGACCGATAGGTGTTAAAGTCTCGGTAGGTATTCACTAGTCACTGGGTTAATGATGAAATGGGTCATCGGTCATAGAGGTATGGAGTAAATTTATTTAGTAGTCAGACTAGACAATACAACAGTTCCCAAAACAACGGCTCAGTTACATGGGCTCCATCACAACAAAAAAAACATGCTCTATCTAAAGATATAACGTATGAAAGTCCTTTTTACAGTAATCATAAAAATATGAAACAAAAATGGGCTCTGAACCTTGACAAGAGGTGTTTTTGAAGCACCGCCTTGCTGATTAGGCTATCAACCTAATAAGATGGCTGTGACATATGTCATACGTTTCCGGTGACTAGCTATTATAACCTGCCATGTTGGCTGACGAGCGAGTAGATTGGAAAAATGTTACGAATGAACAAATCAAGACATAGCATCCGTTTATGAAGTCACTGATTCACAATCTAAATTATTCTTGAAAGACCAGAAATCTTAGTTGAATGTCTTGTAATGTTGGCAATTTATAATTAGAATACATTGATTCCCCATCTTGCTTTACACCTTGTCTTTCACATCATTTCTAACTTTCACCCTTTCAGTTCATTTTCATAACTTCAACTATACTTCTCATGTCTGAATCCTTATCGTCTTCTTTTTGTATATTTACTAATTATCATCTCTTTTCATCTTATCAACTTTGTCTCTTTTATAGCTGAAATGTGATACTAAATTGCTATCACGAATGGACGAATGTGAGGCCACTATTAAAGACCTAGAAGCACTGTAAGGCCATCTCGTCCTAGTATGGAACTCCTCAGTAATGTGTATCCACGACTCCTCACGCGGGACTAGAACTCAGGACCTATTGGTCCGCGCACAAACGCTTGACCCCTAGACCACTAAGCCGGTGGTGGCGGATGTGCCTTGCTGAATAATCTCATACTGGGACGGAATGGCCGTCCAGTGCTTCCATGATTCCAATGGTGGTCTAAAATTGATCCATTCATGATAATAATTTAAATTCAACAGATGATGCTTGTCGAGTTCTTATGTGCTAATCGAGATGTGTCACTTAACTTTTAATCAAACCATTAATCTTAGTGACTTTATACTTCATCCCCTATATTTTGAAGTCGGTTGATGATTGAAGGTAGTCGATTGAAAGTCATAATCCACAAAATGCTTCGTCTCAGTTTGGACTTGTCAGTAACGCTAATATGGAATTTTGAACTACCTAATGTTACACATATGATTTAAACTTACATCATTGAGTGTCAAGAGGTATTTAGGAAGTGTCGTTATAGTTACGTGGTGTTGCTTTACTTGTATCTTCCAATTGTTATTTAGGACTGAAATTGATCAGTTTCTCTCTTATTGGCATATGTACATCCTGTGCGGACTGCCTCGATATAGCCTTAAGTCACAAGCTTTATAAACAAGGATGAGTAGTAACTAGCAACGGAATCACCGACTCGCGTTTCGTCCTATTTGGGACTCGTCAGATGAATATACCCGTATCTCAGTGTCAATGTTCACTCTGGTACTCGAAACCAGTACTGTTTGTTTCAAATATGATCGCGTTATCCACTTAGCTACTGGATGCTGATACCCCCTTGCTTGTGTATTTGGAGTGAAGTTTAAATTCACTTGATATTGTTCACTTGAATCTTCTGATTGGTGTTTAGGACTACAATTGATCAATCTCTTATTGATATATGTGCATGTTGTGCGTATTGTGTTGATATTGTCAGGACGCGTCCTGGGTTCCACTGTTAGCCACTATCCATCATTTCTTACAAATTAAAACTAGTTTACTTCCCGATCACCTCCTTGCTATACGTTTATTTTTTGAAAATATTCCTAAAAGCCCTTCGAATTCATGGAACTGTGGTTTTGTCAACAGGGATGTTTCTCATACATTAACCGGAAAATTGAATTGTCTTTTTGATGTTTGTCAGATGTGATTAACTTTGGGACGATTTTCTTCATTGTTTGGCTATTGAATTGGGGATTGCAAAACACCAGAGGCTAAATATATTTAATGTTTCATTAGTGACTAGATGTTAACTAGCTTTCTTTGCCCCCAAATGCCCTGATACGACCGAGAGTGGGGAGAGTCCGCTCTCCCTGTCGAAATGTTCTCACATGGCCACACGTATATAGCCTCTGCCAGCGAAGTCCTACTCAGTGCCTTCTCGTGGCACTACTGTTGTTTACGAAATTGAGAGGACGAAAAGTGAATGTCCGGCACTTTAACCGTGTTGGTGGACATGGGGAGTCCACCTAGGGGAGTTGGAAAACCCCGATTCCAAACCAATGGTGCACATGGGCTCCAGTATCTTGATGGAACAAATGGCGTATGAACCAATCGTTGGTCACCGGCTACTATGGGACTGCATCTCCTGACGTTGCTCTACTGCCTTATGGATCGGACCTTCAGGTCGAAGGCTCCGGATGTGGCCCTTTAAGAAAACCACCTGCATCGGTCTGAGCACACGAGCAGTATCACAGCTCTTACACATATCAAATGAGATTAGTGTGGTGCATATGTATTTGGTGCCTCTTTGTACCAGTGTCTATGTGTAAAAATAAATAAATAAATAAATAAATAAACTGTCTTTCATAACTACGAGCTGAAATGGCTCACTTACCGTATTTATTAGATAGACTACATAGACTGATCAATGATGATGGGGAAACTAAGAGTTCCTGCCTTATTATTATTTTTGATAAGATAATCTCTATGTCCTTAAAATAGTTCATTTAGAATAATATTCATATTGTACATAAGATACAAAAGAGTGAATTGTCTGAATTTTTTCTCTCGAATTTCCAATGAAGTAATAGAAGTCATTGAATGGAGGATGCTGCTTAAGATATGTTAAGTATGTCTAATGCCTTAGTGAGACTTACCATAATCAGACAAACATTATCTATTTAAAAAAAGGACAATAGTTTATCATCATAATAATAATGTTTTATTCTCTATAGATTGATTTCACTTTGAATATCATTGGAAATCAGAGAGTAGTGGAAAGTGGTAACTTCCTAGTATAAGATTCTTCAGTAGTACACACTTGGGATAGAATCTAGAATGTTCAACTTTTACGCTTAAACATTAGGACTTGTCTATTGGCATCCAATGGTAGAATTTCAACTACGGTCAGTTTATAATATACAGCGGCATCCGTACAATCAAAGTAAATACAATTTTCCCATTATTAGTACGTCTGAACTTACTCAGACACGATATTCCGCTAGAAATTTAAGAGAATCTTGAAGTAAGTCGGTGTTGAGCCGACTACTAAAGTTTAGTCGAGGAGAATTTGCCAAGGTTGGTTTGGTTTGTATGCGCTGTTTGTTGATGGTACTACAGCCGATATCTGTCTATGAAGAATACAACTAAGAGACTGAACCAACCTCTATCAAACTTCTACAACCAGAACAAAGCTAACGTTCTAAACAATATTGTTGTACTAAGGCTTCGTGCTCATGTATTTTGTTTTGCGCTATTCAGTTGTTGAGTGGTATTAAATGTAATATAATCTAGGCCTTAATATTGATGAACCATGTTAGTAATCTGCTACTAGTTCAATTGACTTTACTTCACAATACACTTTCACTTTACGGCAGTTGGTTTTTGATACATCTTGTCAATGAAACGCTATATGCGATTTCTAAGCTATCTGGTAACCCGCAGACTAGAACTACACAGCGACTTGAAAACCAGAGAGAAGACACAAGGATGAGAGAAAATACTTTATCCCAAGGTTCCTTTTTGTACAGAAAATCAAGGGTATTTATAGATGTTGGCGTCTGTTAAATCAACATCATATTTCAGCCAATCCGTTAACGTCATATTATGCTACCGGCCAATAATAGCACGCCACGCTGGAATTCTCGAACGTTCCATCATACTCTGATTGGCTAGGACCCTTCGGCTCCTTTTGGGCCTCTAGAGGCTCCGTTGAAGTTCTCCGGAAGCCGACTCAACAGTTTTAAGCTATTCAACAGAAAACTCTACAACTAGGTTCCATTTTACATGGTGCTTATCAGTAGACATTATATGTAATCTAGAGGCAGCTGCTATATTCCACATAGTTCGAAACTTTGCTATTCGGTGTATGTTATATCTGGAGTTTGGATTCTTGCTATACCGCGTACTACCTGGGCATTCGAACGCTAAAACCCTCCAAGTTGCAATTGTAAACACAGAAGACAAATGAGAAGGAATGTTATTCCAAAGTGTCACGCGGACCCCAACCAAGTAGTCTATTTCTGCCAACATGGCTGAGACCAGAAGTTAGTGTCTTCAAGCACTGATGCCACGTTTTGGTTTGGCCGCCCCTAACTTTCTTCCAGCCACCCCCAACACTATTATTCAGCATTGCACGTCGTGGTAACCGGTGTCCAGGCATACATAACACGTGGCCCAACCATCTCTGTCGATGAAGATTTACGACCTCGTCAACTGATTTACTATCATTCCCTAATACCCTGCGTCGAACCTCACTATTACTTACCCGGTGATCCCAGCAGATGCCAGCAATATTTCTAAGTCATTTATGGTCAAATACTGGTAGCTTACGAGTATCTTCTACTTTTAATGACCGCGTTTTGTATCCGTAAAATAGAACAGAACGAACTTCCACACAGTATATTCATTCCCCAAACTGATAGACGGATACCTCTCCTTCACCATCGGTGACGTAAGTTGGCAAAAGCTAAATGAACTTTCTAAATCTAAATCAATACCATTTGGAAATACATCAATAGTCAGTGAATGAACTTTATCTTGAATCAATATGTAACTATCAAAACTAATTTCCTCTTTTCTTTCGAAACTGTAAAACGTATTATCCATTAAGACTTTCATATATGTAATCATCTTTAATTTATTTTCAAATGCTGTGTTCTTTTTATTTTCAATAATGAACAGATTATATTTTATAGAATGTTTCTTATAATGAAAAGAACTTATAATATTACTGAAAAGAAATTTAAGGACAAATATAAGTAGTATATGTTTCATCAATAGAAAGTGAAATGCCTAGAGGCAGAAAGTTAAGAAGATCGAAGAAAAGAGAACTAGAACAGAAATTGGTGAATGTAGAAACGAAGAAACAAAAAAGTCTGAGACAAGTAATGAATATTTAACAAATGAAGTATCTATTATATGGTTCTTAGATTTTACTAAGAGATTCTGTAATGTTGTGCTTGAATACATTTGGTTGTCCCCGTTTGTGTACTTATTTACTACAATATCATTAATTAGGACTGTACAATCGTATTTATAGTTGGTTAGTTTATATTAATCATTGACAAAATAGACTAACCAAACAAGCAAAAGATAACTTTTTGGTTGAGATCATGAATCAATTGATGTTAGACCACCGTTGGAAACCTGGAAGCACTGGACGGCCGTTTCTTCCTAGTATGGGACTCCTCAGCAGTGCACATCCACGATCCCGCACCCCGCGGGATTCGAATCCAGGACCTGCCGGCTTCGTGCCTGAGCATTTAACCATTAGACCACTGAGCCGGCATCCACTGGAGTTAGTGTCTAACATCAACCAATCCACGAAATTGCGCGACCAACTTCCATTGTACTGAGGTAGATACCTGTCTCTACCCAACACGGATTAGCTCCACTGGTCACGACTTCTCACTAGAACTCCGAGAATTCCCTCACGAAGCTAGTCACTAGTGAGCACATGTTAATTATCAGTATGGGGTTGTGGAGATTATTAAGTTTTTGGTTGAGATCATGAATCAATTGATGTTAGACCACCGTTGGATGCGCACTGCTGACGAGTCCCACACTAGGAAGAAACGGCCGTCCTGTGCTTCCAAGTTTCCAACGGTGGTCTAACATCAATTG
The DNA here is from genome assembly GCA_944470405.2 of Schistosoma mattheei. Taxonomy (NCBI): domain Eukaryota; kingdom Metazoa; phylum Platyhelminthes; class Trematoda; order Strigeidida; family Schistosomatidae; genus Schistosoma; species Schistosoma mattheei. Next base: position 88,321,945 of record OX103947.1, on the reverse strand, counting down.
GTTCATGATCTCAACCAAAAACTTAATAATCTCCACAACCCCATACTGAAAAGATAAATTGTTGAAATATCTAGATAGTAGGAATAAGTAGCCTAGATATTCAAGCAGATCGTTTCATCTAAGAGTTTACAGAATATATTCTAAATCTTCAAAAAGAAAACTCCACAATTCATTTCATATCTATACAAATAGTTTCATATATTCATTGAAATATCAATTTCAATTTCAATAGTTCTTGTTGATTGTTTTATGATCTTTGATTTAATCCTTTAATAATAGGTCATTATCCGATTATAGAGATTGGATATTTTAACGAACAGATATAAATGACAACTTTGGTTCTTCAGTACTATACAACAAATTAAGTTTATTGGTCAGTGTTTCAATCTTGTCAATTAAGATTTAAAGCTTGTTTTTTCAAAAGTAAACTATAAGTTGATCTTAGTTGTACTAATATTATTATTATTAGACAGATTAAGCTGTCAATAAAGTAAGTAATTTTAACAGTTGGATTCATGATTCAAGATAAGCTAGATCATCATCATTGAAAACCTCGAAGTACTGAATGGCTGGTTCGTACCAGTTGGAGGAACTCTCAGTAGTGCGAATCCATGATCCCACATGTGGAACTCACACCTAGCACCTTTGGTCTCGCACGTGAACACTTAATCTGTAGATCACTGATTCAGCATTCGACGGTGTTAATGTCTAATTTCAATCGATCCATGATCTTGCTCAACCCCTCGTTCATGATCTGAGGTGGATAACAGTCTTTACTCGACACAGATTGAACTCCACTAGTTACGACTTCTCATTAGAACACCAGGAAATTCATCTTGATAGTAAAATAAGTCTTCGTTTCAAAGAAATGATAACTAGATAGTTGCGATGAATAATGTTCAAAGTTTCTTTTCTAGTAACTTCGCATTTGTAAGTGATTGACCACAAGAAAAATCTCCTAGGTCCTACTAATAAATCATGACTCTCGAACTTAGATCATATCGAAAGTATGGTAAGCATTACCGTCAGGGATGAATATCTAAAGACGGATACCCTGGAGAAATTATGAATGCATGCCATCGACTAGTCTCATTCTAGGATACTTACACAGTCTGTTACTTCCTAGTTTTAAATGGTTATTTAGCTTAAGTCAGTTCATAATATAAACTTGGAATTTAATATCTTGAATTATTCAAACTTATTAACTTACATCTCGCTGAATCTATTACATATTCTGGAAATACTGTCATTCTTGCTTTGTTTAAACTTGTAAGAGGAAGATTCATGAAATAAAAATTCTCAAACTACCTATTATACTCTCTATTTTGTTAATGCTTATTACTACTTAAAAGTCTAAAGAGTCCTCAGCTGTGGCATGCCAACGATCATTTAACCAGTGTAGAGTCATTATAATTGATGGCATACAAATTTAACTGAATCAACATTTGGATAAAGTAGTTATTATTCATATCGATCTCTAGGTTTCACTAGTTGCAATAAATTAACTTTTTGTCTCAGATGATTAGTTCCTTTTAAGCGACCTGTATAGACTGTTGAATTGTAGAGATACAGGTGATTAGATACAGTTACAGCAGTCTATGTTAAGAAAACGTTCAAATAATTCGAAATTTTATTTAACTACTTATAGTGTTTGTTAGTAGTCTATGATCAAATGGATAATCACTATGGGGATTTGTGGAAATAGTGTCATTTTCACAGTTGAAATTACGAGATCATAGAAACTACACAATCATTGAAAACTTGGGAGAACTGAACGGCCGTTTCGTGCTAGTAAAGGACTCGTCAGTAGTGTACGTCCACGATCTCGCAGGCGGAATCCAAACCAAGGACTTTCGGTCTCTCATGAGAACGCTTAAACTCTAAACCACTGAGTCGATATCGAGAGTTGCCGATCCAGTGCTTCCAGGTTTTCAATGATAGTCTAGCATAGATCGATTTGTGATTTCATTTGTGAAAATTAAATAATTTCACATTTAAATTGGGGGGTATTTAGGGGGTTTGTAGAGTTTTCATAGTTTCAATAACGAACTAATTTTAGTTTGACCACCATCGAAAACCTGAAGGCACTAAACGATCGTTCCGTCTTAGTATGGGAAGTTTCCTCAGGTTTCTATGGTTCTTTACAGAATATCGGTCCATAATTTAAATTATAAATAACCTTGTTTTATTTCTTCATTTAAATCTACTCATCATTTGCCTTATTTCCATCATTTAAGTATATGATAACTAAATATGAATAGATAAACAGAGTGTGAAATTTGATCTCAAGGCATTAATGTGCTTGTCGATATCAATATTGTTAATGTTATTCTCTTCCTATGAGCGATGTTTATCCGGTTAATTTCCCCTATAATAAAGCATATAGGTAATCAAAGCACAATAACAATAATCATAATAAATATATTTCTTGTTATATCCTCCCCCTCAAATGACTTGATGTAAGCCATTTATTCAGAGGAAATAAATGACCGAATTAACACAAGTTTGAACAGAGCAAAGAAAACAATAAAAATTTGTTTTGGTACAATCAAAATCATAATAGAATTGAATATGTCAATGTCAAGTTATTCTTCGTCAAGGTGAATTTGTATGGACTGTCATATATTAATTTATGCATCAGAATTTGGATATGAAAAGTGTATTCATTTCGAATATGAAGTAGTGGGGTTGAAATTTGATGTATGTGTGTATGTATGTATGTAGATTTCGGTCGCAACAACTATATTTGACACTATAGGAGTTGTGGCAATTGTTAAGTTTTGATTGAGATCATGAACCGATTGATGTTAGACCACCATTAAAAACCTTGAAGCACTGGATGGCCGTTTCGTCCTATTGTGGGACGCCTGAGCAGTGAGCATCCACGATCCCGCGCGCGAGACTGAAGGTCCTGGGTCCGAATCCCGTGAGGGGGATTGTGGGTGCGCATTACTGAGTAGTCCCACAATAGAACGAAACGGCCGTCCAGTGCTTCCAGGTTTTCCATGGTGGTCTAGCACCAATCGATTCATGCTCTCAATCAAAAACTATATTTGAATTAATTTATTCTCGATCATTTATTTATTTTGAACAAGTGACTTACATTGAGTCATAAAACGTCCGAGACACAACTTTTGTACTCAATGGAATATAACAAAAATATATTTATTATCAACTCTGTACCCAATGCTCAATTTATTTGTAACTATCATGTCCAGCCTTGGCATTATTAATAATAATGGATTATTTATTCCTATAGGAGGGACAATAACAGACTGAAGGATAGATGTTTCATGTCGAGATAGTAAAGAAGACTTGTAGCTTAGGTGAATTATGAACAAATACATGACCAAAAAGTCAGATCTAAATGAAGATGCAATAAAAATAAGGAGGCATATAATGACAAGTTAAAAGGAAAAAAACAAACAATCAAGATCGATATCGACGGAATGAGCTGAGAGTAATATATGGAGTAGTTCTAACACTTCACTTCTACCCGACGTTTGTACTGATGATATTGTTCAGAAGAACAATGAAAGCTTTACGAACAAACTATTCAGCTCAGAGTATTTCATGTTGTTTGTAGCTTACTACCTGAAACCTAATGAGTTTCAATGATATAATAATCATTATTTCAGTTACATAACTTGGTTAGAATTATTTACAAATGTACTTACTTACGCCTGTTACCCCTAATGGAGCATAGAAAGCCAACCAACATTCCTCAAACCAATCTGTCCTCAATCTTCCTTTCTAGTTCCGTCCAATTGTTATTCATCCTTCTCATATCTATCTCCATTTCTCGATGTAATGTGTTCTTTAGTCTTGAAGAGTCCAAGTGAAGGCTTGACTTGTGACACAGTTAGGTGATTTCCTCAATGTGTGTCCTATACACTCACAGCACTTCTTCCTAATTTCTTCCTCCACTGCAATCTGGTTTGTTCTTTCCCGTAGTAGGTTGTTGCTGATAGTGTCTGGTCAACAGATCCGAAGTATTTTATGTACACAATTGTTAATAAACTCTTGTATGTTATGGATAGTGGCTTATTTACAAATGTAATAAATGATAATTAATACGATTTATACTAAATTGGAGCAAATTAATATTCTTTTTCATTACCGTTCATTAATGTTGAAAGTCATTATTTAGCATACGGAAGGTTCATATTATTCTATCGTCGTTACTATTTTGATGTGGTAATAAGCATCAGGACAAGGTAGTTGAGTATATCCATCATTCTATTCATAATTGAGTTCTCGTTAGATTTGGTAGGTTGATGATTAACAGCAGGAACATCAAAGAGTTGATTCAGCTTTGTGGCAACTTGTTTTACTAATATTATTTCATGTTTTTTTTAACTGAAATATTTTCAGCAAGGTGGATCTGATGCAGATGTGAAGGCGAAGATCGGCAATGCAAGAACAGTATATCTGCAAGTGAATAACATCTGGAACTAAAAACAATTGTCAACCAACTCCAAACTTAGAATTTTCAATGAAATTTCCAAGACAGTTTTACTAAATGGAGTGGAAATTTGGAGAACTACGATAGCCATCATTCAGAAGATAAAAGTGTTTACTAACAGTTGTCTACGCGAAATACTTCGGATCTGTTGACCAGACACTATAAGCAACAACCTACTACGGGAGAGAACAAACCAGATGCAAGCGGAGGAAGAAATCAGGAAGAAGTGCTGGAATTGGATAGGAGACACATTGAGGAAATCACTCAACTGTGTCACAAGTCAAGCCTTCACTTGGACTCTTCAAGACTAAAGAACACATTACATCGAGAAATGGAGATAGATATGAGAAGAATGAATAACAATTGGATAGAACTAGAAAGTAAGGCTCAGTACAGAGTGGTTTGAGGAACGTTGGTCGGCTTTCTATGCTTCATTAGGAGTAACAGGAGCAAGTAAGTAATTTTCAACAATCCGGTGTATGAACAAATCAATGATTGTTCTATAAGACTATTTTCTAAAATGATGATGTAATGAATGAATACCAAAGTTCATTTAATGATATGTATAATCATTAAAATAGTATCATTCTTGTTGAAAGTATAGTAGTTTAAAAATACATACAAATTAATTAATGACGTATTCAATCATAATAAATTTGCTTCAAAACGACGAAAATATAACCGAATTAATGTTCTAAATAAACTTGACAGTATAAGCGGCTAAGACTATTGCTTTATAATGGTGACATTCAACGGTTTAGATTCTTCCGTTATTAATATTAAATTATTGCAATTTATCAGTTCTTGTCAGTGTATTTAAATCCTGAGTAATTGCCTTGATATTGAAGATGCTACGGGTATTCGGAGTTTGACAACGCTTTAACCAGTAACACCTTTTAATATGAATCGCACCCACCAAGTGAAATCAAAAAACAGAAACGAGGAAGTTCGAAGATATATTTGATAGGCTATCAATATATCGAGGATCGTCTAATCTCATCTGGCTAGCGATTGCAGGGTTTGTTGAGTATTGCGTTCCCACTCGTGATCTGGTGCGGATGTATGACCGAGCACCTTCAGCTAGGTGAATCCATTAAAACTAATGTAATCAGCATCCAATGTTGAAAACTTACAGAGCTATTTATTTCGGGGATTTATTTGCCGCTACAATATTATCTTCAGTTACGAAGTTTTAATATATTTAGATTATGGCTAGTAGTAGGATTCAAGATATTCGTTTCACTCTATTCAGTAATATTTCTGCTATGATTATTACTTATTATACATTCAATAGAAATGAATATATCCTTATTTTTCCCTTCAAAATATATCATCCATTGATAAACATTCATTTATTGATTGATTACATTCAACTGAAAGCTTCAATTTATTAATGTTATATATCAGTGACCTAGGACTAATTATACACCCACGTTTTGACCTCAATGAGAGTATAACTACTACAAATAATAATAACAACAAGTAAAAACCTTTTGTAAATCATTAAATCTTCTTCTATTGAAACGGTTTAGATAATTACGGATAAAAATCTATCAAAATAAACATCATATATATAATTGTTGCTCTGATTGTGAGAAGAGGCATCAGCCTCGTGATTTCCGAAGGAACTGGGCTTTCATCATGAGGCGTCATAACTCTTTTAAATGAAGACGTTCTAACTCCCAGGGTAGAGTTTAGATGATTTGAATTATTTTTTCTGGTTAGCGTTTTTTTAGTGAGTTAGCTTTCTACGAGATGAAGTCGCTAATTTCATGCCCAACCATACTCCTTTACATGGGCTTAAGACCGGCAGTAACTCTAGAAGAGCTACAGGCGGAGTTATGTATAGATATGCTACTACAGATACAGTTGGATAAAAAACATATTGTCACCACTGTCATATTCGTTATAATAAAATCAAGTGAAGAGTTTAAACTTTTGTAAGTGTTGTATTGTGTTTGCTGGGGATGTTAGAGCCCAAGAACTCGCTTGGTAATACTTTATATTGTAATTTTATCTCAAAATTTTGAATTTTCTTGTTTTCGCGCCAAAAGCGCTCATTTTTACCTTCATGTCGTATCTTCCACTTGGAAGGATCTTAAACGCTATTGGTTCATTTTATCTTTTAGTATGCTATTTTGTAACGCTTCCCAAAGGCAATTTTATGCAGTTGTATTGAGCATTCAATGTTATTAAATCTGAATATGATATTAATTCTATATGCTTTAGCGTGTATTTTGTTTATTGAGAATTTAAATGCATGCAATGAGATATTATTTGAAGAATATTTTGGTTAAAGGGTTTGTGTATATTATTTTGATTTATTAGCTGCATTCTTTGTAGACTGATATTAGTTAGGATATAACTGAAAACCAAGGAGCAATGGACACATGATCTTCTCTTGGTATGTAAAATCTTGGGAGTGCTCTCCCATAACGATTCTAGAAACTTAACTCAGTGGGCAGTTAACATATTATTTTTATACTATTGAGATGGAACCAAGCAGTTCACATTTCAAATTCTTGTCATTTCACAATACGACATAATGATCGTTTATCGGATTACAATTAGCATAATATTTAAAAGATTTGGGTTCAATTCACAGCAGGATAGTAGATACTGATTGCTGAAGCATTATATAGTAGTTAGGGGATACGTTTGCATCACTTCCTGGTTTTGAGAAGTAACCAAATAACAGTTGAATTCATGAATCAAGATGAACTAGATCACTATCGAAAATCTGGAAGTACTGAATGGCTGGTTCGTCCCAGTTTGGGGAACCCTCAGTAGTGCGCATCCATGATCCCACATGTGGAACTCACACCTAGAACCGTTGGTCTCGCACGTGAACACTTAATATGTAGATCACTGAGTCAGTATTCAACGGTGTTAATGTCTAATTTCAATCGATCTATGATCTTGCTCAACACCTCGTGGATAACAGTCTCTACTCGACACAGATTGGACTCCACTGGTTACGACTTCTCATTAGAACACCAGGAAATTCATTTTGAAGCTATTCATTATTGAGCACATGATTATTAACAGTATGGGGATTTGTGAATATAGTAGTATTTTAACAGTTGAACTCACGAGTTCATTGAATAAGAAATAAATAAGTTAAATGTTGTTGTAAATACATTACACAAACAAACAATTATGATCCATTTATCCCTTTTTAAAACTATAAATATAAGAAAGGAATGTGATAAAATAATGAACTCAATACGACTATTATTATTACTATTCCTGTTATGTAATTCACTTCAGTTATATAATATACCCTTGTGGGCCAGGGTAATTTTACATTGGTTTTCAGGAGAACCAGACACCATCCGGACTTTCACGTGACAATTCAAACAGTAAAGCCTAATCCGTTTAGCAGGAGAATCAAATACCGTATAGGCTTTAACGCTACAATCTGAATAGTACAGCTCAATCCTGTGGCGTAACCACACAGGTACCAGACACCCTGGTGGACCAATGTAATTCACTTACCAATTAGCAATCTATCCATTCAACTATGAGTATTGTTTCTATGTAATAAGAAACAATGATGTAATTCAACTGTTTAAACTAGAAAATAATAACCAGAAAACAGGGTTCGAACCTAAAAAACCCAACAGTCATATACTTGGTGCATTATGTTTATTACATGATAACAATGAATAAACTTAACATATTTGAACAAAAAATTAAATAAAGTAACAAACAACAACAACAATAACAACAACAAAAATAATGATCAATTCATTATGATAAAGAACAAAATAAAACTGCATAATAAACGATCAATACAATAACCTCATGTGTATACAATTATTGATTGAATATTCATAAATTATTGATCTATTATTTATTGAATAATGATCAATTGTATCCATTCTATTAAACATCTATCATGATTTATTGATAAGTTATCATCATTTATAATTTCTACCTATAGCTTTTCTAAAGTTACTGCCGATCCCAATCCCAAGTAAAAGAGAAGGATTGGACATAGGGATTAGTGAATCTATCTCATAGAAAACTAACTCGCAAACACAATGCTAACCATCATTTAGTTAAGTTAATCATAAATAATTGGTTAATTTATTCTGTTTGTGACTAAGGTAATAATGAATTACATAATAATCCATAATCAATCCATAATTACATTGTGTGTAATGATACATGATTGTTTATTACATGGAATGAGATAAAAATGAAATATGTTACTTATATTCTTCTTCTTCTTCTTCTTCTTTTTCTTTTTTCTTCCTGTTTCTATGGATAAAAAGGACAATGATCCATTTGTGATTTAAGAAAAAAAAGGAAAGAAATGTGTCACAATTCTTTACTAAACTTTTTCTTCTTTACCTGTCTCTATGTGTATTTGTATAAATCTATTGTTAAATGTTTCTATTTTTGATTTAATGCAATATGAAGAAGAATTTGACTAGCTATCAATGGATTACGATAAGCTAATAAGCCATTACGATTGCAACATTTGGAAAGATTGACCGAGTTGAGTGACTATAAATTGGAGAGAAGAAAAAAAGGGTGTAGAGACAAGACAGAGAGAGAGAAAGTGAACGATAAAAAAAATAGTGACATTATGATTTACATCACGAATTGAGCTTAGTTAGACAACTGTTGATAATCAACGATAACTGAGCTGTATGAATCTACAGCTTCACCAGTGATTGAACTAAATACTTTCATGCCTTATAGCATTGAGTCACCTCAAGTGTTTTTTGCATTTCTAGCTCCAATTAATTTGTGATATTGTGTAACTATCTTACAAATATCATTAGTGGTTTCCAACTATACATAGAACATGAATGACCTATTCTGATTAATGCTTCTCAACAGAACTCTGGGAATTACTTCTCGAGGCTATTTATTTATGAGCACATAATATTTGTTAGTGTAAGCGGCTTTGCAAAAACAGCTTACATTAATAAATATTGTTCAGAAATTCATTAATTGTTTTATGCAATCAATTCAATTAATATATTTGAAAGTGAAGTTTTTTTTCGAGAATATACAATGAAAACTTCATAAAACTCATCAGTGACTGTTATGTATCTTGATACAAGTAAAGTGAAGTGACTTTACTTCTACCTGAAGTTCGTGATAATGATGTTGTTCAAAAGGACGGTGAAAGCTCCACAACCGAACCACCCAGATCGGAGAATAAAACTCCATCAAAATAGAACTACACCTTATACATGTTTTTAAGGATGTATTAAACTTGAGAAAACGAAGTGATATGATGTATGTGTTTTCAGAACATCTTTGAATGAAATTTTCATGCTGTGAAAATGATCCAACTGAATTTATAACATTACAGATAAGGATCTATCCATCTGTTTGTCTATATTGCTAAAGTATATATTAATCGTAAGGTAATTTTTGTAAATAAGATGTAATTAGCACTAGAATCTAAGATATCCCTTTTGTTTTATATGAGATTTCACAGGTTGAAATCATGAGTCAGTTGAAGCTAGACCACCATTGAAAACCTGGAAGTACTGGACGGCCGTTTCGTCCTAGTATGGGACTCCTCAGCAGTGCGCATCCACGAACCCGCCCCCCGCGGGATTCGAACCCAGGACCTACTGGCTTCGCGCGCGAGCACTTAACCATGAGATTTGTCAGTCAGATGTACTTTTATTTCAATATTAATATGCAGATGAATACCTGAATTCAATGTCATACACTTCAAACATCCATCTCTTTAACCCTTGAGTTTAAATGATCACTGATTTATTTAATGGATATAAAGTTATTAGTTAGGGTTTATAGTTTCTTGTTTTTTTGATAAAAATTACAATAAACTGAAACACGGCAAGGCTATAATTTATGGACGAGCCGGTCAGAAGCATATGAAGGATTTCAAAGTCACAAAGCCAATTTGAGTACCTGATGCTCACGTACGATCGGTTCACAGCGGATTTTAGAGAAAACATGACAATTGGGCGACTACGACAAATAGGACGAATAAGAAGTTCCTTTACATGTGATTGTGGTAATCAAATGACTTGTGGACCTTATGCAGACTACCATGATGGTGTTGTCTTTCGATGTAATATATGTTGGAGGAAGAAGTCTGCTAGAATGGGATTTTTTCGCTCTATCCAGAATGAGACTAAGGCAAATTATGAAAATCGCTGAGAACTATATGATAAAAGCACCAGTAACACTGGCTACAGTCGGGTACTACAATATATACGGATGATTAAAGAGCATACAGATTCCGTTATAGACTTGGTTATGTGCATCGTGTCATTATTCATAAGTCACTTTTTGTGAACCTAAGAACCGGGGTACAAACAAACAATGTTGGAGCTATATGGTCGAGGCTGAGGGAGCTTTTGCGACCTTATCGTGGCTCCAGAGACCGACTATGATAGAGTCATATGGATGATTTCCTCCACTGTATGCATTACGATTTTAGAACCTGTGAACCTCTTTATAACCTTGACAAACTTTTGAACTATGTAAAAGAAATGTATCTACTTTCATTCTTTGGTTTTGTATAATACATTTTTCAATAGTTAAGATCATGAGTCAATTGAAGCTAGACTACTATGGAAAATCTTAAAACACTAGACGGCCGTTTCATCGTATTGTGGGGCTCCTCAGCAGTGTGCATCCACGACCCCGCCTCGAACACAGGACCTATCAGTCTCGCGGGCGAACGCTTAACCACTAGACGACTGAGCCAGCTTGCATCCAACGGACAGTACTAATGTCCAACTTCAATTAACCCGTAAAATTAAATGACACATCTACCATTGTCATCAGTGAGTTACTATCTCACAACAGACCCGAATGAACTCCACTGGTTACAACTTCTCACTAAAATTCCAGGAAATACCTCTTGAAGCCAGTCACTAGTGAGCATATGTTAATTCATATCAGAAGGGGTTTTTTGTGGGTATTATAGTAATTTCAATGGTTGAGATCATGAGTCCGTTGAAGCTAGACCACCATGGAGAAGCTGGAAGCACCGGATAATTCCTGAGTTCGAATCTTACGGGAAGCGAGATCGTGAATGTGCACTGTTGAGGAGTCCAACAATAGAACGAAACAGCCGTTCAGTGCTTCCAGGTTTTTATGGTGATCTAACTTCAATTGACTCATGATCTCAACCATTCAAAATAATAATAATAATGACAATAAGAACAAAAAACAAACAAAAAAAACTAATTTACTTGAATCTCTTCTGATGATTTTATAATATTGTAATTAATTTGATATTTATGTAAATCATTCATTATTAATTGAATGATTAGATTGTAATTATTTGATAATTGTTTTTGTAATAATAATAATTTAATAGAATTTAATGCATATTTTAATTGAATAATACCACCACCTAATGAATTAATGATTGTATGTGGTCCACATGTATCCCATATAAATGTATTTGGCTAATTATAATAAAGAATAATATATATGTTAAATAAATAGTTTTAATAATATCATTGTCAATATATAATTCATGTTAATAGAATGTAAGTGAAAAAATACACAACTAAATTTACTTATATCATTCACTTAGTATTGTTTTGCTTGAATATACCCATTGAGGTTTGAGACTGTAATTGATCAGTTTGTTATTGGCAAATATGTATATAATGTGCTTATTGTCTCGATATAGCCTTAATTTACAAGGTTTATAAGTAAAGATGGATGGTGGTTAGTAGTGGAATCTAGTTTGACGCGCATTTCTTCCTATTTGGGATTCATCAACTGGATGTACCTGCATCTGAGTTGATGTTCACTCTGACGCTCAAACCAAATACCATTCACTTCAAATGCCATGGTGTTATCCACTCAGCTACTGAGTCCCGATATCCACTTGCTTGTGCAATAGGGGGGGAATTTCAAATTCACTTGATATTGTTTGGCTTGAATCTACCTATTGAGGTTTAAGACTGCAAATGATCAGTCTGTCATTGGCATATGTATATACTGTGCTTATTGCCTCGATATAGCCTTAATTTACAAGTTTTACAAGCAAAGATGGATAGTGGCTAGTAGTGGAATCCAGTTTGGCGCGCGTTTCATCCTATTTACTTATATTATATTTGTAATGTGAAAAGTGGAAATGTTAAAATGATTGAATCTTTGTTTGATTCGAGATTTTGTGCTGGTATATACTTATTAGTAAGAGATATATCTTTAATCTTACAATGGTTGATTTATTTTGTATTGTTTGATTATTTATTGTAAATATCTCAATTATACAGGAGATCAATTTAAAACTGAATAGCTAAGTAATAACATCTCTGACTGAGTGAAGTTTTGGAATAATAATTATCGGAAAACTACGAAGATATATTACTATAAAATATCGACTCGTACGAAATATAGATCTAATCTTCTGTCACTTGTTTTCACTTGTCTAATATCAAAATATAGTACAAGTGATAAAGGTTTATATTGTAACTTGGTTAGCAGAATTATAGGATTTAGGCAAACAAACCGTTCGTTGCCATTGAGCGATTAGTCCCTATGCATCTGGAGATATTATTTAGCTACTCAAACTAAAGTGGATAGAATAGGAATTGAACTTGTATATCTATGAGTGAAAATTTAGTGTTTGTAATCACTTAACTTAGCGGAGATGATTTGATAAAACAAATTGGCTCTAGAGATTGAGAGGTCAAACGTTCGCGTGGTAGACCTAAGGTCCTGGGTTCGAGTTCCACATGCGGAATCATGGGTGCAAACTCCTGAAGAGTCCCGTACTGGGACGAAACAGCAGTTCAGTACTTCCAGGTTTTCAATGGTGGTCTAACATTGATCGATTCATGATCACAATCAAAATTACCTCTGAATAAGAACATTAAATGGAATTAATATGAAAGATTTGATAACAAAGACTGATAAGTGAAAACTATCAGCGAACATGTTTTTTTAATTCTCCTTTTTCTTATTATTATTAATGGCTTTGTCCAATATTATGTTAGTAAGAATCTGAAAATGGACAAAATTCACTTGGTCTTAAGTATTGTCTGGGTATACTTAAACTAAAGAACTACAGAACAGATCATAAGATCTACAAATTCCGTTGTAAGTACGACACAATTATGTTCGAAAAAAGTCAGTGTTTTGAACTTCGACCAATTCGCAATGTGATACGACAATGACTACGCATCACTGCTAATTACTGAACGAACTGTCTACTAAGTTGACTCCATAGTTCACTGCTCCACACTGAAACTTCATAAAATTTTTGTGAAAACGAGGTTTCGTCCTATGTATGGGGTTGTGGATGTTTATCATGAATAAGTTCTTTACTTGAATAATTACCCAACTGAAATTATTTTATAATGTAAACTGTAAAATATGATAATTATATTTGTGTTTTTCCTGAATGCTCTGGATTTGAAGAAGATATAAATGAGTAAAATTCTATGATATTGATATTTCTTCTCCATTTGAAATCAGTAAATGTAAGTTATTAAGTAAAACAGAACTTGGTACCTTGTAGAGGAATAGATTGTTGATAAACATTCATTAATCAAAAACTGGTAGTCTGATACAAAACAAAACTTGTATTTTGTCTCTGTATCAAGAGTTTTTGATAGAAAAACAATGAAATGTGATATAGCTTTCATGATAAATGAAGCGATTGATTTGTCAAACTTATTCATTGTTTATTATGAAAATGTGCATCGGTATAGACCACCCATCGTGTGTCATGAATTGGAGAAGTTTGGAATGATTTCCTATTATTCCTAAAATATTGCTAGTCTATTGGGTATTTGACGCTAGAAGCATGAATGTTATCTCTACACTCAAAAAAGACGCTGGTCTAATTTTTCTTTCTCTAATGTGAACTCGTCCATCACAAACTGAAGACGTAGCTTTTGTTCTAAATATCCTATTTTACCAATGAGATCGAAGCAACCAGTTATCATTACTGTTTATCAGTTGAAAGTAATCGTCCAAATAATCCCGCTAATTGTTCATTCACATCATATCCTTAAAGCGCCGTATATATCTAATACTTTTAACATGTAGTGACAGATGATATAGAAGTTAGTTTGAAGGAAACCAGAGGTGGAGAAAACAGAATGTGCTATCGCTACACAAAGTCCTTAACTACCGAACTAAGACGTATTCGTAAGTGCGAACCTGAAGATTGTTGTAGCCAGTGGTTCGAGACGTTGAGTGATGTGGTTCATAATCAGTCACAAGTGAGCAAATGGATTCTGTCTTTGTCTTCTATTAGGTCTTAAAAATATTTTGCAATTTTTATTTCATAAATTAACCCTTTCTTGTTGAATTACACTGTCTATGCCCAATGTTTTTTATAAACGCTAACGCTGTTACTCCCTCTACTACTTTGGAATATGTCTTGAAAAAATTCATCTCACAATGTTGATATGATGTAGAAACTTAAATCGATGTACATAAATGTCACATTCTACTTCTCTAATCACTAACCAACTAATTGACTATTGTAGGACATTATGATGAAAGACAAGAGTAAATTATGAAAATGTGATTAGAACTACTTACTTCCATTAAAATAAATGCGTCCACTTGATCTAATATTACACATAATTGCTTAAAACCAGCTCCGGATGATGATAAAACACAACATTGACTAAATCTTGATTGGCATCTTTATAGTCTAAACAATAATAATAGTAAGAATAATAATAAATGGAAACAATATAAATAAAACATTGAACATTGAATTAATATGAGGATATAATAGAAGAGTTTTAACGTTGGGTTATTCATTACAAATAATATCCATAAAGGATTGTATAACTTCTCCAACAATTAAAGAAACAGGTGGTCCCATAACCACATCTGTTTGTCTGTATAAGTCTCCTTGTGGGGCCAGTAATTTTGTCCTCATTTAGATCGAACGACGTTGTCGAAAGGGCTCTCCACTTTAGTGGCTCGAGATCTGACTCCAAGGTGATTGTAATGATGATTGTTGTTGAAATACATATGTTGCCCATCCTCGTATATAATCATCGACTTAAATCGCATTAGTCAATAACGGATTTAAATATGTCGAATAACAAGAATGGACTTGTGAATACATATATTTTGTATATAAGGCGAATGAAATAGAGAGAAGAGAAACTACGCAGAGTGGAGGTGGCTGGCTGGTATAGCCAACTCCCATTTAACCAAGCGTTAACCAATATTTATAGGCACACAAAAGTAAGTTACAGACATGTGATGAGTAATGGGATAAGAAATGTACACACACCTACGCGCTCATATAAAAATAGTGAAGATTGATAAGCGAATAATTAACAAGGTCAGAATGTGACTCAAGTAGAGTGAATGAAATGGCCTGTCCGAAACATAGAATAAGGTATATGGGCTTAATATAATAACCGACACTACATCGTCGAAAACTAAAAAAATAGGTGGAACTTAAGCATAGATCTACAGTTTTAATCATGTCTGAGGGAATTAATGAGTATTGTTACTTTAGTTCATTTTCAGAACTTAAGAGATTATATACAATATTTAAACTCTTCTTAACAGGAACATTAATTAACAAAGAGCAAACATAAAAAAGTTGATATCAGTTCATTTTCTTCCATATGAACAGTAGTGATAATGTCGTTGAATTCACTAGAATTTTTTATTCCGAATTTGATTTTAATTTCATATGGTTTAAGAATAACTCCGCCTGGAGTCCCTCCGGGGGCTACTGCCGGTCCCAAGCCCGGATAAAGGAGGAGGGTTGGGCATGGGGTTAGCGTCCCCATCCCGTAGAAAACTAACTCGCTAAAAAAACGCTAACCAGAAAAAATTATTCAAACCTTTTAAACTCTGCCCTGGGAGTCAGAAGGTCTTCATTTAGAAGAATTATGACGCCTCATGATGAAAGCCGAATTCCTTCGGAAGTTACGAGGCCGATGCCCCTTCTGACAACCAGAGCGACCATTTATTTAGGTACATGGAATGTTCGTACAATGTGGGACACCGGGAGAGCCTTCCAAATTGCTGCAGAAATGAGAAGATACAACCTAGAGGTACTTGGGATCAGTGAAACACATTGGACACAAGTTGGACAACAACGACTAACTACAGGAGAGCTCCTGTTATACTCCGGCCATGAAGAAGAAAATGCACCACATACACAAGGAGTTGCATTGATGCTGTCCAAACAAGCGCAAAATGCGCTTATAGGATGGGAATCTCATGGACCAAGGATCATCAAAGCCTCGTTCAAAACAAAGAAAGAGGGCATTTCAATGAACATCATCCAATGCTATGCGCCTACCAACGACTACAATGAAGACGCTAAAGATCAATTCTACAATAGGCTGCAGTCAATCGTCGAGAAGTGCCCAACAAAGGACCTGACCATTCTGATGGGAGATTTCAACGCCAAGGTTGGAACGGACAACACTGGATATGAAGACATCATGGGACGACACGGACTGGGAGAAAGAAACGAAAATGGTGAGAGATTTGCAAATCTATGTGCCTTCAATAAGCTGGTCATAGGCGGCACCATATTCCCACATAAACGCATACACAAAACCACATGGACTTCACCGGATCACTATACACAAAACCAAATCGACCATATTTGCATCAACAAAACGTTCAGGAGGACTATAGAGGACGTGAGAACCAAGAGAGGAGCTGATATAGCATCAGATCATCACTTGCTGGTCGCCAAGATGAAATTGAAACTCAAGAAGCACTGGACAACGGGGCGGACAATATCACAAAAGTTCAATACGGCCTTTCTTCAGGATACTAACAAACTCAACAAATTCAAGATAGTCCTCAGCAACAAGTTCCAGGCCTTTCATGATCTACTCAATGGAGAAGGAACTACTGTGGAGAGCAACTGGAAGGGGATCAAAGAGGCAATCACTTCAACATGTCATGAGGTCCTGGGTCACAAGAAGCACCACCACAAGGAATGGATCACTGTTGATACACTGGATAAGATTCAAGAAAGAAGGAACAAGAAGGCAGCAATCAATACCAGTCGAACAAGAGCAGAAAAAGCCAAGGCACAAGCTGAATACACAGAAGTAAACAAACAAGTGAAGAGGAGCATCAGAACCGACAAACGTAAATATGTGGAAGATTTAGCAACGACGGCGGAAAAGGCTGCAAGAGAAGGAAACATGAGACAATTGTATGACACGACAAAGAAACTCTCTGGAAATCGCCGCAAACCAGAACGACCAGTGAAAAGCAAGGAAGGCAAGGTAATCACCAACATTGAAGAGCAACAAAACAGGTGGGTAGAACACTTCAAAGAACTCTTGAATCGACCAGCTCCACTGAACCCACCCAACATCGAAGCAGCACCCACGGACCTCCCAATCAATGTTGGCCCACCAACAATTGAAGAAATCAGCATGGCCATCAGACAAATCAAGAGTGGCAAAGCAGCAGGACCGGACAACATCCAGCAGAGGCACTAAAAGCAGACGTAGCGGCAACTGCAAGGATACTCCACATTCTCTTCAATAAGATTTGGGATGAGGAACAAGTACCAAAAGACTGGAAAGAAGGACTTCTGATCAAAATACCGAAGAAAGGCGATCTCAGCAAGTGTGATAACTACAGGGGCATCACTCTTCTCTCAATACCGGGAAAAGTCTTCAACAGGGTATTGTTAAACAGGATGAAGGACTGCGTAGACGCCCAACTTCGTGACCAACAGGCAGGATTCCGTAAGGATAGATCGTGTACAGACCAAATCGCAACTCTACGGATCATTGTGGAACAATCAATTGAATGGAATTCATCACTCTACATCAACTTCATTGACTACGAAAAGGCATTTGATAGCGTGGACAGAACAACACTATGGAAACTTCTTCGACACTACGGCGTGCCTCAGAAGATAGTCAATATCATACAGAATTCATATGATGGATTACACTGCAAAATCGTGCATGGAGGACAGTTGACAAAGTCGTTCGAAGTGAAGACCGGTGTTAGGCAAGGTTGCTTACTCTCACCCTTTCTCTTTCTCCTGGTGATCGACTGGATCATGAAGACGTCAACGTCTGAAGGGAAGCGCGGGATACAATGGACATCTAAGATGCAGTTGGATGATCTAGACTTCGCAGATGATCTGGCCCTTCTATCCCAAACGCAACAACAGATGCAGGAGAAGACGACCAGTGTGGCAGCAGCCTCAGCAGCAGTAGGTCTCAATATACACAAAGGGAAAAGCAGGATTCTCCGATACAACACAGAATGCACCAATCCAATCACAATTGACGGAGAAGATTTGGAAGATGTAAAAACCTTTACGTATTTGGGCAGCATCATTGATGAACAGGGTGGATCTGATGCAGATGTGAAGGCGCGGATCGGCAAAGCAAGAGCAGCATATTTACAACTGAGGAACATCTGGAACTCAAAGCAACTGTCAACCAACACCAAGGTCAGGATTTTCAATACAAATGTCAAGACAGTTCTACTGTATGGGGCAGAAACCTGGAGAACTACGAAAGCCATCATCCAGAAAATACAGGTGTTTATTAACAGTTGTCTACGCAAAATACTTCAGATCCATTGGCCGGACACTATTAGCAACAACGTACTGTGGGAGAGAACAAACCAGATCCCAGCGGAGGAAGAAATCAGGAAGAAGCGCTGGAAGTGGATAGGACACACATTGAGGAAAGCACCCAACTGCGTCACAAGACAAGCCCTCACATGGAATCCTGAAGGTCAAAGGAAAAGAGGAAGACCAAAGAACACATTACGCCGAGAAATGGAGATAGACATGAGAAAAATGAACAAGAATTGGATGGAACTAGAAAAGAAGGCCCAGGACAGAGTGGGTTGGAGAATGCTGGTCAGCGGCCTATGCTCCATTGGGAGTAACAGGCGTAAGTAAGTAAGTAAGTATGGTTTAAGAATATTAGATAGATATTTAATAAGACTGAACGTAGATGAATTAGTATAATCAACCACTGTTTATAATGGAACATCCGTTTAGTGAATTTTGGTAGCCCATGAAATCTAAAAAAGCTGCAGCTTTTTGGTTATAGAGAAAACCATAGAGAAGGTCTTAGTTTAAATTTAGAGTCTCGAGCATCAGAGGCGATATATATATATATTCAATGAGAATTTTTTTAAAACTTACCTCAGATCCAAACACACATACATACAACTATTATCTTAACATATCTCTACACACCAGATATCTCATATGCACGCACTGCAGAAAATTCTTACTTTTAATATTTTTAACATGATAGTATATAATGGACCGGAGAAACATGTACCTAGATATATTCGATAATTTTGATGTTTGATTATATTTTCTTGAAAATACTTGAACCAGATCACCGAGCGAAACATTAGATTTACATAAAATTCAATCACTAAGAATTTACAAATATAATTTGTCTCAGTGTCTTATGCGCCACACAAATCTCAATCGATATGTGTGAGGGCTGTGATACTGCTCGGATGCCCAGACCGAAGCAGGTGGTTTTCTTAGGGGGCCACTCCACGAGCCTTCGACCTGAAGTTTTGATCCACAAGTCAGTGGAACGTCGTGAGGAGATGCAGTCCCATGGAAGCCGGTGACCAACGGTTGGTTCATACGCCATTCGTTCCCGCAGGATACTGGAGCCCATGTAGAGCATTGGTTTGGAGTCAGGGTTTTCCAACTCTTCTAGGTGGACTCCCCATGTCCATCAACCCGGTTAATGCGCCGGACATTCGCTTTTCGTCCTCTCAATTTTGTAAACAACAGTAGTGCCACGAGAAGGCAGTGGGTAGGACTTCGCTGGCAAAGGCTATATACGCGTGGCCATGTTAGGGCATTACGAGAGGGAGAGTGGACTCTCCCACTCTCGGCCGTACCAAGACATTAACTCAGTACCCAACTACTATGAACCTATTCGTTCAGATTTAGACGAAAGTTCTTATAGATAAGGAAACAATTAGAGTCCAAATATTATCATTATTTCATCCTTTTTAAAATGAATGGCATCCTGATTATACGATTCCTAAATATACAAGTAATTGAAAATATTATATATATATCTAAGTGTCCACATGCATCACAAGGCAAGCCCTAAATTGAAATCCTGAAGGGAAGCGGAAAAGCGAAAGGCTAAAGAACACATTACGTCGGGAAATAGAAGCAGATATGAAAAGGACGAATAACAACTGGAAAGAAGTGGAAAGTATTGTTTAGGACAGGGTTGAATGGACAGTTCTGGTTGGCGACCTTTTCTCCTCGACGTGGAGTAACAGGCGTAAATAAGTAAGTAAGTACACTATAAACAACAAATAAATCTGTAGGTTGTATTTGTTATATCCGAACGAAGATTAAATCACGAGTAACTTCTAAGACATATTAATTGATTAATATTATCTATACATTCTTATGATATAACTATTCAATAATTAGATTATGTATATTTATATTCTTCTTATGATAAGCTTTATTTTGACCTTTTATTTATTATTGTACGATTTACTGTTCTTAAGTTATGTTCAGTTTATTAACTACTGCCTCCCACGTCCACAGTCACTTTTTGGCTTTATTGTGTACAAATGTTATTTCCTATTTTATGGGCGTTGCGGTCTGTGTGATTGATATATAAACCAAGTATGCATGAAATAACGATTCGATTCGATTCGCATAGTGGGAGCTGGTATTGGTGTTCTGGACTCAAGTGGACGGGCTAGGCGGACATCGGACCAATAAGGACGCTAGGCTGCCCATACCGGTCGAACGTCATTGGTTTGGCACAGTTGCGAAGATTGTATAGGTCATATTTTGATTAGTAGATAAATCACGTGATAAAAGCCGGACATAAAGTCATAACAGTATTCATCAAAGATTGATATTAATTAAGATACTATTGAGGTAGAGAAAGTAGTAGCTCCTTATTGCATCCAAGTATACAATAAAATACTATTGAAAATTGTAATAAAATTAATCACTGATATTAAATATAAACTTACTATGGAATAAATTAGTCAAACGACTAAATTCTACAGAACTACAAGCAAGTTTTAAAATTGGTTTCTCTTCATTGAATACACGATCTGGACAAAGTACATCAAAAAATTATCTGGAAAATGTAGATATTTAGGTAAATTTAAATTATCCAATGAATTCAATAAAGCTGTTTTACAACAATTATTTGAATATTTAGTAATAGGTAAAGAATTTCCAGAATCAATAATATTGAAACCCCAAAATATTCTTCCATAATTATATAATGAACTAAATTATAATAATAAAATAAAAAAAAGATGAAAAGTTAATTGAATTTAAGTAATATTATTTACATTGAGATCAGTTAAATGGTATTAATATTAATTTGATATTATTATATGATCCTAAGTTGACGTCTCAAATTTTAAAAGTAAATGACATGGGTTCGAACCTCACAGTGAGCATCATTTTCCTCAAGATTGAAGATACACTTTACTGATAAGTGGCAATTAGCATGGAAACTAAGTTGTACAGAATTCTTTATCGACTACTTCTAGTCATGTAAAACAAACATATTATTATTTGTCAGTAAGTTAGTTGGTTGCTAGTGAGCGCCCTATGCTCCTTCATGAGGAGTAGCACATCCTTATTTATTTTAACACATAAAAATCGGTACAATGAGGCACCAAATACATATGCGCCAAACAAATTTCATTCGATGTGTGAGGGATGTGATACTGCCCGGGTGCCCAAACCAAAGCAGGTGGTTGTCTTAGGGGGCCACTCCACGAGCCTTCGACCTGAACGTCTGATCCACAAGGCAGTGGAGCATCGTAACGAGATACAGTCCCATGGAAGCCAGTGACCAACAATTGGTTCATACTCCATTTGTTCCCCCAGGATACTGGAGCCCATGTGCACTATTGGTTTGGAATCCGGTTAAAGCGCCGGACAGGCGTAAGTAAGTAAGTAAGTAAGATCCTAAGTTAAATAGTTTATAAAGTTGTTCATTACACAGTAAGTTAAATGAAATTCGACTTATTGGTATAAAAGTAACATGTTGACAGAAAGGAACTGAAAGTTCTGAGTATTATGCTTATAAATTCAAAGAGTTCAAATGGAAACTATATTTAAATCAAGTTCATTCTGAGAACTCATTATAACAAAAACTAACTGACTGACAAATAATAATATGTTTGTTTTACATGACTAGAAGTAGTCGATAAAGAATTCTGTACAACATAGTTTTCATGCTAATTGCCACTTATCAGTAGAGTGTATCTTCAATCTTAAGGAAAATGATGCTCACTGTGAGGTTCGAACCCATGTCATTTACTTTTAAAATTTGAAATGTTATCACTTATGTATTCTAACGTTGACTGATCTTCAATCATTTAATAACTTGAGATAATTTCTAGTTGTTAACATGGGAACTAACCAATTCAAAAATAACAGTATGCTAATCAATATTGATCATAGTAAGAATAATTATTTACAACGAACAAATTCTTCATAAACTTTGCATAACAGTTATATTAAACAAAAAGGAAAACATATCATTACACTTATTTACGTAGTATCAATCATTAACAAATAAAGGCCATACATTAAAAACCCTTCGAATTCATTCATTATTTAACATCATTGAGTAAAACGGTATAATCAATAGACTATTAGAGTTTTTGGGTTTAAATCTGATCATAAAATGAAATTTATTTAAGAGAATTATAATCGAAATCATTAGAAGAAAAAGTAGCTATGAAGTTTTAGTTAGTTGCTATGGTGAAATAAACAAATGAACTACAATTAGTGTAAGGATTTCCGTAATTGTTCAATTCGAATTAAAGATATTCAGTTACCATACATGATTGAATACTGGCTCTCGATGAAGATAATATACTGGTAAAGTTAAAATTCATTGATGTATATTTGACACAATTTAGGAAAAGTTATCTAATTCTATCTGAAAGGGTTAACATTCTCTCGTAGTTGATATGAAAGACATTATTTATTCAGATGTTATTGATATACGTGCATCCTAAACATCAATACTGAAGTGCAGACACATCCAGCTGACGTATTTCGAACAGGATAAAAGGAGTGTCCTAGATTCCACTGCTAACCATGATCCATCTGTTCAACTTAACACATATCAAGGTGATCCGCACATAATACACATATAGTAACGATAGCCGATCAAAATTTAGTTCTAAATATCAACAGTGTTGAATAGAATGAAATCTGTATGTTGTATTCCTCTTCTTGATTGCTATGTAACATGCATTATTGATATACAACCTGTTACAAAAAATGATATATTTCACAATGGTGTTTTTTGATGTAGTGATTTATCAAACATCCTCATTAAGGTATAAATCTTCTAAATCATCGTAAATTCAACAATAATAAAAAAATAATTTCATCAGACATGAATGCAAAATGTATCCACTAAAATAAAATAGATCCTGAATGAAATAAATATGATTCTCGTGTAACTGCCAAAGCAGCTACATTGGCCTAACAGAAAGGAGGGTAATATCTTAGATTTTTTGAAGATGTTCCAAAAAGTCACAGAACAAGAGGTAGAAAGACTCTAAACAGTACAATCATCAAACATCGCCTTGATGCAGGACATCAGGTAGATATCTTGCAATTCTTTAAGGTGATTAGTAAGGAGACAAACTCTAATCTTTTGAAGTTGGCTGAAGCCGTTACCAAACTGACTTATGTGTTCAAAAGGAGATAGTTATTAATCTTTCCTTACCTTGGTGACAAATATTCCTTTGCTGTATCTTAAAAAGAAAATTTTTTCCCTTCTTCTTTAAACTCTTCCTGCATTTATTTCAACACCATTGAATTTTATTTTAACTATCTTCCAAATTAATCTTATTTTATCAACTGAACTCTACTCATTATATTCCTATCAATGTTTACTCATTGTGCATTCACTTGTTTCTAGCCGTTTGAACTGTTGTCACAATCAATGTTGAAGAATGCTCTTTTACATAAGGTATATATATTTACAATATTCAGTCTATTCAATTTATTTACACCTTTGTTACACTATACTAATACGTCTTCAATATAACTTCCAAACAAACCCTTTTATTTAAGTCATTTAAACCCATTATGTAATTATGATTCTTAAATATCACAGGTTGTAAGCAGCTGATGAGAACAAGACGAAATCAAAATGAATTCATGCTATTCTGCTAGAATCTTTTTATTCTTGCTCTTTTCAAGATTATATCACTTGTGGCTCAGTTTATTTTAAATATTATACAAGAGATGTACTAAAAGGAATAATGTATTAAACTCCATAAAGACTATAATCAGATAGCCTAGTTGATACAGATGAATTGTTAGTAACTTAATAGGTCATTACCAAGTTAAAGAATGTCCACTTTTATTCTGTTTCAAACATATTCTTAATCAATTGAAAATATCTTACCTAGTATGCAATAACATCATCTCAGTTGATAAAAATGTTAGATTCCAACTATAATCAATGTACCATCTTTTACACAATACTCAATGCTTAGCATTAGACTTATGAACTCGTAAAGTTTTATTAAACATCTACTAAATCATAAAAAGATCATTTGTCTATATTAAGGAACTTAATCATATAAGATTACTGATGGTTACCGGATGCTGATCTAATCTATGTTCAATTAGCTTAAAATCAATGATTGTAACCAATAATTCATTAGAGCAACACATACATAAGCGAACAATATTGTCTTCAATTAGATCGTCATCAGGTTTTCCTCTAATATACATGAATATTTATACGAAAATGTAAGCCAATCAATCCAATATGGGTCAATAATCACAATCAAATAGAATAAGTCTCTACACATAAAATAGGTAAAAGTACAAGTTTATAGTAGGAATAGAGGTGTACTGATAGTAGTTAGAATAATAAAATAAAATAGAATAACAAAAGTCATATCAACAGTCAAACATTGGAAATAGAAGGTCGAACGTGGTTAAATAGAATTACAATAGTCATCACAAAACATTAAAATCATTATGTAATAAGAAGTGAGTAAATAATTAGACAGTGAAGAATACGAACGGAAAGAGGCGGAAAGTTACAGACAAATAATGGATGTGAAAATAAGGTTAATGATGACAAAAATAGAATGAAATAAATAAATAAATAATAAAATGCAATAAAAGATCGTTTTTTAAGTTATAACTGGCCATGGAAGGGATAGGGGGGTCACGTATTTCCTCTGTACACATAAATTGGGGTTATATGTACGAATTCCAATGGCTTCAGCTATATGTAGGAGACAGGAACGAACTCCGTTGGGAAATGATGGAGGTATACGGTAGATCACTCGAAATGTTTCCGATTTATCTGCAGTATGATCGTTATCTACGTTGTCTACGCAAAATACTTCAAATCCGTTGACCATACACTATCAACAACAACCAACTGTGGAGAGAACAAACCAGATTCCAGTGGAGGAAGAAATCAGGAAGAATTTCTGGAAGCGGATAGGACGTACATTAAAGAAAGCACTCAACTGCGTCACAAGTCAAGCCTTCACTCGGAATCCTCAAAACTAAAGGAGAAGAGGAAGACTAAAGAACGCATTACGCCGAGAAATGGAGATAGATATGAGAAAAATGAACAAGAATTGGATGGAATTAGAAGAGAAGGCCCAAGACAGAGTGGTTTGAGGAATGCTGGTCGGCTTTCTATGCTCCATTAGGAGTAACAGGCGTAAGTAAGTAAGTATGATCGTTATCAATAAGATGGGCGAGACTCTAATTTAGCGACGACCTTTGAACGAATCTTAAATGACCTTGACAATTATCAGCCAATCAGAAGACAGTTAGTATAAAGTGAGAATATATTGTAAGTAAGTAATGAATTACAGTGGATATTCTTCTTTTACATGATTTAAAAACTTGTTAAGGTTTGATAAAGGTTCAGAGGCTCTGAATTCATAATGCATATTGTATAGAAACTCGTCCATAGGGTTAGTGGTTAGGGTTGTAGCCCAGGGTTAGGGTCAAGGTTGGGTTAGGGTGCTATTTATTATTATTTGAAAACATGAATATTGGTACAAGAGAGCGCCAATATATATGCGCCACACGTTAGGGTGCTAATATGCGAGCAGTTTACAACGGATTCTAGAGGTTAGGGAAAGGGTTTAGGGTTATGGTTATGGTGATAGTGGGGTTGTAGCCTGTCAATAAACACCTCTTCTTAAAATCCGATGTAAGCCGATCTCATGTTAGCACCCTAACCCTAAACTTAACCTAACCCTAAACCCTAATCTAACCCTAAGCCTAAACCCTAATCTAACCCTAACCCTAAACCCGAACCTTAACCTAACCCTAAACCCTAATCTAACCCTAAACCCTAACCTTAACCTAACCTAACCTTAACCCTAAACCCTAATCTAACTAACCCTAAACCCTAACCTTAACCTAACTCTTAACCCTAACCTTAACCCAAACCCTAACCCTATGGACGAGTTTCTATACAATATGCATTATGAATTCAGAACTTCTGAGCCTTTATCAAACCTTAACAAGTTTTAAATCATGTAAAAGAAGAATATCCACTGTAATTCATTACTTTCTTGTGATATATTTTTACTTTATACTGTCTTCTGATTGGCTAATAATTGAAATTGCTCAAACGCTTCTCATTGGCTCGTCCCTACATTAGAGTTTCGCCGTCCTATCTGTTTTAACCTCTCATTAATCACCTCCTCTCTAAAATCCGCTGTGAACCGACCGTATGTTAGCATCGCGTGTTGAACTTGGCTCCGTGACCTTGAAATTGCTCAAACGCTTCTGATTGGCTCGTCGCTAAATTAGAGTCTCTCGATAAGATATGCCAAGATAGAACTGACCTTTTATAAACCAAGCTAGTAAATGTTCACTCATTCGTTGGTTAAATTGCCTGATAGTATACCCAATATAGCTATCTTCATAGGAACAGTTGAATTTGTGATTATTGATTATTGGTTTAACATTTTCGTATAAATATTCCATGTATATTGTAAAGAAATGCCTGATGACGATCTAATGATAAATAATTGTTCGCTTACATACATTATTCTAATTTTCACAATAGGAATCTTTAATAATTCAATAATTAATTAATTAATCATAAATAATAAATCAAACAATAATAATAATAATAATTATTATTATTATAAATCTTACTTTGTTTGATCATTCAATAGATGATTATCATTATTATGTGAATTGATAATATTATTTAAATAGAATGGTTGATTTATAACACCAATTAATGGTAAACCATTTGAATAATCAAATAAACCTAATAAAATTGTAACATTAATAAGACTACCATGATAGAAACGTATTAAACTTGTTGGATTATCAAAAAAATGATTAATTTGATTTAGATTATCTAATTCTATACCAGATAAATGAGTAGATGATGAATTAGTTGAAGTAAAATGAAATTTATCAAATTGATCTTGAGCATAATCAGCTGTTGAGTCTATAGAAAGAAAAAAAACGGTCAAAGAAAAAAGAAAAAAAAATGAGAAGAGTATAAATAGAAATAATAATAAAGATATTAATGAACAGTATCAGAAAGGGTTTTGTGGAGATTGTAGTAATTCCCATAATTGAGATCATGAGTCAATTGAAGCTAGATGACTATGGAAAGCCTGAAAGCACTAGACGGCCGTTTCATCCTAGTATGGCACTGATCAGCAGTGCGCATCCACGATCACACCTGGCGAAATTCGAACCTAGGGCCTATCAGAACTATCAGTTGTGAGATAGTAACTTACTGAAGACAATGGTGGACGTTGGCGCGATTTCGTGGATTACTTGAAGTTAGACATTAATACCGTTGGATGCCGGCTGGCTCAGTGGTCTAGTGGTTAAGCGCTTGCGTGCGAGACTGATAGGTCCTGGGTTCAAATCCCCTGAGGCGAGGTCGTGGACGCGCACTGCTAAGGAGCCCCATGATGTGACGAAACAGCCGTTCAGTGCTTCCAGGCTTTCCATAGTGGTCTAGCTTCAAATGACCCATGATCTCAACTATTGAGATTAACTAAATGCTGTTCCGTAGATCACTTCAATAAATAAATTTCGATGGTGTATTTCATCTACTCTACTCTATATATTGACGTCTGGACATCTGAGTTCGTTCCGTTTTCATGTTTATAACAAAATCGATTCCTAGACATGTATCATTTTAAGGTTCTAGTAGATAAGATATATAATGTAAATTTTTATGAACGGTAGAGTAAGAATAGATGGGTTGATCGCTCGTTGAGTAGAAGCATGTATGGAAAGAGCTTCTTTGTTTGCTAGTACACATCATTCTAGTTTCACTTCACTTCGTTACAAGAAAGTCTGATTATATATCTAATAAGCAGAGAAAAAAGATTTCAGATGATACCATAAAGAAGGAGTTGGAGTTTATTAAAAACACCAATGGAGATCGGTTACACAGGAAATTTATAAAAAGTACATGCATCTGGGGGAAATAAGTTGGGGATATTGATCACTCGAAAGAAATATCTATTCTTAAAATACAACTCAACGGGGATGTGTTTAGATGATTCCTGTATGATAGATTAGCGAGGGCAGCTAATATGACATTCTACGCAGCCAACCTTGAGTTGACATTTCCTTGTAGGCCAGTGATGTCTAACCAAGAAAAGGATAAGTTACCCAAGTTTGCCCCCTCACTGTGCATCTACTAATCCAGCTGCTCCTAGGGAGGTAGCTATATTAGGCCTACCACCAGGCGACTTAACCATCAAATAATTGAAAAGCTCCCAGCTTGTTTTGGAAAGGGCAACACAAAAAAGAAACTCAGCTCTATTTTGGCAAACCTGATTGACAGTGGTTATATGGTGGATAAAAGTGAACCGTTTTGAGTGATCTATCGTATACGTTCGTCATTACACAATGGAGTTCTCCTACATAAAGCAGAAGCTATAGGGATCTGAACCTAAAACCCTAAATTATGTGTTCAGAAAAAAATCGTAACTCATCTATAGCTTCCTGGGTCGGACATGACTTAATAAACGATTTCATTGATTTTCTCACATCCTGTATTTGTTTGTCATTTTTCACCTCTTTTCGCTTCTATTCATCACTATGTAATTATTTACACATTTCCTTTTATGTAGTTTTAATGTTTTGTGATTATTATTATTATTATAAGTTTGTTTATTGAAGCTTGACCTACTTCCTATATTGAACTATTGCCCAGAATTTTTGTTATTTTCATCAATACTACTAGTACATCTGTCTTCTTTCTATCATTTTGTACTGTTTACCTGTTAATTTTAGTTATCCAATCTGTTTTATTGTGATCATTGATACATAGATTGTCTTGATTGGTTGAATATTTTCATGTAAACATTCATGTATTTAAGAATGAAGATTGATGACAATCTAACTGAAAACAATTTTGTCCATTGATATGTGTTTTTCTAATTTTCACAATGGAAATTATTAATATTTTAAGAACATTGTGTTTCATTAAATGAACAGTAAGGCTTTTTTTCAATTAAGAGTAATGATTAAGATATTTACCAATACAAATGAATATTGGTACTGAATGCCCCAAAATGCCCAGGTACAGTTGAGGTTGGAAAGAGTAAGTGTTCCCTCTCCAAATGCTCTCACATGGCCACGCGTATACAGTCACTGCCAGGGGAGTCCAACTCACGGCATTACTGGTGTTTACGAAATTGAGAGGACGAAAAGCGAATGTCCGGCGCATTAACCGGGTTGATGGACATGGAGAGTTCACCTAGGTGAGTTGGAAAACCGTGATTCCAAACCAATGGTGCACATGGGCTGCAGTATCTTGAAGGAACAAATGGCATATGAACCAATCGTTAGTCGCCGGCTACTATGGGATTGGATCTACTGACGTTGCTCCACTGCCATGTGAATTAAACCTTCAGGTCGTAGACTTCGAGTGTGGCTCCATAAGAAAACCACCTGCTTCGGGCTTGGCACCCGAGCAGTATCACAGCCCACACACAAATATAATGATTTGTGTGGCAAATAACTGTTTGATTCTCCTTTGTATCAATATTTATGTGTTCCAATAAATAAGTCATTAACGTAATGGTTACGACGACGGATGTTCAAAATATCAGTCACTGATAAAAAATTATGTAAACTTTAATTAGTTTAGGTAACTGAACAGTGTTATATCTCTTCAGATCTTTAAAAAATATTATTTAAACCTTACTATTTTATAATATATTTTGTTTAAATTCGAGTTTAGTGTATCCCATCAAATCGTTTGCCAAGCCTTCAAAGACATTTTTAAAAATTTATAATATTGATCTGGCTCTTCTATCTCACACACAACAACAAATGCAGGAGAAGACGACCAGTGTAGCAGCAGCCTCAACAGCAGTAGGTCTCAATATACACAAAGGGAAAAGTAATATTCTGCGATACAACACAGCATGCACCAATCGAATCACACTGGACGGAGAAGATTTGGAAGATGTAAAAGCCTCTACATATCCGGGCAGCATGATTGATGAACACGGTGGATCTGATGCAGATGTGAAGGCGCGGATCGGCAAAGCAAGAGCAGCATATTTACAACTGAAGAACATCTGGAACTAAAAACAACTGTCAATCAACACCAAACGTAAAAGTTTCAAAACAAATGTCAAAACAGTTCTACTATATGGGGTGGAAACTTGGAGAACTACGAAAACCATCATCCAGAAAATACAGGTGTTTATCAACAATTGTCTACGCAAAATACTTCATATCCATTGGCCGGACACTATTAGCAACAACCTACTGTAGGAGAGAACAAACCAGATCCCAGTGGAGGAAGAAATCAGGAAGAATTGCTGGAAGTGGATAGGACACACATTGAAGAAAGCACCCAACTGCGTCACAAGACAAGCCCTCACATGGAATCCTGAAGGTCAAAGGAAAAGAGGAAGACTAACGAACGCATTACTCCGAGAAATGGAGATAGATATGAGAAGAATGAACAAGAATTGGATGGAATTAGAAAAGAAGGCCCAGGACAGAGTGGTTTGAGGAATGCTTTCTATGCACCTTTGGGAGTAACAGGCGTAAGTAAACAATAATATTGATAAAAAGAAACCGTGATAGAAATTTTATCCTACTTAACTTCTAAAAACTTTATTCTAGTCCATTTTAATGTTTCTAATAAAAAGAGAAATATTTTCAAACTAGAAAAAAAGACTTTTGATCTATGATAATTAACAATTGATTCATTAGTCTTTAGATTAAAAACAATAAGTTGATTAGTGAATTAAAATAACGATACATTTTATTTTGATCTATCTATCATTAGTTACTGATAACCTATAATATTTTAAAATTAAAATAAAGATTTAACATTAGAGTACATGGATAGATGAAGTAGGTTCGAAGTTAATATGTATAAGTTTCAGTATGGTGTAACAAGAATCTAATTAATTTTCCTGCATTATTTTCCTTTGATAAATTTAATTAGAGCAAGAATATCAAGATTTGTAGAATAAAATGAATTCATCATATCGTTTCATTGAATCTTTATAATTGGTTGTAAATAGCCTGAAGTAATATTCGCAGTAAAGATTTAATGGAATTTAGTTAATGAAGTAATGATAGATGTTCTAAACAATAATAACCAAAAGACGAAGACCTAAGAGTACAGTGAAGGTTGACGTATATTGAAGAAGAAAATCACTAGTCATACAAAATAAAGAAGATGAGGTTATAGTTACTGGCAGTTACAGTAACTGATTACGTAAGTAGTCGATATTTAGTTTTTTTTTAGTTCAAATGATGTTAGATGGTTCAAAGTAAGTGATAACAAACCATGTATAACCTAGGTTTTGTACTAGCTGACATTCGTCAACAAGGTATACTCGGCGTTGTTGGAGAGCTGGTGCTCTATGTGGGATTTGAATCCGTATATTCAGCTTGATACTCTGAGACGCTACTGTAGTGCTACCTGAGTCACTCTAATTCTTTATTTATTTCAAATTTTTGTAGATCATGATAATAAGTGTAGGTATGAAATCAAACAAGGCTAATTGATAACTTTTGATGTCTACATATTATGGATTGTAAACAGATGATGAGAAAAAAACATGATAAAGTGAAATAAACCTTAATATTTTTCTACCGATCGAACCGTTATTAAGTCCTTTTCAAGTTAGTAGCATAAATCTGTTTATTAAACAAATAAGCCTTGTAAAATGCGCAATTTAAAAATCCCGTAGAAATAAACATAAACAAAACTGAACTATTTAGAATTTTTGGTATTTGGGTGGCTGTGGGATTCAAGACACACATCTCGCCTTATTTGGAGCTTGGCAGAACGTACATACACACCAGCATTTATGTTCATAAACCCTTGCTAAAAGTGGATTTTCCATAAAAACTTTGTAAAAACAGCAAAATGAATGCAATCACACATACCTATTGGATCGATCCATACACCAAATGTTCCAATATCAGAATATTTTATATCGGTTATTTTAAATAGTGAATTACAATTGGAGACCAAATCTTCCCAAATGTTACACACTGAAAATTGTGTCTGAAACGATTCTAGCGGTCGAAAACAAATTTCACTTAATTGATTTGCAAAATCTAAATCGTTGCCTAAAACGTCAACTGAAAAGTTAAAGATAAGAAATGAATCCGATTATACAGTCATAAATTTTAGTAAGAAATGTTATATAATGGTGTAAATAGCCGTTAATAGTTACTAGCATGTTTATGCAATTACGATTTTTAAAGTGATGCATCTAGTAGAGAGCTAAATTCAAAGGTTATGCAAAACATATTTCCAATGAACATATAATATAGAAAAATTGCAAGTCTGAAAGTCAGGTGTTCTATCTTTGGAGGAGTAACCGGTAAGTACCTCTGTGAAGAACCATTCTAAGATGAAGTAGCCATCTTTTTTCCTTTTGTTCTAAATCGTCTCAAGTCGAAGTGAAACTAGGGTATAAACTGGCCAGAAATTAAATAGCTCATACGAACTTGAAATTCTAAAGATAAAATGTGAGTTCAGAAGTCATACAAGAAAATAAGAATCGAATATCAAATAATGTCTACCATTAAAGGCTTTTATGTAAAAGTATACACAGTGAGAATTGGTCTAAACTGCACAAAACTAGCAAATTACTACTTTGTTTGTGAATAGCTGAGTTAGATGTAAACGATAATTATTCTGCTACCGCACTTCGGTTTGTTTTATAGCATAATCCAAATAGCGTTTGACTTGCCAAAGAATTTCGCCGTTCAGCTACTTCGGTGATTACTAAAATGAGGGCATGTTAGTGGTTAAAAAGCTATCATCGAAAATTTATTGATGCGTAGCATCTATTTCGTATGCGTGCTCATCATTAACTATAATGAATACACGAAAAAATGCTTTCTCATTTCACAACCTTCATGAAAATGCAATAAAAAGAAAGCCACACTCTTACCTAAAAGATCAGCGAGATTTTCTCTAGAAGATAGTTGAATTGTCACTGTTTTACCGGAACTACCAGAAAAACGATTATTTTCTTCACCAAACACCGAATTATTGAATCCAGGAAACTGAAAGTTTTAAAATTAATGTTTTGATAGTACTAGAAAGTTCTATCAAAAATTTTGGGTAAGATCAATATATAATGTTACAACGTCTAATAAACATAAAAATTGTGTAATATAACTCAACTTTGCTTATGTAGATAAAAGAAAGATAAGCGACGATATTTTTCAGTTTTATTTAATGCAGGAGCACTAGTATAACGGTCAAAGAGCTCGGCGTTAAATAATCAAGCTTAAGGCTTGAATCTTGCTCCATTCAATTTAGTTTGGAAAGTCTTATAGCACTGAAAAGACCATATTTTATACGTTCTTTAATCTTCAACTTAGCTACTGAGTAATATCTGTTGTTTTGTATGGTTTAGTTATATATGCTTGCGTGCGTAGACTGTTCCTTGAACATACAGCTTCCAATTAGCTCTTTCTTACATCTGAATTTCATCTTGAATAAACTGCAGCCACCAATCTCCAATTTTTCCCGACTTTGTTTCCTATCGCTGCTCATGATTACTGATCAAACTTTAGTTCGTTTAAATTTTCGGCTGTCTTTACTTTGCAGAGAACTTAAAGTTTGGCAGGATGAGTTTAGGAGCACCTATCGACTTGGCAGACGCCACCAAAATCCATTGGTATTGCTTAGTGTTTTGGCTTAAGCCATAGGTGAATGTCATCAGTGTTTTCACAATTTCTCAAACACTATTTGAAGCTGCAATGGATTGGACATCACCTTCATGATCGACCAAGCGCTTCTATAGTTTCTCCTGTGATATACTCTTTGCGTTTCCGCTACCAAGCTGAGGCATAGGTAAGAGGTGGAAAGATAAATGTGAGAACCGTAATAAAATATATGTTTACACTGATTATGTCATCGATTAAGCAATCCCACATTATTGTGCAATAGATTAACTATGAAGTTTTTCATGAAAGAGGATAGATTCCCCAAATGTAAAAGCGTAAGTACCTTAGACATTATATAATCGACACATAATCGAATCAAACTGGTTTAGACAGATTTAATCATGGAATAAGGGAAGTTTTATCATAGTAATAGCAAAGTAACAGTCATAAAGTAACTGCTCAACTTTCTAGAATAATAGCTACATATCGGATGACCAGAAACGAAACTGAACGCTGAATACATCGTGGGTAATGAC
Source organism: Schistosoma mattheei (assembly GCA_944470405.2). Classification (NCBI taxonomy): domain Eukaryota; kingdom Metazoa; phylum Platyhelminthes; class Trematoda; order Strigeidida; family Schistosomatidae; genus Schistosoma; species Schistosoma mattheei. The sequence continues at coordinate 88,286,817 of OX103947.1, read as the reverse complement.
GTATGCATTTATGTTACAATAACCTGAAGAAAGTGCTTTAATGTCAAAGATACAAAAAGGAGAATAGGTGCTTGTTCCGTTTACAAAAACTCAGCTGTGCAAAAACCATTTCGAACGTATGCACTTTTAGAAGATCACAGAAAGTGTTGTTGAAGGAGAGTGTACAAGTTTTATAACAACTATTATTTAAGTGCGATATTTGTACTAACTGATGATTCCTTTGTACTTGGTTGCGTGCTTATTACGAATCACAAAAATAATACGTTAATTTGTGTTCATCTGGTTCTATCTGCCTTAGATTGCACTATTTCGGGTATTTTTAGTTAGCATATGATTTCCAAATGCTTCTAATCATCGGGATAAATTCACACTATTCTTATAGGAAAAGTCATTCCTGTAGATCTTTGAATAGTTAGTTAATTTTGGGATCTCTAGATCAAAAAAGGCTGTCCGGCTACTCATTAATTGATCTTTGGTTTGAAAATGTATCAAGGGGGAACAAAATCAAATACAGCGTTATCAGTGAGAATAACTTACAAGTAAATTTAGGTCGTACTTTACAACTTCTTGAATTAATACATCGGCCAAAGTTTTGACATCTACGCTGAATCTTAAATTAGCCTCAGTTGAATCTTTCACTTGAACAAGTGTTTGAAAGATACCAGTTTGTCTTTTAATTGTACGGGCTATTACGGCAGCTTTTTCGCTGCATAGAATTAAACTTTTTAACAACTGGACACACAATGGATCAGTTTTATTCATTTAGTATATAACTTTGCTTAGCATTCCAGATAGATAACAGCAGTATATGGCTATTAGCGAAGAATGTTTATAACAGAAAGCCTTCTGTTCTTAAAATTTATTTTCGCTGGTATATAAACCACATCATAGCTTAGATCTAAAACTGAAACGGGAAATTCACTCATATTAGTTGGATAATGAATCGATTAACAAAATAAAAGTAGAAACTCACTCTTTCCGTTTACACTAACTATATGCCAGCTATTTGCGAAACGTGTTTACTGAGAATACAAATCTAACTAACGGTGCTTAAAAGTTCTTTTGCAACTGAATAACCTCCAAACCGAGTAGATATTTAAAACTTTATTCTGAAATCGATAAGTTTGATGAAGGATACTAGCTAAAACACATAATAATTAACCAACATAATCACAGAATTGCACTGTGCACCGTTACGGTACTTGCACATGTACAAAACCAGGGAATCTATGCTGTCTTTAGAAAAACTCCAACGGAATTAGTGATAAAATCGACTTATCCATATGAATACATATATATCACCTGAATATTCATAAAATACTGAATACAGCAGATTATTACATCGACGTTAGTCTAGCTGAAACTGAATGAAACAACTTTATAATCTGTTAGAGGAACCATTACCTACAATTTGTGTGATACTTGTGTATCATACAAATTTAGATGGTATTGGTCATAAATCCAAAAATGAAAAGTTACTTTTGTTAGTGAAATATGATACATTTTACTGCTTTTTCTCTTAGCGTCGAGCATAATAGCTTCGGGAAATTTCTCATTGACACGGTAATTGTTTTTGGTATAAAAATAATGTAATCCACGTGTATTACATATTCTACAGTATATAATGGTTTGTCAATAGAAAAAGATAAGAGTGAATTCACAAAGATAAATTATTTATATCAAACTGTAACAATGTTCGGTCGTTGTTCTAACTTAGAGTTACACTGCTTACAATATCACGGTGATACGCGAGTTTAGGCAGAAAATGTGAAAAAGCCGCTTAAAAAGTTGATGTTTGTTACATTCATTGAATTGACTTAACAGTTCAGATTGACAATATCCTAATGCTCATTACATAAACAGTCTTCTGTATAAATTTAATGGCGCAGATAGTTTTCAAGATCAGAAATGCTTAAAACCTACTTTTCGTTTTTAACAATGACTACAGAGGAAAAGTAACCTAGACTCCTTTAAAATCACGAGATGAACTGTATTTTCGAAAGCCTGAGCTAGCTACAAAATATGCTGTCTGTGTATTTGTGAGCATCAATTTTCGGGATTTTTTAAATGGGTTTAATAAAATCAATCTATATATGCCACAGGTATTCGGAGTATGAAAACGCTTTTACATGTAACACCGTTATGATCGAAATATGCCAACCCAAGGAAATCAGAAGTCAGAAGTCAAGTTTTGTTCCGTGAACAAGTCGTGCTGCAGTGCATTCATCGTCTGCTTTCATCGCATTGCGAACACCGGGTAACAATAGTTGACGAGCGTCAGTCGACTTTCAAATTTTAACATATGAGAGTGAAGCTTTCAGCTCTAGGTGACATCGTTCTGACAGCTCGTTAGCTTGTGAGTGGTGTGTGGTCGTTCGGAATCGTGTGACCCGCGATAGTGTAGTAAGACGATCGAATATTCCAGATTCGAACTAAAATCCGCTGTCTGTGGTAATAGTCGAAGAGCGACCACTCATTATTCGACGAAGGCGTTGGCCACAGTTTTAGCAGTAATGTCTTTGGTGGATACTAATTTTGGCTATCGTGTGAAATAGTCTGCACACCTTAAGAGATAAGGGTATTAATTTGAGTCCGGTAATGGTCCTAAAAAATTAAGGTTAACATGGTCGTAACAAGCATCAAGTGTTGCGAAGCGTTAAAGGGAAAATTTTTGTGCCTAGTCACCTTAAATTTTTCGCAACCTACACAGGGGCATGCCTATTCCCTCACGTGTTCATCCATACCAGTTCAGAAAATTCGTTTTGCTATGAGCATGATGGTTGCTTGGACGCATATACGCGAAATTCAGTGCGATATATTGTGGACATTGTGTCGATAATGTTTCGATATTGCTTGCTAATTACAAGGACAAGTGTATTTTTCCTCACTGAGCAAATTATATTGTTTTGATCGTTCGCTACGTATCAGGACTACTGTTTTCACTTTAATTGAATTTATTTCAGTTAAAGTATCCGATTACAGCATCGTTTCTGTCTCCAAATTAGTTTGTCGTCGGTGTTCCAAAAAGTGCAGTGATTTTGTAGTTGTTGTGATTATTCTTGCTTTTGTGAAATTATTGCATCAAAAGCATTCTTGGTCCAAATCAAAGTACTTTAGTTAAAGTTTGAAATCTTGCTGAAGTTTGTCTTAAGGTACCCTTTTGCTCGTTGACTGACACTGTGTTCATATGGTGTTTTACACCTTAATCTGACTAGAATGGTTGTTAGTACTCACAAATGTGGACAACCAAACTGTTTGTTCCTTGTGGAGGAAGCGATACAATGTGATAAATTCAGAAAGGGGTTCCATAAGATATGCACCCGTTTAAGTGTCACTGCATAAAAAAGATTTTCGAAGCCTAACTCACATTGGTTCTGCATGTTTTGCTGCTCAAATAAGACGTTACTAATACAGGAGGCTATGAGCCTATTGGCTTTGGCCTGTAAGAAGAACGATAGCGCATGCGCTGATAACACGAGCACTGACAATGACAAATGTGTCAGTGTAGTACGTGCTGTTACGAGACGCCTTAAGCAACCGACCTTGACTGACGGAAAATGAAATCTCCATTATCATTAACGAGGGGGGGGGAGTACCACCTAACGCTGACATTGGTTACCATGCACCCCTATTGGGAACTGAAGATCTGGATAAAACCGTCACCGCTCAAAATAGTCCCAGTGTCTTGAGGGATGTGAACATGGACCTGATATGTCTCTTGAGGATGGAATAAAAAGGAGGAGAGCACTAGCTGAACATGAAACCCGTCGGCAAAACGGTGTTAAGCGTCCAATCCAAGGTGCTCCAAGAACATTACATCTATATATTAGTCTTCCCGAAACTGAATGCGAGTGAAATCAATTCTCGTCATAGAAAAACCTCCAGGGAAATCAAAATTAATTGAATAAAACAACAACGAAACGTGGAAAAATTGGACATCACAACGAGACAAAGAAAAATTTATAAAGTTCAGCTTTAAAGATGGAGGTATATCTTACTCTTAGTGTTATATTCTTTGCGTCGCAGAACATCATTCGTCAACCACGAATGAACTCATGGCTGGCTAACCAATGGGATTTCAAAAACACGAAACATAGATCATGAGTCAAATAATATGTCCCGGTTACAGCTTGCTCGTTTGTTCCCTTTCTAGCAAGTTGAATTTTCTCGTATGGTATAGGTCATCTTTCTGTTTGCAGTATCGATCGGACAGGAGATTAAGAAGTTAGAAGTAAAAAATATTGAATACTGAAAATTAATCTCTAGGGCTATTCCGATAGCACAATCAAAACAACTGATTTTGGAAGTAAGCTTACACGATGGCAACCACGAGTATCCTTCATGCTTGGCTACTTATCCCGAGAAATTAGATTTCATTAGTAGGGGGTGAATACGTACATAACAACCACACCACCTGTGTTGCATATCTGGGAAGATAGTCTCAGGTTGTCTAGGGCTTATGAGGTGAGATGGTTATTCTACTGATTTTCCAAGACTTATAGGCAAAATATGCAAGTTCCTACAAACGATTTCATCAAGCTGTAAGCGCCATATGTTTAAGGGGACCCACAAATAAAAACATTAGTTATATCTAAGGTCTTGTAGCGTCGGTTATTATGTTAAGCCCATATACCTTATTTTAGCTTTCGGACAGCCCAATCTATTCATCCTACTTGAGTCACATTTTGACCTTGTTATTTATTCGCTTACCAATCTTGACTATCTTTATATGAGCGCGTAGGTGTGTGTACATTTCTTATCCCACTACCCATTACATGTCTGTAACTATAAATATTGATTAAGGCTTGGTTAAATGGGAGTTGGCTATACCAGCCAGCCACCTCCACTCTGCGTAGTTTCTCTTCTCTCTATTTCATTCGCCTTATATACAAAATATATGTATTCACAAGTCCATTCTTGTTATTCGACATATTTAAATCCGTTATTGACTAATGCGATTTAAGTCGATGATTATATACGAGGATAGGCGATATATATATTTCAATAACAATCATCATTACAATCTCCATGCAGTCAGATCCACGGGCCACTAAAGTGGAGAGCCCGTCAACAAACATCGTCCGATCTAAATGACGACAATGTAATGGGCCCCACTAAAGTCTGCACTTATATTCGATACCTACAAAATTATGTGTTGGAAAAAGTTCACTATTACATATGGATTAACGCAAGTGTTTTTGCATAGACGTTTTGTCAGGGAACGATTATTTTGTGCTTTTAACAGGATTAAAAAATATGACCGAGTTCATTTATAGTAGTGACCTGAGATATATGATTGTACTTATGGTGCATGTTTAGTTTTACAATCGATCAGATAAAAGTGACAGTAAAAATAGGCAGTATTCTCCACTTCATCAAAAACATCTAGTAAGAAAGTTAACGACGTCTATATAAAGGGTGATTATTGTTTGATGATTTACGCAGTTGTTCGTTATAGTAATCTCTTAGTGATCAAGGACAGGTTTGCATTTATTTTGTCCACGACATTAATTTTTTTTGCTGGACGGTCTAGCGGCTTATAAAGTGTATTTCTCACTCTTCGGCATCCACTACTTTGTATTCTATCATATCATCCTACAACCTGCCTAATAAAGAGAAGGTTCTGCCGATCCCGATAACCTACACAAACTTACATCAGAATTTCTTTGTTATTCGCTATTCAACTATGTGGAACAGACTCCCAGTAAATCTCTGTCGTAGTTAAACTATAACCCGGTTCAAAAGTCTTCTTGATGACTTTCCTTCCGAAAGTGTTTGTCACCTATCAACTATCAGTGTGATTACCAGTGAGCTATACAAACAAGGTCCGATATCTATCTAATTGACAGTAAAACAAAGTAGAATTTTTGAGATTTTTTTCATTTATTTTACTTCCTTCCTTTTCATACAAATTGATTATACCTTACAATTAATTGGCACTATCATATCATCATTCTAACATACTATTGTATAAACTTTGATACTAATATCAAGTTTTACTTTGAACGTATTACATGAATTCACTTACATTCACCCGTTTATGTAAATTAGAAAACTAATGTCTTGCTTAAGTGGTCGATATTAAATATACCCCCATTATCATGATTGATCATCTGCCACTTTAGTTACTTCTTTCTTTCCTCTCTCTCTCACTATTGTTTCTTTCTAAATAAATATTATTCTCCATCACTCGAAGTTTGTGACTATAACGCACTACCCTGGTATTGAATTTCGATATATTGACTTTTCAAAATTCATTTTAACTTTACCACGTATATATAACCTGTGCAAATTGATGTTTCACAATTATTCTCGCCTTCTGTGGGAGAGAACAAATCAGCTTCCAGATGAGAAGGAAATTAGGAAAAGATGATGGAAATGGATAGGATATACATTATGGAAATAATCAAACTGGATCACGATGCAATCCCTAACTCAGAATACTGAAGGGAAGCGGAAAAGAGGAAGGCCAAAGAACACATTACGTCAGGAAATAAAAGCAGATATGAAAAGGATGAATAGCAACTGGAGGAGCTGGAAAGGATTGCCCAGGACTGAGTTGGATGGAGAAGGCTGTTGGGCTGCTTATGCTCCTTCAAGAGGATTAAAAAGTGTAAGGAAGTAGTTGTTCTCGCATCATTTTAAACTAATACTGGACAAACTATTATTGTACCGTCAAATCTTACTGCATTAATGTTAATTATTATTTTTTCTTCATTCTTTTCGTTTAAAGTCAACTCAATATTCTTCTACATTTAACAGAACCTATTTGAATATGGCGATTATTATGTAAACTACCGATTAAAGTGATGAAGATTCGGTAGGCTTTATTAATAATGAGCTTAACAACTGATCATATATTTCGATATACATTGACTATCTACCAACAACACAACGACGTATACTACTTGTAACACAGATATCCGTAGGTATATGAACACCTTATTGGAAACAAAAAGACTACAAATCTAAGTTGGTTTATAGTATGTCCGAAGTGTATTTACAAGTTCATCCGCAACGTTTCCAATGCAACAAGTATCAAATACAGCACTTTTCCACTACATATAAGTTTAAATAACATTTCAAGCCCTAGTTTCAGTGTATATTTTCTGTATGCTCAGCCGTGTTACACCGATACATTTGTATCAAAAGGTATCTAATAACTCAAGAACTATGAATGAAAATGACACCCAAACGTGAAAGTCACGACTGAATGAAAAAAGAAATGAGTGTTGAGTGTAAAATCTTCTTAAACATTGGAATCCCTCTATTTTCCATTTAACAAGTATGATTTTCTTCCTTATCGTTCTTGGTGTTTGAATACCAGTGTAATCTGGATTTGTTGTACTCTTAAACACGATTATTTGGTAGAATATGAAATGTTTAACTTTTCAGTGAATTTATTAGTTAAGTTTCCTAGACTATCAGCCTATTGTGGGAAGTCGATGGAGAATTATAGACAACACAGATAGGTTAGATTCATACTAGAAAATTTTTAGTTTCAATGAGTTGAACATATAAATATTTGTACAAGGGGGCACCAGATACATATGCGCTACACAAATCTCATTTGATTTGTGTGAGGGCTGTGATACTGCTCGGGTGCCCAAACCGAAGCAGGTGGTTTTCATAGGAGGCCACACCCGGAGCCTTTTACCTAAAGGTTTAATCCACAACGCGGTGGAACAACGTTAGGAGATTCAGTCCCATGGTAGCCGGTGACCAACGATTGGTTCATATGCCATTTGTTCCTTCAGGATACTGGAGCGCATGTGCACCATTGGTTTGGGATGAGGGTTGGAAATCACGGTTTTTTTGTTAAAGCGCCGAACATTCGCGAAAATAGATTTTAAAGAATCCGAAATTCTCCTCTTTAAGATATATGCGGCTCTATCACCTTTGAAATCAATGTTCATGTATAAAATTTTCTTTTCTACTGTAATTGTTTGTGGTATGGCATTTTTGGCTTCATGTTCTTATCAATGAATATAGAAGGATATCCGTTTTTGATAAGTATCTCTTTTAAAAGGCTCAATTCTTATTGAGCCATTGCCTCCTCTTTTTAGCCACGCCGGACAATGTTCTTGAATTCTTTTGGATAAAGTACGTATCGAACGACCTATATACCTAGCTCCACGAGAGCCGGTAAATTGGTAAATGCACTTTGGGTTGGTCAGATGCGATAATTTATCTTTCAAATTATTGGTGAACAGTGATCTTCTGGAGAATAATATTCGCAATGTTGCTGCGAAGAATGTTCTCTTTAAAGAATCCGAAATTCTCCTCTTTAAGATATATGTGGCTTTGAAGTCGATGTTCATGTATAAAATTTTCCTTTCTACTGTAGTTGTTTGTTGTTTTGGCATTTTCAGCTTCATGTTCTTATCAATGAATATAGAAGGATATCCGTTTTAGATAGGTATCTCCTTTAAAAGGCCTGATTCTTCCTCTACGACCTCGGGGCTACAAATTCTTCGTATTCTTGTGGCGAGTTATTATTAAGTTTCTTTTTCGGCTGATGGGAACCCAACTGTGGAAATTTGCTAGTTGGCCATTCCATATAGGTTTCCTGTAGATAGCTCCTTTTTAGAGTACCATCTTGTTTTCTTGTCATATCTACATCAAGGAAGTGAATATTTTGTTTGCTTTCAACCTCAAGTGTGAATTTTATTGATGGGTGACAACTATTAAATGTCTCTAGGAGATCACTTAAGTTACATTTGTTGTCACAAATGATAAAGATATCATCCACGTACCTTTTATACAAGTGGAGGTTTTCTATAATTCTTTTGAGTTGATTGTTTTCTAAACTGGCCATGAAGCAATCTGCCAGTAATGGACCAAGTGGGGATCACATTGCTATACCATCCTTCTGTCTATAAATTACGTCGTTGAATGTGAACTGTACATTGCAAGTGCAACGTAGTAATAGTTCCTTCAAATAAACACCCCGTATTCGTCTTTATCTCATTATTTATGTGATTGTAGATAACATTAATAGTCTCTGTGAGTGGAGCATTAGTGAATAATAATTCTACATTCAGAGATAGCATAATCTTGTCACTTACATTCACTTCTTTTATGTGGTCGATAAATTCAAAAGTATCACTTACGGAATGTTTACAAATGAGTTTTCTAACTGGATCTAAGAGATTAGCCAACCACTTTGCTACAGGGCGGTAAGGGGATCCTGACATATCGAGGATCGGTCTAAGAGGTAGGCCAGGTTTGTGTATTTTTGGCAGACCATATAATCGCGGTATTATTGATGCTGTTGGTTTTATGTTCTCAAAGACCTTTTCGTTGATTAACTGCTCATTTTTCATTGTCTTAAGAACTTCAATTAGTTGCTTTTCTATAATTTCAGTCTTGTTTTTCTCATTGATGGGTTTTGAGAATTTGATGTCATCTGATAATAACGTTGTCATTTTCTCAACATAAATCTTACGATCAAGCAGCACTAAACCAGCACTTTTATCTGGACGTGTTACTTATCAAAAACGGATATCCTTCTATATTCATTGATAAGAACATGAAGCCAAAACCACAAACAATTACAGTAGAAAAGAAAATTTTATACATCAACATCGATTTTAAAATAGATTTTACCTAAGCTTGACATGCTACATTAAAATAACTAAAAAAAGTCAGCATTAATAATATGAGCAAGAACCAATTTGAGTCAACAAAATTTTATTAGAAGGGATAATACATAGTTTTTTGTTGTTGTTGCTGAAACTCATTATGTAACATAAAAGCTGTCAGAAAGGAAATAAGACAGAAGAAGCAAGTGTAAAAATGTAGAACAGTTTAACTACGTTGTATGTTGAAAAAGAAAAAAACAAACAAACAAACAAAGAATTATGGCTGACATGCACACATATACACATCACTGTCATCAGCTTATTTCGATTCTCATTTTTGCGACATAGTACAAAAATTGTTTTTTTTTCTTCCTAACATTCGACTTTCGGAAAGATTATATGATCATTACAGCAATTACACAGTAGAAGTTTCATTGTGATATATATATATATATATGCGAGATGAAGAGAAAAGAGAACAACAGAATATCTGATCATGATTGATTGTTCATTAAATTTATGGAAAAATTGACAGAGAACATAAACTGCATATCAACAATTTAATAGTAGATTCATAATGTAGTCAGTTTTAAAAAGGAGAATTAAGGTAACAATAGTAATCAAATAAACACAAATTAAATTATGGATATAAAAAAATAATATCTCATACTGTCTAGTATACAATTGATGTTCCCTTCTTCCCCCCCCCTCAAAAAAATTATGTATTTCTATACTGAACATACATATCATTATTTGTTTATAAGAAGGAAGACACACTTGTTAAGACAAGCATAAACAACAAACACATACATTTTAATATAATATACACCATAGAATTTAAAGCAGTCCGTTGAGTTATCCGTCAATATGCATACATAATCGTATCTAATTTCCACTAAGCATATTTACTTATATAATTAACAATCAAACTGAAATAATGCCAGTGATTGAGTAATGATAATAATAATAATAATAATAATAATGATTATTATTATTATTATTATGAGTAGTAAGAGAGAAGGGTAAAGAGCGATGTTTAGGAAGTGAATTGGAAACAAAAGAATGAGAAGGACTGTAACAAAAGAAAACATGGCTTTTTATTTCTCTGAAATCTTTTTATTAGTGTGTAGTGTGGAACACACACACACACACGAAATAATATAGCGAGTAACAGAACAGTTTTTTGTACTATTAGTAGTAGTAGTAGTAGTATGGGAGATATTCATCATTTGGAAAAGGAATACATAAACAGACAGATCATTTCTATGAATAAACTTGTAAAATGCCGATTGTTTAGTAATCATCATTATTCTGTGTAATAATAATAGTTTTCATGTTGTTGTGGGTGTACTAATTACTCGAATAAGTACTTTTGCATAACCATGTAATTCGGATTCAATTGGAACTTGACCAGCAGCTGGTTGAGAATTCTAAAATCAATAAAATAATAAGTAAAGAACATGATCACTGAATTAACTTTAACGTTAGTTCATAAAGTTCGTTCAACTTACATTATGTTAAACGATGATATGGATGAGATGTAAATTTGTCAATCGAAAAGGTCATGTCATATATGTATATGAATTTGTTCTATTACAATTAACGATTTCGAAAAAACCCTACCAATCTTTGAAGTATTGCTGGTGCACACAAGAATCAATGTAATAAGTAACGGTATTTGAGTAAGGTGGGAATTTAGATACTGAGTTTATGGATCATCATTAAGTGACATAGTTGAAACATGGGTTTAGTAAGTTCAACTACCTCGACATCCACAATAAGAGAGAGGTTAGACAATGTGTTAAGAGTGGAAAATCTAAGATCTAACATCGGTTTAATTGATTGTTGTGCTGGTAGATGGTATTCATCTACGACTGATATATTTACACACTCAGTCAGTCAGTCAGCTACAACGTAGGACCAGACACATATATGCATCGGTCCAGGTTGCCATACCGCATTAGCACAGCAAGATGAACACCGGATTCATAGCAGTGGTTATGTCAAAAGTGGTAATATATAAGAGAAAGATTGCATATGAGGATACAGTACAGGAAGAAAGAACTAGTTAGTAGAAAGATATGAAGCGATTTTAATCTCTTAGTTTAAGGGAAGACAGAGAGTGTATACACCTGCGCCATTGTGATCGATTCTGAGCCGTGTCACCAAGAGTCTCCAACCATCGGTTACGATAGTCACGCGGACCCCAACCAAGCAATCTGCACTTACTAACATGGCTCAGACTAGAGATTAGTGTCTTCAAGCACTGATGCCACGTTTTGGTTTGGCCGCCCCTAATTCTTTTCCAACCATCTCTAACACCCGTTAGCATTGCACGACGTGGTAATCGGTGTTCAGGCATACGTAACACGTGGCCCAACCATCTCAGTCGATGAAGATTAACAACCTCATCAACTGATTTATCATCGTTCCCTAATACCCTGCGTCTAACCTCACCATTACTTACCCGGTGATCGCAGCAGATGCCAGCAATATTTCTAAGAAATCTATGGTCAAATACTAGTAGCTTACGGGTGTCTTCTACTCTTAATGGCCATGTTTCACTGCCGTAAAGTAAAACAGAACGGACTGCCGAGTAGTATACTTGTCCTTTTATTGATAGACGGATATCTCGCCTTCGCCAAAGGTGACGTAAGTTGGCAAAAGCCAAACGAGCTTTTCGAATCCGTGCTATTTTTACACACACTAATTATCGAGTATCTTACCATAAAGCGTCTCAAACTAAAAAGCTGAATGACGTAGATTTGCCTTCTTTCAAAGTTCTCTAAAAAATTACACATACATCATCTTGACAACTAGAAAATATCACGAAAACCAACTACAGCTATTTGTTTTTTTTCCTCTGATAATCATCTAATATCAAAGCATTGTATGCATGGTATATAATCTCTTAAATTAATGATCATTATAGAAACTTGATCGATAGAATTCTTTGAAAACTAAACCTGATTAGAACTTGGTTACTAATCAGTGTGATCAATCAATGAAATGGATATATTATTACAGCTATATTTATATATATGTAGTATGATATATAATATAAATATTGATACTAATAAGTGTATTTATTACTGAATTGTTTAAGCAAGTAATCTCTATTTTTTATACAAATTTTTTTTTGAAAAAAAAAAACGAAACTTCATTCTCGTTTGTTTGTTTGCTTTTTGGAAATTCACTTTGAAGTAGATTGTAAGTGATACATATTGTCTGGAATTTTATAAGTCAATAAGAAATAAGTACATCTCTATTTATCTATATTGAGTAAATACTATTTAACTGGTTAAGATAATGAATCAGTTGAAGTTGGACCGCCATGGAAAACCTGGAAGCACTGGACGGCCGTTTCGTCCTATTGTGGGACACCTCAGCAGTGCGAATCCACGACCTCGCCCCCTGCGAGATTCGAACCCAGGACCTACTGGTTTCACGCGTGAGCACTTAACCACTACTATAATATCCACAAAATCCATCTGATATTAAATACTATTTACTACATTATAATGATACCTTAAATTAACAGTTAAATCCATAACAAAAAAGTTTCATTTTATGTGAATCAACTACTCACAATACTTTACGAGTAATGTATGTAACAATGGTACTCGGTAATGTAGGCTCAAATCTTGTCATCATGAGCATTAATTCCATTAAGAGTGGAAATATATCTTGTTAGCAATTTCAAACTAGTTAGCCTCTCGATGATAGTCTACAAATAATAAGGATTTTGAAAGCTACATATAAGTAATATATTTAGCCGCAAATTTACAAAACGTGTGGCTTAAGATGAACTATACAAACTTATACGGTAGACGAATCACAGGTAGATAAATGAGAACGTCAATTAGAAGTAACTTGAAGGACAAGTGCATATCATTGGCTAAGAAATGAATTGATAAATACTCATATATATATATATATATATATATATATATATATATATATATATATATATATATATATATATATATATATATATATATATGAGTATTTATGTATTTTATTCCATACCCCAAAATACTCTCTCGTCCATTCTTGTATTCGCGCTCAACTAGTGAGTTGGAAGGGTTAGCGCGTAGCACGTTGTGTATTCAGTAACAGATTTCGGACATTACTCATTATAACAAAAACTTGTAGTTATTAAATGAGTCATATTGCTAAAAGCTCGGTTGATTTATAACTGAATAAGGACTAATGTTGTTTTCCTATCATCCTTTTTGGTGCTGATCGAATTTTAATCATCAAGTTGCAATGTGGCTACTAATCTAAGTGGCTAAACATTATGTTTGTACTAGATCATTGTAGATATTTGGTAGATAACATCTCAGTCCTACTACAAATCAATTGCGGTTCAAAAAGCTTAGAGGTAAGATCACAGATTGTGAGGATAGGTGATACGGATTTTAACAATACAGGAAATATTAATGCCTTCAAGATTGTGAGTACTTGATAGGTCGGTTAAAGTAAGTTGTGACTAGCTGATGAGTAAAGAAAGATATATCTGGTCACATAGAATAATAAGAAATTAACTTATATGTAAAACCGATTTCATTTTCACCTCACTGACCGTCTTGTATTGTGTGATAAAGTATTATTACTGTAGCTTATATCTGGCTCTTAATTGGTCTTCGAATATTCATGGGTGAACAGATATCATATTATATTGATCTAGTCCTAAGTCCAACTCATCTAATTATCTAGTACTAAGGAAAACGACCCTCATATACAATATACTGATAATTATCTAAGCGCTCGCGCGCGAGACTGATAATTCCTGGGTTCGAATCTCGCAGGGGACAAGACCGCGGATGCGCACTGCTGAGGAGTCCTACAATCAGTCAGTCAGTCAGTAACAACGTAGAACTTCGTACGTACGTACATCAGTTCGAGTTGCCACACCACATTAGCACAGAGATGCAGTTGTCGATTCAAATCCCGTAGTGGTAGAGGTAATAAGAGTATAAGCAGTAATCGGGAAGATTAGGGTTTGGAGATGTTATTTAAAGAGTATAATCCAGTGAAATAAATTTGGAAAGAGGAAAAAAGGGACATGAAGAATTCAGAAGATTAGAATTTGGGAGAACACAGAGAGTGGATGCACCTGCGCCATTGCAAACGATTTTGAGCCATGTCATTCAGGGTCTCTAACCATCGGTTGCTATCATCTCGCGGTCCCCAACCAGGTAGTCTACACCTACCAACATGACTCAGTCCACTTGTCAGTGACTTCATGGACTTGTGCCATGTTTTGGTTTGGCCGCCCCTAGCTTTCTTCCAACCTACTCCTATACCACTGAACATAGCACGTCGAGGCAGTCGGTCGTTGGGCATACGTAACACGTGTCCCAGCCATCTCAACTGATGAAGTTTCACTACTTCATCAATTGATTTGCCATCCTTACCTAGTACCCGTTTCCTAACAACTGTTACTTACTCGATGGTCCCATGATATACGAGCAATATTTCGAAGACACCTATGATCAAATACTAGTAACCTACGAATATCCTCTACTCTTACCGGCCATGTTTCACTGCCATAAAGTAGGACGGAACGAACTGCTGCGCAGTAAACCCTTCCTTTGGTTGATAGACGGATATCTCGCCTACGCCATAAATGACGCAAGTTGGCAAAAGCTAGTCGAGCCTTCTGTATCCGTGCTGAGATTTCGTCACACACTAAACCACAAGGGCTGATGAGACTTCCAAGATAAGTGAAGCGGTCGACACACTCAACTACTTCACTCCCTATCACTAGTTCGGGTGTCGATGTAACCCAATCCTGAAGCAACATTTTGCATTTCGAGGGAGAGAATCGCATCCCGAACATGCTTGCATTGTTGCTTAGAGTGGTCAGAAGACTCTGCATTTTGTCAGCGTCTTCACCAAATAAAACTATGTCATCAGCATATTCTAAGTCAACAAGTGAACCTCCCGGTAGAAGTTCAACCCCTGGAAATTTAGATGAGGAGAGTGTTATCTCTAAAAGTACGTCAAGACAAAGTTGAACAAGAATGGGGAGAGTGGACAGCCCTGACGAACACCACTTGAGGTAATCAATTCTGATGACAGTTCGCCATAAGCTCTCACTCGACCAGTTGTGTTCGAGTAGAGAGCCTTTATAAGGTTAATGTACTTCTTTGGTACTCCTTTCAGTGACAAACACTGCCATAGAACCTCACGATCAACAGAGTCGAATGCCGCCTTAAGGTCGAGAAATACTACCATTGTGGGGCGTCTGAATGTGTGTCTGTGTTCTAGAACCTGACGTAGTGTGAATATCTGATCTATACAACCACGTCCAGGTCGAAAACCGGCCTGGTTTTCTCTAATCTGCTCTTCACGAGCTTTGTTAGGCGTCGAAGTATTATTGAAGCTAATATTTTAGACACTATATTAGTCAAACTGATTCCTCTGTGATTGTCACAAGAGGACTTTTGTCCTTTCTTATAGACTGGCACAATCAGTGATTGAGACCAGTCAGATGGGATTACGTCCAGTTCCCAAATTCTACCTAAGACCTCAGTTAATCTCATTGCTAATACTGGACCACCATCCTTAAAAATCTCAGGAGTAAACCTGTCAGGGCCTGCTGCTCTCCCTCGTTTCAGATTTCCTATGGCTTTTTCAACTTCGTAAAGGGACGGAGGACCTACATTAACTTGCCATTCAGGTTGACTGGAGATCGTGGGAAACCGAAGTGTGGCTGAAGGCCAGTTGAACTGATCCCTAAAGTGTTCTGCCCATCGATCCAATCTCCTGGATTGAGAATGAATAATATGTCCATCTTTCTCTGAGATTGTTTCGCTAACGGTCGGTTTCCTAATTCCGGTTTCCTTAACGAGTCTGAACAATTGTCTGCTATTACCTATTGCCGCTGCCTTTTCCATCTCTCTTGCTTTCGCTACCCACCACTGTTCGCGATCATTGCGTAGACTTCTTGTCAGCTTGCGCTTAAGCTGACTCCGCTCTTCATTATGTTCAGAGCCAGGTGGAATGAGTTTCCGAGCATCTATCAGTGAGATAGATGCTGCTGAGATCCAGTGTTGCTCCCTAACCTTACGGGCAGATATCACTGCTGTTTCCACAGCTTTTCGGATATCATTCCATGCTGCATCGGGGTGGGCATCACATACATGGCTGCCTAACTGTTTTCCTAGTTGTTCCTGAAATATACTCTTAGCTTGACTATCATTAAGTAGGCCCTAAGAGGTTTCCTTGCAGCGTCTTTCCTACGTCCAGTAAGACGCAAGCAAATACGCGCTCGCACTAGAGCATGATCTGAATCTAGGCATGTGCTCCAGAATGAGCGACAGTCTTCTATCGAGCCCCTCCATCGGTGGCTGATAGCGATGTGATCTATTTGGGTCCAACGTTGGGACGAATTAGGGGGTCGCCATGTTAAAAGATGTTTTTCCTTATGCTTAAAGTTAGTATTTGCAAGGAACAGGCGGTTATCTGAGCATAGCTGCAACAGACGGTCGCCATTATCTGTTCTTTGAGCCACGACACCATAAGATCCACCTAGGTGTCTTTCCTATCGCTTAGTTTACCTACTTGAGCATTAAAGTCACCGGCCACTATTACTACATCCGAGCGCCTAGCTTTTCGGAGAAGGTCGGAAAGCTTTCTGTAAAACTCATCTTTTACATCATCTGAGCTGCAGTCAGTGGGAGAATAGGCAGAGACGACGAAGAGGCAACGACGAGTGTCCCTATCTTTCCGGATTCTTACTGTTCCGTTCAGTCGGACAGCGCACAAACGACTGTCTACTGGGATCCACTCTAAGAGAGCTAGTTCTGCCCTAGGACTCAATGCTATACCTACGCCGGCGAGGCCACGGGAAGCAGAATCAGGGCTTCCAGATACACGAAGCGTAAATCGAGTCGGTTCTTTATTTTGGCATGGTGAGGTCAAATGAATGACGCTACTCGGATCCTGTATGCGCGTTTCGGAGACGCAGCACACATCGATGGCGCGAGATTCTAAAGTTCTAGCTAAGGAAGCCTGCTGTCCTATTTGGCACAGTGTTCGTACGTTAAAAGCTCCTACGTGTAGTTTAGAGCGTGGTTTCAGGAGACCAGGAATAGCGTTCCACGTACTCGAATCGTTTGCCCTAGCGGTGCGAGGTGATAAAGGAACGTGAGGAGGGTTAGTCATGGAGATAAGAGAGGTATTAGGAGGTGTAGGAAGGATTTGAATGTGACCAACTTGGTCTCGTGTGCTGTTACGGGTATGAGGGCTGATGTCACTTCCCGGCTGCCCACACCGTGGAAGGGTATTTCTTGAGGAACCTGAAAAGGAAATTGGATTAGTGTTGGTCTTGACGACCTGGGAGCGTGACCGCAGAGCCCAAGGGACAACTGCTTGAGGCCGGTCGCGCACGGCCTTTTTGTGGAAGGTTTTTAACGTGTTAGCTCCGTTCTTCAAAGGGCCTTACCGCCGGAGACGGAAATCCGTGAGGTAAGGTGAGGTGTGACATTTTTAGGGTCGACCTTTTCTAACCCCACCCCTCCTTGTGGGAAGGCAGCATCGCTGTCATGCTGGTTGTCCGAGGGAAACACCTTACTGCTGTCACACCCCTCTACAGTCAGCAGTACGACTTCGCCCTCAGACCTTGAGTTGCTGCTTTTAGTCTTACCGTTCACCAATCGACCTGCCTGGCATGGTAGAACCTACAGGAACATATGTTCCAGCCAATATAGCTCGGTTGGGTCATCACGATAGGCAAGCCCGACCACCGCGTCAAGGTAGCAGCTTCGGTCGGACGAAACGGCCGTCTATTGCTTCCAGGTTTTCCATTGTGGTTTAGCTTCAACTGACTCATGATCTCAACCATTGAAATTACTATAATATCCACAAAATTCCTTCTGGTATTAATTATCTAAGAGTCATGAACACAAATTTAACTAATCGACAGTTCAAAACATGTAGCAATATACATGTAATTAAGGTATATAGAAGAAAATTTGAGAGAGTCATGAAAGTTATTGTCTAGATATTTATCATATTATCATTAGATCCTTGTATTATCATGTTTTACATATTCTCTTACTTGTAAGCGTTCATTTGACTTACAAACTATTGTTATATGTCTTACTATTCTAGATTAATTATCAATTATTTAGCTCCTCACTGCTTGGTTGTTGTAATATTTATGACTGAGTTGTGTATATATTGTGATGTTTTATAAGTTGTTGGAGTATAGTCTGGTATTTGAGGCATATTACTGTATAAATTTTGAAATATGAATGAATAGCGTACAACTAGAGAATAAATCTACATGTTTTTATTTTATTTTAACACATAGATATTGGTACAAGGAGACACCAAATATATATGCGCCACACAAATCTCATTTGATATGTGTGAAGGCTGTGATACTGCCCGAGTGCCCAAACCGAAGCAGGTGATTTTCTGATCTTTTCTTTTTGACGATACACAATAAAAATGAAACTATGATAACTATTTATGTGTTTGAAAACCAACAACTTACTAATGGTAAAATACGTTCACGTTCACTTGGATTACTGACCAATTCACTCATGTGATGTGCAACTACAGAAATATAATGGGAAGATAAACCGATGAAAATAAAACTATTGGTTATATAATACTAACCTGTACAGAAATTAACAAAACGCAGCAATGTATACATAATGATGGGATAATAAAGTGAGATAATATTGATTATAGGCAGGTTAAATATTGATGAGACTATAATTTATGCACGACCTTTCGATGAACACCAAAGTGACATTGAGAAAATCTTATTTGCTACGATCTAAAAAGTTACATATTACGGTGAAAAATTGGTACAGGAATCTAGAGTTAGAGTTTGTCTTTTCATCACGAATCAACATCAGTTATAATGCTAAAATGCTATTTAATCATATAGATGAATGAATTTCGTGCTACAATCCGAGACTCGCTATATTAGACCTGATTGGATCGTCCATAGACTCACCTGAATATTCGTATAAAACTATGATAGTTAGAATGTATGTACTACGTGTGCCAGATAACGAGGTTATCTAAACAAGCGTAGGAATTTTTTATTACCTAACTGCTGTAATTTCGACAATTAACCCAACATCTAAATGTATGTGTGAGTCTAATTAAATCAATGTCTGCACCCCAATCTTTATCTATCCTCCAGTTGGTTGTAAACACAGGTAATCAATAACTTACCCACAGTCGATTAACACTGAACACACACACACTCTTCCCTGTGTGCTTGCTTTCTGTACGCTTGTGGATTTTACTAATTATTGAGAATAAACTCTCCCCACAACTAGTGTTCTGGCTTTCAAGTAAATTCATAATGCTACTAGGAGATTTGACCTGCTTAAAATACTCAGTTGACCGAGAGGAATTGTCCTCAACAGTAGTATAAAAATAGATTGGAAAAAAGTCCAGAAACAGTCTGATTAATATGCTTTATTACTACTCCATAAAGTCAATAACTGTTGATTTAACTTATATCAACCAACTAACGTATACTAGTGTAATTCAATGAGATAGTATTGTAAACAATGTTTAATAATGTTATATGTCATTGATCAAAATCTATTGTCGTGAAATAGGTGCATTAATTTCTAATCTCTTCCTAAATTTCTAAATGTATCATATTATTTCATACATTATGATTCTTTTATTTTGTCCACCCTTTTTTATAGTTACTCCTTCAAGAGGATTTCCTTATGATGCACACAGTAGCAGGAAACAGGATTAACATATAATTGATTAGTTATTGAGTAGTGATTATAGTTATTTTTCTCTACTCTTTCTATCGATCAAGATGCCATGTGGCCACTAATCTAAATGACACGACATCATCTGCTGGTAGGACGAATAGGACAATGGTAACAACTTGAACTGTGAAGTTGGATAAATAGGGTTTGAATCCATTAGGAAGTATTAGCCCTTTCGGGATTACAGGTCAAATAGTACAAAAAGTAGGTCATACATGAGTGTCTTACTGACAACCTTCAATTACCTAATAGGGGTCAATGTAAATTTATGACACCTGAAAAATTATTTTATGGACAGGTTAATTGAATGAATTAACAGGCATTACTTAATGTAATTCGTTACAGTTCACCAATATCATTATAAATGTAAACACACACACATACATACACAGTTACATGTAAACCAATCCTTTCCTTTTTTCATATTATTCCATCAATCAATTGGAAATTGTTTACTTTTAACAAGACTTATTGAATAAAGTATAATTTGTGTGTGTGTGAGAGAGAGAGAGAGAGATAGAAATCGCGCGAACCATGTTTGTATTTAAAACAAAACTTGAACATTTAACTAATACTAATAGTAATCACTGTACATAATTATTGACATATTAAATTCACAAAAATTAAATAAACAAGAATATTGAAGGTATATAGCAATATGGAAAATGAAGTTTATTATTTAAACACATAAACAGTGGTACAAGAAGGTACCGAATAGATAATGAGTCACATAAATCATTCGATTTGTGTGAAAGCTGGGGTACTGTCCGGGTGCCCAAACCGAAGCAAGTGGGTTTTTTTTGGGAGTCACACCCTAAGCATTCGACCTAAAGGTCTGATCCACAAGGCAGTGGAGAAACGTAAGGAGATGCAGTCCAACGATTAGTTCATACTCTATTTGTTCCCTTAGGATCCTGGAGCCCATGTGCACAACTGGTTGGGAATCAGGGTTTTCCACCCCCCTAGGTGGACTCTCCGTGTTCACCAACGCGTTGAAAGTGTCGGACATTTAACTAATACAAATAGTAATCACTGTACGTAATTACTGACATATTAAATTCACAAAATTTGAATAAACAAGAATATCGAAGGTATAATAGAAATGAGAAAATGAAGAATTCAACATATCACATCCCAGAATTGATGAGTAGATTTGGGAATATGATGTATATTTTATTTAGAAAATAGAAAGTTTAATTATGAAGCTTTCATAAATGTATGCATTACATCAACGTGCAATGTTGGCAAGAATAGGAATAAGTTTTTTTTAAAAAAAAAAAAAAACAAAGAAAACAACTAGAGGACGAGCAGACTAAGAACGGCACCAGGTTATGAATTCAATGACTGTTATTACTGAACTATCTTCGCCGATGTGCCACCTGGCGTCCTCCCTCTGCATCTCAAATCTGGACTCAGATTGATCACATCGCGATCAGCTACCGCTGGCGTGGTTGTGTACAAGACTGCCGCTCCTTTTGGAGTACCTATCTGGACTCTGACCATGCCTTGGTCTGCGCCAGTCTTACCTTACTTTTCAGTGGACAACGAAGTGACCACCACCAAAAGATTGATGTTAGCAAGCTGGTTGCAACTTCTGCTGCAAGTAAGTATCGAACCGAGCTAGCCTCTAGGCTAGCTACCACTCCACCGAAAAGTATAGATGAGCATTGGTTGCAATTGCATGACGCCATGAAAATGGCGGGAACAGTCAGTTGTGGGTTCGCGAAACGTCCCGCTTTTAAGCACTGGGTTTCTTCTGGTTCCTTACAACTCATTGAAGCCCGTCGGTCTACTCCGGGTGACCGTGAGTTTGACCACAAACGAAGGTTGTTACGTGGTGAAATCGGGAAAAGCTTGCGTAAGGACCGAGAAGCCTGGTGGTCGGAGCGTGCTAATGAGTTGGAAGCAGCAGCTGCATCTGGTAATTACCGGAAGCTCTTCCAGCTCATCCGAGACACTGGTAGCAAGAAGTCTAGTGTGAGTGAAACAATCTGCGAGGATGATGGGATGCCAATCACTAACATCCATCGACGTCTTGGACGATGGGCAGAATTTTTCGAAGGGCAGTTCAACTGGCCTGCTGCTCCGGCAACATCGGTCAGACTGTCCTGCCTGTTATGACCTTGAAGTGTCTGACTTTTCTATCACACGACTTATCTACCAATCGGAATACGACTTATACGAATCTTCACACTAGGCCAACCAATGACGTTCAACCGGTGTGGGCAGTTTAGCGTCCTTATTGGTCCTATGTCCTCCGAGCCCTTCCACTTGAGTCCAGAACACAATACCAGCTTCCGAATCAAAGCAGATCAGACCAGATCAGAGCAGATCATTTATTTCAGACATACCTGGTTTATATATCAACCAGACAGACCACAACGTACCATAAAATAGGAAATAATATTTGTACACAAATAAGCCAAAAGTGGCTGTGAATGTAGGAGGCAGTAGTTAATAAACTGAACATAACTTAAGAACCGTAAATCGTACAATAATAAATTATAGGTCTAAATAAAGCTTATAATAAGAGGAATATAAATATGCATAGTGTAATTATTGAGTAGTTATACAATAAGAATATTTATAGAATATTAGTCCATGTATAGTCTTTGGAAGTTACCTGTAATTTAATCTTCATCGGATATAACACTACCCTCCATGGCCGGTGACGACTGATCCACCAAATGAGGAGGAAGTCCGCAAGGAACTCCAACTCTTGAAGCGTTACAAATCACCTGGCCCAGATGACTTACCTCCGGCTCTTTTTAAAGATGGTGGTGACTTTTTGACTAAGGAATTGACGACGTTGTTTACAAAGGTTTGGGAACTAGAGAGTGTACCAACGTCATGGAATGAGTCGATAGTTGTCCCTATCTTTAAAAAGGGTTCACGTCGTTCCTGTAACAACTATCGGGGGATAAGTCTACTTCCGATTGCGTCCAAGCTATTGGCTTCCGTCATACTTCGTAGGTTGTTCAAAACCCGAGAAAGATTGACTCGCGAGGAGCAGGCTGGGTTTCGTTCTGGTCGAGGATGTATTGATCATATCTTCACCCTCCGCCAAATGTTAGAACACCGCCATACTTATCAAAGGCCAACAATCGTAGTGTTTCTTGACATCAGGGCTGCCTTCGATTCGTTGGACAGGACTGTTCTCTGGGATTGTCTATTGAAGAAGGGTGTGCCTGAGAAGTTTATTAACATCCTAAAAGCCCTATATAAAAACACCTCAGGCAGAGTGAGGGCATACAACCACCTCTCTCCATTGTTCCATTCGAGCAGTGGGGTTAGGCAGGGTTGCCCAATCTCACCATTCCTCTTCAACTTTGCCATCGATGACATTCTGGAAACAGCTCTGATGAATGTAAGTAATGGTGGTGTGGATCTGTTGCCTGGAGAAAGACTTCTCGACCTTGAGTATGCGGACGATATTGTCTTACTGTGCGATAATGCCCAAGGCATGCAATCCGCACTTAATCAGTTGGCAATCAGTGTCCGTAGGTATGGTATGTGCTTTGCACCTTCGAAGTGCAAAGTACTTCTACAAGACTGGCAGGATTCTAATCCTGTACTCACCCTGGACGGTGAGCAGATAGACGTAGTCGAGAAGTTCGTGTATCTGGGTAGCTGCATAAGTGCTGGTGGGGGTGTGAGTGATGAGATCAATGCACGTATAGTGAAAGCCAGAGCGGCTTATGCCAATCTGGGCCACCTTTGGCGCCTTCGTGATGTTAGTCTGGCTGTAAAAGGTCGGATCTACAACGCGTCGGTGAGAGCAGTTTTGCTCTATGCTTGTGAAACCTGGCCTCTCCGAGTTGAGGACGTTAGACGACTCTCTGTGTTCGATCATCGCTGTCTCCGAAGGATTGCTGACATTCAGTGGCAACACCATGTCAGTAATGCAGAGGTTCGGCATCGTGTGTTCGGGCACAGAGATGATAATTCAATTGGTGTCACCATCTTGAAACACCGACTTCGGTGGCTTGGACATGTTCTCCGAATGTCGTCCCAGAGAATTCCACGTCGTGCATTATTTGCCGACTCTGGGACTGGTTGGAAGAGGCGGAGAGGTGGTCAGTGCATGACATGGTGTCGTGGTATGAAAGAAAGCTGCAAAGGACTGGCTTGTGTTGGTCCTTCACGACTCCCTGGTTGGGGTCTGAGAGATGGTGCTACACAGTGGCTAGAGACGTTATCAGATATGGCTCAGAATAGAAGCCAGTGGCGATCCTGCTGTAACCTTCTTTTACTTTCTTCATAAAAAGTGGTTGTGTCTCCTTACCTGAAAGATTTCTTCTGATTGTACCTTTCCGTTCCCTCATTATTACTATTATTATTACTACACTACCTTACACCAACCTCTTCCTTATTGTTCTTTTTTTTCACACTCCTTAGTTTTTTTTCTATTTCTCTTCGAATTCTTATTGTTTTGTGTGGCGCATATATATTGGCGCTCTCTTGTACCAACATTCATGTGTTCAAATAATAATAACCATGTTCGTAGGTGTTGAGGTTCACACGATAACCACAATCACCGACTGGAGACATTGGGATATCGGAGTGTTTTTTTTTCTGATCTCCTGCAGCTTCGATGTTATTTCATCCAATTGATTCTTTATTTTTAAAACCATATGTTCATTTTCACAACTATTGATAATACTATTGTTTCAATTCATTTACTATTTTATCTTATTCTCATTTTGATCTTATCATGCCGATGTGATATGGGAACTTGATCTGACAACCATATGTACTAAGCTTTATGCTGATTATGACTAACTGAATTAAACTTTTATTTACTATATGTGACAATTTCATTAGAGAAAGAACTCCTTAAAAAAACTATGTCAGATTTGCATTTCCGTGAAGTTTTTTTGTAATACAATGAAACATACATACACATATCAGTTTGTGCTGAAACTCAATGTTTAAATGATCATCATTTGGTTATTGTGTTTTTTATTATAAAGAAATATGACAACGTGGATTAACATAACTTTATACTTAGATTTAGTAGATAAATAAGTGTCTATATTGAGAGTAAATTATTGTTCTTCAAGACATTGGTAATAATTGAAATAAAGAAAATCTCTCGTCAATTATAAACAATAAAGAACTTGATGCAAATGTGTTTATCGGTTTAATTCCAAATAACTTAACAACAGCATAGACAAAGAAGAGATTAAATAATATCAACTGTAATGGAGATTTAGACATAATAATTGTAAATATAGAATAGATGGAATGTGGCTATCAGTGGCCTGCAATATGTATGCTTTGTCCTATTTGAGACTTGTCAGCTGGATGGACCTGCATACCAGGGTCGACATTTACTCTAGGATTCGAATTCGGTACAGTTTTCTCCAAACTCCATCGCGTTATCTACTTAGCTACTGAGTCCAGATAGGCATTAACTTGTGCAAAGGTACAGGATAACGAACATCAACACTAGGGTATATGTAGATTCAGATAACAAGTTCAAAATAGGGTGAAATAGGTGGGGGTTTTTTTATCTCACTGCTAGCCATAATACAAATATACTAAAACTTCGATCAAATATTTGCAACATATACATGTGGTTTTTGCCTACATATGGGGGGAGGGAGAAAAGTTTACTGATACATAACTATTTAGAGTAAACCCTAAAATAACAGAGCGATTATGTATTCCATTAAAATAGTAAAAAAAAGTAATCAACCGTTACCAAGACACATATTACATACTGAAAATGTTTTCTTAAAACAGATTTTCAAAGATTTGTGAATAAATAGTTTACACAGTCCTATTAATTAACGTTGAAAAGCTACATTATAAATCTGTATGTAGACAGAATAGATAAG
Source organism: Schistosoma mattheei (assembly GCA_944470405.2). NCBI lineage: Eukaryota > Metazoa > Platyhelminthes > Trematoda > Strigeidida > Schistosomatidae > Schistosoma > Schistosoma mattheei. The sequence goes on along the minus strand of OX103947.1, from coordinate 88,260,621 downwards.
TACACAAAATTAATAATCATTATTAATACAATTTCTCCTGGCTTACGAAATACTTAACTTGAGAGTAAACTAAGAAAATTAAACAATTTTCATAAACCCGATACATAGGTAATAATAATTATGTGCTCACTAGTGACTAACTTCAAAAGATAATTCCAGGAATTCTAGTGAGAAGCCATAACTACTGGAGTAAGATCATGTTGGGTGTGACACATGGTATCCACTACAAGCAATGAAATATGATTGTATAATATCGCGAACTAATTGAAGCTCGATGTATAAGCCATTGTATGTCAACTGAGCAGTCTACAAGTTAAGTTCTCGCCGTGAGACCGGAAGGTTCTAGGTTTGATCATAGATGCACATTCTTGAAGTCTCATATTAGGACGAAATAGCTACATAGTTTTCAGTGGTTGTCTAACTATGATTAATCCATTATATAAACTATGCAAGCTCAACAATTACTTACAAGCCTTATAGAAATAGAAAGGACCGATCACAATTAAATTATGCCTAGGTGACTAAAATTCAGTTCTACAGGTCAACAAAACACTATTTCTATCTTAATTAACGCATTTTCTAAATAATAGTGTAACTATAACAATACTGATTACTCCAATATATTCAGTTATATATTCATAAAAGATCATATCCAGTTGTAAATACTACTCCCAAATTCTAATCTTTTGAATTTTTCATGTCCATTTCTTTTTTCTCTTTCCATATTTATTTCACTGGATGCTACTCCTTGAATAACATTTTCAAACTCTAATGTTTCCGATTACTGCTTATACTTTTACTACTTCTACCACTATGAGATTTGAGTCGATAATTACATCTGTGTGCTAATGTGGTATGGCAACTCGAACTGATGTACGTACATTATTTATTCATTTATTTATTTGAACATATAAATATTGGTACCGCCCCCAAATGCCCTGGTATAGCCGAAATTGGGGTGGGCCCGCTCTCCCTCTCCAAATGCTCTCACACGGCCACGCGTATACAGCCTCTGCCAGCGAAGTCCTACTAACTACCTTCTCGAACCAAACGTTAGTCATCGGCTATCATGAGACTGCATCTCCTTACGATGCTCCACTGCCTTGTGGATCAGACCTTTAGGTCAAAGGCTCGGGGTGTGGCCCCCAAAGAAAACCACCTGCTTCGGTCAGGGAACCCGGCCAGTATCACAGCCTACACACAAATATGATGAAATGTCGATATTTATGAAACGTACATACGAAGTTCTGTGTTGTTGACTGACTGACTATTTTAAATATTAAAATGAAACATCTAAATTGTAAAAATTAATAAAAAAAAACAACAAACTAAACAGCTAAAATGTTTTATAAACGAATCTTTGTCATAAAATGAATTAGATTAAGAAAACTTTAATATTCATATTAACAAAAATAGAAAACTATCATAACTGAGAAAGTTTATTAAAATCAATTGACAAATAGAGAGAGAGAAACCATTTTTAGAAACAAACAACCATATTTTCAACGGTATAAATTTAATCATTCAAATTAGAAAAAACAAACAAACAAACATGAGAATAACTATCAGATAAATTTATATCATTTACATAATAAACACAATTGCATGGCAATAGCAAATAGTGTTGACATGAAAAAAAAAAGGATTTCAGTAGTGAACAAAACGGGTATACAACACACACACACACAGTACCGTTGCATAAAAGGTGGAAATGGGTTTATTTCTCATATATATATATATATCATGAGAATAGTTTCAAAAATCTGCCTCACCTAAAATGACCTTTAATGGAATTGATAAAACATAAATTTCATACATGTAAATCATAATCTAAATACAATCGTGTTTAGATTGACATAGTTATTCGATTCATGTGTTTTGTTGTTAGAATACTACAATAGAAAAAAGGTGTAAATAATAACTAGGTTGACACAAACATGCACATACACATACATACAGATTGGTACGGAACAGTTATCGATACTAATATACGATTGATATACTACTGATGATTTAATTTATTTAACATTGAAGAATTATACAATAGTGATAAATTCAGACATAGTCAAAATTTAAATGTAAGACCACTGAGCCGGTATCCAATGGTGTTAATGTCTAACTTCAACTAATCCACGAAGTTAAGCAACACATCTACCATTGTCTTCAGTGAGTTACTATCTCACAACAGACCCGGTTGAACTCCACTGGTCACTGCTTCTCACTAGAATTCCAGGAAATACTTCTTGAAGCCAGTCACTAGTGAACATATGTTGATTAATATCAGAAGAGGTTTTTAGTGGATATTATAGTAATTTCAATAGTTGAGATCATGAGTCAATTGAAGATAGACCACCATGGTTGGTGGCTCAGTGGTCTAGAGGTTAGCAACTTGAGCATGAGACTGATAGGTCCTGGGATCGAATCTCGCGAGGCGGGATCGTGAGTGCGCATTGCTGAGGAGTCCCACAGTAGGCCGTCCACTGCTTCCAGGTTCTCTATAGGAGTCTAGCTTCAATGGACTCATGCATTCAACTATTGAAATTACTATAATATCCACAAAACACCCCTTCTAATAGTAAATGTACGAGTTAAATACACTTTACTAATTATTTACAACAATAAAATAATCAAGGTTCAACGCTGATTGAAAATATGCTAAATTTATTTGAAGTAAATGATTTAATGGAAAAGTGAACACAACCATTCTATAATGAAAATATTGAAAATTAGGAAGCGCTAAACACTTGTTGCGACTGTTTAACAATGAATAACCCCATCTTAAATAGCAAACAGGTATTACAATAATTTAAGTATATTGTTTTCGAGCATTAAGTGGTAGATCAAAAGACTTTTCAATTTGTTGGGATTTAAAAGAACGATTAGTATTACTAGCCCTCGTATACAGTGGAACTCAAAGCTGAAAATGTAAATCCTTACTTAATAGATGAATTATCATAATCACTAAATTAACAATCAACATAAAACTCGTCAGTCACTGAGATAGTGTTCATATTCTCAGCATCAACAAACTAACGATATAACAAGACAATCATCGATCAATATCATCGTAATATTACCACTCAGATTTGCTAATCACCGGTTACGATAATCATGCGGACCCCGATAAAGTAGTCTCCATCGAGTTGCATCACACAGTTTAGAGATCATTGACTTAATGGACTGATGAGAGGTTTTCATTTGGCCGCCTCTAGCTTTCCGCTAATCTACTCATATATGAGCTAGTATTACTCGTCAAGGTAGGATTGTTGATTATATGTATTACATGTCCTAGCTATCTCAGTAGATAAAGGTTCACAACTTTGTGAACTGACTTATCATCCTTACCTAATACTTTGCATTAAATCTCGAAATTGATCACTCAACAGTCTCAACTTACATGAGCAATAACATCGGAAGCGCTTATTATGTCATATTAGTAAGTTACTACTACTCTTAACTTTTAGAAACAAAATAATAGGGCATAAAAATAGAAAAAACTGGAAAAACACATGAACAAATAATTGAACACTAACCCAATAATGAATCACAACCATCCAGTAAATCGGCTTGGACTAGTTCACGTGCTAAAACATCAGCTGAATCTGTAAAAGTCAGGAAAGAGAAATAACTATCAAAGAATATTATCACTTCAGTATACTATAATTAAACAGAAGGAAAAAAATAATTGTATAATGTTTATTATACATGAAACAAAAAATAAATTCACTTTCATTGATAGTGCAAGTATGAATTTTTCGAAAGGGTTGGAGAGGGAAATAATCGATTATAACACAAAGACTCAATTTACCAATTACATTATAAATTGTGTATGTAGATGGATTTGAGCGACATTGCTTATGTTTGTCAGCTAGTAGTGATATTATGTAAAACCGAAGTAGGGTGGTGTTGAAACTGGCGACCTGATGACTGATAGTGAAGTGGGTTTAAACATTAAGGCCGCTGTCCCATATTTATACGTATTAGGTGTAACGTTACTCGGTTTAATATTTTTATCAAGGATTAACTCTTGATAATTTAAGTTATATTACAGTGATATACATATTTATTCGAGAAAAAAACTGTGACAACGCAAGACACGAGAATATTCGACACAGTTAGCCTTTCTCGGTTATAATATGATCTATTGTGAGACATGGATGGAGAATACACGATGACGGAATGAGATATTTGATGATATTGACTGGCTGAAATAAGGGTGAGATAAAATCGATCGTCAGATAATTTTTACAATGAGACTAGGTATAATTCGGCTTTGCAGTCAGTTTGAATTTATTTGTGGTAATGATTGGAAGAAAAATATATCATCATAGCTTCATTAACGAGGCTTGAAGAAGGTAGCAACACTTGAGTTATACGTTATTGCAAAGGTTAGAAGTGTTAAGAAGAAATCATGGAAAAACAATGCAGCACAAACACGAATCGATCTAAATCATCACAAGTTACATCATAGAAAGACGTAAATGTGGTAGGGTTCAAATCCAAAACTGGATAGTTGAATGGTGTTAGCGATGTGTGAGAGAATAACTCATATAGTTTTTATTTTCACTTGTAGGTTCTAAAAAAGAAACGTGATACATAGTCAGTGTCATGTCAACCTGGAAATGTGACCGCAGAGCTCAATAGATAACTTATTGGGGCTGAATCACGAAAGACTTTTTTAAACAATTCTTGGTGTATCAGTTACCTTATTGCAAGGATCGAAAATTCATGGAGGTATGGTAGTTTTAGGACTAACATTTCCTAAACTACATCACCTGGGAAGTTAAAATCGGTGATTTCGATTATATCTAGGATACACCATACTAGAGGCAAACTCTAATGCAGATGGGAGTATAACTTCATTGTGGCGAATAGAATTTGCTTCTTGCGGTCTTACGGGTTTTTTCTAATCTTCTAACTGACACAATACGACATTGGAGAAGAAATCATTAAGACTACAAATAGCTCGAATAGTTCGTTGAAACAGATTAAGCTAATCACCACAATCATAGGGTAGCTTCGGTGGGTTACGGTGGGGTTGGTTAGATTTCATGGACTAATAAAATTGGAGCTCGTTGAGTATTTATTGACTAGTGTTACTGAGTATTAGCAACTGTTAAAACAATCAAATAGGGTATAATATGTGTATCCGATCGAATATAACAGCACATCATATCATTCTCATACATGATCCAAGGGAATTCAGCAGGTTATATATCGTGAAATTTCGGTAATACATATATATTGAGGGAGGTGTGCGTGCTACTTTCATTAAATGAAACCTTTATTTTGATAAACAGTTGTTAATTTTGATGGATAGTGTATAATTATTAATTGGTTAATTTGTAAGTCTAGATTTTCTTTAATTGGTGGTTGTGAGTGATTCAACCACGTAAATCTATTTGCGATCTTTGTTTACTACCCTGGGTCTAAACACAGCACTGTTCACTTGGCTGTTCTCAGTATACGCGAGTAATGCTTATAAGATATCCAAAACCAAAAGCATGCAGCCTAGAAAAGTTTTATACTTTCTTAGACGACGTGATCTTACATTGTTTCATAACTAGTTTGATGTTAATTTCAAGAAAAACTGTTGAATATCAAATAGTAATGAACAAGTAAATGATTGTGTGTATTTGTGTGTATAAACCACAAAGAGACGGTGGAGAAGATTTGTAACTCAGGTGGCCGTAGTCGCGACCAAACCATCCAGTTCAGAGAAAAAAACACATAAACAAACCACAAATGTGATTACTAGATGGTTCATTCAATCGAATGATGCCGTTGAAATACAAATCAATTTCAGTACACAGACCCGAAGTCAATCATCAACGAATTTTAGATGTTTTCATTTTTGCTACATGAAAATCAGATTACTTTAGAGACATGTGATATCATACAGTTCGATTATTAATCAGTCAAACTAACATTTTATTTTTAGATAAGTTGGTAAGAAACTATTGACCTAAAATAAATAAGTGTGCTACGTTATTATTCTCACCCTGTTAGGAAAGTCCCTATTTTGATCTTAATCTCGAACTGAACTTCAATAATCATCCAACCTATACATAGATTTATGAGATCAATATGAATCATTCCGATTTATACAAATACATTGTCAACCATTAGTTTTAGCAATGAAGGATATTTTGTGAGTCAGTCGTTAATGAATGCGAGAAATAAAATTGTGCAGATGATGATAGAAAATGATCTTTTGACTTGAGTTTACCATTTCTGTTAGACAGTTGAGATCACTGGGAAAAATAAGGGAGAAAGGTTAAAACGACCGCAACGAACTTCCAGCTAATTTTTTGTTAGTGAGGAAACAGCTTTTGCAAGTGGATCTTTTTATGGAAAAAGAAGCAATAATGTTGCGATGTTTAAAATGTATTTTACACTAAAAATGAATCTATCAACATTTACAGATAAATCTACCTGTAAATCAAAAAGTCAAAGACATATAAATTCGCCTATATGGACATAGATTGGCTGTCTTCTGAGGACCCAATAGGGACCTAAATAGATTTCTATGGGTTTCCATTTTTTTTCTTACTCAGGGTTCGGGTTTTCATCACGAACTGACATCAGCTGTAATCTGAAAAAGCCTTCTATCCGTTTGAATCAATGAATTACTCACAAAAATTGAAAATGTACTATCTGATTAGTTTGTCCACGAGATCATGCACCACCAGGCTAACGTTTGCTTTAAGATGAAGGGTTTAATGTGAGAATTGTCGAGTTGTCTGTTGCATACCAACTACAGAAACAGAAATAAGCATCTGATGCATCTAACACCATAATTCCGACTCTACGGTGGTGAAAAATAACTTTTCGCCGTCATTTTGAACGCTTTGAGCACCATACAAAAGTATTTCTACTGTTCGTGAAATTTGAATTCTGATTGCCCTGACCTTATACTATAATTTTGCCCAAATAAAATAAAACTGAAGATTTAAAGGAAGAAGTGAATGCAACTGCACCGTTACGATACACCCAATGTAGCACCATTTTACCCCAAGTAATCAACCATTGATAATGATTAGCCCACACCTTTCAAATTACGTGTTTGAAGCTATCAACGCTGTAGCGGCTTGACTTTGAGATAATTCCTTAGGCTTTGTTTATCAACCATCATGATAACCACTATTAAATAAATCCCAAAGGTGTATGAATTCAGAAGGCAACGCGAAGAGCCGACTACAGTTCCAACCTACTCTTCTTATGGGAGTTATCATTACATAATAACTGGGCGGGTTCATGAGTAAAGCTTTATTTTTCATTATCTCGAATCGAAAAAGAATCATAGCCTTTCATTAATCAACTTGACATTTTCCTTCATCTTGCAATTCAATGAAGTTTATCAGTTTAGTCATTGATGTCAGTAACGTGTTCAGTGTTTGAAGTGTTAAAAATACAGGTTTGAAAACGAAAAAAAGAAAATCAACCCACCTTCTCCTGGGACATAATTAAAACTGATATCTTGTAGTTCATTATTCTGCTTTGGATTACGTTTACGCAATGTTATTCGATAGCATAAACCACTGCCGCATGACTAGACGGTTGGAAAAAATAAAATAAAATTATCAGTATGGAATTAAATTTTAAGTTTTAGTTAAGTGTATTCATTCAGCAAACATATTCAAAGAACAAAAATGGCTTTATATAAACGAAGAATCTTTGGAAAATGGAAATCAAGAAATTCGGAAGTGAATATAGTCTCAAATTGATCAGCAACGTCATAAGCAGACTTATCATGAATATAATACTGTAGTAGATCCCAGTAGAGTGACTAACACGATAAATAAACAGGACAAAGGTAGGACTGTATATAATATTTTATTTATTTTAACACATAGATATTGGTACAAGGAGGCACCAAATAGATATGCGCCACACAAATCTCATTCGACATGTGTGAGGGCTGTGATACTGCTCTGGTGCTCAAACCGAAGCAGGTGGTTTTCTTAGGAGGCCACACCCCGAGCCTTTGACCTGAAGGTCTAACCCAAAAGGCAGTGGAGCATCGTGAGGAGATGCAGTCCCATGGAAGCCGGTAACCAACGATTGGTTCACACGCCATTTGTTCCTTCAGGATACTGGGGCCCATGTACACCATTGATTTGGTTTGGAATCCGGTTAAAGCGCCGGACATTCGCTTTTCGTCCTCTCAATTTCGTAAACAACAGTAGTGCCACGAGAAGGCAGTGAGTAAGACTTCGCTGGCAGAGGCTATATACGCGTGGCCATGTGGGAGCATTTGGAGAGGGAGAGCGGATTCTCCCCACTCTCGACCGTACCAGGGCATTTGGGGGCAGTATATAACATAGCAATAGTTATTGGTTATTTTGACTCTAATCGATGCACAGTTCCTGGTTTATCTAGAACTGTGAAGGTTTTCGATTCGTTGATATTAATCCCTAATCTTTGAAATATCGAGAAATTTCGTTTTATTTGTTTGACCTACAATTTTTACGATCATTATAACTAATCTGATGATTTTAAAATTATTGGATAAAAAGTGTTTGATCTGAGATGGTGGCTAGAGGTGGTCGACAGGAAACCATGGACTAGGTTTCGTGCTACTTGGCACTTGTCGGCAAGGTGTACCTGTAATGTTGAGGGAAGTGATGCTCCCTGACGGACTCGATCCCGTGTCACCAAGCTTCACAGTCAGAGACGTCACCAATGAGCGACTCGGGCTGCGACTGAGGTCCTGTGGGACTGAGATATGTTTACATTCGATTGATCACTGGATATTGATCAATGTTATGTGTGTTAGGTTCTTCCTATTACAGATCGAATGCTATCGACCAAGTTGCAATGTAGACACTAGTCTAGGCGACGCGACATCACGTGCACCATATTGAGATGAAATGGTGGTTGGAGGTAGTCAACAGGAAAACCTGGATAGCTCATTGGTAGTGTGTCTGACTGTTGTTGATATTTTAACTGAAATCTGATTAGTATTAGTCGGTATCGGTGCATTCTGTATGAACCAGCTGGATACAGGTATTGTGACACAAGTTTACATAAAACCAATGGAATGTGGATAGCAGTAAAATCTAGGACGAAGTTTCGATCGTGTTTAGGACTCTTCAGCTGGATGCATTTGCATCAAATAATTCCACAAGTAGCTGAATAGATAGAGTGATAGCGCTTGAATCAAAAGAACTAGGTTGAAGTCCCGGAGCAAAAAAACGACTGTAGTGTGTAAATACGTTCAGATGACTAGTCCTACGTAGGAAGGAGTGTGAATCTAAGATTCCACTCTTAGCTACATTTCCTCTTTTGTAATACATCAATTAAATTATTTTGTTGACAATTATCATAATAATATGCACATGTTTCTTGTAATCGATTATTTCATGGTCTCTTTCGCACTAGATAGATTACTTATTTCACCAATCTATAAAATGGAACTCATATGAATATTGAGAGAGATTAGGATTATTTTTCCAAAGTGCACTAAATAAATGTAAGCATGCAAGTTGCAAGTGTTGTTGAACCGGATGAAAGGTTAAAGCGTTCAGCTTTCACCCATTACGCCACAGTTTCAAAACTCATTCTACTTGCTTCAGTTTGTGGAAACCACCAAAATCACTGGCTATCACACTCAGTGCCGACAAACTGGAAAGAAGGATAACTCATCAAAATACCAAAGAAAGGAGATCTGAGCAAGTGTGAAAACTACAGAAGCATCACACTAGTATCGGTACCATGAAAAGTCCTCAACAGAGTACTGTCGGACTGGATGAAAGATTCAACAGACGCTCACCTTCGAGATCAACAGACAGGATTCCGTAAGGATCGATCGTGCACAGACCAAATCTCCACACTATAGATCATCTTTGAACAATCAATTGAATGGAATTCGTCACTATACATCAACTTCCTTGATTATAAGAAAGCGTTTGACATCATCAATAGGAGTACATTATGGAACCTTGTTCGAAACTCTGTAGTGGGTAGCTGCGTAATCGTCAACATCAGACAGAATTCACATGACGGACTACACTGCAAAGCCGTGCATGGAGAACAGTTGACAGATGCATTCCAAGTAAGGACTGGAGTCAGACAAGGCAGCTTACTCTCACACACATTCTCTCTATCTCGTTTTTCTCTTTCTTCTGATGGTTGACTGGAATATGTATATCTGCACATCTCAGCTAAAGCGCGGAATACAGTGGAAAGCTTGGATGCAGATAGACGATTCGAACTTCGCAGATAAACTGACCCTTCTACCTATACACACGAGCAAACGCAAATCAACACAATCACTGTAACAACAGCCTCTACATCAGCAGGCCTCAATATACACAAGGGAAAAATCAACATCCTCAAATACAACACAGAAAACACCAACTCAATCATACTTGTTGGAGAAACTGTGGAAGAGGTGGAGACTTTCACGTATCTGGGTAGCATCGTCGATGAGCGTGGAGAATCCGATGCAGACATAAAGTCAAGGATTGGCAAAGTAAAGGTAGCATTTCTACTATTCAAGAACATATGAACTCAAAACAACTGTCAGCCAAAATCAAAGTAACAATCTTCAATATGAGAGTCAAGTCAGTTAGTTCTACTATACGGAGCTGAAACTTGGAGAACTACTACAACCATCATCAGAAAGGTACAAGTATTTCTAAACAATTGTTTACACAAGATACCTAATGTCAGTTCGCCAGATACTATCAACAACTGCCTACTGTGGAAACGAACAAATCGACTTCCAGTTGAGGAGGAAATTACCAAAAGTCGATGGAGGTGGATAAGACACACATTGAGGAAATCATCAAACTGCATCATGAAGCAAGTCCTAACATGTAATCCCGAAGGTAAATGGAAAAGAAGAAGGCCAAAGAACATACTGCACTGAAAGTTGGAAGCAGACATAAATAGGATGAATACTGACTAGAAAGGATTGCTCAGGACAGAGTTGGCTGGAGAATGGTGGTGAGCGGCCTATGCTCCTCCATAAGGGGTAACAGGATTAAGTAAGTACGTATGCATGTTACACATAAAATTAAACACATAAAACATCTTATTTGTCAAACATTAATGCGTACATATATGTGAATGATTAATATCACCGATAATTTCTGTCTAGAAGTAATATACGCCAACGTTGAACACCAGTATTTCTGGGATAGGGGTGAGCAATCTTTTCTTTATATGTAGGGGAAATTTATAAATTGTAAATATCGAATGGTAATTCACAGTTCCAACTAAAAGTAATTCACGACAGAGCAAATATATTAGCCAGTATCTCACTAATAAAACTTGGCTGAACTCCATCAGTCTACATAGTCCGTCATTAAAACATTTTTTCGACCGCTTTCATATTAAAAAAAACTTGTCGCAACTGGATGATTGAAGATACTATATTTAAATAGTCGGTACTTTTTCTGCTGGGATAATAATAATGATTCATGTGTCTCGACCGCTTTTTTTTTTCAAAATTATGCCAAAATTGTGTGATCTATGAAGAAGACAATAAATACTGGCCATACACAACAAGAGATGAATAAAGAACAAATGATATGATCATCAATTGTTAATATGTCGGCGTTATGCACATCAGCAAATATTAAATGTGCTGATAAGTTGTACAATACATGTACAGATTGAAGGAGAGCGAAAGATAACATCATAGCAAGAAGTGATTTTATTTCCTATACAATGAACCAGGTACTACTTATATATAATGACTAATGATATCAACCAGTTAGCTAAGCTAAAAGTAGGTTGGATATGGGGTTTGAACCTGAAACTTAGATATGCTTTATTATTGAGTATCAAGTTGTACGACATCAGGGTTATGTACGGTTTCTTTTCGACTACCTCAAGCCACCTAATACCATAAATCTTAATATTATTCCAGTTGAAACCTTTCAAATATTATTAATGCAAAAATCAAGTTGAAACGTTCATGAGGAACGACAAAGACTTACAGGATCATTTGTTTGAGATTGTTGTTGTTGATTATCAGAATCCTCAGTTGTCAAAGTGCTCGAGAACGCTGCTGCCATAGCACTAATCGAATTAGATGTCTCTGGAGAGGCAGGTGTACACGCTGGAGCAGGTGGAAATGACGATGATGATGACCCAGACACCGCAATATTATAGTTGTCTGTCCTATCTAAATGTGGTATATTACTTCGTGGACTAATACCACCAACAGTTTCATCAACAACTGGTAGTGCTGTTGGCATTGCCATCGTTGCTCCCGTTGCACGTGCATTACTTACTTGATTAGACGCAGATGAACCGATTACAGCAGTTGCATTTGTTTGAGTTAATAATTCTGATGGAAAATCAAATCCACTAGATGAATTACAAGGTTGGAGTACACTACCAGAACGATCAGTATATGAAGTAACCTTATAGTCATTCTCATCACTGTCATCATCACTATCAACACCACTATTAGATACACGTCCCACTGTATCGAAATTCCATTCTGTACTGTTATTCTTGAAAAGAAATTTTGTTAGACATATAATGAGCATTTAAACTCGTCATAAAAAGATAAAACTAATATTTATTTAATAAAGAAATTAAATAAGGTCGCAAAAATTTTACTTTACCACACTAAATCGGATTATCACAGTGAAACACTTATAAAGTTTATAAGCGGGGTGGTAGACGTGTACCACCATGTCGGCAAGAACAGCAACATGATATCAATGTAAAGAAACAGAATCTTTTTCGCAGTAAACTGTTATAAAATATATCATCAATGGTAAGGTTTAGACAAACTGTAGATGGCAGTGTAGTCCAGGAAGGCTGTTTCTTTTTACAAAGAATACAATATCCGCTGAACTACTAAGTCTAGATAGCCACTAACATGGTTAACGAGTATGATATTTACATCATTACTAGTAAAGGTTTTAATAATAACGGTGGGATAGTTCAAACCCTTTCTATTAGTGATGTAAACAACATAACTGTTGAATAAGTTAGTGGCTAACTCGACTCAACAGATGTGTCCTCAGTAGAATAAAACGTGGGTCTTCGATTATACTGCTGGTTACAGTTCATTTGTTATGATATAAAATACTCGTTAGTCAGTAAAAGAAAGAATAATACAGTTTGACATACAAACACAAGTACACGTACCTTAGGATCACGCTTTTCTGATCGATCATCCGGGTGCTTATTGATACGAGAAATAGGAGGTGGCATCTCACCACCAAGCAAAACTCGACAAAGTAATTCTCGATCCTTTAATAGTAATAATAGTAAAAACAATTGGGTATAAATACAAATGTTATTAATGAATTCTTTGAAGTGTGAACGTTGGAAACCTTTTATAGGAGCCTACATCTATAAATAAAGCTATACCTATATATAACCCAAAGTTGTTTATAATTTAAAATATGGAGAAAGGTTTTTTCAAGAAATATACACATGATAAGCAGAGCGATAGATAAGAAATGCATGCAGAAGTGTACCCGACGAACACAAACTCACATCGCTTGCATTAAACAATGATAATTTACATGGGAAACTGATGACATAGATTAGTCACTGAACAGTGACTATTTGTCTAGTCGTTTTTAATACTGATCGAATCATGTCAATTAGGTTGCAGTATGGCAACTAGTCTGGGTGACTCGACATTGTAGCCCAAAAACAGGAAACCTTTTTTAGACAGTGAAGCATGGTTCTAATCTAACAGGGAGCATCAGTTTCCTCAAAATTGCAGTTACATATTAACGACAAGTGCTAACCAGCACGAAACCTAAGTCTATGGCTTCCTGTCGAGTGCTTCCGATCACCAAACATGGAAACCGACAACAATCGCAGAACAATGAATCGAAGCCACACATTTGTATGTTCTGTAATGAGAGTGAATCAGGGAAACTTGTCGATATATGGACCTTACGGCTGACCAAAAAAAGTATTATTGTGAAATGTTAGCGTTGTTGACACAATAACGATTACTATGGCGACATTCTAAAACTTAGTACCATTCCAATTCTTGTAATAGGGTAATATCAAGTAATTCGCACCAGCTCCCATTGGTTATCAGAGCATATAAAATAATATATATTCAGCTGAAGAGGAAATCTGTAGGTAGATAAAACAAACATTGTCGAAATCATTAAACTTCAACATAAAGCAAGCCTTAACTTTGAATCCTCAAAGTAAAAAAGAGAAGAGCCAGAACAAAGAACACACTGAGCTGAGAATTAGAGCCAGGTATCAACAGAATGAGTAACAATTGGCAACAGCTGGAAAGGAGGGAGGAAGACAGAGTTGGTTGGAGAATCCTGGTTAGCGGCCTGTGCTCCACGAGGGGTAACAAGGGTTATATATATATCGTAGAACCGGAGTATTTACAATATATTTAAGTAATTGTTTATCGAGTTTTTAAAACAGTTGAAAATTATTCGAAACGATTCGACATAGAACATGTTTCTAAAATGGGAATAATAAGTATGAACAAACTAAATATAAATTTAGTATAACAGTAATTATAGTGATTTAGAAAAATTTAACAAGGTCATTTCAATAGAGATTACCTTCGCTTTGGATTTGATATAAGTATGACTAAGTAATTCACGAGCGGATAAACGTTGACCTGGATCTTTCATAAGGCAAGCTTTGGTGAATTTACGAAATTTGTGTCCATAATTTAAATATTGATTGTTAACTGTTGCAACACTGTCAATATCCGGTGAATCATTTTGTAATGTAAGCATTAATACCTTTTATTGAAATGAATTACAGGAATGGGGTTAAGGGTGACAGAAAAGATAGAAATGAATGATCAATAGTTAAAATAAAATTTATTTGATGTGTTATATTCATTAGTTAAAATAAGTCAGGTATATTATCTCTTAATCTTGGAAAAATACTTACACCTAATATTTGTCAAATTCATAGTTTGTACTTGAATTATATTTTCCTAAGCGTAATGTTTGATATTGTCACTGATCAGTCAGTCAGTCAGCTACAACGTAGGACCAGGCACATGTATGCATCGGTCCAGGTTGCCATACCTCATTAGCACAGCAAGATGAACACCGGATTCATAGGAGTGGTTAGGTCAAAGGTGGTAATATATAGGAAAAAGATTGCAATAAGGATATAGTATAGGAAGAAAGAATTAGTTCGTAGAAAGAAAGATGTGAAGTGATCTTAATCTCTTAGTTTAAGAGAAGACAGAGAGTGTATACACCGACGCCATTGTGATCGATTCTGAGCCATGTCACCAAGGGTCTCCAACCATTGGTTACGAAAGTCACGCGGACCCCAACCAAGTAGTCTGCATCTACCAACATGGCTCAGACTAGAAGTTAGTGACTTCAGGCACTGATGCCACGTTTTGGTTTGGCCGCCCCTAACTTTCTTCCAACCATCCCCTACACCGGTTAGCATTGCACGTCGCGGTAATCGGTGTTCAGGCATACGTAATACGTGGCCCAACCATCTCAGTCGATGAAGATTCATAACCTCATCAACTGATTTACCATCATTCCCTAATACCCTGCGTCTAACCTCACTATTACTTACCCGGTGATCCCAGCAGATGCCAGCAATATTTCTAAGGCATCTGTGGTCAAATACTAGTAGCTTACGGGTGTCTTCTACTCTTAAGGGCCATGTTTCGCTGCCGTAAATTAAAACAGAACGGACTGCCGCGCAGTATACTCGTCCTTTTATTGATAGACGGATATCTCGCCTCCGCCAAAGGTGACGTAAGTTGGCAAAAGCCAAACGAGCTTTACGAATCCGTGCTGAGATTTCGTCAGACACCAACCCATTAGGGCTGATCAGACTTCCAAGATAAGTGAAGTTGTCAACTCGTTCGACTACTTCACTCCCTATCCTTAGTTCAGGTGTTGACGCAGACCAGTCCTGAAGCAACAACTTGCATTTAGAGGGAGAGAAGCGCATCCCAAACATTCTGGCATTGTTGCTTAGTGCTACCAGAAGACTCTGCATTTTGTCAGCGTCTTCACCAAACAGGACTATGTCATCTGCATATTCTAAGTCGATAAGTGGACCTCCTGGAAGGAGATCAATACCCGAGAATTCAGTCGACGAGAGTGTTATTTCCATCAATAGGTCTATGATGAAGTTAAACAAAAATGGAGAAAGTGGGCAGCCTTGACGGACACCACTTGAGGTTGCAAAAGTAGATGACAGTTCGCCATAAGCCCTGACTCGACTAGTAGTGTTCGAGTAAAGAGCCTTCACAAGGTTTATGTACTTCTGAGGTACGCCTTTCAATGACAGACACTGCCACAGAGTCTCGCGGTCTACAGAGTCAAATGCTGCTTTTAAGTCAAGAAAGACCACCATCGTCGGACGCCGATAGGTATGCCTGTGTTCTAGAACCTGACGAATGGTGAATATGTGGTCGATGCAGCCACGACCAGGTCTAAAGCCAGCTTGGTTCTCTCGTGTTTGTAGTTCACGAGTCTTAGTTAGGCGTTTGATAATTATCGAGGCCAGTATTTTAGATACTATGTTTGTTAAACTAATCCCTCTGTGGTTGTCACAGGATGATTTTGACCCTTTCTTATATATTGGGACGATAAGTGATTGCGACCAGTCAGATGGGATAACGTCTAACTCCCAGATTTTAGCCAAAATATTAGTCAACCTAATCGCTAAAATTGGACCACCATCCTTAAAGACCTCTGGAGCCAATCCATCTGGACCAGCTGCCCTTCCTCGTTTCAGATTAACTATAGCCTTCTCAACTTCAGCAAGAGTTGGGGGACCTACTTCAATGTTCCATTCACTTGTCTGGGAATGGAGGGTAGTTGTAGAGTAGCTGAAGGCCAGCTGAACTGTTCTCTAAAATGTTCCGCCCATCGTTCTAAACGTCTGGACTGGGAGCAGATGAGAGTATCATCTTTTTCCGAAATAATCTCACTTACACTTGACTTATTAATTCCAGTTTCTTTTATTAGTCTGTAAAGCTGTCTTGTGTTCCCTATAGTCGCCGCCTTTTCCATCTCTTTTGCTTTCGTTACCCACCACTGCTCACGGTCGTTCCTTAGACTTTTTCTTAACCTAGATCTGATTTGTTTACGCTCTTCATCATGTTCAGAACCTGATGGGACGAGTTTGCGAGAATCCATCAGTGTGACAGACCTTGAAGAAATCCACTGGTTCCTTGTAACTCTGTGGTTTAAGTCACTAACAGATGTCACTGCTGTTTCCACAGCTGCTTGTATGTCCTTCCAAGCAACATCTGGGTCAGCCTCGTCTTCACAACTACCTAAGTGTGACCTCAGTTGTTCCTGGAACCTACTTTTGGTTTTCTCGTTACTCAACTCAGTTCTAATGGGTCTTTTTAATGTGGCTTTTTTGCGTCCAGTGAGGCGCAAGCAGATGCGTGCCCGTATTAGGGCATGGTCGGAGTCCAAGCAGGTGCTCCAGAATGAACGACAATCTTCTACCGACCCTCTCCAACGATGACTGATGGCAATATGGTCTATTTGAGTCCATCGTTGGTTTGGTGTAGGGGGTCGCCATGTTAGACGATGTCTCTCCTTATGCTTAAAATTTGTGTTTGCTAAAAATAAACGATTGTCTGAGCATAGCTGCAGCAGACGATCACCATTATCTGTTCGCTGTGTCGGAATACTAAAATGCACTTTCTGTTTGGTTTAAACTGCCTATCTGAGCATTAAAATCACCTGCTACGAGTACTATGTCTGAGCGTTTAGCTTTCTGAAGAAGTTCGGATAGCTTTCTGTAAAATTCATCTTTCACTTCATCTGAGCTGCAGTCAGTGGGAGCGTAGGCAGAAACGACAAAAAGGCAACGATATGTGTCCCTATCCTTCAGAGTTCTTTAACCGAACAGCAAATAAGCGACTGTTAACGGGGATCCACTGTAATAGTGCTTGTTCCGCCAACATGGCTACGATTAGAAGTTAGTGACTTCAAGTACTGATACCACGTTTTGGTTTGGCCGCCCCTAATTTACTAATATATTAATTACAACTAGACATTGTACAATGAATGAAATTTCCTACCTTTTCCGAAATGATGTTTTAAATTTACAATTGACATATTTTTGATGCAGTTGATATCTTAACTGATATAAAACACAATAATTTTAACATTGTTTAATTTATTTAGTAGTATGTATGCTTTATTTTGGGCATTGTAATAAAATAATTATGGATTTATAAGGGTATAACCTGATACTTTTTTTTAGATTAATAAGAATTACGTAATAAATAAATTATAAAATTATGATACAAGGAACCTCGATAAAAATTACCTTCATTGGTGCAAATTTTGCATAAGGAGCTTGACCAGTTGCCATTTCAATAGTTGTAATACCTAATGACCATATATCTGCTTTTTGATTGTAACCACGAGCCTGGAAATAATCAAATTACATCATTTTATTGAATTGAAATTATAATCAGGAGAAATAGACAATTTAACATCTATGTAACATGTAGAAGTTTGTTTTATGGGGCCCAAAATAAACAGTGGTAAAATTAAAAACTATCTTGATATGAAATACGTTATCGAGGTTCGAATGAGAGGGGCTATCACGGATGAAGTTCACTCATATTGAGATTGAGTTATTCATCAAATAATGGATGGAATGATCGTCATGCTATTTTACAAATTCATTGAAGTTGAAAATACTAATCATCAGATTCCAATTAGGTAATATAAAAGTCAATTGTTCGTTGTGAGATCTAGAAGTAGTGCGTATTCGACCCGTGGTGAAGTAGTCAAAGGTGAGCATTGTTCAGAATTAACACATCAATGGTACCTGAACTGATGTCAATGGATGATAAAACCAATCGCCAAGTCATCTAACTAATCCAGTGCCTAAATAATAACTTTCTTCCCGTAAAATAATTCCGACGTACGAGAGTAAGAAGCCATAATTTTTATGCAATTGACCATCGACGGTAGTAGATTGTGTGTGTTAAATCATGAGTGGGTCGAAGCTCCTAAGTTTGAGTTATTTCGATTCGGAAACTTAAGGAATATACAGAATTCTACTCATCGAAACACTCAAAAGTCCTCGAATTTGATCTTGTTTAAAGGAATATCGTATGTGTATTAGCTCTTTAAACGGATTCTAGTTTATTTTGTGGTTTGTTTAGAATCTATTTACATAAGATAATTATAAGTTAACAAATAATCTAGAACTACTTCGTTGAGTTAGCTGTATACAGTGTGAAGGACATTTTTGGTTTAGCAGAAGTAATAGAACAAATAGATGTATCAAATAAACTTATAGTTTCATATGATATAGTTTCACTGTTCACCATTAATCCCCTTGAAAGAAACAATTAACATAATTAGTCAATACTTGCAACGTCTGTATATTCATGTCATAAATACAACTCAAGCAACTGCTCAGATTGTGCACAACGTAACAATAAATTATACCTTTAGATAGATGGTGTCACTATAGGAAGTTCTTTAGCCCCAATGCTTGTAGATATATTTGTAGCAACTTGGGGAAGAAAAGATTACTGTCAGTTATCAATGAAACTGAACTTTATGTAAGATACGCTGAACATAATTTTGCTCTGTGTAGCAATATGAATTAGACAAATCAAATATGAGAAAACTTCGATAAAGTCTACCCCAATATTAAATTTGCAATGGAACATCTCTTGAAGAAATTATAGAACCTAATAAGGGTATATATATCGAAAAAAAATCTGGAGTGGCGAATACCTACATTTTCACATCTTTTGGCCTATAAGCTACAAATACGAGTTGGTGAAAACGCTCTACCACAGAGCCAGAAAATTTTCTTCACAAGAAAAACTTGAGGAAGAATGTATGGAAATAAAATATTATCGGTGTGAAAACTGATGTCTTGAATCAACTTGAAAGAAGTGTATTACCGAATACCAAGATAAGGTGAAAGTGTACAAACCCGAAAAGAAACAAGTTCTTATATGAATGTCATCCAAAGGGGATCAAATCAAGAATAAAATTAACCAAAAACTAAGAAGTCTTAAAATGCATATTTTCGCCTGCTACATTGGTTCACTGCATACACTAGTCTCAGTAATACAAATAAAAGTAGACAGGTAACCACCATAAGTCATCTACTATTGCGTACATCAATTTACATACATCCACAAAATAATGTACATCGGAAGAAAATAAAGACTGGTCCCAACTTGCTTTGCTAAACGTATTCCTAGGACCTTAAGTCTTCCAGGTAAAAACAGGCCCCGTATTTCAATAGTACGACACCTGCTAGACACATGCGATAACGTTAACACCAAACGCGTTCAAAGTAATCAATAAATAGTCTAGTTTTATCTTATTTGTAGAGATCGTAGCAACCAGAAAGGTTAATTCTGACCTCTGTGTTTCAAAAGAGCAAATGATTAACCTACAACTTTTTTGGTACACAAGAGTTAATTAAGCATTTCGACCCCTTTTCCTTCTTTTTTTTTAAAATAAACTATAATCGGATTGTAGTAGATGAAATGCATGTATCTTCACTTTCATTCCATACTTATTAAATCAAATTTATCATATTATGTAATAATATTATCGTAACTATTCTAGAACTATCATTCTAAACAGTTATTTTCCGAAAAAGTGTTAAACACCCGGATTTCTAACCTGGTTTATATTCCACATAACCTATTCATTATTGATAATTCTTTTTTTTTTGTTGATGGAACATTATTTTAATCATAGGAAATAATGAAACATATTAGCATGTATATGTAGCTGAAGAGAAGATAATGAAATACAATGAATTCATTGTATTTTGAAAATCAGACAACGATGGTGCAGTTTCAACAAGAAATCAATAAAAAAATTGTGATTCAATAACTAGATGCCGACTCAGTGATCCAGTAGGTTAAACGTTTGCGCGCGGGACTGAGGGCTCTGGGTTCGAATCCCGTGAGGGGGATCGTGGAGGCGCACTGCCGAGGAGTCCCACGATAAGACGAAATGACCGTCCAGTGCTTCCAGGTTTTCAACGGTGGTCTAACATCAATCGATTCATGATCTCAATCAAAAACTTAATAATCTCCACAATCCATATACTGATAAGCCCCCAAATGCCCTGGTACGGTCGAGAGTGGGGAGAATCCGCTCTCCCTCTCGAAATGCTCTCACATGGCCACGCGTATATAGCCTCTGCCAACGAAGTCCTACTCACTGCCTTCTCGTGGCACTACTGTTGTTTACGAAAATGAGAGGACGAAAAGTGAATGTCCGGCGCTTTAACCGGATTCCAAACCAATAGTGCACATGGGCTCCAGTATCCTGAGAGAACAAATAGAGTATGAACCAATCGTTGGTTACCGGCTTCCATGGGACTGCATCTCCTCACGATGCTCCACTGCCTTGTGGATCAGACCTTCAGGTCGAAGGCTCGGGGTGTGACCCCCTAAGAAAACTACCTGCTTCGGTTTGGGCACCCGGGCAGTATCACAGCCCTCACACATATCAAATGGGATTTGTGTGGCACATATCTATTTGGTGCCTCCTTGTACCAATATCTATGTGTTAAGATAAATAATAAAATAAAGTATACTGTTAATTAGATACGTAGGTGAATATGAGGTGTTGAGATGTAGGCTATGAGAAAAATCTTTTCTCTCTAGAGCTACTACTCATTTTTTATGATGTTGGAGTTCAGTTTATTACTTTTTTAAAGGTAAAAAAGGCATCTATTTACATTTCATGATGAGTCGATACTGACAACACAGTGTACATTACAGTTTTATGTAACAAAAACTTGAAATGATCAAATTAAAATTCACATATATAGCAATTAATAATTGTAAATTAAATGTTATTAAGGAGAGAGAGAGAGAGAAAAAGTAATAATCATTATTCGTACTTGTTGCATAACTTCCGGAGCCATCCAACAAGGTGTACCAACAAATGTATACCGTCTTAAATCAACACTACCAGTTGCAGTAAGCGGTTGAGTAGCTAAAAATCCAGCAACTCCAAAATCTGCTATTTGAATGATTCCATCATCTTTGACTAATAAATTACCACATTTTAGATCGCTGTATTTAAGAGTAATGATATTTTAGTGAAATAGGTATATAGAATAAAAAAGAAATAAATTAACTTATACAAATTTATGTTATATTATGATATTTAATCGAATGAGTAAAAACTTGTGAAAAAGAATCTCTGTGCTAATGTGGTATGGCAACTCGAACTGATGTACATGCGTACGAAGTTCTACGTTGTTACTGACTGACTAACTGAGAAAAAGAATGATTTCACCTTGTAATAAAGCTGACATTCTTTACAAAACAAAGACAAGAAAAACAGAGATGCTTTATCAAGTCATCTACTATAATGTACATGGATTTCAATCATAGAAATTGAAGAGGGAGGTTGATTATGAATACAGTGATCTTGAGTGCCGTTAGAAGTATGGATCTCAATCAGACTTTAAAGAATTAATATCAGTAAACGAGTTGACATTATCCAGCTATGAAAAATGTAGCCTGATCATTTGTGCACACGAACAACTGAAGCAAGTTGATATTCAATGTGTTCCTATACAAAAAAGCTGTCAAAAACGTTTATATTATAACGTTTTTTTATTACATATCTATACTTAGTGATAGCTGACGTAAGATCCGGTACGAGTATGTATCGATTTACTTTTCCTAACACATCAATATGAGGGTAGGACAGGAGATTAATAGCAGTACAAAAATAAACATTTGAAATATTATCAGTATGGGGAAGAGTTGTAGAGATTTTATAATTTATATTGGGGGATGAATTTAGTTGAACTACTAAAAGCTCAGAAGCACTGGATAGTTGCTTCCTACTGCTACGAGACTCGTCAGTACTGCACATCCATGACAAGATTCTGGATTGAACCTAGAACATTCAGGTTTCGGGTGGATCATCCAACGGTTTACATTTCTAACTTCGATCGATTAGGGGTATTGTGCAACGAGATACGAATGTCCTGGGTTCGTTCCTCAATAGAATCGTATATGTACACTGGTAAACAATCCCGTGATAAGACAAAACAGTTGTCCAGTACTTCGTGATTTTCAGTAGTTGTCTAACTAAGGCCAATCCTCAATGTAAACTGCGCAATTGAATATAATGTTTTTAGAAAGACAAATGAGATCATATAGTATGAGAAGTGACACTATGCTTAACGTTTACAGGGAGTTAATGAATGCAGCTACATTACTATGACCGATAGTTGGTGGTAGATAACCTAACATTTCAACTAACCAAGAATCCTGCATCATTCGACATGATCCTAACCACCAACCAATAATATCATGCACTACTGGTAGGATATCTCGGATTTAGACACTTCTAGCCATTAGTTCATGAAGTCACTCAAAAATGAACTGAGCCAAGTTAACAGATGTAGACTATCTAGTTGGGGTTCGCGTGATTATCGTAACCATTGGTTGATGACTTTGAATGACATGACTGAAAATCGTTTGCAATGGCGCAGGTGCATACACTTTTCATCCTTTTCCAAATTTTATGGTCAATCCTCTCTATTTCAATAATTTATATTTTCTTGGATTGTATCTTGGATACTTAATCTTTTCTATTAACATTGATACTACTATTACCTCGACTGTTATGAGATTCGCCCTAACAATTCACTCTCGCTGTGCTAATGGGGTATGACAACTTGAATTGATGTATACACATACCACATTCTACGTTGCAAATGACTAACAGACAGACTTCGACCCCTCTAATCTTCTTTTAACCTATCCCGATGGTATACGTCATTCAAATGTTACTGTAAGGTGTAACATAGAAATGTAAGAATACGTAGATTGATGTTACAGTGAACGTTTCTCATAAACCGTCAAATAAAAATCTTGAAAATATTCACTGGATAGTATATAAATAATGAAGTTCACTAAAACTATGTATTAAGAGATGGGTTCATAAGCTATTGATTGCCATTTATTGGATTTAACAACAGAATCAAAGGAAACAAAATTTAGTTGGTTAAGTATGATAGGAATCTAGAATTAATTTATTTTCCATATCAATAAACTAATCATTTAAATTGACTATCTAGTGACATAGTTTAAGCATAGAGTTTCAGTCATATAAATACTGATTTAAGAAAAAGAGAATTCGTTGAAAAGAACATTTCCTTCGCTGAATACTCTTTTTCTTATTCAACTGACGATGTAGCCTTCAGCAACAAACTATGTACTGTAAAACAAAAAACAATGAACATTGCGAGGTATGTGAATTCAATTCATTTCGTGTGTTTTAAATCTTATACAAGCGCACATAGTTCAAAAGATAGTTTTAGTAACGTTAATAGAATTAATGGTATTCATCTAAACAGAAAGCATATGATTTGTTTTGATAGGAAATCTTTATTTTCCAAAGTCCCACTAGAAAAAAACTATGGATATCCTATGGAATCACGCTAATAGGATTGATTTCTCAAAAAAAAAGAAACGAAAAGAATGATTGCTGTCATGCATAAAAAAATGTTCAGTCCCAATTTAGTGAAAAGAAACTATTGATAAACAGGTCGGTCCTATATTCGATGATATTTTTCAAGCACAACTAGAAAACGCTAAACTACAAGATATAATTAAAAGCAAACATTATTGTATTTGATACTTCATAATATAAGATGAAAGAGATCACATTGACCAAATATCTAGACGTTTCAATTAGCCTCATCTAAATTTTAAAAAATTCACATACGAGAGTGAAGTACAAAAAAACAGAGAGAATTTTCTGAATTTGACAATAACAAGACACGATTTCGGGTTCTATCTACCGTAAGACTTCCTGAAAAGAGTCATATTTACACTCTAGCGATTTCCGTTCGATGTCACACATAGAGGATTCACCTAGGGGAGTTGGAAAACCCTGATTCCCAACCAGTCGTGTACATGGGCTCCAGGATCCTGAGGGAAGAAATAGAGTATGAAACAATCATTGGTCACTGGCAACCATGGGACTGAATCTCCTGACTTTGCTACAATGCCTTGTAGATTAGACCTTTAGGTCAAAGGTTAGGAATGTGGCTCCTTAAGAAAACCACCTGCTTCGGTTTGGGCACCCGAGCAGTATCCTAGCCCTCACACAAATCGAATGATTTATGTGGCGTATATCTATTTGGCGACTTCTTGTACCTATGTTTGTGTTTAAATAAATAATAAATAAACGTCACCATCGCTGATCGTGGTTATTATGTGAACTCTAAACAAGTAGGCTGCATCTACCAATATGGCCTAGATCAACGATCAATAACTCTATGGAGTAGTGCCACTCATTTACCAAGTATATAGGTCTAAGTACTGTTTTAAATCAAACTGCTTGTGAGGACTAGTGATACTCAAACCGGCTCCCTGAACCAAAGCAGGGTGAGTGGGGTTCGAACTTGAGACATACTACTAGTTAAATACTTTTTCACTCAAGTATCATTACAACATAGCCCAGTACACTTTTGATGAATTGTGAGATCATGAAACTTAAAATTCAGATAGAATTTATTGAAATTATTTATAATATAAAATAGATAACAATAGAAAAGTCAATATTCAGCCGAAAAAAAGTACAAAGCAGTTGACTGAGCAAAACATATATGTATATGAATAAATTATTTTTCGGAGGAAACTATGACTTTATGTGAGACAAGAAGTTATTTTAATATTTTTTTTACATATTACAGTTAGTATTATAGTCACTTGTCATTTCTTACTTAAGAATAAAATCGAATGGTAACTGGTAGATTAATATTAATTAGAAATGCTCACCGATGAACCAAACCATTTTCATGAATATACGCCAATCCACGTAGGACATCACGAAGAATGGTAGCAATTGTATTTTCATCGAATACACCATAAGTGATATCTCGTTTATTTTGTGTATACTTGATAACATCCAACAATGATCCTATAGAGAAAATTATTATTTTGATTTAAAGACCACATATACAGTTAGTATTTTAAAAGAAACATCAGATATATTGAAGTATGACGAACTCATATAATTACACTATCGACACTCTAATACAATTTTTATCTGACATTCAAGGTATTAAAATCACCAAAGTCGAAGCGATAATATCTTCCAACGCAAGAGCTTTATTACCTATCATCAAATCTGGCGAAAGAATACATCCTTGAGAAAATCGCTACCCAGACTTCAAAAGGAAACGTTTATCGAACCGATTAACAAACACAAAATTAACAGAAAATGTCAACAGACAGACAGTCTTACTCAACGAAATAGATATATTTAAGACCGTAAACAGATTATTGAGGGCGCCCAAAATGGGTGTACCCCACAAGCCCACAAAATCTCCACATCAATGGTGGCTGATAATACACAATTACTTTGATTGTATTTATCTAGTAAGCGTTCCTGCACTAAGATTATTATTATTATTGCTCATTTACCAGGTGTACAGACTAGTGTACTTAATCTCAAAATACACAGCCTCTCAAACGCAACGTGGAACCTGGGATATAAGTACATCGGTTCAAGCTGCCACAACATACACTAAGCGCGATTACTTCCTTACACCTGTTACCCCTCATGGAAGAGCATAGGCCACTCACCACCATTCTCCAGCCAACTCTGTCCTGAGCAATCCTTTCTAGTCAGTATTCATCCTATTTATGTCTGCTTCCAATTTTCAGTGCAGTATGTTCTTTGGCCTTCTTCTTTTCCATTTACCTTCGGGATTACATGTTAGGACTTACTTCATGATGCAGTTTGATGATTTCCTCAATGTGTGTCTTATCCACCTCCATCGACTTTTGGTAATTTCCTCCTCAACTGGAAGTCGATTTGTTCGTTTCCACAGTAGGCAGTTGTTGATAGTATCTGGCGAACTGACATTAAGTATCTTGTGTAAACAATTGTTTAGAAATACTTGTACCTTTCTGATGATGGTTGTAGTAGTTCTCCAAGTTTCAACTCCGTATAGTAGAACTAACTGACTTGACTCTCATATTGAAGATTGTTACTTTGATGTTGGTTGACAGTTGTTTTGAGTTCATATGTTCTCGAATAGTAGAAATGCTACCCTTACTATGTTAATCCTTGACTTTATGTCTGCATCGGATTCTCCACGCTCATAGACGATGCTACCCAGATACGTGAAAGTTTCCACCTCTTCCAGAGTTTCTCCAACAAGTATGATTGAGTTGGTGTTTCCTGTGTTGTATTTGAGGATGTCGATTTTTCCCTGTGTATATTGAGGCCTACTGATGTAGAGGCTGCTGCTACAGTGATTGTGTTGATTTGCGTTTGCTCGTGTGTATAGATAGAAGGGTCAGTTCATCTGAGAAGTTCGAATCGTCTATTTGCATCCAAGCTTTCCATTGTATTCCGTGCTTTGGCTGAGATGTGCAGATATACATATTCCAGTCAACCATCGGAAGAAAGAGAAAAACGAGAAAGAGAGAATGTGTGTGAGAGTAAGCAGCCTTGTCTGACTCCAGTCCTTACTTGGAATGCATTTGTCAGCTGTCCTCCATGCACGGCTTTGCAGTGTAGTCCGTCATGTGAATTCTGTCTGATGTTGACGATTACGCAGCTACCCACTACAGAGTTTCGAACAAGGTTCCATAATGTACTCCTATTGATGATGTCAAACGCTTTCTTATAATCAAGGAAGTTGATGTATAGTGACGAATTCCATTCAATTGATTGCTCAAAGATGATCTATAGTGTGGAGATTTGGTCTGTGCACGATCGATCCTTACGGAATCCTGTCTGTTGGTCTCGAAGGTGAGCGTCTATTGAATCTTTCATCCAGTCCGACAGTACTCTGTTGAAGACTTTTCATGGTACCGATACTAGTGTGATGCTTCTGTAGTTTTCACACTTGCTCAGATCTCCTTTCTTTGGTATTTTGATGAGTTATCCTTCTTTCCAATCTGTCGACACTGAGTGTAATAGCCAGTGATTTTGGTGGTTTCCACAAACTGAAGCAAGTAGAATGATTTTTGAAACTGTGGCGTAGTGGGTGAGAGCTGAACGATTTAACCTTTTTACTACGATAAGTTTATATTGATTAACTGAAACGTTTGGTATAAATTAGTGCAGACTACCGGTGTTAAAGGTAATACTTACCAACTACTCATGTTGATCGATGGAAATATTGAATAAATTAAATGTCAAATTATAATTTTTAATTCATTGAATTATACATAATAACGAACACAACTGAACTCGAACGACAGATAAGGGATAATTATATGCAAATCATCTTTGGCTCGGTTTTAGAAGACTAATACACATACACTAAAATTAAGTTCTAAATGATTTTTTACGAAAGGTCTTTAGTGAAGTTATTATCTAGGTGGAATAATAAATTAACATTTAATGCGATCATATCTTAAGTGATTAACGATAATGTAGAAGAGGTGATGTAGACACAAGTATACAACAGACACGAACATAAATAAACACAGAAAAATGCAATAAATCTAGCTGTCATATATGACAGGAGTATAAAAATGGAAAGTCGGGAGAGACGGAAGAAACGGAAAAGAATAGAAATGAACGGAGATTTAAAAGATAAGGATTAGATACACTAATTTCATTACTTTGAAAGAAGTCCAGCCACTAATTTTCACTATATTCAGAACTGATCATAAAGACTAACCATTCCCACACCACTTAAGTCAGTGATTTTATAAACCGGTACCATTGTGGCAATTAGTTTTTTACACGCCTACGTGATTTATTCCAAAAGAATAACCATAGGACGGATGAATTATCTTAACATTTCTAGTCATTCTGTCACCTATAAATGTGACCTTGAGGATGTGTGCATGGTGGTACGTATGTGTCTACCTACTTGCTTAAATCACTTTCATGCTTGTAAGTACAGAGTCATCCATCATTCAATGAGTTGACTATTTCGACCACTAAAGTTCACATGTATTTAGTTTTGTCTCTTATCGTTCGTCTGCGCTGCCGAATATCTGAAATATTTTCCCTCAAACACTATCGAATTTGGTTTTTTATATCTACGTTATTATTAGAGAGATCAGTCGATAAAATATATACAAAGTAAACAGGGTATATATTTCACTAGCATCAATATCGTCCGATCATACTGGAGGGAGATAGGAATTCAACAATGTCATAGTTTATTTACTCCCAACTTTTTTCTAAGCCTCCTTAATACAATATACTATATTATATACACGAGCAAAGGCTAATCAGAGTATTTGAAAGTTTGGTATTTCATGGTTATTATAAGCATTTAGTTTAAAACAAAGTAGTTTAGTCAAACTAAACGTCTGATAATTTTTATTTTATCTATAATCCCCCTATGTGGATAAGTTTGCTTAACTTGCTCTAGCCATTTCAGTTGATGAAGGATAACAATCTTATCAATCTATTTATTAACTAATACATTGAATCTAGCGTTAACGTTACTCTTTGGGAGACTTTATATTAAGTGAGAAATGCTTCAAAAACACTTCACCAAATACTTACAAATGGCGCCCGGTTTCATCTTGGAGGGTTATGGTACACGTACAGTAATCCTAATCAGTTGTATTATTTATATCTGTACATAGACATCTTGTTAGTCCGGCAAAATCCAAACTACTTTTTACCTAAATGCTGGTACTTTGACAGCTACCCTTGTCTTAAGATTAATGTAACCTACTTGAATGATACAATTTTCATTGTCAAACTAAATAATGATTCCGAAGAATCATGAAGCATCGATGACGGACATATTGACATCTTTTATATTCACTCTAGGTGTTCCTCATACCGCATCATATCAAAATTCTCACTAAACAATCTTGTTTGTGTATTTAAAGGTGATGAGGGGGTCTTTAAAAAATACATTAATTTCTGAGAATACGGAAAATTGTCCCTAGATGTATGTCCATGAAAAATTTATACATTTCAATCGAAGTCACAGGTAAAAAAAATCAGTTTTCTAGAACCTGATATAAAGTAATCACTTGATTGATATACTCACAACCAGGTACAAGCTTTACTTGGGTTCCTCTAGATCCAGTTGAGCGTCAAATAACTATAAAAAACCATTTAAAAGTGAATAACTTTCTCTTATGGTTATCATAGGAAGATTCGGGTTTTTTATGAACTGCAAAGAACGGAATATGTACAGTGGATTAGGAAGATACCCAATTGATTTAACCACTGATCCACTGCCTCATAACATAAACAATTATCTCTAAATATACCTAAACCAAAACTCTTGCTACACGTAAGTTGAAATCTTTTCAGACCCCGAAGACATTCGTCTTATATTCAGACTGATAATGAGTAGTGTGGCTAAAGTATAGTTGAAGACCAGTCCAAATATTTCTTAATGTTTTGCAAATCACTCTATCTGGACTGCATGGCTCCTACTTTATGAGTCTCACTGACTTTATTATTATATTCCACATCGTCAGTCGACTCCCACTGATCAGCGTCAAAGCAAGCTTGAAAAAATAGTGCAAAAGATTTTTACTTTAAGATATGACATATCTAAAAGTATTATCACAAGGAAATCAACCTTTTAGCTATCCACGTCTAACCAGAAGATCTGACATATGGATACAGAATGTTACAGGAAAGGTTAGACCTATATGACTTATAATAAATTAAAAGAGCGATGTCACTAGCACGATATTTTGTTGGTGTTATACTAGTCATCTATTTTATGAGACGAATATACCCATTACTTTTCGCATACAACTCGTCGAGTAACGTCCTGAATTGCGTTGCTCAAAGATCGTCCATAAATTATGGTCCCACCAAAAATTACACATCTTAAGGATCTAAAAACATATTACAGCTATTGGATAGATGTATCCAGTTGAAAAAATCACGTTGGAAATTACCTACTGCATATATCGTCAAGTAGAACAAGCATTATTACTATTATCATTGCAAGTGGATAAAGTACACACCACCAATCATTACAATTACTACCAATCATAAAAATGTTTGCAAAATAAGTTTACAAACCTCTTTGACATAGATCCATGATTATGCACAGTTCTGTCTGGGCAACGAAAGAGGCATAGTATGCTACTATATTCTCGTTTTTCATGTTCTTCATGGATTTTATTTCTCTCTAACCGAGTTATGGATAAAACTGAAGTTACAGCTTACGTTTATTTCTTCTAACGATGCGGATGTGCTGCATTTTTCAAGATTTATAATTTTGATAGCACATTTCTTTCCATTCGAGGGACAAAGAGCTTCAAACACAGTAGAAGTAGCACCCTGACCTGAATTCATTGTAAGGTAAGGCTAAAAACAAACCAATAGACTTTCCGAATTCATAGGAGGCCTTCGTCATTGGCCATTGAATCGGTGTTTCACAGAGACTACCGGTTGAGCCAACAGTCGACTCAGTCATACTCAAGATTTACTGTTTTAAATTAGACTTTGCACAGAAGTAATATAATATGCCTTTGGACCTTTCCGCTCTTTCGTTCCAACGACCTTGAGTTGTTAAATTTAATGCATTCAGCATTTGAACACGTGTAGGATCTCATGTTTTTCTGGTGTTATTATATCTTGATAGCCTGTTGCTGGATGATATTTTAAATAATTTTTGCTCGCTGCTTTGTAGTGTTTTTTTTCTTAAAAGTAGCAATACAACAGTTTATTCAAAGTTTCATGAAGTCCGTAAAGGAACTTAATGTTGATAAGAATCACTACACAATTTTAGACTCTCCAAATGTGTATGAATCATTAGCCTACATGAATTTGGAAATGTCACATAACAAGTGTGTTTTAAAGTTGCATCTTCCTCCTTAAATAGTACCTACTGTACTGAAACAAGTAAAATCTTAATTCGATAGTGCGATACTTATTTTGTTCTGTACATAATCAGAAGTATCTGTTGTTATTTGCATTATAAAGAGGTATCAGTCAACCTAACTGCTGCATTTCACCACATAATACAAAAAAACCCAATGTAAATGATTTTTCTGGATGGTCGCCGCCTGCTCAAATTGGGTGGGAATGTTATGGCCCTCCATCCTACGTTGAAGTCACACCTCGTGGCAACACCTAAAATGAATCAGCCTATCGTGGTATCCAGATAATGACTGTATAGAACTTACGGGAATTTATTTGAAAAATTTACTAGTTAGATTAATTTGGAAAAATGAAGTGCAACTACAGCTGTTTGGGTCAGCCCATGGTGTGTGATAGATAGATAGATAGATAGGCGATAATTTTTCTAAACCTTGACAAAGATCAGCAAACTGTCAAAGGTTCAGTTACTTACCCTATGAATGTTTTGGTTGGGACTCAATCACATGTCAATGGCACTAGAATACTCAGCAGGTCTTTTTTAGGTAGAGATGAATAATAAGAGTTTTGAATATACTGTAGCGGTAAATAACTCCCCAAAATAAATAGCTCTGTAACTTTTCGACATTGGATGCTGACCATATGTTTTAGTGGACTCATCTAGCTGAAGGCGCTCGGTCAGGCATCCGCACCAGATCACGTGTGGTAACGCCGTGCTCAACATCAACCGCAATCGCTAGGCAGATTAGATCAGAGAACTCCGATATATTGGTAATCACCAAATACACTCTTCCGATCTCCTCGACTCTGTCTTTTGATTTCTCTTGGTGGGTACGAGTTATATTAGATGTTGCTGGTAAAAGCGTTGTCAAACACTGAATACCTGTGCCATCTTCAATACCCTGAAATGTGGGAGGAGGACAATTTTATGGCTTTTGAGACTATTTAAACTGACTGCATTTAAACAGAAAGCAGAGTCTTGAGTGAAATAATATTTAAGTACATTTCCAGGGAATTTTAGTGTACGTTTCGTTTTGAACGTATATCACAAAATACAGAACTGAAAAGGTTGTTGAAACTGTGAATTACATATGACGTTTTAGATTTAGATTTCTTTATTGTCAGTTAACGCTTAGTTCCAGTCTCTCTTCGTGATAACACGTTACATAATCGTTCGGAATGAATTACAATTATCCTGTGTTAATTCGCGGGTGGTTGGTAACTCATGTATAAGATTCCTATTAGATTATACTAACAGTTAGAAAACACCGCTTATGCAATCGTCATAGTTAGACAAAGCTGTTGAAAATGTCAGGGAATAATCTGGCGAACACATAATCATTTCACATTCGAGAATTATAAAAGCTCAACTATCTATGTACAAATTTGAACAGTGGAATTTTCAGAATACGGTATACGGCTCTTCGTGTTCAGTAAATCGCAAGTTCTATGCCCCTTTCTTTGCTACTTTCCTCATGGTGTAATCTCTCTCCGGATGAGATGGAGATTTTTCAAAATAGGTACAAAACCAAACAATGAGTGAACATTAAATCATCTGTAGGATTGTCTAGACTTTTACCATTTTAGTTAATGACATTTAGTAGTGAAGTAGTAGTCAGTAGTTATTGGGAGAGTTTCTTAGAAGTATGAAGAATATGTGGCTACTTAAAACATCGCATGAGAATGAAGTGGTTATCTCAAAATCGAGAGAAATATCTCACCAGTTTTCAATGTTAATTGCATTCCTTTTCCTCATCTTATAATTGACGTTAGGCTATTAGTAGTGATCACAACTTCTCTAAGTTACATGCAATAAAAGTGTCCGAATTGTAGCAATAGCCCATTGTAAAGTTCTGTTAGTAATGGAGTGGTGTGTTGTTGATTCCGAAGGACTTTAGTTTGGCTGGAAGCCTTTTTTGTGGGACCTTATCTAAAGCTGTTTTTCCATTTCACAGTATATGATTCAGGTAGTCTGGAAACACTTGAGCCTTATCAAAGTCGTCCTTCACTAATGATGCGGCAATACTATCTCCCCATAGTGCAGGAATATTTCCTCTTCATTCTGTCCTTTGGTTTATATACGAATACAAGCGTTTAGGACATTCTATGGATTCCTTGACAGTTTTTGCTTCGTACAACTTTCTAGACTTACGGAGGGTCAAGGCACAGGTATTCCGAACTTTTCGATACTGAGATTTTGTCTCATAATTCCCCAGTAACCTAAATCTATCCCACACCCTTCTTTCTTACAGAGGATGCGGACCTTTCTCTTGGTGTAGTCCAAGGAATGTGGGTGTGGTAACTTTTAAGTACAAGCAGCTAGCCCGTGTCTGGTAAAGTATGCTAACTCCCTTGAGCGTGTCCAGCGTGTGGGTGTTTCTAGACTCCCTTACGATGAGCGTTTAAAATGCCTAAATCTTTTCCTCTTGTCGTATCGTAGGACACGAGGTGACCTTATACTGGCATTTCGTATCTCTAATTATGATTCGGGTGTTAATATATCTTATCTTTTGCTCCCTCCAGCACTAATAATCTCCGCGGTCATAGCAAGAAGGTTCATGAACCGCGATCTAATAAACTCAAAGTGGGGTCCCCTTTTTCTCATCGAGTAGTCAATCATTGTAACGCCTTACCCGAACAAGTGGTATCAGCTCCATCAGTGAATACTTTCAAGGAGAAGCTGGACCTTCACTGGAAAGCAGTGTGTCAGGATTAATACAGGTTCATCAACCTACTATTCTTATTACTGAAGACTGAAGACATTATTCCGGACATTTTGGTTTGTCTTTGGTTTGGTATTTGGGAGTTTTGATCCAGGAACCTACAAAATTGAAGGTTTGTTTTGTAATTGTTATAATTATTGTTGTTAGAACGACATTTGGTCGATTATTTGTGAATTACGAATAGCTTTGGTATCTAAATTGGAGCTTGGTTCTGTTGTTAATTTGGGTTCGTAATTTGCAAGTAGATCGATAGTCCGTACTTCAATAACTAGAACGAGCGAAACTTGGACGTACCATAAAGTTCTTCAATTATTGGTTCTGTGTTCGTACCTTGGATTGTCTGGATAT
Source organism: Schistosoma mattheei (assembly GCA_944470405.2). Lineage (NCBI taxonomy): Eukaryota > Metazoa > Platyhelminthes > Trematoda > Strigeidida > Schistosomatidae > Schistosoma > Schistosoma mattheei. The sequence goes on along the minus strand of OX103947.1, from coordinate 88,225,799 downwards.
TTTGGGTTCAACTTCGTTTGGATTAACTCAGAATTGTTTTGGTAATCGATTTCTTTGGAACAATCAATACGATGGAAACGCGGAGCAAAAGGCTGAAGGAAAATGACGAAATGGATGGTAAAATTTCTAAAGCCGTTTGTGGTATGTCTTATGTTAATGATGATAAATGTGATGATGTTAGTATTAATAGCATGTCCTCTAGTCCGCTTAGTACCTCTAGATTAAAGTTAGATAAAGCATTACTGAAGAAAAGAAATTTAGAAAGGAGACTTGAATTGGAACGGCAACTTAAGATGTTAGATCTTCAAGGAGAGGTTGATATCGCCGAACTACAATACAAGCCCGTCGAGAACGATTACCCGTAGATAGATGTGGGATAAATGCTAAAGTGGAAAATTATTTGGATTGTGAAACTGGGTGTAATAATCACTCAGGGAAGGTATGTAACATCTCAAATATCGATTGGGTTGAGGAACTGAAGGACACGTTACATACAATGGTTAGTAACATGGTTTTACCTAAGATCAATATGATGTACTTTGACGGGCAACCGGGTCAGTATTACCGTTTCATTAGTCAGCTTAATAGCCTTATAGATGGTAAATTGTCAGATAAGGGCCAATTGTTGTCGTATTTGTTATACTATTGTAAGGGAAAGGCCAGGACAGCTATTGAAGCTTGCATTTCATTGCCCATTCATTTGGGTTATGATGGAGCTAAACAGATTTTGTATGACCTGTTTGGTAAGGAACACCTTGTTGCTCGCGACATGATTACTGAGTTACTTAACCACAAATCTGTTGAAGGATCAGCCGATGGCTTAACTGACTTTGCAATTAAGCTACGTAATGTATGCATAACACTGCAGGAAATCGGGTATGTCTGATATGAATTCTCCGGCTTATTTGGAAAGAACTGTGTCATGTTTACCCCTAGAATTACAGAATAAGTGGGTGGAAGTTGCCGATAAGATCATGATGACCGGGAGGGAGCCGATCTTTGAAGAACTTGTGATCTTTGTAGAAGAAAGAGCCAGGATTGCTCGAACACGTTTCGGTAGATTGGTACATTGTAACTCATAGTCCGGTAAAAGTAATTGTGAAGGCAAAGTTGATAAGAGATCACGCTTTAATGTAGTTAAGCTGGAACCAAGCAACTCATTCACGGCTCTCAGTTGCGGAATCTGCTTTGCTGATCACAAAGAGACAGATTGTACGAAGTTATTGAAAATGAATGTTACCGAAAGGAGACAGGAAGTGAGAAGACGTGGTCTGTGTTACCTGTGTTCAAGGAAGGGTCACATGGCTGTTATGCAACTCGGATATCAAGTGTGACGTTGTAATTGCAAGGTTCTGCTTAATTAATTGCTACATATTGATGGTATTAATAACCATGTAGTAAACGTAGTTAAGGATTGGAATTCGTCCAAGGTTTGCTTGGGTATCATTCCGGTGAGATTGTATGGTTCGAAAGGAACTTTGGAAACGTACGCCCTTCTTGATAGTGGTTCAGATACTTCTCTTGTATGTGAAGAGCTAATTAATCAGTTGGGTCTCAAAGGTAAGGAGACTTCGATAAAGGTAACGACTGTGAATGGAACTACTACTTGTGAATGTTTGGAAGTAAATTTAGAGATATTTTCATTAGATGAACAGGGCTACGTGAAGATCAACAAGGCTTATACGGCTAAGAAGTTTCCGATCGATTGTGTAGAACCTTTAACCGGGGAACAGCTGGGATCGTGGGAGCATTTGAAAGACATCACCCTTCCGACGTTGCAAAGTAATGTGGTAGGAGTGTTGATTGGGTGTGACACTCCAGACACACATTAGGTTCTGTAACAACGTCTGGGAGACCGGGGACATCCACTTGGTGTGCGTACGCCTCTCATTTGGATGGTTTTAGGTCCTGAGGAGTCTTATAGGTCCGTAAATCCAGTACAGCGTTAGCATTCTCATGATGTTTCACCGGATCGAGAAAGATTATATAGTTATGAGTTCGAGGAGGGAGACCATTTTGGTAAACAGGGTTCACTTAAATCAACGGTTTCTGTAACAGAGGAACTAAACGAAGAAATGTGTTTGGAAAATTGGCTTAATGAACGGCAATATAATGTAATTGTTGATGGGTCTCGTAATGAATCTTACGGAAAGGTAGTAGACAATTTATCTGTATTTACAAAAGATCTGATGTTCATATTGGATTTACGTAACAACATTACCAAGCAGTGGTTCATACGATTTAATTTGTGGCTAATGATCATGGGTAAAAGATCTTTATGTTCTGAGGACTCAAATAGTTGTTTGTGTGTGAATATGAAATTGTGTCTCAAGCCATGTATTATGGTTACTCATTTTCTAAAAGGACTAGAAGAGTCTAGCAGTGTTGTGATTTGGAATCAGAATATTGAGTTGGCGGTAAGTGAAGAAATTAATGGCTTGGTACTCCATATGGGTTTATATATCCATGTTTACGTTAGCTTATATGTGCTTCTATGGAGGATGAAGCATTTTGTTAAGTGGTTGGTATTGCGGTTGTTTATGTTGGTACAAATATTTTGGAGACGTTTGTCTAAGGAATATGTTTCCTTGTTGCAACTTAGACACAAATGGACTCGACCATAGATGAACCTGGAAGAGAGTAACTTGGTAACGACATGTACTGGTTTTTTAGAGAAAGACAAATGGTTATTAGGTCTGGTAAGGAAAATGATACTTAATAGTGATAAGTTACGACCGATGGAGTTGAGGAAAAGCCAAGGAATCTTGATAAGAGACATTAGAAAACTGCGTCTAGAAGTTGTAGATACTAGGTAGCTACTCGGATCATTAGGCGTACTGGTGTAAGTCCTAGGGATCACGAGATTGTTGGTGTATTGAATGTTTGTTGTTGATTGCTTGTGATGCACATACTTAGATTCCTGCTACCTATTTATTTGTCTGTGAGAAGAATCAAGGTTCTTTTGGTCGGGCGTGTTACAGGAGAACTGAAGACATTTGGCGGATTAAGACCTTTTATTGTACATTAATAATTTACTGTGTTTTCGGATGTAATTGTTTTACCTAACTTTTGAACTTGTTTGTTCATATCATTATTTCAGACATTTTGGTTTGTCTTTGGTTTGGTATTTGGGAGTTTTGATCCAGGAACCTACAAAATTGAAGGTTTGTTTTGTAATTGTTATAATTATTGTTGTTAGAACGACATTTGGTCGATTATTTGTGAATTACGAATAGCTTTGGTATCTAAATTGGAGCTTGGTTCTGTTGTTAATTTGGGTTCGTAATTTGCAAGTAGATCGATAGTCCGTACTTCAATAACTAGAACGAGCGAAACTTGGACGTAACAGTAAGCCCCTTCTATATGTAGATGATCTTAAAGTATTATATTCATTTTCTCCACATGAGCTGAAAATTTACACTTCGTATTCTTGCAGCTGATTGTACCATAACTTATAATTCTAGATGTAATAAACTTGAGCTAGACCCTTTATGGAAGAGGAGACTCAAACTAAATCGCATCTTCTTCTGCAAACTACTTATTAAACTATCCTTTACATCCAACCACGTGATTCAATATGCAGAAACTTCTCATTGTGAAATCCGTAGCTCCTTGTCACCAGTGAAATGAACTTATTCTAAATCATCTCTTTATATGAATTACTTCACCTGTAAACTTTCCAGACTCTGGAATAATCTACCACAATCTATCCGTACGATAAAATCACCTCCATTATTTGTTCTCTACATCGATGCATATTGCTACTCTGAAAATGCATTGAATGTTCTAGCACCTGTGAGTGTATCTCATTCCACAAGTGATATTTTAGGAACTTTAGATGTTTAGCCATTCTTATTAGTGAATTCCCTAAGCAAAACCACCTACATGGTACCACTTTATGTTAACACCGTCCTGAGCAAGTTTAATTAATTTGAATAACATAATCAGTATATCACTGTGTCACATGACGCACGCATTTTGGTAGACCTAATTGACATGTTTTGGTAATTACTGCTTTGTTGTTCCGTGCTTTTTGTTTTCGTTTTAATTTCTCGAATTTTAGATAATTATCATTAATTCGCTCTGGCACACGAAATGACCTAAATTACCCCGTTCATAAATCAACAGGCTGTCCATGTAAGAAAAGTTAAGAAATCCCAGCTGATGCATTGGATCGCTGTAATACATGTACAACCTAGAAAATTACTGAACTAGTATACTTAAAACTTTCTTCTATCCCATGTTTGTTTTGTACATCCAATTTTCCTCTTTATATCAAATTGATCATGCCTGTAAGCTGGCGTGAATTCCGTTATTATTGCTTTCAGAATATATAAATTATTACTATTATTATTATACGTAGTAAGCGATCAAGACAATAGAATTTACTCAGCGAGGAAAAATACCATTGTCCTTTTAATTAGCGACCTGGCATAAATTAGTGTGATTTTGATCTCATATATTTAGAGAATGAATGGTTTCACATGTATTTTTCATGTCGTACTATGTAATTGAAGTTGAACATTATTATTGTTTCTGTAAACTCAAACTGAAACTGAAATTTATGATGACCTTGATACGCGGTTTTTTGAACAATTCGTTACACTGTGTAGTTCTGATTTTCCTACTTTGTACAGATTTAAGCAAAATGCGGTTAGCTTGTCGGTTTTTATGTGAACGCTTTCAAATGAAAATGAGGATTTTGTTGAGTTAATTTTAATATATCCTCACATTTTATTTATATTTCACATTGCTTTTGAAATGTAATTATAGGTATTTTTCTTACCTTTCCAAACAATCCACAACCTTTTTGTGTGAAAAGAACAGTGTATTAAAAGTCTAAGCCTCTCTTGTTATGGATTTACTATTGTTGGTCCTTGTATGGTATATCAGGGGCTGTGGACGGCTTTCAATAACGTGAATATAGTCCGCCTCAAACCTGCGAAAAAACTATAAATTTCAGCCTAGGCTAGGAGTCTTTTCACATAATCTAAAACGCTTGTTATTTGTTGTACAGTTTTTGATTGTATCTGAGCAAGTCATGGCTTTTCCTTTTACACATCAGAAAATGTGACATGAATTCTCGGTCGGCGAGACTCTAATTTAGGGACGAGCCAATCAGAAGCGTTTGAGCAATTTCAAGGTCACGGAGCCAAGTTCAACAGGCGCTGCTAACATACGATCGCTTCACAGCGGATTTTAGAGAGTAGGTGATTAATGAGAAGTTACAACAGATGGGACGGCGAAACTCTATTTTAGGGACGAGCCAATGAGAAGCGTTTGAGCAATTTCAATTATTAGCCAATCAGAAGACAGTATAAAGTAAAAATATATTAGAAGAAAGTAATGAATTACAGTGGATATTCTTCTTTTACATGATTTAAAAACCTGTTGAGGTTTGATAAAGACTCAGAAGTTCTGAATTCATAATGCATATTGTATAGAAACTCGTCCATAGGGTTAGGGTTTGGGGTTAAAATTAGGGTTAAGGGTTAGGGTTTAGGGTTAGGGTTAGATTAGGATTTAGGGTTAGGTTAAGGTTAGGGTTAGATTAGGGTTTAGGGTTAGGTTAAGGTTAGGGTTAGATTAGGGTTTAGGGTTAGGTTAAGGTTAGGGTTAGATTAGGGTTTAGGGTTAGGTTAAGGTTAGGGTTAGATTAGGGTTTAGGGTTAGGTTAAGATTAGGGTTAGATTAGGATTTAGGGTTAGGTTAAGGTTAGGGTTAGATTAGGGTTTAGGGTTAGGTTAAGGTTAGGGTTAGATTAGGATTTAGGGTTAGGTTAAGGTTAGGGTTAGATTAGGGTTTAGTGTTAAGGTTAGGGTTAGATTAGGATTTAGGGTTAGGTTAAGATTAGGGTTAGGTTAAGGTTAGGGTTAGGTTAGGGTTTAGGGTTAGGTTAAGGTTAAGGTTAGGTTAGGATTAGGGTGCTAACATGCGATCGGTTTACATCGGATTTTAGAGATGTATCTACTTACAGGCTACAACCCTAACCACTAACCCTATGGACGAGTTTCTATACAATATGCATTATGAATTCAGAGCCTCTGAACCTTTATCAGACCTTAACAAGTTTTTAAATCATGTAAAAGAAGAATATCCACTGTAATTCATTACTTACTTATAATATATTCTCACTTTATACTATCTGTCTTCTGATTGGCTAATAATTGTCAAGGTCACTTAAAATTCGTTCAAAGGTCGTCCTTAAATTAGAGTCTCGCCTCTTGGTCAGTTAAATCACTGAAGCTGTTTTTAGTCCTAATTACTCAGGCAAACTACATAATATTTACGACAATGACTGAAAACGCTAGGTTATACAGTTTCCGGCCCTTAACTAAACATATGTTTCCCAACTCTTTTTCTCTTGTATTTACTTTCTTTGAAGATGTTTAAACGGTATTTGTATCCTAGGATATAACTTAGAAAGACCTAGTGTTATGTAAATCACTGCGCTATTGTCAGATATTTCTCTGGTTTTGCAGATCATGAGCTTAGAGTATCTCTTGAGGTTTCCTATAATTGGATCTTCTGCATATTCCGAAGGTATCCCTCCATTTCGAGATGAACACTCGTGATTCGTTAATACTCTTCTAGCTTCTCGAGGCTTGAAGTGTAGTTTGGAATACTTTAATAGCAAAATCGCTGATCTTCTGTTCATTCTTAAACTTTTCCCACATAAAGAGGTAGATTCCCTTCAATATTTTTGTGCCATTAAAAAAACGCTTTTGTGTTCGATACTTTTCGATGTGAGACGTGTGGTTATTCCACCATCATTTTTCGAAAAATAAGTCAACTTCCAAGATCATAGTTTTGAATGAGCCTTGGTGCTAGATTTTTCAAATAAAATCTGGACAACATTTAGTAGAGTTGGAGTGGTGATGGAAAGTAGTTTCAAATTTTTCTAGATTTCCTTAAAATATCAATAATTTATAAGATTTTTGACGCCTCTAGTTTCTCAGAGAAGTTTAGGATTTCATTCGAGCTTCCCAATCTCTTTTAATTTTAGACGATGAAACCTACTTTACAAGTAAACTGAACTTCTTACCGAACGTTTTGTTTAGGATCTAGTTATATCCTCCTACTGCCCGTATATGAGTTCGGACTGACGAACTACTGGTTGGATGACGAGTAATTCAGTTAATTGTCTGCTTGTCCATACTGCGAGTTAGCATGTCGGACAGCTTAAAATTAATCTAGAAACAACAGGTACTTCTAGTTTTCACTTTTATTCACACCTCACACTGGATTTTGGCAAATTCACTTATCTCCTTTTATACATAACCTTGTTTACTTCAGTATCTACTGTAATCTCTCTGGTTTCTGTGCCGTTTTATCACCCAAAGTGAAACCATTGGGATCGAATACAGCCTAGTTTATCACCAGCATATAATAAATCGGGTTGATTACAAATAACACTGAAAAACTAGTTTTTTCTAATTTGAATTTGTCTTGTGACTTCACAAACTAGTTTTTTTGCAGGAGACATTCTTGATTGTTACAACAACAAGTTAGGTGTATGATGTTTTATAAGGTAACTTTAGTATACTGATATGTAGCGTTTCATGTTTAATTATGATGACGTCTTAAAAATTTCGGTGGTGTGTTTTTAATTTTTGTTTCTGTAGATAACAACTTTAAATCGGCTACAAGTCTTCCTAAAGTACTACAACAAAATGAATTTATCCTGTATTATCCTATTAATTTTGGCATGTATGCCAAGAGTTTGCATTTACGGCAAAAGGTATCAAATAATCCATTTTAGAGCACGTTTGCATCAATCACTTTTTCAGATATTTATTTTATGATGTGTTTTATGGAGAAGGTTTCAATTTGAAACGTGATGTTTATATTCGGATTGCCAATACAGTACGGTAGGTGTGATTTTTAAAAAATACAAAATGCATACAATAACAACACAATATATTTAATAAGTACGGAATTTCGCACCTCACTTTAAACTATACATTGTTTCTCAATAGGTGTAAATAATTGTGTCCACATGCCTAAATCCAATTAGACAAGACTGGGTTTGAACTCTTAAATCGGTTGTTCAAGGTTCAGTTGTCCGACGATTAAGCTGTCGTTTCAGATAGTGATGTATTTATTATCACTAGTAAGATTACATAATTCAAAATATATTACAAAACAAATTTAATTTTTGTGTTCAAATAACTTCCTTTTTTAATTTCTCGCAAACATGACTATAGGTTGTTAAACTTTGATATTAGTTTGTTCACTTATCCGTTATATGTTGTCTCTGTTTATCGTGACGTAAATTGCAAGTGTGTTTATAGATTTATGACAACACAAATGTAAGTAAGGATCCTCTAATGGAAGTTTCGGCTTCAGAAAGCTGTTTTATTTCCACTCAGTGTTTGGATAGGGAATTAAATGTCGGAGTTTTTGTTAGTTTACTAATGCAGTGGTACTTCATCCTATTAGTTGCTTTTAGAGTAACTCAGTAGTATGAAGATAATTTATTCACAGTGCTTAATGTGTATTAGTTATTTGCATTGTTTTCATTATTATACACTGAATATGTTAACCTGGCACATCAAAAAAAGCAATTAAGGAACAGTGGTGGAAACTAAACTATGATTCGAAAATTTAGTATGACGTGTTTTATTTAAAGTTCATGACGGAACTAATGTACAAAATACTAGTTTATTTACCCAGCTTTGTGGGCCGCTGTAAGTTCTGGTGGTACTCCTTAACTACCCAAAGCAATAAAAAGAGGGAATAGGGTTTGAACATAGGATCTGTTGATGCTTCATCCAGTAAACTTCCATTTTGAAGTTTACACTAGTTATCGTAACGGATATTTGACTCGTTTCTTGTACTTTATAGACTTGCGTCAACTTCGTATAACGTTATTTATTATCTGAAGGAGCGACTTGTTGTTGGTTAGTTTGACTTTCTAAGAGAAAATAGCGTGTACGAAATTTATTTTCTTGAGTTCTGTCTCTATAAATTCATAGGAGCTTACCCTTCACACAACTTCGGATCACACGCCGATTAGGAAAGGTAATGAGAAGTTCGGCCTAATAGAACGTTTTTTTAGAGATCTCGAATGTCTGTTTTTCAGTATTTTTGCCGCAGTATCTTCTTTAAAATAACTGTTCATGAAGAAAGTCTTCTTTGATGCTGTGGAAACTCTTTCACATCGTTGTTTTGGCTTCAGACTTTTTTCGATGAATCTAGGTGGATATCCATTGTTGATCAGTGTCTGCCTTAGTGTACCGATTTTGGTATCGATTGTATCCTCGGTGCGGATGCGTCTCATCCTTGAACAGAGAGAATGGATCAGGTTTCTCTTTTGCTTCAGTGAGAATTAACTGAAAATTCGTGTATTGACCATTCGATGTCGGCTTTCTGTATATCATTCTTTGTAGGGAACCGTCAGGTCTCATTTTTACCGAAACATCTAAGGAGTAAAATTCTGAGTCCGACTCTGATTTCGTCGTGAACTTAATTGATTTATGACAGTCATTGAACGCGTCCAGAATGTCTTTGACATTGACATTTTTCTCACAAATAATGAAAGTGTCGTCTAAGTATCTCTTGCATAGATAGAAGCTTTCAATTATTTGTCCAAGTATAGTGTTTTTTAATTGACATTAGTCGTTTCATTTTAATTGTGTGAGGGCTATGATACTGCTCAGGTGCCTAGACCAAAGCAGGTGGTTTTCGTAGGGGGCCACACCTCGAGCCTTTGACCTAAAGGTCTGACCGACATGGCAGTGGAGCATCGTGAGGAGATGCAGTCCCATGGTAGCCAGTGGCCAACATTTGGTTCGTACGCCATTTGTTCCTTCAGGATCCTGGAACCCATGTGCACCAGTGGTTTAGGATCAGGGTTTTCCAACTCCCCTGGATGAACTCTCCATGTCCACCAACCCGGTTAAAGCGCCAGACCTTCGCTTTTCGTCCTCTCAATATCGTAAATAACACCCTCGCCACGAGAAAGCAGTTAGTAGAACTTCCCTGTCAGAGGCTGTATATGCGTGGCCATATGAAAGCATTTCGAGAGGGTAGGCAGGCCCTCCTCACTCTCGGCCGTACCAGGGCATTAAAATGAAATGACAATGATTATTGGACATAAGTTGACATTAGTTGGTAGTGAAATGAAACTACCGAGTGGATCTTTCTGAAGTCAGAAGCAGGGTGCTGAGTAACAATGGCAAACCAGTTGATGAGTTAGTGAATCCTTATCTATTGAGTTGGCTGAACTATGTATTATGCATGATCAACAAAGTTTATACGCGATATCTGCTGGTGTAGGTGTCGAGTCAAAGAGCGCTAGGGTTAGCCAAACTAAAAAGTGGCATCGGTTCATGAAATTAGCCTTGATAATTTCTTCTTGATATGCTTATGTGATGTGACAGCTTGAAATCTGTCAGGTACCACACTACTTACAACTAATTGACTTCATGAATGAATGAAAGCGACAATTTTGCACACATTCTAATCGCTAGCGGAAATCTTAGTTTGAAATTTCCCATTTATTTATGTTTTTTAGTTTATTTATCTTATCACGAATTTTTTACAGTCTTTTAAGAGACCCAAGCCAAATACCAAATTTTGCTGTACACGACATAAACGTAAAAAATTTAACTGGTGAAGATTGGATCCTAGTTTTACCACCTTGGGGTCCACTTCCTCATTGGTTCAATGATAGATCATATGAAAGATATACAAATCATAGTTATTTTAATAATTGGTCAGGCATTCCATGGTCAATGTTTTTTGATTTAAACAGTCTCTCATTATTTATACCAGTTATGGATTTAATTGAATTTCAACGCAGTAACGGTAAGTGATTTTGATTTCAATTTTTAAGAAATGCCTATTTATGCATAAATAATTAAATAATAATATGCGGTTTATTTACCAAGTAAGGGTATTATACACCCAGTTTTTAACGGGAGATTTTATGTGTATGAAGACTAGTGTGACTTACTGGGCTTTTCTTACCAAGATATGATGAAGTGTGTTAGATGAAAAGTTATTTTTTAATCTAGGTGTTATGATGACGCTAAAATGATTGATAAACTGAAGCGATGTTTTCTTCTAAGCAGTTGGTTACTAAATTTCAACCGATTAGAGTTTACGAGATGGAAACAATAAACAACAGACTAAATCTTTGAATATGTACAAGAGAATTATACTTGTCATCTGTATATAGAATTATCCAACCGAGGTACTATGAATTATCAGATACATGCTTAGTTTCTAATGGAAAATGAAAATCCTGAATTAATCGATGATTCTTTGCTTCTTTCTGTTGTAACAATAAGAAGAATGAAGGTTATTACATTTATAAAGAATGAACTGCAACTTGTAGAGAATAAATTTAAGTTTTGTGTTCATCTCACAATTATATACTTACAGTACTGGTTAATTTTAACCTCAGCACTTATAATAAATAGTAAACATTATTAACTTTATTTGAGATTAATAATTATTTCAGTCAGTCAGTTATTTTCAACCTTTCCATACCACAACAACACGACGAGATGAAATCAAGAAGTCTAATGATAAAAGCAGTCAAAATAGTGTAGTAGCAACGATAATGTGAACGGATCAAGATAGGGAAATTAGTTCTAAATAACAGAGTTTTATGGTATTTATGAATGAGTATTAGTGTAAAAGATGACAATAAGGGAAAGAATCTGTGTTTATTGCGAGAAGTTACGAAGCATTTACACAATACATGTACATAGCCTTCAATCATTCATTTACATGACTGGCCCTACATCTTCAACCTGAACCGTCTTCTCGTCTGTTCTTCAAGTGTTCTGTCTACGCCGTGCTGTTGCTGTACTGATCTTCTCTCCGTCTGACGACTGTTACACCTTGGACACCACGTTCCGCCACATAATAACTTGCAAGCAATCTTGTGAGTAGCGTCCACTACACTAGAACGGAAGGCCAAGAGTAAAAAAAAGACTAGACGTGTCTATGCTACATTGATCAATTCTGAATCGTGTCTCAAGTCACTGGTCGTGCTTTTCACACGCACCCCACTTGATTTGTCATCATCTATCAACATGACTTCATTGATTGATGTCACATTTTGACCGATGTTGGCTGTGGGTAATCCTACTTAACGTATACAATATTATCATATAGTGAATTGGTTAAGGTTAGACACTAACACTATTAGGAGCCGGCTCAGTGGTCTAAAGGTTAAGGGTTCGTGCACGAGACTGAAGGCCTTAGTTTCGACCCCCGTGTGTGGAGTGCAGGATGTCGGCTGTTGATGAATCTCATACTAGGACGAGACGGCCACCTATTGCTTCTTGATTTCCAATAGTGGTCTAGGTAAGATCAGTTTATGATTTAAACTGTCAAAGTTCTACATTCTCCTCAAATCTCCCCTAATAACATGTTGGTTGATTGGTTGCGTACAGTCAGTCAATAGACAATGTTTGAACTTAGGAAGTGATTACATTGATTTTCGCACGTAATTTCGGACATTTAGTACTTTTTATATGAAAAATTAGATGACATTATTATTATTTTCCAAAAAACTGCATCCTTAAAACTCGTTTTCATAAATTTAGTATTGGATTCACAACAATCATTATTAAACAGGTCATCCAATCATCCGTTGACAATCGATTTAGCTCTTCAGTTAGTCCGTGGAGATTTTAATGAAAAATTGGGGCAATATTCAAATGTTAATAATCGTAAAGTAGATTTTTGTCCATTTGAATTACGTGAATTATATCGATTAAATGTAAGTCGATGATTAACCAACCATCTTATGTTCATTTTAATGTTCTCGTCTCATGTTATCCACATCGTTATCAACGTATACAACTCTTCCAGTCATTTTCTCGTTCATTTAGCAAGTGAATGAGGGCTAGATATTAAATTATGACTTCCGTTAGATATTTTGTCTCAAGCTCTAATATTCACTACGTATATGTTTTTCATCAGGCATGTTAAGCTACGTTCTACTGATATGTTCATAGCAGACAGTTGCTGATAATCCCAGATAGTTGGAATAGAATTTTTAATGAAAATTACGTTTTCGCTTAGCAAATAAACGAAAAGTTAACTGAAGGTACTAAATACAACAGATTTATCTAAGATTGAAAACGTCATGGATAAACTCAGCGTTCTTCCCTTGTTTCGCTTCTAAAAAATACTTAGTTATTGTTCTAACCAACTTTTGTTGATTAGTCACTCATATGCACCGTAGTAGGACCTGGTGAAAATACATTTCGGCTAAAATTAACACGTCTCACAGTGATGCAGTGATCCAGCTACTGGATCATCATCTGATAGTATGGCTCTGACTTTAGTCAGTTTATTATGTAGCATAACAATCATCCAGGATGTTGGTGATAGCTTTTTTACTCCTGACATGTAAGATTAAATGATTATTCACTATCATACTATAAAAATCATCAAATAAGGATCGTTAGAACATATAGTCTGTTAAATTTATTCACATTTTAAAGCATATACATGTATGCCTATCAAATCAAATATTGTATTGTGCTTGTGAACTGCTATACTAAAAATATCCATTAATTCAATTCTTATGTAGGACTCAACATTGTCATCATCATCGTCATTCAGTCGACCAATAGAATTATTTGAAGGAAGTAGTTTTAATTTACAAAATGGTATATTACCAATGAGAGCATCTGCATATGATTGTATCACTGGAGATTTAGAACCTGTTCATTTAGCACCATTCTTAATTCAATTAATTAAAAATTCTGAAAAGCCTATTACGTAAGTTTTTGTTATCCAGTTATATATATATATATATATATATATATATATATATATATATATATATATATATATATACTATCAATGTATTTCAATCAAATTTCTGTCGTTTACCCAAATAAATTGGTTTATTTTACAACAGTTAGTTGACTGTAGTGATTTATTTAATTTAATTTGTAATAAAGTACTCAATTGACAGGATATTTGTTATCACTTATGATTTGATGAGTAAAGCAGGTTTATTATAATTTAATGGAAGGAAATTAAGCGGATTGGTTTTATTTATAGGTTGTACTTTTTACAGATTAGCACGATCGCACGAAATTGAGCAATAACAGGTCTGTGATGCCCTTAGATGTCCGGGGCCACACATGCGCTACAATGACGGTGCCAGCAAGTCTGGAAACTTGGCCCGAAAGGGTTGAGCAAACTGTTTCATCACCGTCGTGACTGGGATCGGGGCTTGCAATTATTCCCCGTGAACGAGGAATTCCTGGTAAGTGCAAGTCATTAGCTTGCGCTGTTTACGTTCCCGCCCTTTTTACACACCGCCCGTCGCTACTACCGATTGAATGGTTTAGTGAGGTCGTTGGATTGGTGTCGTTGTAGTGGCGTTGCCGCTCGACTGATGCTGAGAAGATAACCTAATTTGACTATTTAGAGGAAGTAAAAGTCGTAACAAGGTTTCCGTAGGTGAACCTGCTGAAGGATCATTATCATAACCCAAAAATATATAATAATACATGCACCTGGCTTCGTGCTGGACTGTATGTACCCTGGCTTGGTGGTTATTACCATAGGCTCCAGTGGTTATTATTAGCATCGAAAACCAGATGACACTGGACAAATGTTTCGTCCCATCATGGGACTCATCAGCAGTGGATTGATGAAAAGGATTGAAAGCAAGACTTTAAGGTCTCGTGAAAAGCATTTAATCACTCGAACCACTATATCAGAAACCTGTGATACACATTTCCAACTTTGATTAGTTTGATAAATAACGTGACAATCATCCAATGGTAGATTGTTATATAAGTTCGTCACAGTGTATAGTATCAGGATTTTTTAAAATTTCAATATGAATATGTGCGTATATTTTTACCGTGTTTACAGGACTTTATACTTAGACTCAGCTCAGTCGATTATACACGGTCATTGGAGTGAATGGAGTCAAGAATATTGGACTGTAAGTTTTCTTTCTATTATTTCTATGTATAGATCATTATGGTTAATGTGAATCAGTCAGTTAAGGTGATCAAAAAATAAGTTCATATTTTAGAATTATATTAAAATGAATCAGATTTAAACATAATATCAGTTCATAACGTTATTGATTGTTGGTTTTAGGTGGATGTAATGAATAATTTTAGAGACTATAGGACAAGAATCTAATAAGAACACAATGATAATAAATATATCAATTTTTTGTAGAACAGTTTTAAAACTTCCATATCTCTTAAATATTCATTCTCACTTAACAAAATCCAAATTCATTTTACTTATTATTGCAATGGAATCTCTTGCAGGGTCATGGGTAGATACTACATAGAAGTTTTGGAATTAGAATAAAATATCTATCCGGTACTCATATGTATTTTAGCTTATTTAAAAAGAGATAGGCATTTTCATGTGGTAGTAGTTAAAGAGTTTGTTTGATCAACATAATTTCTAACATTCTATCTTCAATAAATCAAGTGACACTTAAGTTGAGGTTGAATTCTGTGAATATGGGAAAGCTAAACAAGTTTCAGTCTCAGCATTGTATCTATTATCGATCAAATTCAGAACACATACGCTACTAGTATTCTCCGACCTGAAAGTCTATCAAACAAACACCTTAATACACGTTAGGCTATT
The DNA here is from genome assembly GCA_944470405.2 of Schistosoma mattheei. Taxonomy (NCBI): domain Eukaryota; kingdom Metazoa; phylum Platyhelminthes; class Trematoda; order Strigeidida; family Schistosomatidae; genus Schistosoma; species Schistosoma mattheei. Next base: position 88,210,190 of record OX103947.1, on the reverse strand, counting down.
TATTCACATACGTATGGTTGGGTTAGAGCTTACTTGAAGTGGCTATGTAGAGTAGTTCTCGTTATTAATATAATCGTAAAGGCAATATTTCCTTTCTATCTGTTGGAAAGTTGGTTTTCTTTCAAAAGAGTTTATCATCGACTAACTCAGCAAAGATAATATATTTCGGTTAATTGAACATACTTAGAAAGTGTGGAATCTTTAAAGAGTAGATGGATTGATCTGATAATTATCCTGTTTCTGCTATGGGAAACAGCTTACAACACTAACCGAATTTCATTCATTGAAAACTGGAGCAGTTAAATTGCATCGCTGTTCGCTTTCAAAGAAGTTAGGATATGATTTGTAATGTATGCCAGTTGGTAGATTTACGTGCACCCCAGAAATAAGTTATGTGTGTGTGGATCTATAAGATAAAGAAGTACAAGAGAGAACATGGGTTAACAATTCAGTAAATACACATGTAGAATGTACTTTCACTAAAAAATGAAAATGAATTATGTCCATTAGGTATGTACGAGCGTCAAATCAAGGCAATTTGGAAATTGAAACTAGCTAATTCGATAACAGTAAGATTTCGAATGCGTTACACAGCTTCTGCTGGTGAAATAACATTGTCTTAGTGCTTTTGTGCATCCTTAATGCATTTAGGTCTGTAGTAAAGCAAGTGATACTGGTATGTTTTCTAAAAATCAAATGTGCGTTGTAGATTTGATATCTGTCTGGTCTTGAGCAAGCCATTATAAAACCTAAAAACTAAATGCAAAGTTTAATCGTTAGTAGACTTGCCTTTCAAATGATGTATTCATTAAGTGGTTGGAAACAATAGGCAGGAACCCTTGAACCAAGTTTTCATCAGAAAAACATATCTTTAACATTGAGGTGACTGATTCTCCTTATAAGCTGCGAACTCGGATCATTCAGTTACACACTCTGACTCGTTACTACTGAGCCATTTTTGCCGCGATCAAACTCTTCTGGGTCATATATTTACAGTTGTTTACTTCATTGATATCATCTCAGGAGGCGGAGTTGAGTGACATAAGCTCTAAACCATCAGAAATTATCATTCTTCTCGAGGTCGCAGGTATTCCTCGCTAACGATTGTCATCTAGCATGAAGCCTAGGTCCAGGACTTCCTGCCAACTACCTATAACCACCTAACGACAAAACATAGTTCGAGTAATGTGGCCATATTGCAACTTAATTGATAGAATAAGATCAACACTAGAGACTTGATGAACATGACACAGTCAATACTCGGCGATCAATCGAATCCAAACGTCATATTCGATTAACTAGTCAATTATAAGTTACACATTTCTAATGAATTTTATTTGGTTATTTGCAAGTATTTCGAATAATGTGAATCATAGTATGTTTAATAACATTTGGTCACTTTCTAATATCTCCTTTATACTGTTATGCTATCATTTCTCTGTTGTTGTACATTACAAATTTGATATTTAGGTACGTCGAAGCATTACAATAGCAAAACATTTACGTGATATTGGTGATAATTACCGTGGAGCTTATTTACATTCTAATGATATTTCAGATCGTACAGTATCACCGTCAATAGTTGAACATCTTGGTCCAGGTTCCAGTTGGTTACGTCCACAATGGCCACTTTCACCAGCTCTAGGTGGACCATATGTAGCAGTTCATTGGCGTCGTGGAGATTTTGTTACTACAAGCACTAACGCTACAACAACAACTGTTACTACTACTAGTCGATCTCCTAATAATGTTTCAGCAGCCCAACAAATTCTAAATGCTGTCAAGATATTTAATCAGTATGAAGATCATTACATCGATACAATTTATCTAGCCACAGATGCTAATAAAGAAGGTTAGTATTAAAAAAAAACTTATATGGACAGTAGTGAAGAATATTTATTCATATCTTCATTCTATTCCGTTAGAGGTGGTCATAATAGTAGTAAAATACCAAAAATGAAGCCTCCATCTACTAACAATGCAAAATCAACTTGTGTTTTTTGTTTATATCACTTGGGAAAAACGACTTCACCATAACGCGTATACATATATATGTGTGTGTGTGTGGTCTGTCAGTACAGGGTTTTAGAGATTGTTGAGTTTCATTGAAATCCTGAACCGAACATCGTTAGATCACCATTATGTCTGTTAATGATGATAATAATAGATTTGCTTAACAATGACAACAGAGATTTTATATGAATATCTTAATTAAGAAACTGAAAATGTAGGTTGTAATGAGCCTAAATATTTACCAAGATAATGTTAATAGATTAATAATTATAAAAGAAAGCTTAGATCATGTGACAATATGAAATGTTGAATTTCAGATGAACTGTAATCAGAAACAGCATGGAAACAGAAATAAGTTGGTTCGAGGTAAAATATCAATAATGAGAAGAGATAAGAGGAAAGATGTGATGACATTAGATTGGCACTTTGGAAAATATGTATACATCTTGAACTGTATAGCTTTGAAAATAAATTCGGATGAAGGAGAACCCTTCTTTGAATCGATCTCAATGGGTATATTTTATTTATTTACTTGCTTACACTTGTTATCTTTCGTGGTGGAGTGTAGGCCGCCCACCAGCATTCTCCAACTTATTCTGTCCTCCACTCTCTTTTCCAGTTTTTCTTCCAATTTCTATTCGTTCTCTCTATGTCTGCCTCTGATTCCCGATGGAATGTGTTTTTTGGTTTGCCTCTTTTCCTCCTGCATTGGAAAATCCAAATTAGGGATAGCCTGGTGATGCAGTTTGGTCGTTTCGGCAATCTGTATCCTATCTACCTCCAGCATCTTTTCATAATTTCATCATCAGCTGGAAGCTGGTTTGTTCTCTGATACTTTAGGTTGTTTTTTATATCTGGTCAAGGATCTTGAGTATCTTGTGTGAACAACTTTTATAAATGCATGTACCTTTTTGATTATGGTTATAATAGTTCTCCAAGTCTAATCCGGTACAATAGAACTGTCTTAATGTTAGTGTTGAAAAATCCTGACTTTGATGTTGATTCCAGATATTTTGAGTTCCATTTACTTTGTACTAAATATCACAGTTATAAAAAAGCCATGAAATAACTGCACAGCTATATTTGATTAAACAAAATTAATGATCAGTTAGTTGTATATAGAATATAATTCTTAATTAGGAAAGTCAATTTACTGATTTATACTACTTTTGTATATCGCATATAGAGACGTTCACTTTAGGTAAGTTGAGACAATCGTTTTGCAGCAAATCTTTCACACCTAAACCAATGTGTAGCGGAGACCCACACTATCAGTAATTGTTATATATTTCATCGGTATACCAACACTAAGATATTGGTTGATACTTTCAAAGAATCCTATTTAGAAGGAGCCTGAGCAGGCTATCGTTTATGCAGTCATGTTGTTTAAGATTTACATTTCTCTCCTACTGAGAGGGTCACAGTTACTCACATGGATTTATCACGTTTTGTATGCTGCAAGATAAAGATGATCAAGCACAGAGGTTTGCCAAACACCCTCAGCTCAAAGGAGTCAAGTTCCATAAGTAATAACTTGATCAGATTGAAATAACTTGGAGAAATTCGACCATTGAAAATATAAAGTCTACTTGGTCTGAAAACGTTTATTAATTTCAAGTTATAATATGTTGAATGTGTTATTGTGTGATACTTCAAAACTACTGATATTATGTAATAGAAGTAGTGTATTTTTGAACCATCATTTTATTTATTTTCTATTACATCTATTCCATATCTAGAACTAGAAAATCTGAAAAGTTTACTTTATCCACTTCAAGTATTTCATTTTGAGCCAACTGAATCCGAGTGGATATCTTATGGCCCAGGTGGTTCAGCAATTATAGATCAATGGATTTGTGCACATGCTAGGTATTTTATCTGTTAAATACAAATTTTTACACTTTATAAGGATTTATATTTTATCATTACTAATATTAAGGCGTGAATTTCTGTTACTCTTAGTTGGAATATGTGAATTCCTTGATATTTTCTCTTTCTACTAACTTTCTTACGCCTGTCATCCCTCATAGAGCAGAATAGAATCCCCACTAGGATTCTACAACTAATACTGTCCTTCGCTCTCCTTTCCAGTTGTTTCCAATTTCTATTCATTCTTTCGATGTCTGCCTCCAGTTCTCGATTTAATATGTTTTTAGATCTTCTTCTTTTCCTTTTCCTTTCAGGATTCCAAGTTAGCACTTGTCTCATGATACAGTTTGGTGGTTTCTTCAACAGACGTTCCATCCACCTCCAGCATCTTTTCCTAATTTACTCCTCATTTGGAAGTTGGTTTGTTCGTTTCCACAGTAGGCTGTTGTTGATAGTATCCGGTGAACTGACATTGAGTTTCTTGTGCAAACAATTGTTTAGAAATACTTGTACCTTTCTGATGATAGTTGTAGTAGTTCTCCAAGTTTCAACTCCGTATAGTAGAACTAACTGACTTGACTCTTATATTGAAGATTGTTACTTTGATGTTGGTTGACAGTTGTTTGAGTTCCATATGTTCTTGAATAGTAGAAATGCTACCCTTACTTTGTTAATCCTTGACTTTACGTCTGCATCAGATCATCCTTGTTCATCGGTGATGCTGTCCGAGTAGGTACATGAAAGTTTCATCCTCTTCCAGAGTTTCTCCATCAAGTATGATTGAGTTGATGTTTTCTGTGTTGCATTTGAGGATGTTAATTTTTCCCTTGTGTATATTGAGGCCTACTGATATAGAGGCTGCTGCTACAATAGTTGTCTCCACCTGGGTCTGTTGATTTTTATGGGATAGATGAGCTGGGTCTTCCTTTTACTAGTTATAAGTTGTTTAGGAAAGACTGATTGTAGCATATTTATTCCTATTCAGGTCTTTTCAGTTGAATCTACATATAACTCGGTGATGAATTAGTTTCTTTCGATGTAATAATTGTTCTAATTGAAGTCGTGGGTTTATTTAAATTAATTTTATATTTATTTTTGCAACACTCTTAATACTTCTCCATAAATGATGAGTGAATTTATTACTCAATGAATTATAAGCACTGACTGGAGATATTTCTGGGTCTAACCATAGTTTCTATTGTTTATTTGCAAGCGTCTATTTATAAGGCGAATGTGATGAAATTAGAGTGTTGTTCTTTTGTAGAGCTTTCTTTGCTTTTAAATGAATAAAATTCACGATATTGTGTGACCATCATCCATTACCTTCACTGGATAAATGTCTTATACCTGACATAGTTGATCGCAGAATGTCACGAAGTTAGATACTAACTAGCGGTTTAGAGTTTAAGCGTTTGGGTGCGAGATCGGAGGTTCTGGGTTCGATTGCTCTATGCAGGTTTCTCGATGAGCATTGCTGATGAGTCTCGTACTAGGAAACAATAGTCCATTACTTTTAGGTGTTCATTAATGGTCTAGCTAAGATCGTTTCATGACTTAAGAACTATGAAATTTCAATAGTCTCTACAAAGCTAAAAATAATGTTTAGTGATTATATTTTTATACACTCTCTAACTTTTTCCATATTACTTCTAAGTAGTCTTTTATGTGCTACATCGTGTTTAGAAAGAAGTATGGTAGGAATGATAAGATTTGGTTTCATTTCTATTTCTCTGCTTATAGATCAGGTTATCTTTGTAAACTGATAGAACACGTAGTAGTTCATAATGAGTAATATATAATTTAAATCTAATCACAATATTGGTTAATCACTTGTTGTCAATCAAATTGTGAAACTATAGATCACATTGTTATATCATTTTAAACACTCATATGTATATATTTGTGTACCCAAATGAAGCTGACGATACTGCTTATAGTTATGCAGTTGATAAGAGACAACTTATTCAATAAAATTGCAGTTTAAAAACTGTTTGACGATGATATAAAAGTTTCATTATTTCGAGTTTGTATTTATACTACTAATTAAACTGAATAATTCTGTAAATTAAATTATACGGTTGTTTTTTCAGATCAATTAACGCAAATCATTCAGTCATTTTTTTATTTGATTGCATGTTGGTCAGTAAACGATAACTATATTCCCACTTAATAACAAGTTTTTAAAGTTATAGTTGAAAGATTTTTCTGGTGATATTCAGGTAGAGACAGGTATCTACCTCAAACAACGAAAAATGGTTGCGCAAATTCGCTGGATTGGTTCAAATTAGATATTAACACCGTTGGATATTGACTCAGTAGTCTAGAGGTTATGCGCTCGCACACGAGACCGATAGGTCTTGGGTTCGAATCTTGTGAGATGGGATCATGAATGCGCACTGTTAAGGAATCGTAAAATAAGACGAAATATTCATCCATTGCTTCCAGGTTTTCCATGATGGTCTAGTTTCAATTGAATCATGATATCAGTTATTGAAATTACTATAATATCCACCCCCTCTGATATATATTTAAAAAAAATGTTATCTAACCAATGAAATGAAATTTAAACAACTAAGCGTAATATAAAAATTTCTACAGTAATAATCATATGTTTAACTAAAACAAATTTATTCGAAGAGGGGGGTGGGAAACCTTTTCCCGGCGAGACTCTAATTTAGCGACGACCTTTGAACGAATCTTAAATGACCTTGACAATTGTTACCCAATCAGAAGACAGTTAGTATAAAGTGAAAATATATTGTAAGTAATGAAATACAGTGGATATTCTTCTTTTACATGATTTAAAAACTTGTTAAGGTTTGATAAAGGTTCAGATGTTCTGAAGTCATAATGCATATTGTATAGAAACTCGTCCATAGGGTTAGGGGTTAGGGTTGTAGCCTAGGGTTAGGGTTAAGGTTAGGTTTAGGGTGCTAACAGGCGATCAGTTTACAACGGATTTTAGAGGTTAGGGTTTAGGGTTAGGGTAAGGGTTATGGTTAGGGTCATGGTTTAGGTTAGGGTTGGGGTTGTAACCTGTCAATAAACACATCTTCTCTAAAATCAGATGTAAACTGATCGCATGTTAGCACCCTAACCCTAACCCTTACCCTAACCTTAACCCTAAACCTAACCCTAAACCCTAACCATATGGACGAGTTTCTATACAATATGCATTATGAATTCAGAGCCTCTGAACCTTTATCAAACCTTAACAAGTTTTTAAATCATGTAAAAGAAGAATATCCACTGTAATTCATTACCTACAATATATTTTCACTTTATACTAACTGTCTTCTGATTGAGTAATAATTGAAATTGCTCAAACGCTTCTCATTGGCTCGTCCCTAAATTAGAGTCTCCCCGTCCCATCTGTTGTAACCTCTCATTATTCACCTCCTCTCTAAAATCCGCTGTGAACCGATCGTATGTTAGCATCGCGTGTTGAACTTGGCTCCGTGACCTTGAAATTGCCCAAACGCTTCTGACTGGCTCGTCGCTAAATTAGAGTCTCGCCCTTTTCCCCTTCTCTCTTTATTGAAATAATTGTCCAGAATGTAAGTCAAAATAAAATAATTTTTATGCATTTTGTAAATCATCTTGTCATGTATACTGATGATAAATTTACATGACTGTTTTTTAAAAAAAAATAATTTTTCCACTATTTCTTAATATCCTCATATTGTTCAATGATGAATTACCAATCAATGTATGAAGATAATAAAAAAAATGGATTGTTTTATGTCCAAAATTACTTTGTATTTACCATTCATGATTGTTATTATTTTTTTTATTTAGAAAATTCAATTCGATTGTTTGTTTGTTTTTTGTTTTCTGCCAATTTTGTTTATATTCAATTCAGATTTTTCAATAGAAACTGATCGTTACATTTTGTATCTAAGTGTTTCTATACGTGACTTTATTAAACTTTATTATAATATCAGAAGGGGGGTGTTTTGTAGATATGATAGTAATTTTTTTTAATCGTTAAAATGATAAGTTAGATGACTATGATAAATTTGAAAGTCAGTCAATCAGTCAGCTACAACGTAGGACAAGGCACATATGTGCATCGGTCCAAGTTAACGTACCTCACCGGATTCATAGGAGTGGTTAAGTCAATTATGGTAATGTATAAAAGAAAGATTGCATATAAGAACATAGTGCAGGAAGAAAGAATTAGTTGGTAGAAAAAAAGATATGAAGCTATTTTAATCTTACCGTTTAAGAGAAGATAGAGAGTGTAGAAATGTACTCTGATGTGATCGAATCTGAGATATGTCACCCACAGTCACCAACCATTGGTTACGACAATCACGCGGACTCCAACCACGTAGTCTGCATCTACCAACATGGCTCAGACTAGAAGTTAGTGATTGTGTGGACTGATACCACGTTTTGGTTTCATCGCCTCTTCATTTCTTCTAACCATCTCCAACATCGGTTAGCATTGCACGTCATGGTAATCAGTGTTCAGGCATACGTAACGTAAATCTGAAAGTAATTGAATGATGATTTCATCTTATTATAAGACTTGTCTAATAATTCCAAATAAATTATCAATACACATATGCATAAAATAAATCTTGTCTATAAACTAGTTTATTTATTAATTTTTATTCAATTAATTAATAAATTATAATAATAATTAGATTGATAGTTAATTATGAATAATTAGATATTCTGTTTCAACTCTTTTTTTTTACATTCTTTTTATTGATTTCTGTTCAAAAGATAATGATTATAATTAGTCTTGGCATAAAACATTATCATTCAATGACTCAAGTATATAATAGAACTATATTTGGTTTACTCGGTTACATTACATTACATGTTGGATTATCTTCTATAACATATATATATATATATATATATATATATATATATATATATATATATATATATATATATATATATATATGGATTGTAATTAGAATTCACTTCATATACATTATCCAAATACAATTTATATGGATTGGTAATATCTATTAATCCACCAGAGTGCTTGGTACCTGTGTGGTTGCCCCACAGGATTGAGGTATACTATTGAAATTTTAGCGTTAAAGCCTATACGGTGTCTGGTTCTCTTGTGAAGCGGGATTGAGCTGTATTACATGGGTTATTAAATTTAAGGCTGAGCGGTATCTGGCTCTTCTATTGAAAGGGATCGAGCTGTACTGTTTGGGTTGTCACATAAAAGTCTGGATGGTGTCTGATTCGTCTGAAAACCAATGGAAAATTGGCCTGGCCCACAATGGTATATTATATAACTATATATATCATTAGATAGGTTGGGAATGCCAGTTACAGTAGAGTAAAGTCAATTGTATGTGTACGTGTATATATGTGACACATCTACTATAATCTTCCTATTTGTCATTATTTCTTGTTTTCCGTTTATCTATTCTATTCTAAATTTCTTCATTTTGATTTATGTTTATTGTGATCAAACTCGTAAATGTGTTACTTGGTGCTTTGATCACCTTGAATGACTTTCAATATTGTTTCCTTATCAATAATCATAATCTTTACTCATTGTAATCGATGATTATTGTTATATATAAATATAAAGACTTTGTTTCTTTGATCGGATTCAATTTAACAAACACAATAGAAATAAGTTTAAATGCTTTTTCTTCTTTTTTTTTTCTAGTTAAATTCTGTCTATTATTTACTAGAAAAACACGTAATATTACTCTAAGTATGGTTCTCTTACTTTTTTTCGTTGTTGTCTATTAATACTACTCATTTACTACTACTGTAGTGAACGGAACACGGGGGGGAGGGACAATCGAATGTATTTAACACAAAATTACAGGACTTGTTAATAAAATCTAACAATCACGAAGTAAATGCTTAATTTGCAAAATGTCCATCATTTGTCTCAAAATGATTCAGACTTCATTGTTCTTGCATTTTCATACAAATTGCATTGTGTTTCCATTCTTTACTGTTCGATACTCTTGTTTCTCTTCCGTCAAACCTTTTGTTCACGACTAACATCATCTACTACTTATGTCAATATAAGTAGCATACACCACACTACTACTACTACTACTGTTACTACTACTATTATTATTACTAGAAAATTAATTATGATTGCGAATATTCAGTAATTCACTGATTTTTGCTTATTTTTTTTTAGAAAAAAAATGTCGTAAAATAGAATATATATGTAGTTGATTACATTGTGTCCCATGGCAACTAAGTTATTTTATAGGATTATACAATTTATAATTTACTATTATTTCAACATTTCTTTGCTTTTTTTGTTTCGTTTTCGTATTTCAGTAAAGTTGAATAGATTTATTTCAGGTTTATTATGTTGGTTAATATTGGCAGTTGTTTAAAACTTTAATTATAGATAAATAATAATAGAATATGATATTTTTCATTCTTATAATAATAATAGTTTAGTCAGTGAGATAAAAGGCTTTTTTTTAGTATATCTATATATTCACTATTGATAGGTTGATGGTTTTATTGAGTTTTCAGTGTAATACATTAAAGCTTGAAATAGAATGAAATGATTATTTAGTGGTAAATCATTCGAATTCTTTTTACGTTGAAATGTCTGGAGTTGATCAGTCTCTATTGATATATACTTACTTACGCCTGTTAACCTTCGTGGAGGAACAAAGGCCGCTTACCAGCACTCACCATTCAATCATGTCTTGGACAATACTTTCCACTTCTTTTCAGTTTCTAGTTATCCTCTTCATATCTCTTTATATTTCCCGATGTAATGTGTTCTTTGGCCTTCCTCATTTTTCGCTTCCTTTCAGGATTCCAAGTTAGGGCTTGTCTCATGATGCCGTTTGATGATTTCCGTAATGTATGTGCTATCCATTTCCATCGTCTTTTCCTAATTTCCTCCTCAACTGGAAGCTGGTTTGTCCTCTCTCACATTAGGCTATTGCTGATAATATCCGGCCAATGGATTTTGAGTATCTTGCGAAGACAATTATTTATAAATACTTGTACCTTCTTGATGATGGTTGTTGTTGTTCTCTAAGTTTCAGCTTCGTACAGTAGAACTGTCTTGACGCTCGTATTGAAGATTCTGACTTTGTTTTGGATATCAAAATCCAGTTTATAAATCTCAAATGAGTTGAAACATGCACTCCGTTGACATCATTTCTAGTCATAGTCCATCTCTATTTTAAAAAAAAGTAGTTAGATTGTAGGTTCAAACATAAATCTCCATACTTAAATCTCAATAGTTCGATAGTGTTGCAAATCGAATCCTTAAGAATGTTTAAAGCATTGAATAAGTTTTTTGAAATGTTCATCGTTTAATCAATTGAGTCAATGCAACTGTTACGTGATTACAGTGTGATATTAAAATGAAAATTATTATACAACTAATTCCGTTAATCAAATATGGATAGTGGCTAGCAGTAGAATCCAGTTTGATGCGCATTTCGTCCTATTTGCCTGTAGAAGTTAGGTCTTATGTTGAGATTAGGATTTAGAGTTTAGTATACATTAGATATGAGTAAGGCTTAGACCTATTATTGAAGTTATAGGTAGTGTTCAGGGTTAGAATTAAAGTTTAGTGTATTTGTAAAATATTTCTACATTCTAGCCATAACATTTAAGAACCTGTAGAAAACTTAAAATAAGTTAATTGATCATTTCAAAACAAAATATTCTTTGCGAATTCTTTCGTTTTATATCATATATTTATATAAATTCATTTTATATTGTTTGTATCTTCCCATTGATGTCTAGAATTGCAATTCATCATTCTCTTATTTACATATGTGCAACCTGTTCGGATTGCCTCGATATTATCTTAAGTCCAAAGCATTATAAGTAAAGATGGATGGTAGCTATCAGTGGAATCCACTATACGCATTTCTTTCTATTTAGGACTTTTCAGCTGGATGTACCTGCTTCTTAGAGTTGATATTCACTGCAGGACTCGAACCCAGTACCGTTCACTTCAAACCCCATCACATTATCCACTTGAGCTATTTAGTCTTGATAGCCACTTACTTGTGCAATGGGGTGAACTTATAAATTCACTTGGTATTATTTACTTGAATCTTCCCATTGTTGTTTTAGAACTGCAATTGATTCGTCTCTTATTGATGAATGTGCATCCTGTGCAGATTGCCTCGATATAGCCTTAAGTCATAAGCATTATATAAGTCACTATCCATATTTTCTTATATTTATATTTCTCATTGATGAAACGGTGTCCTAATCTCAATGTTATCCAATCATATAATGAAGCTTTTTTTTTTTCAATTTTGAACTAATCTTTTTATAAAACTGAATTATCATTGTCTATTTCTTATATGTATCTTTTCCTTTAATATTCATTGAAGATATTTTATTGGAACTAGTTCATCGACATTTACTTATCGTATTATTGAAGAACGTTCAATTATGGGCTTTTTATTAAATACTACTTTGAATAATTTCTGTTCAAATGGACCAATCTATTTATATAAACCAAATTATTATAATACAGAATTATCTACATGTCAATCGTTAACTGAATGGCCAGTGATTTATGAAAAACAATACACTATCTCATCATCATCATCACCATCATCATTATCACCAATGATCAATGATGAACTACTTTCAAATGAATATATTAAAGATGATTTATGATGTTGGATAATGTTTAACATATAGGAAGAGACTGATACAGCATATTACCCATCTATTATCACTACTACTACTACTGCTGCTGCTGCTGTTACTGGCTTCGATCGTTCTCTCCTCTATGTTCCTTTCCTTTTTGTTTGTGACTCTCATGATTATTTAGATTATTATTACTGTTTTCTTTTGCGTATATATATATATATATATATATATATATATATATATATATATATATATATATATATATATATATATATATATATATATATATATATATATATATATATATATATGTTTGCATAGCTGAATTTGTTATGCTAAGATTTCAGATCTTCAAAAGAAAAAAAATATTTCTTTTAATGATAATCGTTTGTTGTATCGTTATTTTTTTCAGTGTTAAATTTTCAATGGTTGCCTATATAATACCATTAGTCCATGTTTTATATTATGAAGTGTTATATCTTGTAACTGCCTATTAGAGAGCAGTGACTTATTGATCGGATCGATGACGCGTAAACACGTGCGAGCAGTTTAGAGTTCTGATTGGCCCTGCTTTTCGTCTAGCTCAGCCAGATAAGTCCAGAACGGAAGTCTCAGCCTCTGAGATATGAACCGTTATATTTCAAACATACTGAGTTTATATACCAATCAAACAGACCATAATGTACCATAAAATAGAAAATAACATTTGTACAATATTTGGCCAACAGGAAAATGGCACGTGAAATAAATATTGACCAATAGGAAAATGATGCCATTTCACGTCCAAGGATAGCATTAGACTTAACAGGATAATTTTTGGGATATTTTTCTGAATATCCCAACATGAAGTTCATCAGTCTTCATATAGTCACTCCTTGTTTAGTAATAATAATCATATGCTTGTTCATTGGTTACTAGCTATAAGAGGTGGATTCTAAAAGTTCTTTTTGAGATGCCGTGACTAATAGAGTTCAAGCATGTCGGATATGAGATAGTTATTCATCAATGACATCGGCAGATGATCGTGCAATACCACAAATTAGTTGAATTTTGAAATATAAATCATTAAATGCTGACTTGATGGCTTCAAGTTTAGACACTTAGTGTGAGACCTGAAGGTTATAGGTTTGATCCTCGGTGGGGCTTTGCGTACGCACTAATTAGCAGTCCTGTAATAAAACAGAGGAGATGACCGGATGTTCATGGTTTTTAATAACTATTAAACTGAAATCTGTGACACAAACTATGTTATTTTTTTAATAAAAAAAGTCCTTTCAGTTGTTTCGCTTTAATTTTTATATCTCACAATAATTAATGTAGTGAATCTTTATCGACTGACGTAGTTGGGACAAGTACTACGTATTCCCAATCACCTACCTCAACGTTCTAGTTTTGCTAGTCTAGGAGTAGGTTGAAAGAAAAATAGGTGTAATTAGACCAGGAAGTGATATCATTTTTTGAGGTAATTAACTGTACGATTGCTTCATGAAGGTGAATGCAGGCTACCTGGTCAGTGTGATTTTCGTTACCAATAGTTGAAAACGTTAGGTAACATGTCTTACAATCGTCTTAAATAACCCGGATGCATTCATTGTTTTTTTCTTTTCTTAGATCTTGAGCTTAAAGACTACCTTATACATTTTATTCCATGGATTCATCCTTTTTTCCCGGATTATGTTGTCGATACCTTATCTTTTCTACTGTCACTGATACTGTTACTACTTCCACCGCATTTTTCTTCCTAGTTTCTATTTAACTCTGCAAATACATTGTGGTAATTTGGGACGATGCATATATGTTCCAGGTTCTTTGTTTATAACTTACCATACAAGACTTTTTAACTATATATATCACAGACAATCTATATAATCTGACTAATCATTCATCAGGAAGCTATTGCTGAAAAATGAAAAGTGCCCTGGTAACCATGCATCATTTTGTTTTCTGTCCTAAAACTAATCTTGAAAGTGAAATTTATTTCATAGTTCCCATTTATATTTCATTTGTGCACGTGTAAAAATTGACTAAGAAAGTCAATACATCAAATGTTCAATATACTGGACATATATATGAAACGTTTTACTGGATCAAATGAATTATTTATTGAATTGTGGATAAATAATGGAAAAAACTAGTTTTACTATAAATCGATATGATAGTCTGTTAACTATTATATTAAAGGCCTATGTAGTGTTCACTGGCCATTCGATTCTGGCACTGATATACAAGCTCAACCTGTTACTTCAAAATGAAATATTGGCACAAACCCATCCAGAAATATAGATCTGTCTCCCCTCAAGATTTCCAACCAATAGCGCATATCTATTACTTCAGTAATTCAAACCAAATATTGACAAATGCAGCATACATACGGAACTTATCATTCGTCCTTGAACTGATGTATCCTATTGGTCCAGTGTGTTTCTGTTTCAGTTTATCCATAATTCTGTTTGAACAGATTATTTTATTGTCAAACTAATCAATGTAAAGCATTCGACCATTATTTTGTGGTAACCAAATCTTTGTTCTATTGTGAATAAGTAACTGTTTAATTTGTTTATTCTGGTTAGTATTTTTTAGCAGGGTTGTTTTCTACAATATGAGGTTGCTGACTCCATATCCAATCCTTCTTCTTTACTCGGGATTGAAATCGTTAGTAACTCGAGAATGCTGGTGAGCGGTCTGTGTTCTTTCATGAAGGGGTAACAAGCGACAAATGAATAAGTAATATTTCTTTACAAATCACACGACAAGTATTATCTTCAGATATTCTTGTGGTTCGGTAAAATATAAGGTATTCAATAGTGGAGAAGAGCGAATGTGTTCGTGTTATTCAATGCATCCCGTTTCATGATGAACGTATTATTTCACCGAATCATATCATTCACCTAACTATTTGATATGCTTCATTCATTAGATTAGATTGTTCTCTTAAATGTCTGTTTGATGTCACTCTTCAGTGTCTGAATTTTTCTCAACGATCCATTGATTACAAATGGTCAGTAATGTTTTCTTGTATTTACTATTGTGCTGAAATGAAACGTGCATTTATACCTCGAAGATTAAGACATTAAATAGTAACATGACGAATAAATTTGAGGTTTATCAACAAGCGGGATTTCTATGCTACTATAATAACCTTTTGTGGTATATGCTACTTATGTTGACAGATATAAGTAGTATGTATCACCGATCAGAAGTGCAATGCCTGTTAAGAGAAGGTTGAGAATATTGAACTGAAGAAAACAGAAATGAACGGAGAACTGGAGTAATCATGAAGGATGCAAAGTACGATTGATGGAAGATTCACAAATGAAGTATTAAATGTATGGTCTTCATATTTTGAGGATGAACTCAGTAACTTGGCATTAAACAATAAATTGGTCTTTCCCAACTGAGTCTTCGTTTACTACACAACTATTTCAAATAATATTGATTGTCTGGCCAGTTATTTTGTACTATTCATTCAGGCTTACATCTAATAAACTAGTTTCCTCAATATACAATTGAGATTCTTTAAATCGTCTGGTGTGTGACGAAATCTCAGCACTGATACAGAAGGCTCGACTAGCTTTCGCCAACTCGTGTCATTTATGGTGTAGACGAGATATCCATCTACCAGACAATAGAAGGGTTTACTGCGCAGCAGTTCGTTTCGTCCTACTTTATGGCTGTGAAACATGACCGGTAAAAGTAGAAGATATTCATAGGTTACTAGTATTCGATCATAGGTGTCTTCGAAGCATTGCTTGTATATCCTGGGACCATCGAGTAAGTAACGCAGTTGTTAGAAAACGGGCACTAGGTAAGTATGACAAATCAAGTGATGAAGTGGTGAAAATTCATCAGTTGAGATAGCTTGGACATGTGTTACGTATGCCCAACGACCGACTGCCTCGACGTGCTATGTTCAGTGGTATAAAAGTAGGTTGTAAGAAAGCTAGGGGTGGCCAGACCGAAACATGGCACAAATCCATGAAGTCACTGACAAGTGGACTGAGTGAGCCATGTTTGTAGGTGTAGATTACCTGGTTGGGAACCGCGAGATGATAGCGACCGATGGTTAGAGACCTTGAATGACATGGCTCAGAATCGTTTGCAATGGCGCAGGTGCATCCACTCTTTGTGTTCTCCCATATTTTAATCTTCTGAATTCTTCATGTCTCTTTGTTTTTTCTCTTTGCGAATTTATTTCACTGTGTTATACTCCTTGAATAACATCTTCAAACTATAGTCTTTCGGATTACTGCTTATACTTTTACTACCTCTACCACTACGGGATTTGAATCGACCACTGCATCTCTGTGCTAATGTGGTGTGGCAACTCGAACTGATGTATGTACGTACGAAGTTCTACTTTGTTGATGACTGACTGAAATCGTAGATAGAGAGATTAATTGTTTAAGTTAAAATAAATTTCCATCACGGATTGTAGTACTTTTTCGACCCTATATTTGACTCGTTAAATCGTGTGATGAGTGTTATCGAAATATAAATGCTGTTAACCCACGTATATTTTTTATCGACGTAATTCGCATTAGAGAACAATGGAATAAGATAAGTCAAGTACGAGAATTAATTCTGAATACGTATAATTCATACACTCATTGATCTAGACAGACAATCAGAGAAACGAAGTGTTGCGCAGATAAGGCTAGTGAACCAACTCGCTTTGATCAAGCGTGACTCAATATTTATATTCAGAGAAAAATAAATTACAGACAAGTAATGAAGCAAGTGTTAACTTGGTATCATAAAGGGAAACGGAGAAGAGGTAGATCAAAATATATTTTGTCGTGAATCGGAAGCAGACATGAAAAGGATTGCCAGGACAGAGTTGAATAGTACAGGAAGAAATAATTAGTTTGTGGAAAGATATGGAGCAATTTTAATCTCATAGTTTAAGGTAAGACAGAGGGTGTATACACCTACTCCATTGTTGATCGATTCTGAGCCATGTCACCCACAGTCTCCAACCATTGGTTACGATAGTCACGCGAACCCCAAACAAGTAGTCTGCATCTACCAACATGGCTCAGACTAGAAGTTAGTTTTGGTTTGGCCGCCCCTAACTTTCTTCTAACCGTTTTCAACACTAGTCAACATGGCGCGTCGTGGTAATCGGTGTTCAGGCATACGGAACACATGACCCAACCATCTCAGTCGATGAAGATGCACAACTTCATCAACTGATTTACCATCATTGTCGTAAGTAGTATGAACGGAAAATATAATTCGAACCTTAATTTTTCTATCATGACCATCATTGTCCTGAGAACAATATTAATATTCATTGTAGATAACACTTGCAAAACTACAAAAAACAAGGTCACATCATATAAAATACATTTTAAAAGCTTTGACAATGTACAAGAAAAAAAAACATGTGAAAGAGTTCAATCACAAACACACATATATTTATATATTCATTCATGTATATTGTTTGTCTCTTTTTTTCTTATAAAAAAAGTGGACTTTTAAGTAGGAAACTATTAAAATTCCAAGTGAAATTGATTATCTCACATGGATACAAACAGACACTCACACACACACACATACACACCCCTACTCATCTCATATACATGTATTATTTTAAAACTAAAAGAAAAGAACACAATCATCAAAATATACATTTGTTAGTTGTGGTCAATAATAATGATGAATTGTTGAGACTATGGTAATTATGATGTAAATAGTTTTGTTTGGAATCTGATTATCATATGAATTGTTTTCCTGTACAGTGTTGAAAATAATGATACGTAAAGTATAATGTATTTCATATTTTGAATGGATAATCCATAGAAGATATAAATATATAAACAACAGAATGAAGATGGGAAGTACTATCCGATGTAATTCATATTATTTTTTTTGATCTCGATTAGTTGAAGAGAACATCCATGAATTTGGATTAAGCAACATCCCTCCAATTAATGGTTGACGTATTTGAGTTGGATTAAATGGTGAAAGCGTAGGCGGTTGGGATAGAGTTGAAGGTTGTTGTGGTGGTGGTGGTGGAGGCGGAGGAGGAGGTGGGGGAACTGTACTCATCAGTGCCCAAAAATCATTAGATGGAGGACGTTGTAACGATGTTGTTTGATTGACTAACGATTGTGACCAATTCTGTCCACGAAATAGTGTAGTTGGTAATTGTAAATTATTCTGTGCTGGAACTGTTGCTATTGAACGTGTTTGCTGAGGTGATATCATAAAAGGTCCAGGTACTAATGGTCTAGGAGTAATAGGCATTCTTGTCATTGGATCATAAAACATCATATTTGAATGAGTTAGTCCAGGAGCTACCTATAGATAATAAATCGATTGAATAAAAAATGAATTATCAAACATTGATAATAACAAAAGATTGAAGTGCTGATATTGCAACAAACTTGAGTGTTATTACGACTCTAAGCGGACGATATAACCATTTTACTAATAAAACCTTAGAATTGAACCATGTCACAGGTGATTATATTCTTTTAAATTGCAATCGAGGAGATAATTTTAATCGATGGTTGGATTATTATTATTTTAACACATAGATATTGGTACAAGGAGGCACCAAATACATATATGCCACACAAATCTCATTCGATATGTGTGAGAGCTGTGATACTGCTCGGGTGCCCAAACCGAAGCAGGTGGTTATCTTAGGGGGCCACTCCACGAGCCTTCGACCTGAAGGTTTGATCCACAAGGTGGTGGAACATCGTAAGGAGATGCAGTCCCATGGAAGCCAGTGACCAACGATTGGTTCATACGCCATTTGTTCCCGCAGGATACTGGAGCCCATGTGCACCATTGGTTTAGCTTGGGATCCGGTTGAAGCACCGGACATTCGCTTTTCGTCCTCTCAATTTCGTAAACAACAGTAGTGCTACGAGAAGGCAGTGAGTAGTACTTCACTGGCAGAGGCTATATACGCGTGGCCGTGTGAGAGCATTTGGAGAGGGAGAGCGGACTCTCCCTACTCTCGGCCGTACCAGGGCATTTGGAAATGTTGCATAACACTGCCTGAAACTAATTGCAGTGTTATTATGGTTATCTTCATTCTTTGTATCTCTATATAGTTTAAGCTTTCATCCCATACTCTATATTACTCGATCTTGTCTGTTTCTATAAATAATATTTCCTCGTAATAGATATTATTCCCTCTCTTTATGCTGGTGTGAAATACGAGCACTTAAGCTCTTGCACAATGATGCTTATTCTATTTTATGTTTTCTCTAATTGACTGATGATATAAAAGTTATGATAATTGGGATTAATTGTCAGTCAGTCATTGTGACCAACTTGATCTCGTGTGTTGTTACGGGCATGAGTGCTGATGTCACTTCGTAGCGTTATCTTTACCGTACTAAACGAATAGAAATTTTATTGTTCAATTATATATAGAGAAACACATTACAAACAAAATTCTTCAGTATACCTGTGAATTCGTTATAGGCATGTTAGGATTATTATTCGCTGTTAGTACAGTTGGTTGGATCATTGATAATTGTGTTGAAGGTATATTCATTGAATTAACAACAGGAATTGAAGTAGTATTGTTCATAGGATTTGAAAGATTACAAAATGGTAATCTATATCCAGATGTTAATGATGGAATAGGAGAAGGAGTAATTGAAGTCTGTGAAACGATACTATGAGGAATATTTGACAGAAAAGATTTTGGATCCGTTCCATGACATGAATTGGGAATTAAAAAATCCGCTAAACTTGCTAGAAAATTACAAATAATTGAAGGAAAATGGGCAACATAAAAACAGTTTTGTGTGACTATGACTAAAGAACCACTTAATTAGATTATACACTATAGATAGTCCGCGTGATTATTGTAAACAATGGTTAAAGACTTTGAATGACAACTCAAAATTGTTTACAATAGTTCAGATGCATCCAACCTGTGTCGTCTCCAGATTTTGAGATACTCAATTTTCCATAACTTTTTCTGTGTTTTATTTCACTAATTCATATTTTATTTTCGAATCGTATCTTTGATGCCTAATCTTTTCCATTACCACTATCACTACCTCTACTATTCTGGGATTTGGCACGACAATTTCATCTCTCTCTGCTAATGCGGTATGACAATCTGAACCGATGTACATATTTACCAGGTTTTACATTGTGACTGACTGATAAATAAGAAAAAACCCAATAATTCAAATCTGAAAATTATGTTTTATTGTCCTATAGATAGAAATCACCGTTTTAAGGATATTTTATGACCAAATAGAGTTTAGTGTGGGCCCAAATGAAAAAAGAAGAAACCATTCTAATTATCACTATATAATAACTGACCTCGCCTGTCACAAGACAACAATGCCATTACCACAAGACACAAATCGTCGATTATTTCCAAACGCACACGGTAGTGATAAGTTTAAGTAAATATATTCACCAAACTTCTAAGAGTATTTTATACACATATCATGCGTATTTCACCTGCCAACTACGAGCTTGTATACTTGGGATTGAGATATATTTTAACTATGTTACTTGTGTGGCCTCCATCGGTATATGTGGAGGGGAGTTTGAAACCGAAAATGTCAAATGTTTTAGTCACTTCTACAGTGCTTACTACACAAGTTGTTTTAGGCAAATGAAGATCGTTTGTAACTTAGAGATATATTATTATTATTTATCTATTTCAGAAGGGGTTTCGTGGATTTTAGTAGTTAAGATCATGAGTCAACTGAAGTTAGACCATCATGGAGAACCTGAAAGCAATGAACGGCCGTTTCGTTCTACTGTGAGACTCTTCAGTATTGCGCATCCAACAGTAGGACGAAACAGCCATCCAGTACTGCCAGGTTTTCAATGGTGATCTAGCTTCAATTGACTCATGATCTCAATTATTATTATTTATTTATTTAATTAATTGACTGTGTTCATATAGTTTTCTTAAATTTCTTATTTTAATTTCATATACCTAGTACTTATACATTCATTCTTACCATACATCTGTTTAGAATTCGTGAATAATTTTATTTTACAATCATAAATTTTAAATGGTGTATTTTGCTGATCACTTTTAGGTTTATTAATTTGGTATGGCAACTCCAACTGGTGTACGCACGTTCGAAGTTCCACGTTGTTACCTACTGAAAAACCTGAAGAGAATTGATTGAAATACATATTCTCAATTGATATATTAAAGTCTGTACCATTATCGTAACAAGCAGTTGGAGATGATGAAACACAGTCAGTCAGTAACAACGTAGAACTTCGTACGTACGTACATCAGTTCGAGTTGCCATAACACATTAGCACAGAAATGCAGTGGTCGATTCAAATCCTGTAGTGGTAGAGATAGTAAAAGTATAAGCAGTAATCGGAAACATTAGGGTTTGAAGATGTTATTCAAGGAGTATAATCCAGTGAAATAAATTTGGAAAGAAAAAAAGGGACGTGAAGACTTCAGGAGATTAGAATTTGGGAGAGAACAAAGAGTCTATGCACCTGCGCCAATGCAAACGATTCTGAGCCATGTCATTCAAGGTCTCTAACCATCGGTCGCTATCATCTCGCGGTTCCCAACCAGGTAATCTACACCTACAAACATGGCTCACTCAGTCCACTTGTCAGTGACTTCATGGATTTGTGCCATGTTTCGGTCTGGCCACCCCTAGCTTTCTTCCAAGCTACTTTTATACCACTGAACATAGCACGTCGAGGCAGTCGATCGTTGGGCATACGTAACACATGTCCCAGCCATCTCAACTGATGAATTTTCACCACTTCATCACTTGATTTGTCATACTTACCTAGTGCCCGTTTTCTAACAACTGCGTTACTTACTCGATGGTCCCAGGATATACAAGCAATGCTTCGAAGACACCTATGATCGAATACTAGTAACCTACGAATATCCTCTACTCTTACCGGTCATGTTTCACAGCCATAAAGTAGGACGAAACGAACTGCTGCGCAGTAAACCCTTCTATTGTCTGGTAGATGGATATCTCGTCTACACCATAAATGACACGAGTTGGCGAAAGCTAGTCGAGCCTTCTGTATCCGTGCTGAGATTTCGTTACATATCAGACAACAAAGGCTGATGACACTTCCAAGATAAGTGAAGCAGTCGACACAGACGAGAACTGATCGTAATAGCAAAGATATATTAAATCACTGTCTCAAAATATTCACACTTTCAATTCAATAAAATCAAAACTTCTCGAATTATAATGTCTATTATAATGTCAGTCTGATCGTATTTACAATTTCACACTATCATATTACAAATTTAAACTCTATCCTTTCTTACCATATAGGTCACACAGTTTTCATTCTTTAACAATGCACACACACATACATACACAAATTTACATACTTATCACTTATGAATCACCGTGACAGAAATGACATACATCAACTTGTCCAGACCTGTTTTTGATTGATCAAATATTATTCTTGCATTGTTCCATTGTACTATTTAAACTTGGATTAATTTTAATTTGGTTATTTATTCTCTGAAGAAGTGACTTACACTAAGCCACGAAACGTCAGAAAAATCCAATTTTCTACTCATTGGGATATTACAAATATATTATTTTTATCTATGTTTAATGTTTCCTAATACCAATGAGATCGTTACTACTTCTACTATTCTGAAGTTTATCTTGATAATTTCTGTCTTGTCGTATTGATAATAGTATAAGAGCTTTTTGGGGATGAAAAAATATGCTAGATTCTACGTTGCTTATGATGGATTAACAGTGTACACTTAAAGATTAAGAATATTATTTTGATATTAGAAGTAGTGTAGTAACAAAAACCAGAAAGAGAACTACTTACATGCTGGTGTACCAAACGGATGAAATGATATCAGAGATTGATCTTTATCATTATTACCCGATAATAATAAATCATCTTGTCTTTCATCTAAAGTAGGTGTATCACCACCGCCTGGAGAACTATCACTATCATTACTACTATTCATAGAGTTAATTTTATCAAAACCAGAGAATTTCGATTGTTCTTCATTGTCATTATTTATTGAAGTTTTAGAAACAGATGATGATGATGATGATGATGATGATTTTTTATCGATCGAACAACGTAGTAGATCAGAACTCGTAGACGATGATGAGATAGTCGTTGTGGTCGTAGGAGTAGTACAAGATAAAATAGTCACATTAGTAGTAGATAATGCATTGGTGGTTGATGATGGAACATTTGTTTTACTGTTATCTTCAATATTGATAGCATCTGAA
This sequence comes from Schistosoma mattheei, assembly GCA_944470405.2. Classification (NCBI taxonomy): domain Eukaryota; kingdom Metazoa; phylum Platyhelminthes; class Trematoda; order Strigeidida; family Schistosomatidae; genus Schistosoma; species Schistosoma mattheei. Next base: position 88,186,482 of record OX103947.1, on the reverse strand, counting down.
AATCTGGATCGTTTGACACATGGAATATATGAATTATTAGAAACATTCGTTGTTGTTGCTATTGTTGCATTGGTCGTTATTGCTTCTTGAACGCAACCTATTGATTTAAAATCATTATTGGTAGATGACAATAACAATGGATCATTCATTAGGTGGTTAGTTTTCCAACATAAATCAGTGGCAGCAGTGGTTGTTGTTGTTGTGATAGTAGTACTAGTAGAAATAATTGTATCATGAAAAGATTCCAGAACAGGGTTACTGGATGGAACAGGGGAAGTAACTGACAGTGTAATAGGATTCGATTGTGCTGGGATGCTACAACAACACATGAGGACATGTAAAGAGGCGAGGAAAAGAAAAATTTATTAAGTAATAAAAAAATATACTGAATTTCAAATCAATAGGCGCGTTAGATAAAATGCGATTTATTATCCTAATTTAATTACTAAATGAGTGAAAAAAAAGAGTATGACTGAGAATCGTTCACAATGGTGTAGATATATTCACCCTTTATTTTTCTCTCGATCTTGGATTCTAGTAATTCTTCATAGATACATTCCTATTTGGTTTTTTGAAACTTTATTCTCGGTGCTTGGTTCTTTTTTTGTTGTTGTTGCTACTAAGTTACTTTAGTCTCTTTTATTGTAAATCTTCTTAATTTAATCTCATCGTACTAATGGAGTATAGTGACTTGGATCAATGTATATCTGTAACAGGCTTCATGTCGATGATGACTGACAGCAGACAGACAATATAAGTATAGAGCATGGGACAGATGCATGCTGACCCAAGTTGCTATACCTAATTAGTACAACCAAATGGAAATAACGAAAGAAATTTAAATAATATAGTAAGAGTGATAAAAGAATGAATAAACTCTGGGGAGCATGGTTTGAAAAGGAAGAGTGGTAAGATATGTATGGAGGAATACTGAGACTTAAAATCGAGAGGATAGAAAGTGAATTCACATTTAACCCATTGCGAACGATTCTGAACCATGCTACTCAACGTATCCAACCGCTGGAGTGAGGTTATCACACGGACCCTAACAAAGTAATCCTCATCTATTAACTGTCATATTGTGGAGAAAAAAAATATTGCCAATGATAATAAAGAAGAAAAAAATATGTGGAGGGGCATAAACGAAATGAATGAAATCTGTACAATCAATTTGAACCTGTATCTCACCTAATATATTTGAATAACATTGAACACTTTTCAATCAATACAAAATTGTGTTCTATTTGTAAATGAATAAGAATCTAATGTATGCACTTGCTTTTATTATTCATTGAATGGTTTGTTTTTGTCTTATTATTTATTTATTTTAACACATAGATAATGGTACAAGGATGCACCAAATACATATGTGCCACACAAATCTCATTCGATATGTGTGAGAGCTGTGATACTGCTCGGGTGCCCAAACCGAAGCAGGAGATTTTCTTAAGGGGGCCACTCCACGAGCCTTCGACCTGAAGGTCTGATCCACAAGGCAGTGGAGTATCGTAAGGAGATGTAGGCCCATGGAAGCCAGTGACCAACAATTGGTTTATACGACATTTGTTCCCGCAGGATACTGGAGCCCATGTGCACCATTGGTTTGGAATCCTGTTAAAGCACCGGACATTCGCTTTTCGTCCTCTCAATTTCGTAAACAACAGTAGTGCTACGAGAAGGCAGTGAGTAGTACTTCACTGGCAGAGGCTATATACGCGTGGCCATGTGAGAGCATTTGGAGAGGGAGAGCGGACTCTCCCCACTCTCGGCCGTACCAGGGCATTTGTTTTTGAATCCTGCTTATACCTATAAATGTGACAAAATGATCAAAAGTCATTGAATTTTGAAATTTGCGCATTAAGATAATTGTTCTCTCGATACTGATTAGTGTATTACTTTATACAGTTAATTAATTCACCGGCTAGCATGGGGATTGCATCTCCTGACGTTGCTCCACTGACTTGTGAATCAGACCTTTAGGTCAAAGGCTCCGAGCGTGGTCCTCTAAGAAAACTACCTGTTTCGATTTGGGCATCCGGGCAGTAACACAACCCACACACAAATCAAGTGACTTATGTGACACATATTTGTTCGGTGCCCCTTCATATCAATATTTATGTGTTCAAACACATAAATAAAATAAACAAAACCAGGTACTTGGATATAAGCTTCAGTTTAAGTGTAAAAGCTAGTAATACTACTTGATTACTACTCAAGGAGAAATAGACAAAGTTTAAACTTTGAACTTAGTGATCAAACATTAAACATTTAGTCATCAAACTATTAACTCCGCCTAGAGTCCCTCCAGGGGCTACTGCCGGTCCCAAGCCCGGATAAAGGAGGAGGTTTGGGCATTGGGTTAGCAACCCTATCCCGTAGAAAACTAACTCACTAAAAAACGCTAACCAGAAATATTATTCATTAAACTATTCAGTCTTGGGTGCTGTTAGAGGTATGAGGGCGGTTATCACTTCCGGTTGCCCACACCGTGGAAGGGTTCTTCTGGAGGTACCTGAAAAGGAAATTGGATTAGAGGTGGTCTCAGTGACCTGAGAGCGTGACCGCAGTGCCCAAGGGACAACTGCTTGAGGCCGGTCGCGCACGGCCTTTTCGTGGAAGGTTTCTAACGTGTTAGCTCCGTTCTTCAAAGGGCCTTACCGCCGGAGACGGAAATCCGTGAGGTAAGGTGAGGTGTGCATTTTTAGGGTCGACCTTTTCTAACCCCACCCCTCCTTGTGGGAAGGCAGCATCGCTGTCATGCTGGTTGTCTGAAGGAAACACCTTACTGCTGTCACACCTCTGTACAGTCAGCAGTACGACTTCGCCTTCGGACCTTGGGTTTGTTGCTTTTAGTCTTACCGCTCTTCAACCGACCTGTCTGACATGGTAGGACCTTGAGGAACGGTTGTTCCAGCCAGTATAGCTCGGTTGCTTCATCACGATAGGCAAGCCCGACCACCACGTCAAGGTAGCAACAACGGTCGGGCATAGCAACAACGGTCGGGAAAACTATTACTGTATTCACTATACTTTTACTGTCACAAAAAGATTTTAATACAATAATTAATTCAATTTATAAATGACTATTGATTTACTTTTTCATTAAATTTGATAGTCCAGTTAAACGAGAAATAACAGCAAATGGATCTTCTATCATTTTCTTATTTACATTTTGATGAATATTTGTCTCACAAGATGATGATGATGAAGAAGAAGAAGTTGAAATGGGTAGATTTTTAATAGAATTTAATGAATTCATTATTATATCTTGTTGAATATTATTAGGTGATAATAATGGAATATTACTATTAGACAATGAAGAAGTCATATCATTCTCAATAGATAATGATGATGATGTGGAAATTGACAGTGGTATAGATAAAAAAGGAGAAATAAATGAAGAAATTGATGTCGTCATAACATTAGAAGAAAAATTGAATGATGACGATGATGATGATAACGACGATGAGGAGGAAGATGATTTTGACGATTGTAAAGATGATGATTGACATAGATTTTTTAATATATCAATAGCGGATAATTTTTCCGACTGGATAATTTCACAAGAATTGACAGATGATTGTTCAGAAGATTTTGTCAACTCACTACTACTGTTGCTACTAGCACTACTGGTAATAGTCGTATTGATCTGTTGCAAATTCAATAACATTGGTGGTGGTGCTGGAGGTTGTGGAATGAATGAGTCGGATTTGGTCACAGGTAAGATATGATGCTGATGATAAGCTAGTTCATTTAATGTTGAAGGAAGGGGAGGTGGTGGACTGAAAGAATGTTGACCATCTAATTCCCCAACAACAAATGGTGGAGGCGCCGGAGGAGGAGGAATACGTACAGACGTAGGCGGTCGTGGTGGAGTTGGTTGCATAAAAGATTCAGATGGCACAGTCAAACCTAATACTGGATTGTTGGGTGAAATAGTAGGGGTTGTAGGATTATTATCAGATGCTGTTCCAGTTATCTATGAAAAAAAAGTCAGAAAGACCGTAAGGGAACGGTATCTTGTTCATACTGAATAGAAGTTGTTATGAACAGACAAATTAGTGGTGTCATGGACATACAATGCTGAGGAGTTGCATACTAGGATGAAACAACTGTCCACTTTTCTCGGATTTTTAGTAGTTGTCGAACTAAAGTCACTCCGTGGTGTAAACCACAAAACTAACATTCCTATAAATGTTTACAAACGGTCTCACTGAATATGATAAGAAACAACCACATTAATTCTTTCTGAAATCGTTGGAAAACTAATCCGTTAATTAATTAATTTTTAATTGCAAAGCTTCATGACTCAATCTAAACTAATTCAATGTATTACGCTACTATAAATCAACTTGATTAACACAATTTATGAAATTTGGGAATAATTTACGATTATTAGAGTTTCCGAAAAAATCTTATAGAATCATACAACTTTTAAGTGTAACTACGCTATAATCAGCTTATTATTATTATTATTATTATTATTATTATTATTATTATTATTATTATTATTATTATTATTATTATTATTATTAGTATTATCATTATCAACCTCAGTTTGAGTTTGAAAGAAAGTACACAAGGACAGATACCATCAGTAGTCGACGACGCGTCACACATCCAATGATTTACAAAACAATATATTATGCTATACTGTTGTTCCTAACTCATCTGTGATGGACACAACGTATAAACAATTAAACTAATCTCAATCAAAACCTTTCAATTAGACAATAACTTTGATAATCAGGAAAAACAAACATACAACTTACGCAGTTTATTGGTTTCATTACATTACATTTCACTTTAGTAATATACGCCAATCTTTATCTTGTGAGCATACATCAGACTGATCATTTGGATTTACTTTTTTATCCAGTATGCTTTGATTTGTTATATCAGAAGGTTCTTCGCCATCTGATACTTCCATATTATCTTCTTCATCATCAACAGCGGTATGACTTGTTTTATTTATCATCTTATCATGACCATGTTGTTGTTGATGATGATAATCACTGACAGTATCTTTATTATTCTGAGTATTTGAACTGGTACAAGTTGAATAAACAGTTTTATGTAAACTTTTAAATTTATGCGAATAATCGTTGGCATTAACAACAACGGAAGTGTCATGAGGATTCATTTTAGGCATATTTGATAAAGAATTAATAGGGTTAACTTCTGAAGGATTGGTAACTATTGGATCTTGTAATTTTGAAGTTGGGATCATTTCCGGTCTATGTGGGTAAGATTGAATTATAAAAAATGTGTCGTAAAATAGCAACCATTAAAAGTATTAGAAGTTAATATTCCTCACGAGCCACTTACCTGCTTTATCCTACATTACGGCTCTTTTAGATATAACATACAGATAACTTTTCAGAGATTTTTTAGCGATTTAGAAAACGCAGTCCTCTGATAGCTTTGAGAAACAATACAAGCGTGATTGTGATTCATTTCTCTAATTCTAAGTGGAAGATGTTGCTTTAGAACTGGTCTTAGTTAACGTCTAAGCCAATGATAAGAGGAAGCTGTTGAGTACATGGATATCTCATCAACTGTGGTGAGTTGGTATCTGGCAAAATTTATTACAGGTTGATAAAGTTCGTTTAGCTTTTATCAACTTGAGTCATTTATGGTGTCTCCCTACAAACGAAGCTCTGAGTAAGCTTGATAACTTTAGACCGTTGAGAAAGAATCCATTGTAATGAAAATTAGGAACTTGATTGGTAATGTTACACCACCTGACAATTGGTGATAACTGTTTTAATTCCTCTGTACGACTAGCCTCGAACGTCCTGGCACAGGAGAGAGTAGTAAGTTTGCTCTCCCTCTCGCAGTACTCACATATGACGACGTCTATATTGTCACTTCCAGGGTAGTCTTACTTTCCTTCTGGCGGCGGCGTTGTTGACGAAATTGAGAGGATGCAAAATGAATGGCCGAAGCTTAAACCGGGTTGGTGGGCACGGAGGATGTGCCTCGAAGAGATGGAAAGCCCTTATTCAAAATCAGTGGTAAACATGGGTTTCGGGAACCTGAGGGAACAAATGGAGTATGAACCTATTCTTGATCACCGGGTACCATGAGACTGCATTATCTAACGTTGCTCCACTGCCATATAGATTATACCTGTATTTAAAACTCTAGTGAATTCGCTCTCCATCTGCCCATTTAAAACCTTGTTTCACATGCGTTTATCAAAGGACCCTGTCGCATCTTCGTCTGGTCGCACTGAGCGCTACAGCTGAGGCAGCACTGATTGATTGGATCTCCATTAACAGTCAATTATGTGTTGTTAGATTTAGAAGGTCCCAGCAAAGTAATAACAAGTCGGTGTGAGGAAAGATGTCTTTTTGTTACTTCCACTTACGTCCCGACACATTGCAACCCGGATGCGATCAAGGATGAATCCTGCCACCAGTTAAGTGCTCTTCTACAGAAAGTGCGTTCAACAGATATTGTAGTACTAGCCGGAGACTTGAGTGTTCAGGTCGGGCGTCTAGGCACAGAGGAGAGTCGTTTAGGTGGCCGATGGGGACTTGTTGGTCGCAGATCAGATGACGATGACCATCTACAGCAACTTTTCGCAGATTACAAACTGTTCCTGGCTAGCACTAACTACCGGAATAGTCATAGCGGTGTTACCTGGCGTCCTCCCTCTGGATCCCAAACCTGGACTCAGATTGGTCACATCGTGATCGGCTAACGCTGGTGTGGTTGTGTACAAGACTGACACTCCTTTTGGAGTACCTATTTGGACTCTGGTCATGCCTTTGTTTGCGCCAACCTTACTTTACGTTTCAGTTAGCCAATAAACTTATCGTCCTAAACGGATTGATGTCAGCAAATTGGCTGCAATTTCTGTTGTAAATAAATATCAAGCCGAGCTAAGTTCAGAGAAAACTATCAACCCACCAGAAAGTATAGATGAGCACTGGCTGGATTTGGATGACTCAATGAAAGTGGTGAGCAAAGTAGCTTGAGGTCCCATACACACTCAGGGAGTTGCTCTAATGCTGTCCAAAGTAGCAAGAAATGCACTTGTAGGATGGAAATCTCACGGATCCAGAATCATCAGAGCATCATTCAAAACACAGAAGGAGGGAATCACAATGAATATTATCCAATGTCATGCCCCCACCAATGATAGCAACGATGACATTAAAGATCAATTCTACGAGCGGCTGCAATCAATCATAGAGAAGTGCCCCCAAATGCCCTGGTATGGCCGAGAGTGGGGTGGGCCCGCCCTCCTCTCGAAATGCTCTCACACGGCCACGCGTATATAGCCTCTGCCAACGAAGTCCTACTCACTGCCTTCTCGTGGCACTACTGGTGTTTACAAATGAGAGGACGAAAAGCGAATGTCCGGTGCTTTAACCGGATTCCAAACCAATGGTGCACATGGGCTCCAGTATCCTGCGGGAACAAATGGCGTATGAACCAATCGTTGGTTACCGGCTTCCATGGGACTGCATCTCCTCACGATGTTCCACCACCTTGTGGATCAGACCTTCGGGTCGAAGGCTCGTGGAGTGGCCCCCTAAGATAACCACCTGCTTCGGTCTGGGCATCCGAGCAGTATCACAGCCCGCACACAAATATAATGAACTGTCGATAATTATGGAAAATACTTTTCTTGCTTCAACTATTAATCAGACGATTCACATTATTATTATTACTATTGTTATTATTTGCTACATCATTTATTCACTCTCTTTTATTCCTACTCTGTCTATCCTTATTTTTCGACTTATACAGCAGCTCGTCTATGGTGGAAATTCGGTTCTATCTAAACGTTCTCGAGTAGAGACGTATTCAGATATGGCTGAGAATAGAAGCCAGTGGCGATCCTACTGTAACCTTTTACTTTCTTCATAAAAAGTGGTTGCTTCTTCCTTAACTGAAAGATCTCGTCTGAGTGTACGTTCCTGTTTCCCCGATTATTATTATTACACTACCTTACACTAATCTGTTCGTTATGGTTTTTTTTACGCTCCTTACCTTTTTTTTCCTTCTCTGCAAATTGTCATTGTTTTGTGTGGCGCATATATATTTGGTGCCCTCCTGTACCAATATTTATGTGTTTAAATAAATAAATAAATGCCGAAGAAAGAACCTCACCATTCTGGTGGGAGATCTAAACGCCAAAGTCGGAATAGACAACACCGGATATGAAGATATCATCAGACGGCATGGACTGGGAAAAAGAAACGAGGATAGCGACAGATTTGCAAATCTGTGCATCCAACAAAATGGTTACAGGCGGCACAATATTCCTATACAAACGTATACACAAAGCTACATGGGTATCACCGGACCACACTACAAAGAACCAGATCAATAATATTTGCACCACTAAAAGATTCAGGCCAATGGAAGACGTGAGAAGGAGAGAATCTGACATAGCTTCAGATCACCATCTACCTGCTGTGGCCAAGATGAAAATGAAACTAAAAAAACACTGGACAGCTGGGGAAACAGCAGTACAAAGGTTCAATACAGCCTTCCTACAAGATCCTGACAAACTCAACGAATTCAAGATAACTACCAACAACAGGTGACAAGCCTCACAGGATCTACTGAGAGAGGGAACTACTATGACAAGCAACTAGAAAGCGATCAATCAAGCACTAATTTCAAGGTTTCAGGTGCTGGACGGCAACGAGCAACATCATAAGGAATGGATCTCTATCGAAACCCCGGACAAGATTCAAGAAAGGAAGAACAAGAATACAACAATTGACAACAACCAAACAAGAGCAGGTAAATTTAGGGCACAGGCTGAATACACTGAAGCAGCCAAGCAAGTGGGGAGGAGCATTAGAGCTGACAAGCAGAAATATGTGGAAGACCTAACAAAGACAGTGGATAAAATTGCAAGAGAAGGAATTATTTATTTTATTTTAACACATAGATAATGGTACAAGGAGGCACCAAATACATATGCGCCACACAGATCTCATTTGATTTGTGTGAGGGCTGTGATACTGCCCGGGTGCCCGAACCGAAGCAGGTGGTTTTCTTAGGAGGGCCACTCCACGAGCCTTCGACCTGAAGGTCTGATCCACAAGGCAGTGGAACATCGTAAGGAGATGCAGTCCCATGGAAGCCGGTGACCAACGATTGGTTCATACGCCATTTGTTCCCGCAGGATACTGGAGCCCATGTGCACCATTGGTTTGGAATCCGGTTAAAGCACCGGACATTCGCTTTTCGTCCTCTCATTTGTAAACACCAGTAGTGCCACGAGAAGGCAGTGAGTAGTACTTCACTGGCAGAGGCTATATACGCGTGGCCATGTGAGAGCATATCGAGAGGGAGAGCGGACTCTCCCCACTCTCAACCGTACCAGGGCATTTAGGGGAAACATAAAATAACAAAACTAACAGGCAAGTATAGTAAACTGGAGTGACAGGTCAAGGACAAAGAAGGCAAGCCAAGTACTGCGATTCAAAAACAGAGGAACAGATCAGTAGGGCACTTTGAGGAACTCTTGAATGGACCAGCCCCACTGAATTCACCGAACGTCGAAAGCAGAACAAACAAACCTTTCGATAGATGTAACTCCACCAACGATCGAAGAAATCAGAATGGCCATCAGATAAATCAAGAGTGTGAAAGCAGAAGAACCTGACAATAAACCAACTGAAGAACTGCAGCCAGACACAGAAGCAACTGCAAACATGCTTCATACACCATTCAAGAAGATCTGGGAAGAAGAACAAGTCCCATCGACAGACTAGAGATAATGATACCTCATCAAGATATCAAAGAAAGAAGATCTGAGCAAGTGTGAGAACTACAGAAGCATCACACTGCTATCGGTACCAAGAAAAGTTCTTAACAAAGTGCTATCGGACCGGATGAAAGATTTAGTAGACGCTCAACTTCGAGATCAACGGACCGGATTCCGCAAGGATCGGTCATTCACAGACCGAATCGCCACACCATGGATCATCTTTGTGTAATCAATTGAATGGAACTTGTCAATATACATCAACTTTATTAACTAAGAGAAAGCATTTGACAGTGTGGATAGGAGGACCTTATGGAACACTTTTCGACAATATGGAGTGAGTAGCTGAGATCGCCAACATCACCTGGAATTCATACGACGAACCACACTGCAAAGTGGTGGATGAGAGACAACTGACAGACGCATTCCAAGTAAGGACCGGATTCAGAAAAGGCTGCCTAAATCTCACCCTTTCTCTTTCTTCTGGTGGTTGACCGGATTATGAAAACCTCGACATCTGAGGGGAAGCACGGAATACAATGGACAGGTTGGATGCAACTAGACGATTTGGACTTCGCAGATCACTTACCTCTCCCATCCCATGCACACCAAGAAATGAAAGTCAAAACGGACAGTGTAGCAGAAGCCTCTACATCAGTAGGCCTCAATATATACAAGGGAAAAAGGAAAATCATCCAATACAACACAGAGAACACCAGTCCAATCACACTTGATGAAGAAACTCTGGAAGAGGTGGAAACTTTCACGTACCTACCCGGACAGTATCATCGATGAACAAGGATGATCTGACGTAAAGTCAAGGATCGGCAAAGTAAGGGTAGCATCCCCACAGTTAAAGAACATATGGAACTCAAAACAACTGTCAACTGATATCAAAGTAAAAATCTGAATTCCTAACGTCAAGATAGTTCTACTGTACAGCGGTGAAACTTCAAGAACTACTACGACTATCACCAAAGAAGTACAAGTATTTATAAATCATTGTCTAGGCAGAATACTCAATGTCCGTTGATCGGATACTATCAGCAACAGCTTACTGTGGAAGCGAACAAATCGGTTTCCATCTGAAAAGGAAATTTTGAATTTTGCACAAAAATCTTAAATATTGTCTATTTGATTTTGACTGACTTATTCATGTACTACAATTTTATCAAATAATAATTTATATAGTATGTAAATGAATAAAGAACATCAAAATTAGTTACCTGGAATTATTATCATCATTAGTTTTAACTAAATTAGGTAATGTTGGATTTAATAATACTCGATAATCTACATCACCGGAAGCATCACAAACTGGTTGAAAAATAGGAAACCAAATGGTGTTGGCTTACAAATTGATTGAAATGTTTGGGACTGATGCATTGATGACTTGGAATCACATTCTTTACCAATTGTAGTAGAATTATTTGATTTAACAAGTAAATTGAAAATATTTGATGATTGATTATTGATTCGATTAGTTAAACTATCTGTGATTACTTTTGAGGATATATCAATCGGTGATTGATTATTAATGATGTCAGAAGAATATTCGATATCTTTTTTATTTAACAATTTTGTGTTCAATTTTTCAGTTTTGTTATTATTGTTGATACTACAGTCTTCTTTATCAACATCGATATCTTCATGGTATTCCAAGTCAACGCCAACACCATCGTTATCATCGTCGTCATCGTGATGAGTAAATCCATCATTTAAATCTTCATAATATTCATCACCTGCATAAAGTGATTCATTTAAACAGTTCTCTCTGTTGTATTTTATTGACTGTTTGTTATGATCAGGTTGACAAGTTGTAGTAGTAGTTCTAGATGGTGATGACGATGATGAAGTATGATCCATATGGATTAAATCATGCAGTTGAGAAAGTGTCTTTGTAACACGTTTTCCGTACGTACCATAGGCCTAATCGAATGAAAGACACAAAAGGCGACGTGAAGTAATTTTAAAAAAAAAAAACAGAACACAACACAAACGCTGATGCATGTTTCATTTTATAGTTACAATCTTATGTCGAATATACCATATATTCCAGGTAGTTTATCTACTTGCATATATACGTATGCAGTTATTAGTTAGCGTTAGCGTCACGAGGCAAGCCGTAACTTGGAATCCTGAAGGGAAACGGAAAAGAGGAAGGCCAAAGAACACATTACGTCAGGAAATGGAACCAGATATGAAGAGGATGAATAACAACTAGAAAGGATTGCCCAAGACAGGGTTGGATAGAGAACGCTGGTGAGCTGCCTATGCTCATTCATGAGGAGTAACAGGCGTAAGTACGTTATTAATTATTTTCACTCTTTTTGTAAAAAAACTTGCTGAAATATCTTGTATTGAGAATTCTATATTGTATCAAAAGTATACTATTGAATAAAGCTATTTATATTAATAATAATAACAATCTGTTTATCATCCCAGAATTAGTTGGTTCAACTAAAATAAAATAATAAAACTGATTGGGATTGGACATTAACATCGTTGGATTCCGACTCAGTGGTCTATAGGTTAAACATTCGCGTACGAGATCAAAGGTCCTAGTCTCGAGTCCCGCCTACGGGATAGTGGATGAGCACTGCTGAGGAGTTCCACACTAGGATCGAACAGCCGTCTGGTGCTTTCAGGTTTTGAATGGTAATCTAACTTAGATGGATTCATGATTTCAATGTAATACAACTGTGTTAGATAAGTAATGCCATAGAACTTACATTCACAACGACAGCAACTTCTTTCAATTGTACATTATAATAAATTTCTGCACCTTCTAGTATACTTTGCAACGCATTCATATGTTCCAAGCGTTCTTCATATTTCTTATATATAAATTCTAAATGTTTACAACACTTATCACCTAATTGTTTAAAAAAAACGTTAACGAAAATAACAAGAGTATTAGTGAAATAACTACAAGAGGCTAAATGTTTACGATCGTAAATTATCACACTTTATTGGTTACAGAGTCAGTCAGTCAGTCAGTAACAACGTAGAACTTCGTACGTACGTACATCAGTTCGAGTTGCCACACCACATTAGCACAGAGATGCAGTGGTCGATTCAAATCCCGTAGTGGTAGAGGTAATAAGAGTATAAGCAGTAATCGGGAAGATTAGGGTTTGGAGATGTTATTTAAAGAGTATAATCCAGTGAAATAAATTTGGAAAGAGAAAAAAAGAGACGAGGAATAAGGAGATTAGAATTTGGGAGAACACAGAGAGTGGATGCACCTGCGCCATTGCAAACGATTTTGAGCCATGTCATTCAGGGTCTCTAACCATCGGTTGCTATCATCTCGCGGTCCCCAACCAGGTAGTCTACACCTACCAACATGACTCAGTCCACTTGTCAGTGACTTCATGGACTTGTGCCATGTTTTGGTCTGGCCGCCCCTAGCTTTCTTCCAACCTACTCCTATACCACTGAACATAGCACGTCGAGGCAGTCGGTCGTTGGGCATACGTAACACGTGTCCCAGCCATCTCAACTGATGAAGTTTCACTACTTCATCAATTGATTTGCCATCCTTACCTAGTACCCGTTTCCTAACAACTGCGTTACTTACTCGATGGTCCCATGATATACGAGCAATGTTTCGAAGACACCTATGATCAAATACTAGTAACCTACGAATATCCTCTACTCTTACCGGCCATGTTTCACTGCCATAAAGTAGGACGGAACGAACTGCTGCGCAGTAAACCCGTCCTTTGGTTGATAGACGGATATCTCGCCTACGCCATAAATGACGCAAGTTGGCAAAAGCTAGTCGAGCCTTCTGTATCCGTGCTGAGATTTCGTCACACACCAACCACAAGGGCTGATGAGACTTCCAAGATAAGTGAAGCGGTCGACACACTCAACTACTTCACTCCCTATCACTAGTTCGGGTGTCGATGTAACCCAATCCTGAAGCAACATTTTGCATTTCGAGGGGGAGAATCGCATCCCGAACATGCTTGCATTGTTGCTTAGAGTGGTCAGAAGACTCTGCATTTTGTCAGCGTCTTCACCAAATAAAACTATGTCATCAGCATATTCTAAGTCAACAAGTGAACCTCCCGGTAGAAGTTCAACCCCTGGAAATTTAGATGAGGAGAGTGTTATCTCTAAAAGTACGTCGACAAAGTTGAACAAGAATGGGGAGAGTGGACAGCCCTGACGAACACCACTTGAGGTAATCAATTCTGATGACAGTTCGCCATAAGCTCTCACTCTACCAGTTGTGTTCGAGTAGAGAGCCTTTATAAGGTTAATGTACTTCTTTGGTACTCCTTTCAGTGACAAACACTGCCATAGAACCTCACGATCAACAGAGTCGAATGCCGCCTTAAGGTCGAGAAATACTACCATTGTGGGGCGTCTGAATGTGTGTCTGTGTTCTAGAACCTGACGTAGTGTGAATATCTGATCTATACAACCACGTCCAGGTCGAAAACCAGCCTGGTTTTCTCTAGTCTGCTCTTCACGAGCTTTGTTAGGCGTCGAAGTATTATTGAAGCTAATATTTTAGACACTATATTAGTCAAACTGATTCCTCTGTGATTGTCACAAGAGGACTTTTGTCCTTTCTTATAGACTGGCACAATCAGTGATTGAGACCAGTCAGATGGGATTACGTCCAGTTCCCAAATTCTACCTAAGACCTCAGTTAATCTCATTGCTAATACTGGACCACCATCCTTAAAAATCTCAGGAGTAAACCTGTCAGGGCCTGCTGCTCTCCCTCGTTTCAGATTTCCTATGGCTTTTTCAACTTCGTAAAGAGCGGAGGACCTACATTAACTTGCCATTCAGGTTGACTGGAGATCGTGGGAAACCGAAGTGTGGCTGAAGGCCAGTTGAACTGATCCCTAAAGTGTTCTGCCCATCGATCCAATCTCCTGGATTGAGAATGTATAATATGTCCATCTTTCTCTGAGATTGTTTCGCTAACAGTCGGTTTCCTTAACAAGTCTGAACAATTGTCTGCTATTACCTATTGCCGCTGCCTTTTCCATCTCTCTTGCTTTCGCTACCCACCACTGTTCACGATCATTGCGTAGACTTCTTGTCAGCTTGCGCTTAAGCTGACTCCGCTCTTCATTATGTTCAGAGCCAGGTGGAATGAGTTTCCGAGCATCTATCAGTGCGATAGATGCTGCTGAGATCCAGTGTTGCTCCCTAACCTTACGGGCAGATATCACTGCTGTTTCCACAGCTTTTCGGATATCATTCCATGCTGCATCGGGGTGGGCATCACATACATGGCTGCCTAACTGTTTTCCTAGTTGTTCCTGAAATATACTCTTAGCTTGACCCCTAAGAGGTTTCCTTGCAGCGTCTTTCCTACGTCCAGTAAGACGCAAGCAATACGCGCTCGCACTAGAGCATGATCTGAATCTAGGCATGTGCTCCAGAATGAGCGACAGTCTTCTATCGAGCCCCTCCATCGGTGGCTGATAGCGATGTGATCTATTTGGGTCCAACGTTGGGACGAATTAGGGGGTCGCCATGTTAAAAGATGTTTTTCCTTATGCTTAAAGTTAGTATTTGCAAGGAACAGGCGGTTATCTGAGCATAGCTGCAACAGACGGTCGCCATTATCTGTTCTTTGAGCCACGACACCATAAGATCCACCTAGGTGTCTTTCCCTATCGCTTAGTTTACCTACTTGAGCATTAAAGTCACCGGCCACTATTACTACATCCGAGCGCCTAGCTTTTCGGAGAAGGTCGAAGAGCTTTCTGTAAAACTCATCTTTTACATCATCTGAGCTGCAGTCAGTGGGAGAATAGGCAGAGACGACGAAGAGGCAACGACGAGTGTCCCTATCTTTCCGGATTCTTACTGTTCCGTTCAGTCGGACAGCGCACAAACGACTGTCTACTGGGATCCACTCTAAGAGAGCTAGTTCTGCCCTAGGACTCAATGCTATACCTACGCCGGCGAGGCCACGGGAAGCAGAATCAGGGCTTCCAGATACACGAAGCGTAAATCGAGTCGGTTCTTTATTTTGGCATGGTGAGGTCAAATGAATGACGCTACTCGGATCCTGTATGCGCGTTTCGGAGACGCAGCACACATCGATGGCGCGAGATTCTAAAGTTAGCTAAGGAAGCCTGCTGTCCTATTTGGCAAAGTGTTCGTACGTTAAAAGCTCCTACGTGTAGTTTAGAGCGTGGTTTCAGGAGACCAGGAATGGCGTTCCACGTACTCGAATCGTTTGCCCTAGCGGTGCGAGGTGATAAAGAGACGTGAGGAGGGTTAGTCATGGAGATAAGAGAGGTATTAGGAGGTGTAGGAAGGATTTGAATGTGACCAACTTGGTCTCGTGTGCTGTTACGGGTATGAGGGCTGATGTCACTTCCCGGCTGCCCACACCGTGGAAGGGTATTTCTTGAGGAACCTGAAAAGGAAATTGGATTAGTGTTGGTCTTGACGACCTGGGAGCGTGACCGCAGAGCCCAAGGGACAACTGCTTGAGGCCGGTCGCGCACGGCCTTTTCGTGGAAGGTTTTTAACGTGTTAGCTCCGTTCTTCAAAGGGCCTTACCGCCGGAGACGGAAATCCGTGAGGTAAGGTGAGGTGTGACATTTTTAGGGTCGACCTTTTCTAACCCCACCCCTCCTTGTGGGAAGGCAGCATCGCTGTCATGCTGGTTGTCCGAGGGAAACACCTTACTGCTGTCACACCCCTCTACAGTCAGCAGTACGACTTCGCCCTCAGACCTTGAGTTGCTGCTTTTAGTCTTACCGTTCTCCAATCGACCTGCCTGGCATGGTAGAACCTACAGGAACATATGTTCCAGCCAATATAGCTCGGTTGGGTCATCACGATAGGCAAGCCCGACCACCGCGTCAACGTAGCAGCTTCGGTCGGTTACAGATCAATTATTTGTGTGCGTATCAAAGACATGGTACATTGTTTAATAATTTAATCATGACCGGTTGTTACTTCTAGATTCAAACACTATGTGCAAAGATACAAATTTCAGATAGTCATGATCGGTGTAAGGTCTGACATAAACGTTTAATAATTCGAACTCACCACACCACATCAGTATAGCAAGACAGGAGATTAACCAAATCAATAATGAAGGTGTTAAAATAATGAGAATATCAAACTTAACTTTTTAATGATAGCTCTTCAAATATCTACCCGTATTTCCTTGCGACATCACAGTAACAGTGAGGAAGGCAATCTTCATTTTTGCCATTAGAATATTGCTATGTTTGAAGAGATTACAAGATCAACTAAATCGGCGAACGGAACGAAGGATCAATGACACTACAACAAGACAAGCTTAACTAATCCGATGTGTCCCAGCCCCACTAACCCAAAGACCCGGTTCCGATGAAGGAAAGGTATATTCAACAAGCAGCCAGAAATATGAACAACAAGCACACAGCTCAAGCGCATAAGTACAGCATAAAAATGTCCTTGGGAAATGTCACAAAATAGCATATTAAAATAGGGGACGAACCAACGGCATTTAGGATCCCTTAAAATGGGAAATACAATCTGAAGATAAAAATGAGCGCTTTTGGCGCAAAAATAAGAAATTTGAAATTACAAAAATACGACGTTTATCAAGTGATTTCTGGGGATCTAGCATCCATAACATATATTCAGTAGGATAAATAATTCGTAATAATACTGTTGTGGGTAGTGCGTCAACGTGTCTGTTAAGTAGTCCAAACTAGTCGCGTGGTAATCTGTAAGTATATGACAGCTAGGTGAATGTAGTAGTAAGATGTATTTTATAGGATTATCGGTGTGAAATACAATAGTGAAATATTTGTAACGACCAACTATATTAAGGATAGGAGGTCTTACTACCTTGAATTTAACTTTAGATAAGCAGTTTAAAAAGTTCAAAATGATGGTTTAGAAAATTCCCATTTTGGTTGATTCTAGTCAAAGTTTCGCGAAATAATGTATTTCGCAAAGATTTAAACAAACATCTTAAATAAGGCGTTTTTTTCCATTTAGTTCGTTATATAAAATGAACGGTCATTTCACTAGACACTAAATTACTGTAAGAATAAATATGGTCAAATGAGAACGTTTAGGTGTTGATTCCCACATTCGACTGGATAAAACGAAATTATCCAGTGGATTATTCGAAATGTATTATTTGTACTCACTTGATGACCCATATAACAATTAGATGGACCAGTCTAAAACCTTCAACTGACCTTAACTAGTATCCCTTCCTAACCAGATGAGATGATATTCAGTGACGGACATACTTGATTGTATGCTTGATGCAACTAGTTCCATAGAAGCCAAATTGGCAAGTGAATGTGGATGAGGTGGAATTAGGAAATGTATTCTTATTTTCGGTCATAACGATCAGTTGGTTGTGAAATAGGGCATATAACTTAGCTGAACATTTATTGTAGCTTTCTCCACCCATTTTGTCATTAATTTAGTAGAACTGTCGTTTAATAATCGTAAATTCAAGAATACACGTTTATTAGAAACTGTGGTTATCTCTGATTTTATCCCAGCCCGGGGGTCATATGACTAATGTTAAGTCTTAATGTTACTTTGAATTATAGCTAATGCAAATTGAAACTGCCAAGTAAACAAAACTGGTGTTGTATAATATTTTACAGATTACTTCACGGTAAAGTCATATGATTATTTACCAGATAAGAGCACGTCATGAAATTACATAAAACTTTAGACATACTATTTGATATGTCTTGTCATTTAATGCTACTTGTTATATCTGGTCGTCGCTGATTGTTGTGTCGGAAATGCTTATCACTTATACTCGGAACGAGGGACCTCTCCAATTCCCACGACACGACAGTAAGAACACAAAGACTGAAAGTGAAAATTTATTAACCCCCAAAACACAACGATGACGACGATCAGATATAAAAAGTAGCATTAAACGACAAGACATACCAGTGGCGATGGGGATGGGATTTCGGAAAAAATTGAGAAGACATATTACTATTATTTCAAAGTTGTTGTCATACTACTATGAACAAAGCTACAGTAGTAAAGCAGTATATACTAAAGAAAAGCTAAGGAGAGATATTTTTTATTTATTTGGACACATAAATATGTATGCGCCACACAAAACAATGAGAATTCAAAGAGAAGGAAAAAGAAAAAAGGTAAGGAGAGTAGAAAAAAAACAATAACGAAGAGATTGGTGTAAGGTAGTGTAATAATAATAATAATGGTAATAATGGGGAAACAGAAAGGTACAACCAGAAGAAATCATTCAGTTAAGGAAGATACAACCACTTTTTATGAAGAAAGTAAAAGAAGGTTACAGCAGGAGCGCCACTGGCTTCTATTCTGAGCCATATCTGATAACGTCTCTAGCCACTGTGTAGCACCATCTCTCGGACCCCAGCCAGGGAGTCGTGAAGGACCAACACAAGCCAGTCCTTTGCAGCTTTCTTTCATGCCACGACACCATGTTATACACTGACCACCTCTCCGCTTTTTCCAACCAGTCCCAGTGTCGGCAAATAATGCATGACGTGGAGTTCTCTGGGACGACATTCGTAGAACATGTCCAAACCACCGAAGTCGGTGTTTCAAGATGGTGACACTAATTGCATTATCGTCTCTGTGCCCGAATACACGATGCCAAACCTCTGCATTACTAACATAGTGTTGCCACTGGATGTCAGTAATCCTTCGGAGAGAGCGGTGATCGAACACAGAGAGTCGTCTAACGTCCTCAACTCGGAGAGACCAGGTTTCACAGTCATAGAGCAAAACTGCTCTCACCGACGCGTTGTAGATTCAACCTTTTACAGCCAGACTAGCATCACGAATGCGTCAAAGATGGCCCAGATTGGCATAAGCCGCTCTGGCTTTCACTATACGTGCATTGATCTCATCACTCACACCCCACCAGCAATTATGCAGCTACCCAGATACACGAACTTCTCGACTACGTCTATCTGCTCACCATCCAGGGTGAGTACAGGATTGGAATCCTGTCAGTCTTGTAGAAGTACTTTGCACTTCGAAGGTGCAAAGCACATACCATACCTACGGACACTGATTGCCAACTGATTAAGTGCGGATTGCATGCCTTGGGCATTATCGCGCAGTAAGACAATATCGTCCACATACTCAAGGTCGAGAAGTCTTTCTCCAGGCAACAGATCCACACCACCATTACTTAAATTCATCAGAGCTGTTTCCAGAATGTCGTCGATGGCAAATTTGAAGAGGAATGGTGAGATTGGGCAACCCTGCCTAACCCCACTGCTCGAATGGAACAATGGAGAGAGGTGGTTGTATGCCCTCACTGTGCCTGAGGTGTTTTTATATAGGGCTTTTAGGATGTTAATAAACTTCTCAGGCACACCCTTCTTCAATAGACACAAATGATGAACTGTCTATATAAGGGGAGATAACCTGAATTTTATACAAACTTCATGGGGGATGAGTGAAAAAAGGATGTACAGTAATACTAGTGGATCCCAACAGATAATTATATATATATGAGCAACAACAACAGCCATAGATAGTGATTTGTGACCAGTAAAACTGGTTACTTTACAGTTGAAAAATTAGGTTTTCAAGACAGGAGTATCAGGCATCTTTTCAATAATATTAATCTTCTGGAAAAAATTTTAGGAAGCAATAACGGGAAAATGGTTTGAAATGGAGTGAATTCGTTTCGCTTTGTTTGCTTTATATACTTTTAATATACACAGAAATCTTAGAAGGAAAGTTTTAGAAAGATGAGTTTGTATTTATTATTCATAAGGTAATTCACTTTACTAGTAAAGAATAAATATAATTACTATCCATTCAATTTATCTTGAACTTAAATTAGGCGTCAATCAAGTCCTATAATCAGGGTTTATATCCAAGCCTTTTAATTGATTCACTTTCAAAATGCGCCATGAAAGAATTTATAGTTGGCGAATACACTACTCTAACGAAAAAGTGGTTAAGTGGTTAGGGTATTCCATTTCCAGCAACCGAAATACAACTTGGACGTCCGACTAAAGGTTTGAACGATGGTAGAGAATGAATAAGACTGATTTTTTGTTATATTTTCCTACTGTATCTGTGTAATTATATTCTTAGACCTATCTACATACACAGAGATACGAGTGCTCGCGTTCATAAAAGCATCAAGATTGTGGTGCATTGTTGTTTATTTAAAAAATAAATTGTAATAAACTTACTTGACCTGTTAATGATCGACTTTCTTCTTTACTTTTTAATGAACTAACAGTTGATGAGATTGGTGTACCGTAACCAAGTGGGTTAATATCGAATTTTCCGTGTGATTCACAAATTTCATCTAGTTGTTTTATCTTGCGTAACGTATCAAGTAGCTTCTCAGGCTATTTAAGACAAAACATTAGAAGTAACTTGAAATCTATTAAAAGTTGAGTGATTGCAAAGAATATTATCTTGGAATTATGATACCGATGAACTGTAATACAGGAAAAACTTAAATTGTAATGCTGGTTGACAAGGATCCAAATACTACAGAGAGTATTAGTTGCCCTAGGTTTCTAAACACACCTTTTTACCAGTCACCAACTAGCATAGTCCAATGTTTCCTGATAATCACCTTCAGCTATATGACATCGAAACATTCTATGAGATATCAGGTAACTTACATGATAGGCATAATGCAAATTGGTTGGTAGAATTTGAATAGCATTATGAGTCAGACAAATGTGACAGTGAATACTATTACGAGACTAATTAGTGCAACGAAACATGATTGTCCAGGTGTGAAAGTTAATGACACAGATTAATTTGTCAAACTGAAGATCCTTTGATTCTATCGAACAAACTAAAATACATGTAGCTTAAAAAGTATTTTTATTTATTTATTTTAACACATAGATATTGGTACAAGGAGGCACCAAATACATATGCGCCACACAAATCTCATTCGATATGTGTGAGGGCTGTGATACTGACCGGGTACCCAAACAGAAGCAGGTGGTTTTCTTAGGGGGCCACACCCTGAGCCTTCGACCTGAAGGTCTGATCCACAAGGCAGTGGAACATCGTAAGGAGATGCAGTCCCATGGAAGCCGGTGACCAACAATTGGTTCATACGCCATTTATTCCCGCAGGATACTGGAGCCCATGTGCACCATTGGTTTGGAATCCGGTTAAAGCACCGGACATTCGCTTTTCGTCCTCTCATTTTCGTAAACAACAGTAGTGCCACGAGAAGGCAGTGAGTAGTACTTCCCTGGTAGAGGCTATATACGCGTGGCCACGTGAGAGCATTTCGAGGGAGAGCGGACTCTCCCCACTGTCAACCGTACCGGGGCATTTGGGGGCTTTAAAAAGTATGCACCTAATCAAACTATCAACCATATCTAACTTATTGTTACTATAGTGTAACCTGATCGATAGAATTTAACTATCCTCATGGACTGGAAAAAAATGACACCAGTTTACTAATTGGTGATCGAATTCCCTGGATTAAGTTCCCAAAGGGGTTCGAGAGTTTGATCTACAAAGTGGTTATAAACACGGATGAAATAAATATTTTGTAAATCCCTAATAGCCATCAACTATTTTCATAGATATGATGTGGTTTAAAAAAGAGCAAGCGTATTTTAGTGGTTAACTTAATTACTTACATTAAAGTTTTTAACTATACTATCTGCATTACTATTATAATGTGATGTTGGAGTTATATTTTTCTTATCGACTTGTTCTGTAGCATCTAAAAAAGGAAAAATACTAATATACATGAAAGAAATGACTTACTTAGTTTCTGTAAAAGCTGTTCAGTAAACTTGGTATCGAAGACTTTACGATAGGTCCAGTAATTAATCAACTTTGTAAGCTTAGATATAAATGGCCCAGGTCTGTATATATGTGCTCAATTTTAAGAAACAACAAAACTAACTTTAAAAATTGTGCTGCTTGCGTTACGACAGGTTTTAGTGCTTCACCGAATTCAGAGACGCCATATTTAGAACTTTTAGTAAGAATTTCATTTGCCACATAAAGTAGAGCTAATTGGAAACTTGGATTGTTAGCTAGCACGATAAAAAGAAAGATGATGAACAGAATGTATTTTATTGCCCAAAATAATTACATTACAACGCAATATACATGATAAGCTGATTAAAAACAACCGACAATGATATCAATACTCAATGTTACTTTCATTTGGAATTTTATCGTGTTTGTACCCTGTTACTGTGTTAAAGCGAATTATAGGAGCTGGAATCGATTTTCGATTACACTAGATCCTACGTTGTCCGCGAACGAGACCGACTGGCTAGTCAGCGTTGCGTAACGAGCACGTGAACAACTCGATTATAGTCTCATAGTTTCCATGAGTTGTAATTGTCTAATCAATGGAAGTTATTACTTGGAGTCTATATTCAGATTAAAATAATCACACTATCCTATGATAACAATGCTTATAGGAGTCCTAACTAGGCATTTTTATGGGGTCCAGACGATCAAAATACAATTAGTTATTAGATGTGAACGTGATGTAATTTGGTTGTTTTCCATTTCATCCCTTCCCTGTAACTATTCAGCATGTTAGCTATCTTCTCGTTTCTGTTCAGTCTGGGGCTTAAGCCAATAATTTGGTCTCGTAAGGAGGTATCAGTTGACTAAACATACATAAAAATTCCACTCTATCTATTAAACATATTGTATTTACTTATTATAACAGTTCAAAAACTCAATGATCAAATCCTAATTCACTGAACAATAATAGACCTAAGCCTAGCCTTACAGACTACCACTGGGTAGCCGAATAGTACGAAAACGACCATTGACTACAGATGAGTCAGTCTACCATGAAAACATTGAAGTGTTTACTGAGTGCCAAAGCCATATTTTCTTTGGATAAGTAGAAGTTTGTGGGGTAAAAGTAGCTATAGAAGCTACAATACTGCTCAAGGCAAGCAGATATAAAGCTAGAGGAAGACTAACAAGGATTTCAAGTCAGGGCTTGCCTTGTGATGCAGTCTGGTGGTTAGTGTAAAGTGTAACCTACTCATTTCCAACGTCTTTCTCAGCAAAAGGTTAGTTTTTTCGTTAATCTGCTGTGAATTTCTCAAGTAGGAATTCCGTATTTGTTTGTAAGTAACGGACAGAACGGTAGTCAGAAACGGAATAACGTATATGGACTTAAAGAAATTAACAAACTTAAACAATGAAGCTACATATAGGATTCAGAGGAAGACAAAAAAGAATCTACCTGGAACATTGTGACCGGTTTTGAGCCATGTTCTCTAAGATCCGCGACCGTAGATTACGACTATTTCTCAGAAGAAAAACAGAAAACAGCGACCTCCTGTCACGACTACAAATCTATGTTAAGGATTGGTCTGGTCGTTTTTTGCATTGAATACGTATTCTCTGTCTAATGTTAGCCAACATGCAGGTGCTAAGATCAGTACCACATGTGATGGAGGTTTATAATGTGTGCAAAACAGAGTGGAACGAGGTCGGTGAACCAGAGATCGGTTATGAGTAGTGAAGGCATAAAAGATAACTACTAGTAGTTGAAATTGCAACTTTTCACATTTTCTATAGTGATTTTCTGAGCAGGACATTTAATCAGTATGACAGTGGCAGTGTCTGTCATTGAAAGGTGTACCTCAGAAGTACATAAACCTTGTGAAGGCTCTTTACTCGAACACTACTAGTCGAATGAGAGCTTATGGCTAACTGTCATTTGATTTGCAACCTCAAGT
Organism: Schistosoma mattheei; assembly: GCA_944470405.2. NCBI lineage: Eukaryota > Metazoa > Platyhelminthes > Trematoda > Strigeidida > Schistosomatidae > Schistosoma > Schistosoma mattheei. The sequence continues at coordinate 88,162,038 of OX103947.1, read as the reverse complement.
GATGTCTCTTAAGACTGTCCACTTTCTCCATTTTTATTTAACTTCATTATAGACCAACTGATGGAAATAACACTCTCGTCGAATGAACTCCCAGATATTGATTTCCTACTGTGAGACTCACTTGTCGACATAGAATACGCAAACGACATAGTCCTCTTTGATGAAGACGCTGATAAAATGCAGTCTTTTGAAAGCATTGAGCGAAAATATCAGAATGTTTGAAATTCGCTTTTCCCCATCTAAATGCAAGTCGTTGCTCCAGGACTGGTATGAGTCAACACCTGAACTACGATAGGGAGTGAAGTAGTCGAATATGTCGACAACACTTATCTTGGAAGTCTGATCAGACCTAATGGGTTGGTGTCTGATGAAATCTCTGCACGGATTCGAAAAGCTCGTTTAGCTTTCCCCAATTTACGTCACCAATGGCGAAGGCGAGATATCTGCCCATCAATAAAGGGTCAGTCAGTCAGTCAGTCAGTAACAACGTAGAACTTCGTACGTACGTACATCAGTTCGAGTTGCCACACCACATTAGCACAGAGATGCAGTTGTCGATTCAAATCCCGTAGTGGTAGAGGTAATAAGAGTATAAGCAGTAATCGGGAGATTAGGGTTTGGAGATGATATTTAAAGAGCTTGTGACTGAAGGCAATATCGAAGCAATCCGCACAGGATGCACATATGCCTACATCAAACTGACCACATGCAGTCCTAAACATCAATGGGAAGATACAAATAAATCAAAATCAAGTGAATTTATATGTATGTATGTATGTATATATATGCAAGAACAAGAAAGAGGTTACTTGGTGTTAAAATCAAGGAACCACTAGGAGTCGGTGATGTAATAGTTTAGTGGAGTTCAGAGACAGATAAGATAAATTGTGTGATAATTTTAGAGGTAATAAAGGATTCATGGAATTGAAAACTGATAAGATGGGTTACATAAGAAATGAATAGAATTTGAAGAGTTCACATAATTTAAGAGAATCAAGTGAGTGGAAATGTATGAGTGAAAGGGTGGTTTAAGAATTCTGCGAAACATAACCACTAAGGGTAGAAAATACTCGTAAGCTACTAGTATTTAATCACAGACGTTTTAGAAACATCGCTCGCATCTGCTGGGATCACCGGGTAAGTAATAGTGAGGTCAGACACAGGGTTTTAGGGAATGATGGTGGATCACTTGATGGATCTTCATCGACTGAGATGGTTGGACCACGTGTGACATATGTCTGAACACCGATTATCATGACGCGCAATGCTGACTAGTGTTGAGAATGACTGAAAGAAAGTAAGGGGCGACCAAACCAAAACCTGGCATCAGTCCACACAGTCACTAACTTCTGGTCTGAGCTATGTTGTTAGATGCATACTAATTGGTTGTGGTCCGCGTGACTATCGTAACCAATGGTTGGAGACTGTGGATGACATGGCTCAGAATCGATCACAATGGTGTACGTGTATACACTCTGTCTTACCTAAAACTATGGGATTAAAATTGCATTGTATCTTTCCTTCTACGAACTGATTCTTTCTTCCTGTATTATATCCTTACACAAAATCCTTCTTTTATATAGTACCACTACTGAACTAACTACTATGACTATACAACAGAAGCCAAACTTGTATACCAGTTAATTAGCGATTCTAGTTAACGAAGAAAAACAATTCACATATAAAATGAATTAGACATGAGGACACACTGAAAACCTAGAAAAAAAGTGACAGAGAAACGTTGTACAATTAAGTGAAAAATACGACATAACGATTGAAATAAGAATAATTTGCAGTTAATGTGCCAAAATGAAAATGTAGGACATACAATTTTTAAATATTTCCAACCACTGGCTTGAGATGAAATCTGAATGCTCTGCCTGGATTAGCAGAAACGATGCCACATCTTTTACGTGTTTAGATGACAAAGAAACCTCGGTCAGTTTGTGGCGTATTTGGTCTCTAAGTAAGGAATTAGCGTCCATTTGGATGCATCCAACAGATTTTGAAAATCCCGGAGTTTTCAATTACCTTGAATAGATTCAGATGTTCAATCTCCTGAAAGAAAATTAAGATTGTCGTATATAGCATCAAAAGGTTGTTTTCATCATACATTTTTTTCATCATAAAAATTTATTTTAGAGATGATTCTGGCAATCTGATCCTATTTTGGGCCGTTTACATTGATCTGATCAATGAACACGAGCGCTTTTCGAAAAAAGTGTATCATTAGCAACACGGTAGGATAGAAACGACTTTAGGTTCAAAGTTATTGAGTAGATGATTGGTTGCAGCAATATCTTCACGGGAAGTTGCAGTTAGCTGCAAGCTAATCGAGATGTGAATGAATACGTATATTATAGGGTGACTTTAACTGCAGTTCCAGCCAACTATTCGGCTCGATGACCACTAATGGAATCCAGATCTTTCACTGCCTAGTCTTCACGACTTAAACCATTCTCTGGTAATTTTCACATGGAACTCAGGTCATCTAATCTGCGTCAAGGCACAGTAAGGTGGTCTGACTTCTCGTACCACCTTGTGGATGATTAACTTCGAAATTCTGGAGTACCCACCCTCTCTACTACTTTCAGGTTGTCTGGCCGAAGTTGGAATAAGGGGTTTGGAGCTTAAAGGTGGTCCGCAAGTATAGATTTATCTAAGGTTGTGTTTAGTGTGGTGAACATTTGGGATCTGAAAACCTCAGCTGCGAGCATGGTGCATTGGGCGCTGGTCTTAACATGGTCCAATATTACCACTTTAGATAATCACGAGACCGGACCAAGACCACAGATGCTTTTCCGACCATGTAGTTGTTTGCCTCTTGGTGTCGAATGTGCATGTTATCACACCTGGCCGCATTGATCAGGGCTTGTTTTGATTCAAACGAGCTTAGCGGAAGGTATGAGTCGACCTTGAGTGCAGAGGGAACTTCATTCTCCGTTAATGTCATCAGAATAAACTGGCATTGTGGACTTAATAGTAAACGGGATTCCATATACATACAGGGACCTTCACAACTCCTTGGTTGGGGTCCTAGAAATGGTATAACGCAGTGGCTAGAAATGTCATCAGATATGGCTTACAATAGAAGCCAATGGCGATCCCGCTGTAACTTCCCTTTACTTTCTTCATAAAAATGGACGTAATTTCTTTAACCGTAAGAATTCTTTCTGGTTGTGCCTTTGCTAACTGAACTGCCCTTCTCATTATTATTTCATTATCATACACTAATTTCTGCTGGTAATTGTTACCCTTTTTCTTATACGCACCCTAAATTCTCTATCTCTTCACGTTCTCATTGTTATTGTGTAGCGTATATGTATTTGGTGCCCCTTTGTACCAAAGTTTATGCGTTCAAATAAAAATATACATAATGTATGAAAATGTAAGACACCTAGAACACAGCTTTTAGACGCTCAACTAAGTACTAGTTCGCATGATGAACATTTGAAATTGAACCTGCTTTCAGTCTATGATCAATCGGAATGATTACAATCTGTCAATGGTTCCCAAAAATATTTCGCTTGAAGCCAAATATAAAAATCTGAGATTTTAGTGCTGTTACTTATGGCTCGCTTTAACTGTATAGGAAAGACTAGTTGTTGCAAAAGTTCATTATTCAGATCGTTGTACAGAACAGTTGGAGAGTGCATCTCTAATTCTTTATGAACAAAGTTTTTAGCTTATAATATGGAATAATCAGAAACATAATGCTTACGCAAAATATGTAAGTAAATAAATACTCACATTATAATGTTTCGAAATTGAGAAGATATTTTTGGCCAACTCTTTGCAATCCAACTAAAGATATTACATCAACTTCTTTAGCCTTTGATATGACTCAAATTTGGATGAACGTATGAATATACTATAAACATGCAATTAAGTCCGTATATTACCTAGGCTTACTCCGTTTGTGTGAAAGCGGTAATAAAAATCCAAATACGAGTGGCGTTGAATGAATTTATCTCAAACACTCGTGTACGCAGGCAGACAATCAGAACAAGAAGCGACGCCGAGAGGAGGAGGCGGATGAGCCAACTTGATTGGATAAAGTAAGGCTCAACACTTATAGCCAGGCAAAAATAAGCCACATACATGCGATGAGTATGGTAAGCGTTGTACACACGAATGCTGATGTAAAGACAGTCAAGCAAATAATTGACAAGGTCAAGATGTGACTCAAACAGGATGAACAAGCTGGTATATCTAGAAGCTAAAACAGCCCATATGAGATTGACATGGCATTAGACAACAATGGACTATCTTATCAATTATTTTATTACACAGAAAAACTTCGGTTCAGTTTCTGCAGCCAAATGGAGGATTTCTAACTCGTTCAGTGTTCCACCTTCTTATTCTTATAATCTGTAGCGTGGCGTCGAGTTGAGATTAACTATGAACACCGCTACCAAGAAACACGTGCCAAATAGATCAGAAGGCGTAAGAAGCTCGTTCCAAATGACTCCATAAAATCCCCGAGAAGCCAAATATCAGAAGGCAGTTAATGGACCAAGTCGAGGTTTATTTGCTGGCGATCTCGTGGCATCGAAAGGATACCGAGATCGTGCCAGGATACAACCTTGGTTACAGAAGGTAACCGAATTCGCGCGAAGTTACAATCAAAGTGTAAGTAAAGAATGGAAGCACAAAATAGCTGTCATTAGCACAGTCAAACAAAAGCACGTTAAAACAAACACTGGTACAGTTGGTTATAATAATAATTGTTTTTATTAAACCAGTCGTGTTCTCGTGATAAATGTGAGTCACTACAGGAGCCCCCCGCTAGAAAGGGTTTACACTTTCGATAAATAGCGGTTTGAATCGTGGGACTGATCGGCTGACGAGCGATTGTAGGACGGAAGAATTGGCGAACAGGAAAGCGATCGTTGATCGTCGAGTTGCCAACGAAGGTCGTTTTCGGAGAACGGTACCAGGAGCGATGTGCTGTATTTATTGCTTGAGTTGGCATGCTACACGAGAGTGGTTTGTATCCAGAATCTGAAGAGGGCGTTCGTAGGGGTCCGGACCAGAAACGCTGCAGACGTAGGACGAAACCACGTTGAGCCAAAAGACCAGAAGCGACCATAACGACCAAGTTCGAGACCAAGCGTATGCCAAGCATTCGAAACCAAATATCGACTGAGTGCGTTGACAAGAGCATGGGTGGCCAGTCCAGCTTTCGCCAAAGTTGACTGAAGTCGACGGAACCAAACGGAGATGGTCGAAGGCGTGGGCTCAGGAAACAAAAAGAAAATCAAAAAAGAGAAGAGTGTAGCATGCGTGTAGTATAGGAATAATCCTACACCGTATCGGTTGTTGACTGTGCGACTAGTCGCGGAAGCGTACGGGTAACCGTACTCGGCGACCGGAACGTGAGACGGTAGTCTCGTTCGCGTCGCGTGAGCCTGCAATCTCATCCGAAGTCAAGGGCGGCGTGGTCTGCTGATCTGGACGTGAGACTGTCGTCTCGTCCGTAGACGGTGCAGATGACGCGTGCTGTTGACTGGGACGTGAGAATGAGGTCTCAGATGTATCTAGCGTGGGACCTGAAGATGGTTTGAGGATCCCGCTAGTAGGTTTGCTAGGTCTAGCATTGAATCTCAGGTTATCAGATAGGGCACTGTCATCGACGTGTGCTGGTTTGAGACGATCAATGCTGACGATCTCGACGCGTCCATATCGATCAACCTTGAAGGTCTTTTCGTGACGAGCGATCACGTGAAAAGGGCCTTCGTAAGGTTGTTGCCAAGGTTTGCGTACCGAATCTACTCGTACAAAAACATGTGAACAGGTAGATAACTCTCGAGGGAGAGCGACCTGTCGATGTTGTATTCGAGTTGACACCGGAGACAGCGTTCGCATAAATGCAGACAGTCGATGGACGTAGTCTGATTTACCGAAATTAGGTCTGCTCCGTGGTGTGAAGAATTCTCCGGGCAGACGCAATGTCGTGCCGTATACAAGTTCAGGGCGGAACATTGGATATCTGCCTTTAAGCTCGTTCTCATCCCTAAAAGAACGAGCGGTAAGGTTTCGTGCCAGTTGCCGTTTTCGTGTGCTCGTAGAACACTTTTAAGTTGGCAGTGAAACCGTTTACTTAACCATTTGGTGCTGGGTGGTAGACGGATATGCTTATGCGTATGCATTCCGTACCAAGCAGCCGGGTCAGCGAGGAGAATCGTTAATAGGGTAACATTTCTCGAATAAAGCGTGGAATTCATCATCACGCGAATAAAAAGTGACAAGGATTCGGTACACATACGTGTGAGTCTATTATATTAATACTATTCTTATCGTTATCCGTCATGTCGCGTATATTATATATTAAAAAATATGAAAATATACGACAGACGTGGATAGATAAATCATAGACTCACCGAATTGGCTTCTTTGGAAGATTTGATCAGAAGTTGAGGCGTGTTCCAAAATACGGGTCACCAATTGTAGTCTTGGGATTACCAATTGTAGCGTGGCGTCGAGTTGAGATTAACTATGAACACCGCTACCAAGAAACACGTGCCAAATAGATCAGAAGGCGTAAGAAGCTCGTTCCAAATGACTCCATAAAATCCCCGAGAAGCCAAATATCAGAAGGCAGTTAATGGACCAAGTCGAGGTTTATTTGCTGGCGATCTCGTGGCATCGAAAGGATACCGAGATCGTGCCAGGATACAACCTTGGTTACAGAAGGTAACCGAATTCGCGCGAAGTTACAATCAAAGTGTAAGTACAAGAATGGAAGCACAAAATAGCTGTCATTAGCACAGTCAAACAAAAGCACGTTAAAACAAACACTGGTACAGTTGGTTATAATAATAATTGTTTTTATTAAACCAGTCGTGTTCTCGTGATAAACGTGAGTCACTACAAATCAGTGGCAACTCCTGCCCAGTCAGTATTCAGAGATAATATATGAATCTCATATACTTCACTAGCTTGTTGTTTTGGCAGCGTTCACCTTCTTCCCATAAATTATCGTTTATTACTTGTTGAACGTGCTCTCTGCATGAGGTATTAAGGGAGTGGAGGGTGATAAAATGAAACAATAAAATCTGAGGAATTGCCACGAGAAGTCTACTTGATACCATGTTGGTGAGGTGAGATTTCTAATGTTCTGTCTGGCTATCAGGTGTTATCATACCTGCTTTTTTCGTCATCTCAAGGTCGAAAGTGAAGAGGAACCCATATTTTTTGGAAATAAATAAATGAAGTCACTCAAGCATGAAGAACTGCTCCGCTGTGCGTATAAAATAAAGGGATACAAAACGAAAGTTGAAATTACAAAATAAACGTTTGGTCTAGTAGAAAATACTGGTAATCTGGTAGGAAATAGATACTATATCGACGTCTTGGGCACGAATGCGGATTGAAACGGAACGTTACAAAATTTGTATTTGTCGCCTAACTCGACTAAATACATTACCTTTGGTCTGTAATGACCGCCTTTTGTGATCGGATTCGCAAATGGAGATACAGAAAAGTTCCACTAGATTTGTTTAAAGAATTCGACATTATTTCGAGATTTCACTGCCAATGTTGCGTATTAAATGTTCACGGGTAATCTGCTTGATGGTTTAATCGTTTTTTTCTGTCTTCTTCTGGCGGAGAAATCCAGAAGACCGGTTACTTCCACTGGCCTAGTCTGCACACATCACTCACATCAGTTGAAGACCCTTCTTTCGTTTGAGACCTAACGCTGTTGTTGTGATGTTTCCGACTTATGTTTATTGTTCAAGTGTGGATCGCTCATGTAGTTAATATAAAAACAAATATAACCCTTATGCATCAAAAGTTGAAGGCCCAAGGGTGGGTTGGCAGTGTGTCAATTAAGGCTACTACTATTTCGGTGCCACTCTTGTCTTCTTTAAAGTTTTTCTAAGATGACTTACATTGACTATTGAACAGTTGTATAAGATTGACACGAGAGAACCCAATGGAAACGGCATAGTCTGGCCACCGAGCACATATATATCTTCTTGGTCTTTACAGTGGACATATTATTCCATACCTAACCTAAATGTATCCTTTACAGGTTCATACTATCAACTTATGTCTGCCACAATGGGACGAACAGTATTACCAGTGTTGTGAATTCGTAATGAGATTTAGATTAGGTGGTCATATCACGGCAATTCTACAACGTTGGATTAGTTTTATTATTGTTACATTGGTGACACTGACTTTAGAAGACGTTTATCACTCCTTATATTCTCCATATTCGAAAGGAATTTGATAAGTGGTACTCAATCAAAAACATTCCTAAAGTCAGTATAAGCAACACCTACCGACTTTCCGTTTTCAAGCGAATTTGCATGTCTTTCACATTCCATAAAGATGTTAGTCGTCCAAGATAATCCTTTCGCGAAACCATCTTGTTCACTTATTAACAAGCTGTTGAGTTCTGAAAAGATCATAATAGCTTTTTGTAAATATTTTTCCAGTAGAGTGACCTGTGTACCTGTACTTGAATGGATGCTGTCTGAATCTTGCATTATGAAGCCATAATTATGTCCCTTTCAATTTACAGGTAACTCACCAAATGAAATCCTCATTATAGTGTTCAGAGGTTGATTAGTGAATAGTGCATTTCGTATCAGGTTTTTAAGGTGTAGCTAATCCGATACTACTCATTTTCCCATCGCTAAAGAAATATACGTTGAGTTAATCGTCTTAATTGATATTCACTGTGAGTAGTCGATTTAATGGTAAGGGTTTCGAGTGTAGTCCCTCACCACGAACAATTGTGGAAATTTAGAAGGGAATCAGAGCACACTCAATACTGATTAAAACTTGTTTTGTGGGTATCTTGTCAGTGTCCTTCAAATCGAAATCTTTCGTCCATAACAGAACATAAATTTATCTTTTGTATATAGCGTGTCTCACGACACTAGTTTTATCGGTGTGTGACAACTTAGGTTGATTGGTTAAGACTTGGCCAACAACGCCCTCGTAATATCGAAGCATTATGGCACAAGTATTCACTCACTTCCTGATTTTGTATGAGGTTTGTATTTCCTTTAATTGAAAAACGTGGTGAAAAGTTCTGCTATTCAGCTTCAAGAAGTGAATATTGTTCGCAGGATGTGCAAAAATATGGGTTAATGGTCAGTTAAGAGAACAAATTTGCGACGCTATAACAGGAAGTTGAATTGTATTACATTATTGGAATGGTATCATATAAGTATGAAAAAATCACATTATATATGTTTTCTTCGATAACATTCTCTTCTTCTTTTTACTCAAATGTATCCTTGCTAGTACTATTGTCTATATTTATGCATATTTATTTTTAATTTTGGTTTATTTCTGATAGTAATACCACATTTTTTAGGTTTTTGCTGTGTGGTCAATTCTTGGGTGTCCCTGGAATTGTTGACTCTCAGTTTGTTTTCATTGTGCTTAGCATTTTTATTTCTAGCAACCATCGTATTGGACGACCGTCTTTTTGTGAAACAGTTCGAGTTAGATGATCGATCTGTCCCTGGTGTGGTAGATGTTAGATTTCGTAATTGTTAGGAAATTGATGGTTTTCAGCAGTTAATGACTCACTTCGGGGCTATTTAATTAGTGATGTTTCTGCCTTTTTGTTAGAACACTATTCCAGGATTTTTAGTAACTTCTTTACATTTTTACCGGGCAATTGTCGCATATGCTTAATGTTCGGCTATTTACTGTTTCTGGTTGATTACACAAGTGTGTCATCACACAGTGGATGTACCTGATGGAGAAAGCATTGGTATTGTATATTTTGTTTCATTTTCAATGGCATCTATCTATTCATTACCATTCGTCTTTGTTGCGATTTACAGCTTCCCTCGTCACTATTAAGAATTTACCATCCGTAATAACCTCTTTCTTTTGGCTACAAATAAATATAGGTCCATGAAGGTAGGCACAAATGTGTAGTGACACACAGTTACTGTACAGGAGAAGTTTAAAACGTCTGACAGTTATCATATTCATTTATATATCGAATTCTCTCCTTCTCAACGTCAAAATCTCCCAAGCATTTTTATAGTTATTGATCATATGGGACAGGCTTTACCAAACAATGAAAAATCAACAGGAGCATTGTATTAGTATTTTACGATCGTGTATCATAGCCACTTGTTTTGAGACATAAAGTCAAGTACTTTAGTTCTATACGTTTACCGGACCCCTAGCAATGCATCAAACCTGGCTAATGAGTTGGCTGAGAGATTTCAACCAGTTTAAAATCCCGACAATGTTCTTCGCCAGTGTGATGTCTGAAACCTTGTCAAGCCCATGCGAGTTATTCTAGCTTCAAGACAGGTCCGTTTATTAATTCTTCTTGAGTCACATTTTGATTCAACTAATTATTAGCTTACTAACATTCAGTGCCTTGATATGACCGTATGTGTGTTTGTAGGGATATTGGTCTTAACCCCAAAATCCTCAAAGCTGAACATTAGATGACTGGGAAAACAGATATTCGGGTCTAACGCAGAAAGAAGGCCAACAATGGTGAACGCGGGGATATTCATTCAGTCGGATGGCACGGCTCCGTCTTGCAGAAGTGGTCATTTTGTATAACTTGACTTTATTCACATTGAATATATTGTCCTATTTTCAGCCTAAATGTGTTCTTCAAAAGTAGTTTGTATCACATTGTTAATTGTTACAAGACGATGAGTCGGTGTAGATAATGATGTGACTTCCACGTAAGATCATATAGATTAAGCAGTCACATGATGACATATCTACAAATTTAGGATTAAGTCTATTCTTATAATAGTACCAATGACAAAGTAGACTATGGTTCTACATCGATGAGCCCGACATTTGTTGTGAATCGAGCAAGTGACAAAAGATCAACTGCACCAAGCACTTTGGAACTAGTCACAATATTGCGTGTTTAATCATGTTGCTTTTGGATCATTACTACTCGTCACAAATGGCCTTATGTATGTCAAATCTGTATGAGAATCTAATTCTTGAAGATAAACCATATGTTAATTACTTATGCTATTCATGATATGTCCGTAACGTATTTTCGTTTGACCATCAATATGAATTCTCGCTTGATTAAGTAGAGTTGGGTCACTCACCTTCCCCTCTGTGCGTTATTTTGTTTCGCTTCGCTCTCTCTTCGCTTTGCTGCCCCTTATTCTGAGTCTCTGTCTGTATAAAAAAAATGCCTGAAATAAATCTCTTCAACCCCACTCGTATTTGGCTTCTTATTACCAACTTTACAAAACCGGGGTTGGCCTAGGTAATATACGGAGTTAGGTGTACGTTCATAGCGTATCCATACGTTCATCAAAGTTGGTGTCACTTCAGTTGGCACCACAAAAACAACACAATGGAATTGATTGATACCTTGTCTTTCCTTAAAGTACATAGAAGTTTAAAACGACGTAGGTTGTACGACCTTAGAATCAGTCAGTGATACGACATTAGTCTTCTGAGGCCAGCCTGTCAACAACGGTGACAAATTCCAATCCAGTTTATCACTTATATTCATACTTACACAATAAAGTTTTAAGCTGTAAGAATAATATCTAGGTTTGTATCCTGTGCATTCTTCTTTGTTGTTAGAATAATAGACCTAATCCCGAAATTGCAGATTTTCCATCATGCAACTACCTGATCTATAAGATATTATACGGAAAACATATCATTAATTATTCTGACGCGTCCTACAGTGACAGTCTGCAATATGGTTTTTAGGACTTCTGAGGAACACATTTGGGCAGAGCATAAAATAGTATATTTAATATGAAAAAGAAGTTAAAAAAAGCGTCTTCACTTACATCATCAAGCCATGCTGTACAGATTCTATCTTCCCGCGTTCGCCACTTCCGACCTTCTCCATGGTGTCAAACCTTGAGTGTTAATCCTTTCAGTAACCGTACTTTTGGTTTCGAGGATCGTGTGGTTGAGAGCCAACATAATTACCAAGCTGCTTATGTATCCACGGTACTTCCATTTATCATTTTATACACAATTTATAAATCAGACGTTCATAAATGAAGTAATCGTTAGTTTTTTGGTCCTATTAAGGCGGTACACTATATAATTATCTTCACAGTTAAAGATTCACGGAGGCTTTCATCGACACGTCCATACGTTCTCCAGTCATTTTCCAGCTCGGAATACAAATTAGAAATGAATTCATCAACTTTTGTCACATATCCAAAACATGGATGATTTAGCAGCCATATGCGTAAACTGTCTAAAACATTCAACTGGCTCTTTTTGAAACCCTGCTGTTGTCGCTCAAATAGAAACTGTAATTGGTCGGGAGAAATAGCCATTTTTTGAATCAGCACGGTAATGAAAATCAATGTTGTTGAATGACACCGGCGAGAACCCTGTATGCTGATTACTGGGAATAATTACACTGAACTTTGTCCAATTACAAGCTGATCTTGATTCGTTAATTTGAAGATTGAAGGCTCGGAAATTTTTTTCACCACATCACCAGTTATTATATTTAGAGTGTATTGAAATATTCGAAAAATTTCTGTTTGATGTTAATACAGTATTCGAATTATCGTATGAACTAGGAATTCCAGGATTAACGCAATTGAATTAAGAAGACACAGGCACAACGAATGTACTGTATTTAGAATTCGAAATCAAGCATTCAACCAGTACAAAGGTATCATTAGTTCATTCAAACACCACATCCGCCACAGCTTAAATTGGAGTCTAGGTGTTTGTAATCAATCGTTCGTCTTCTTCTCAAATTCATCCTGAGTCTGTCTGACATTGTATTGGATAAGGATTCTGTATTATCTAGAATATGCTCATTAGCATTAGAATTAACAATCGAAATTGGAACTGACTCACCTGGTTCCTGAAATTGTATTTGATCTACATGTCGACTGTGTGTACTTAAGTCATCGATGTCTAGAATTCGCACCATCGATTTTCCGACATTCTTCAGAACAATACCCGTAGATGGTCGAAGATCATTTCCTCGATAGTATGTAACTTCTGCAGACTCCAAACATCTCATATTCGACCGAAGAATTCTTCCTTTCAATAGCTTCGCTGGAGTCTCCTTCGTCACCGAATGTTTGGCATTTCTATATTGCAATAGAAAGGTATCTACTCCCCTCTCCAGCTCATTAAATGTTGAGGGGGCTATAGAATCAATAGCAGTCTTTAATGTCCTAACAAAATTCTCTGCCTGACCATTAGAACACGGATGTCTGGGAGCAGTAAATAGATGTTTGCACCCTATACCGTTCAACCAGGTAGTGACTGCATCTGCAGCAAAATGTGAGCCATTATCAGTCACCAACACCATGGGAACCCCTTCTCGACTAAACACCTTTCTTAATGCTTGTATTGTGAAATCAGAATTTGGTGAAGTTGTGAAAAAAACTTCAGGCCACTTTGAAAAAGAATCAATGACTACTAGTGCGTAGTATTTACCAAGAAATGGTCCACAATAGTCAGCATGAATCCTCTGCCAGGCCTCAGACGATACTGGCCATGGCACCCACTTCGAAGGATGATTTTTCAACTGATGACATTTCTCACAATTGTTTGCCGTACGACATATATCTGCATTTATCTCTGGCCACCAGCATGTGAGCCTTGCCAAGGACTTCATTTTCTCAACACCTAAATGACCACTATGAAGATCTTCAAGAACAGATTTACGCAATGAAGGAGGAATGACAACACGATCATTTAAACACAGAATACCATCAGGAGTAGTAGATAGCTCATCCCGCTTTGAAAAATAGATAGGAAATCTACGTTTCAAATTAGCATTCCAACCTTTCCTTATAGCACTGAGTATACATCCAAAATATCTACGAGTTTCTCTAATGAGATCTGAACGTCTCACTGGTAAAGGTTGCACTAACAAACAATCCGAAGTATTAATAGGTTTATCTTGTAATGACTGTCGAGAAATGTAATCAACATGTTGAATCTGTTTGGCACTTCTGTGCTGAACCGTATAGTCATATGCACTCAAAGCAATACTCCATCGCTGAACCATAGCTGCTGAGGAACGTGCTAAGGATTTTTCGGGATGATAAATAAACTTTAAAGCTTCATGATCAGTAACAATAGTGAATTTCTTTCCGAATAAATATTTATGAAGTCTTTTAACAGCCCAAAACACAGCTAATGCTTCTCGCTGAGTCTGTGAATAACCTTGTTCAGTAACAGTAAGTTTGCGTGAAACACAAATAACTGGTCTACCTTCCTGTTCCAAAACTGCACCAATTCCCACAGGTGATGCATCAGTAATAAGCACAGAATGTACATTAGGGGAGTACGTTCGAAGAACAGCATCACTTTGAAGAAACTTCAGCAGACTTCGTAAGCATGACTCTTGTTCCTCACTCCATTTGAATGAATTGGATGTTAAAATATTAAATAAACAATTTGCACGACAAGAAAAATTAGGAATAAAACGGGAATAGTATTGAAGAGCACCCACTAGTGAACGTAATTCTGTAAGATTTTTCGGAGACGGTGCATTAGTCAGTGGAGCTAGTCGTTTCATATCTGGTCTAAAACCATTACCATCAACTAGGTATCCAAGGCATTCAAAACTAGATACACAAAATGAACACTTATTTGGATTCACTGTAATATTCTTCTCAATTAAACGACGCAATAAAGCAATAAGTCTCTGGTCATGAACTACCTTATTAGAACCATGAACAATGAGATCATCTTGATAAACTTCAACACCTTCAAGATCACTAACTACTTTATTCATAACTTCCTGAAATATGGCTGGAGAACAACTTAGACCAAATGGAAGGAAATTGTATTTGAACAGACCAAAAGGAGTGTTAATTGTCGTCAAAATAGATGAAGATTCATCTAAAGGAATTTGAAGATAAGCATCTTTTAGGTCAACTTTCGAGAACACTTTAGAACCATGAAGTCGATTTAGAATATCTTCAGCTTCTACCGTCGTGCACGTTTGCTTCAACAAACGGGAATTCAGAGTTAATCTATAGTCACCACAAATTCTAGGGGTCTTGCCGTCCGACTTCAGTGGCGTAACGATAGGAGTACCCCATGCTGAAGACTGAATTGGTTCAATTATGCCTTTCACACACAAATCGTTTAATGTCTTATGTACTGCTTCTCGAAGACCATAAGGAATTATTCGTCTTTTAAGAAAGACGGGATCACCCTGTACTTGAAGTTTTATAGGCTTAATTTTCATACCTCCACTGCACTTAGCACACATAGCTATCAAATCTTTAAGTAAAGTATCAGAATTTTCTTTAGAAACTAAGAAGGACAACTCCACCTTAAGCCTTTTCAAATTCTTTAAACCCAATATTGACAGTCCTGTTTCGCTAACTAAAAATTCACAAGGTATGTATGAAGAATTATCATCTCTGATTAGCAATTCACAACATCCTCGTATGGGCAGTCTGTGTCCAGTAATCCCCAGTATTGATACTTCAGTGGGTCGTACAACAACGTTAGGATCTAAAGCTTTCAAGTTCTTGAATGAAATAATGGACTCTATACTGCCTGTGTCCAGAATAAAGTCATGAAATGAACCAAGCGATGTATATAGTCGCTTCTGAATATGAGCATTACCTTTCGAAATAGTAGACAAAGATAAATGATCACTAGAAACATCCGAATTATTGAAATTTAAATTACAAGATTTAGTACAGCTTGAAGCAAAATGGACAGTAGCTTTGCATACTGACTGAATGTGTCCTACCTTACCACATTTAAAACATTTAGCATTACGAAATACACATGAATTGCGAGCATGAAACTTTCCACATGATAAACATTTACCAAACTTCATCTCACCTTTGTGATTTGCTTTGTAATTCCTCGTTGAAACACCTTTCATATTTACACGAGAATAGGAATCACTGTTAAATGAACGCAAGTTTGATTGACCCTGAGATTGTAGTTCATCACGACGACTAAGCAAAGTATTAGAAATCTTCATCGACTGGATATCAAGTTCATTGACTGCTTCGTAGTTAATACATGCAGTTCTAGCATCTTGAAAGGAACAGTTTGGCATTCTTAACAGCTCTCTTTCCAAACTCGGTATGTTAATTCCTGCAATTAATCGATCTCTCAGTTGCACATGAAGTTGATCACCGAAATTACACTTGGCAGCTTGTTTCTGTAATTCAAGGATGAATTCCCGAGCCTTTTGGTCATTTTGACGAACCATCTTATGAAACTTCGCCCTTTCACGGCATTCAAAACTGGTGCATTTTACATGACTTAATAATAGCTCTTTAAGAGTTGCATAAGGGAGTGAGATAGGTTTTTCTGGATATGCCAAAGTTTTTAATAAGCTGTACGCTTCTCTCCCAATGAATGTCAGAAAATGTGCCACAATTTTATCACCTTTAACATCTTTCTTGGTCATGCTCCAGATTTCGAACCTTTCCAAATAATCCTCAAAAGCTTCAGGAGTTGAATGAATATCTAACTTTTCCATTGCAGGCTCCATCGCGACGCCAATATAGTATTCGAATTATCGTATGAACTAGGAATTCCAGGATTAACGCAATTGAATTAAGAAGACACAGGCACAACGAATGTATTGTATTTAGAATTCGAAATCAAGCATTCAACCAGTACAAAGGTATCATTAGTTCATTAAAACACCACAGTTAAGTTCAAAGAAAAAAATTATTTTAAACTTGAAGGTCTAACTATGAAAAATAGGTCATTTAAATTATATGATAAAAACCTACTGAGTATAGTATCTAAGCAATGTGTTCAGATTATCTATACAAGAAAATATGAATTGAAAAGATATTTTCAATATAAATGAATAGAGTAGTGCTTTTAATTCTGGCATTTATTCATTTTTATTGATAGATGAATTATTCACTGCATAATCTATCAGTTAATGATTTAAAAGGTGTAGTCAGTCAGTCAGTCAACTACAAACGTAGGACCAGGCACATATATGCATCGGCACAAGTTGCCATACCTCATTAGCACAACAAGATGAACACCGAATTCATAGAAGTAGTTAGTTCAGTAGTGGTAATATATAAAAGAAGGATTTTGTGTAAGGATATAATACAGGAAGAAAGAATCAGTTCGTAGAAGGAAAGATACAATGCAATTTTAATCCCATAGTTTTAGGTAAGACAGAGTGTATACACGTACACCATTGTGATCGATTCTGAGCCATGTCATCCACAGTCTCCAACCATTGGTTACGATAGTCACGCGGACCACAACCAATTAGTATGCATCTAACAACATAGCTCAGACCAGAAGTTAGTGACTGTGTGGACTGATGCCAGGTTTTGGTTTGGTCGCCCCTTACTTTCTTTCAGTCATTCTCAACACTAGTCAGCATTGCGCGTCATGATAATCGGTGTTCAGACATATGTCACACGTGGTCCAACCATCTCAGTCGATGAAGATCCATCAAGTGATCCACCATCATTCCCTTAAACCCTGTGTCTGACCTCACTATTACTTACCCGGTGATCCCAGCAGATGCGAGCGATGTTTCTAAAACATCTGTGATTAAATACTAGTAGCTTACGAGTATTTTCTACCCTTAGTGGTTATGTTTCGCAGAATTCTTAAACCACCCTTTTACTCATACATTTCCACTCACTTGATTCTCTTAAATTATGTGAACTCTTCAAATTCTATTCAATTATTACGTAACCCATCTTATCAGTTTTCAATTCCATGAATCCTTTATTACCTCTAAAATTATCACACAATTTATCTTATCTGTCTCTGAACTCCTAGTGGTTCCTTGATTTTAACACCAAGTAACCTCTTTCTTGTTCTTGCATATATATACATACATACATACATATAAATTCACTTGATTTTGATTTTATTTGTATCTTCCCATTGATGTTTAGGACTGCATGTGGTCAGTTTGATGTAGGCATATGTGCATCCTGTGCGGATTGCTTCGATATTGCCTTCAGTCACAAGCTTTTAAGCAAAGATGGATAGGGGCTAGCAGTGGAACCGTATTTGACGCGTGTTTCGTCCTATTTGCGACTCATCAGTTAGATGAACCTGCATCCCAGAGTTGATATTCACTCCGATATAGGAAACCTTTGTCATTCCAACTCTTTACATTCACTTATGTCAATCGTTCCATACTATTTCTTATCTCAATGTGAAATTCTAATACATATCAGTGGTCGCAAGCAGCTGATGAGAAACCACAAAATATAATGAATGAATATTATTCTGCATCAGTATTTATTCTGGCTTTATTTACATTCAGTTATCCCCATTTGTGTTCTTGTTTACTACAGATAGTAACTACAATCCAATTTAAAGGATGTAGCATGTCATTTTTTTCTTAGAAAATTATATATGCTACATTTTATACATCAATAATTCATCGATATTTCATCAACTAGAACTAATCGCATGGATTAAGTTCACTACTACTACTACTACTACTACTACTACTACTACTACTACTACTACTACTACTACTACTACTACTACTACTACTACTACTACTACTACTACTACTACTACTACTACTACTACTACTACTACTACTACTACTACTACTACTACTACTACTACTACTACTACTACTACTACTACTACTACTACTACTACTACTACTACTACTACTACTACTACTACTACTACTACTACTACTACTACTACTACTACTACTACTACTACTACTACTACTACTACTACTACTACTACTACTACTACTACTACTACTACTACTACTACTACTACTACTACTACTACTACTACTACTACTACTACTACTACTACTACTACTACTACTACTACTACTACTACTACTACTACTACTACTACTACTACTACTACTACTACTACTACTACTACTACTACTACTACTACTACTACTACTACTACTACTACTACTACTACTACTACTACTACTACTACTACTACTACTACTACTACTACTACTACTACTACTACTACTACTACTACTACTACTACTACTACTACTACTACTACTACTACTACCACTACTACTACTACTACTACTACTACTACTACTACTACTACTACTACTACTACTACTACTACTACTACTACTACTACTACTACTACTACTACTACTACTACTACTACTACTACTACTACTACTACTACTACTACTACTACTACTACTACTACTACTACTACTACTACTACTACTACTACTACTACTACTACTACTACTACTACTACTACTACTACTACTACTACTACTACCACTACTACTACTACTACTACTACTACTACCACTACTACTACTACTACTACTACTACTACCACTACTACTACTACTACTACTACTACTACTACTACTACCACTACTACTACTACTACTACTACTACTACTACTACCACTACTACCACTACTACTACTACTACTACTACTACTACCACTACTACTACTACTACTACTACTACTACTAATAATAATAATAATAATAATAACGATAATGTTATTATTATTATGTACAACATTTAAATCCATATGATATTAATATTACTACTTATGTGTTAATGTGTCTGGTATTGATTGCTGCCTTATTGTTCTTCTTTTCTTGAATCTTATCCAGTGTATCAATAGTGATCCATTCGATGTGATAGTGCATTTTGTGATCCAGAACCTCATGACATGTTGAAATGACGCATACATTTAGATCACATTATTATTATTATTATTATTATTATTATTATTATTATTATTATTATTATTATTATTATTATTATTATTAATATTATTACTATCATCATAATATACAACATTTAAATCCATATTATTGTTTATGTGTCTTATTCTTTAAATCTTATTCACTATGGTAATAGAAATGAGTAATTAGGAATGTAGAATAATATGGAATTTTTCTAATGTTTTCTACTGAAATGGATATTTATGTTTGATATTGTAAAGTTTTATTCAACTATTTCATAATTAAATCAAATGACTGATTTTGTAAAATTTTAAAGTGAAGTCATTTCATTTGTATGATGTTATATCCTGAAGAGAATATTGAATGGTAACTGTCGGAATCCATTGATGAATCATTATGATACATATAGATGTATTGTACGATTGTTAAGTAGCTAAACTATGCATATTCATCTTCATCTTATGATAAGCTTCATTTTAATCTACAGACTATTATTATATGATTTACTGTTCTTGAGTTATGCCCAGTCTATTAATATAAAGTCTCCCATATTCATAGCCACTTTTGAATAGAACTTGTACAAATGTTATTTTCTATTTTATGGTACAATATGGCCTGCTTGGTTTGTATATAAATCTAGTATGTTTGCAAAGATACTTCACATTCTCGTTAGCGAGATTTCGGATGAAGAACAAGTACCAAGAGAAGGGCCAAAGAAAGGCGATCTAAGCAGGTATGATAACTACAGGGGAATCACTCTTCTCTCAGTACCGGGAAAAGTCTTCAACAGCGTATTGTTAAACAGGATGAAGGACTCCGTAGACACTTAACTTCGTGATCAACAAGCAGGATTCCGTAAGGATAGATCGTGTACAGACCAAATCGCAACTCTACAGATCATTGTGGAACAATCAGTTGAATGGAATTCATCACTCCACACCAACTTCATTGACTACGAAAAGGCATTTGATAGCGTGGATAGGACAACACTATGGAAACTTCTTCGACACTACGGCGTAACTGAGAAGATAGTCAATATCATACAGAACTCATATGATGGATTACACTGCAAAATCGTGCATGGAGGACAGTTGACAAAGTCGTTCGAAGTAAAGACCGGTGTCAGGCAAGGCTGCTTACTCTCACCCTTTCTCTTTCTCCTGGTGATCTACTGGATCATGAAGACGTCAACATCTGAAGGGAAGCACGGGATACAGTGGACATCTAGTATGCAGTTGGACGATCTAGACTTTGCAGATGATCTAACCCTCCTATCGCAATCGCAACAACAAATACAGAAGAAGACGACCAGTGTAGCAGCAGCCTCAGCAACAGTAGGTATCAACATACACAAAGGGAAATGCAAGATCCTCCGATGCGTGACAATGTGAACCAATAGAATCACAATTGATGGAGACGCTTTTGAGCATGTAAAAACCTTTACATATCTGGGCAGTATCACTGATGAGCATGGTGGATGTGATGCAGATGTGAACGCACGGATCGGAAAAGCAAGAGCCGCATTCCTACAATTGAAGAACATATGCAACTCAAAACAACTGTCTGTCAACCAAATTCAAAGTCACAATCTTGAATAACAACGTCAAGACAGTCCTACAAACCAAGCTGAAACATGAAGAACTAGTACAACCATCATCAAGAAGTTACAAGTATTTATAAATAGTTGTCTACGCAACATGCTCAACATCCATTGGCCGGATACCATCAGCAACAGCCTTTTGTGGGAGAGAACAAACCAGCTTCCAGTTGAAGAAGAAATTAGGAAAAGACGATGGAAATAGATAGAACATAAATTGAAGAAATAATCGAACTACATCACGAGATAAGCCCTAACTTGAAATCCTGAATGGAAACGGAAAAGTGAAAGGCTAAAGAACACATTACGTGGGATAATGGAAGCAGATATGGAAAGGATGAGTAGTAACCGGAAACAGCTGGAAAGGTTTGCCCAGGACAGGGTTGAATGGAGAATGCTGGTTAGCTGCCTATGCTCCTTCACAAGGAGTAACAGGCGTAAGTAAGTAATATATATATATATATATATATATATATATATATATATATATATATATATATATCAATATAGTTCTTATAATCTTAGTCTTCTTATTTATCAAAGAGACTAATTATTTTTACAATAATAAGCATTAAACAACTAAACTTTACAAAATCATATTGCTTTTCATTAATTCAGTAAGATCACACACACACACACACAAACCCCCGTTTTATTTGAAACAAAAATGATTGTCATGTTTTATATGTTCATTACTGTCTATTATACACACACAAAAAAAGGATAACTGATTATGAATGTATGAGAGTGTTACTTAAAAATTCTAACAACACTACTATAATTAGTAAATGATGATGATGATGATGATGATGATGATGATGATGATGATGATGATGATGATGATGATGATGATGATGATGATGATGATGATGATGATGATGATGATGATGATGATGATGATGATGATGATGATGATGATGATGATGATGATGATGATGATGATGATGATGATGATGATGATGATGATGATGATGATGATGATGATGATGATGATGATGATGATGATGATGATGATGATGATGATGATGATGATGATGATGATGATGATGATGATGATGATGATGATGATGATGATGATGATGATGATGATGATGATGATGATGATGATGATGATGATGATGATGATGATGATGATGATGATGATGATGATGATGATGATGATGATGATGATGATGATGATGATGATGATGATGATGATGATGATGATGATGATGATGATGATGATGATGATGATGATGATGATGATGATGATGATGATGATGATGATGATGATGATGATGATGATGATGATGATGATGATGATGATGATGATGATGATGATGATGATGATGATGATGATGATGATGATGATGATGATGATGATGATGATGATGATGATGATGATGATGATGATGATGATGATGATGATGATGATGATGATGATGATGATGATGATGATGATGATGATGATGATGATGATGATGATGATGATGATGATGATGATGATGATGATGATGATGATGATGATGATGATGATGATGATGATGATGATGATGATGATGATGATGATGATGATGATGATGATGATGATGATGATGATGATGATGATGATGATGATGATGATGATGATGATGATGATGATGATGATGATGATGATGATGATGATGATGATGATGATGATGATGATGATGATGATGATGATGATGATGATGATGATGATGATGATGATGATGATGATGATGATGATGATGATGATGATGATGATGATGATGATGATGATGATGATGATGATGATGATGATGATGATGATGATGATGATGATGATGATGATGATGATGATGATGATGATGATGATGATGATGATGATGATGATGATGATGATGATGATGATGATGATGATGATGATGATGATGATGATGATGATGATGATGATGATGATGATGATGATGATGATGATGATGATGATGATGATGATGATGATGATGATGATGATGATGATGATGATGATGATGATGATGATGATGATGATGATGATGATGATGATGATGATGATGATGATGATGATGATGATGATGATGATGATGATGATGATGATGATGATGATGATGATGATGATGATGATGATGATGATGATGATGATGATGATGATGATGATGATGATGATGATGATGATGATGATGATGATGATGATGATGATGATGATGATGATGATGATGATGATGATGATGATGATGATGATGATGATGATGATGATGATGATGATGATGATGATGATGATGATGATGATGATGATGATGATGATGATGATGATGATGATGATGATGATGATGATGATGATGATGATGATGATGATGATGATGATGATGATGATGATGATGATGATGATGATGATGATGATGATGATGATGATGATGATGATGATGATGATGATGATGATGATGATGATGATGATGATGATGATGATGATGATGATGATGATGATGATGATGATGATGATGATGATGATGATGATGATGATGATGATGATGATGATGATGATGATGATGATGATGATGATGATGATGATGATGATGATGATGATGATGATGATGATGATGATGATGATGATGATGATGATGATGATGATGATGATGATGATGATGATGATGATGATGATGATGATGATGATGATGATGATGATGATGATGATGATGATGATGATGATGATGATGATGATGATGATGATGATGATGATGATGATGATGATGATGATGATGATGATGATGATGATGATGATGATGATGATGATGATGATGATGATGATGATGATGATGATGATGATGATGATGATGATGATGATGATGATGATGATGATGATGATGATGATGATGATGATGATGATGATGATGATGATGATGATGATGATGATGATGATGATGATGATGATGATGATGATGATGATGATGATGATGATGATGATGATGATGATGATGATGATGATGATGATGATGATGATGATGATGATGATGATGATGATGATGATGATGATGATGATGATGATGATGATGATGATGATGATGATGATGATGATGATGATGATGATGATGATGATGATGATGATGATGATGATGATGATGATGATGATGATGATGATGATGATGATGATGATGATGATGATGATGATGATGATGATGATGATGATGATGATGATGATGATGATGATGATGATGATGATGATGATGATGATGATGATGATGATGATGATGATGATGATGATGATGATGATGATGATGATGATGATGATGATGATGATGATGATGATGATGATGATGATGATGATGATGATGATGATGATGATGATGATGATGATGATGATGATGATGATGATGATGATGATGATGATGATGATGATGATGATGATGATGATGATGATGATGATGATGATGATGATGATGATGATGATGATGATGATGATGATGATGATGATGATGATGATGATGATGATGATGATGATGATGATGATGATGATGATGATGATGATGATGATGATGATGATGATGATGATGATGATGATGATGATGATGATGATGATGATGATGATGATGATGATGATGATGATGATGATGATGATGATGATGATGATGATGATGATGATGATGATGATGATGATGATGATGATGATGATGATGATGATGATGATGATGATGATGATGATGATGATGATGATGATGATGATGATGATGATGATGATGATGATGATGATGATGATGATGATGATGATGATGATGATGATGATGATGATGATGATGATGATGATGATGATGATGATGATGATGATGATGATGATGATGATGATGATGATGATGATGATGATGATGATGATGATGATGATGATGATGATGATGATGATGATGATGATGATGATGATGATGATGATGATGATGATGATGATGATGATGATGATGATGATGATGATGATGATGATGATGATGATGATGATGATGATGATGATGATGATGATGATGATGATGATGATGATGATGATGATGATGATGATGATGATGATGATGATGATGATGATGATGATGATGATGATGATGATGATGATGATGATGATGATGATGATGATGATGATGATGATGATGATGATGATGATGATGATGATGATGATGATGATGATGATGATGATGATGATGATGATGATGATGATGATGATGATGATGATGATGATGATGATGATGATGATGATGATGATGATGATGATGATGATGATGATGATGATGATGATGATGATGATGATGATGATGATGATGATGATGATGATGATGATGATGATGATGATGATGATGATGATGATGATGATGATGATGATGATGATGATGATGATGATGATGATGATGATGATGATGATGATGATGATGATGATGATGATGATGATGATGATGATGATGATGATGATGATGATGATGATGATGATGATGATGATGATGATGATGATGATGATGATGATGATGATGATGATGATGATGATGATGATGATGATGATGATGATGATGATGATGATGATGATGATGATGATGATGATGATGATGATGATGATGATGATGATGATGATGATGATGATGATGATGATGATGATGATGATGATGATGATGATGATGATGATGATGATGATGATGATGATGATGATGATGATGATGATGATGATGATGATGATGATGATGATGATGATGATGATGATGATGATGATGATGATGATGATGATGATGATGATGATGATGATGATGATGATGATGATGATGATGATGATGATGATGATGATGATGATGATGATGATGATGATGATGATGATGATGATGATGATGATGATGATGATGATGATGATGATGATGATGATGATGATGATGATGATGATGATGATGATGATGATGATGATGATGATGATGATGATGATGATGATGATGATGATGATGATGATGATGATGATGATGATGATGATGATGATGATGATGATGATGATGATGATGATGATGATGATGATGATGATGATGATGATGATGATGATGATGATGATGATGATGATGATGATGATGATGATGATGATGATGATGATGATGATGATGATGATGATGATGATGATGATGATGATGATGATGATGATGATGATGATGATGATGATGATGATGATGATGATGATGATGATGATGATGATGATGATGATGATGATGATGATGATGATGATGATGATGATGATGATGATGATGATGATGATGATGATGATGATGATGATGATGATGATGATGATGATGATGATGTAAACATAGTTACTACTTCAAGCAGAAATGTAAAATGAAAAAAAAATCGATTTTGTGGTACTGTATATTATAGATTGTTTATCTTTTGATTTATTTATGATTTGATAGTGTTATATTCCGATAAGCCTAATGAATGGTAACTTTTGGGATCCATTTATGGACCAATATTATGAGTATGTTATTGTCGTATAATTGTTATGTAACTAAACTGCTCATATTTCATATCCCTCTTATTATGAGTTTTATTTCGACCTATGAACTATTATTATATGGTTTACTATTCTTGAGTTATGGCCTGTCTATTAATTACTATCTCCCTCATTCACAGCCACATTTGGCTAATTCTTGTACAAATGTTGTTTCCTATTTTATGGTACGGTGTGGTCTGTTTGGTTGTATATAAACTCAGTACGTTTTAAATAAATGATTCATATTGCGGAGGCTGACATTGGTGTTCTGGAATCAACAGGCAGGGCTAAGCTAGAAGATGGACCGATAGAGACGCTAGACTGCTCATACGGGTTTTAGGCGTCATAGATCCGATCGATAATTCGCTCCTCTGTGATTGGCGGTATCGTTACGTTATACATTAACAAGGCACACT